>CM070552.1:51137393-51887393 GCA_036346405.1 Phyllostachys edulis
CGCGCGGCACCCCGTCAACCCAAGCCCTGCGCGGGGCATCAGATTTAGAGGGCGTGGGGAGATCGAGAGCTCGATCGGCCGGGCTAGCTGCAAGCACAGTGCCCGCCCGCACAGCGAACGGCAGGTCAGGCCAGGACACGCGCGCGCGGCACAGGTAAATCGTCCGGCGCACGATCCTGTCACAATTTGCCCGATCCGTCTTTTCATGGAGTACGTGCGTACGTACTCCGATCCGATCCCTTGGAAAGGGGAATTAAGTCGTTTGGACGTCGAATTAAAAGCTGTTCTTCAACTAGCTTCGATCGCGCGCGCTAGCCATGCATGGAACTTATTTACCGCGGCATGCTGCAGGTTGTCTGTGCTTGCGAGTTGTGACATGCTTGTGCTACCACAGGCTACCAGCACATCGGTACGTGCGATTAATTCAGTGGTGTGTTCACGTGTCATGCATACATGCATGCAGTGGCGAATCCAAGATGAAAAATAAGAGAGGGCTCAACCGTTCGAAGCCTCGAATGACTAAACTAATTTGTAACAAACAAAGTCTTGTATTTCATTTGCAAAATCTTCTATTGGTATGCGATGCGCCGGATCGGCAATAATTTCATCTTAAATTCTAGTCGAGGTTTTTTTGGTTGAGTTGCGCTCTCATTGGTTGGGGGAGTGCTACTTGAATTGTTTGTGAAATAATTACGCAAAGTTTGTTTCTCTATTATTGTAAACCTATGAATAATGAATTTAATGGCTAATTGAGTATATATATACCATATTATCACACTATTACAAACTTACTAACAATTAACAAATAACAAATAACAAATAACAAATGGGTAATTGACTAATGAGTTAATGACTAACTAGTATATACCAGTTGGCAGTAGTCAACAATTAATGGCTAATTGAGTATATATATACCATATTACCGCACTATATCAAACTTACTAACAATTAACAAATAACAAATGGGTAATTGACTAATGAGTAAATGACTAACTAGTATATACTAATACCAGTTGGCACTTGGCAGCAGACAACAACAGTCAACAATTAATATCTTCCAACTTCCAACTTTCCAAGAGCTGAAGACTGAATTAGTGAAGGGCAGCTCACTAGCTCAGCAGAGCAGAGGCGTAGCCCATTGCCCAGATCCAGCCTCCTCGTCCTCGGTGGCGGCGGCCGGCGGGGGCTCACTGGATCCCAGCGACGGCGTGGCGGCGTCGCTCCTCCTCCTCCCGCTCGGCCTCCTCCTCCTCCTGCCCTGCCTCGGCCTCGGCCTCCTCGGCTGACGGCGTCGACCGCGCCCGCCTAGCCTCCTCCTGGCCCTCCTCCTCTTCGCTCTGGCCTCCTCCAGCTGGCTCCTCGGCGACGGCGTCGGCCCGCCCTCGCCTCCTCGGTCGGCCCTCCTCCTCGGCTCGGGCTCGATCGACATTGACCGGCAATGACACGGCGTCGCAGAGACAGGGCGGCGCTCCCACTGCCTGGCGGCTGCCCTCAGGTGCTCGATGCCTCGATTGATTTGTTGATTCACTCGATTGGGGATTGATTGGAGTTTGGGGAATTTTGGAAGGGGAACAAGCAACATTGGGTTGGGCCTGGCCGCCTGGGCTTCGCTGCTTTTGGCCTCCAGCAAGCATCTTCTTCTTCGGTCTTCCCGTCCCTCATCTTGTTTGGCACAGGCGCATAGTTAGCCATGGTAGCCGGAGCCGAGAGCCCGGAGGTTGCGGGAGGGGGGGGGGGTCCGGCTGCCGGTGGAGGGTGGGCTTCAGCCTGATGAAGCCCACCCGATGGATTCACCCCTGCATGCATGCGATTCGTCAGCAAAGGGACCTTGCGCTTAACCTGGATATAGTGTACGTAGATGGTCCATGCTCCTATAAAAGAGAACCCAGCTTTTTACGTACTCAACCAATAAAAGCTCGATTTTTTTGGGAGCAAAACATTATATAACTAATGCTTTTGTCAACGGCCAGTATACGACGCATGCGAGATGCGACAGAAGCTACCTGCTCCTTTACATCAACTTATAACGACGTGTTTGGTTCGAGGGATCATCTCATTCTTGAATGGATTGGTGGGATGATACAATTCCTCACTTTGTACTAGACATGCTTATGAAGGATGATATGGTAATAGAACAACACATTACATTCATCAAACCAAACAAGTGGATTAAGTTCGAAGCTAGAATCAGATGGATTCGTTCAACGTCCCGTCCTTTAAACGTGTTCTGCCTTCTTCTTCTCCCTGCGTCAGTGCGTGGTGATGTTGCCTGCCGCGATGGGCATATGCGCTTGTAGTACTTACTAGCCCGCGCGTTTATGAGCATTTTACCTCCCTCATTTTTTTAGAAGAATCTATTATCTGGTTTTTACAGAAGTGCAAAGTACGTTAATTTGCTCAGACATATATCTGCCACTCTGAATCGACAAATTGGGAAGAAATGGTCATGTAATTAGATATAGGTGGAAAAGGCAGTTTAATGAAAATTTTCCAAAAACAAAGAGACCTTAAATTTACTTTATCCTTAATTAACACAGAGTAACAACAAAGGCACGGTATGGATGGTACGTATATATTTCAAGATTAATTATGCACGAGGACCTATGTTTCATTCCCTATTATACTGGCTTGTGTCAAGTATGTTTGCTATTCTAATAAATGGAGTTCTGCCATTGAGATATATATGCAAAGGTGAAGAACACTTTCAAAGATTTTTAGTGAAACGAAGATCACGCAAACATCACAAAGTTTTATCATTTTCCGTACTTTTGTTCATATGCATGATCACATCGAATCATTGATCATCACCGTTGAACTATTTAGCAAATAATAGGTCAAGGGAAACTTCAAATTCACGGGGGCAAATAAAATTTATGTGTATGTACTAGCTGTTGGTAAATAAGTGGATGTTGATGGTAACAAACGTCTTTTTGCAATATCCATATTGGCACAAGGAGGATATTCTACAGTCCAATTTGGTGCTTAATTATTAAGACACCAAGTTAGAAAAACGCTGAATAATTCAGCATGCACATACCATTATATATAGCCCTAAGGTATATAGCAAGCATTTTCTTTATCAGATTTGCTATTTTTAAGTCGCCTGAAATTTTCTTAAGTTTAAGTCAATTGTTGTGACCATTGGATTTATGTAGAGATTAATGTGTCATATGATTGGATGTTGATCCAATGAATAAAAAATATGATTTATACTTAAGAAAATTTCAGTCACCTTATGAATAGACAATCCCTTTCTTTATTTCACAACAAACATCACGCTTTTTTTTCATCGTTGGTTGGTGCATTGACTTCAATTAAAAACATTTTTTTACCATTTAATCAAAATTAATCTTGTATCATACATAGTTTTATCTATAGATCTAGCGCATTGGCTCAGCTATTTACAGCTAAATGCTGAAGTTTTCGACCAGTATGAAGGCATGACAGTACATTATCCATTTCTTTGTTCTTCCGATAATTATCAAAAGAATGTTGACGGAAGTATGAAAGTGCTCAATACTCTTAATAAAAATAATCCAGTTCAGCTCATTCCAAGGGAAGAAATATAAATTCATAAAAATGTATATCTTATTAGTTACTAACTAAGGCTAATCTATGCCAAGGTAAATAGCATATGCCCATAGCTACTCTGTAATTAAGTCCCTAACTTTCACATAGTATATATGGCTATGTTAGTGGGTCTATCTCAACTAAGTTCTAGAAGTGCATGCATTTCCGTAACTTTTTGTTCCAACAAAATAGTGCCTTGAAATGATATTGATGGTGTTGCATCTTCAAATTACGTAAACTTGTATCATATGATCCAATCAGGTTGATTATATGTCTTGATTGGTAGGAACCACCGTTAAAATTGGGCCCATGAGCGTTAAGGCCTATTCATTCCTAAAATTCCAATGCATGCATGGTTTAATCCTATATTCTATAGACCAGTGTGGTCAGAGACCTGGTCGGAATATACACAGTGGTGGAGGGAGGGGGAGACCAGTGGGGGCCACGCGCGGCGCCCTTATCCCGTCAAAAAACTTCTTACTCTCCATCTTTCATACTAAACAAACTTTTATGTATACCATCATCGAATATGCGTGTGTTTGGTACTTGAAACATGTATATGACCTCTTCTTAGTATGTACAATAAATTTTTTAGTTTAGTGTTTACTATAAAAAAAAAGTAGTTGCATTTGTCCGACTCACCCTATGTTTATTTTCTGGCTCCGCCATTGAATACACTGGTCGGAGCAGTAGGCTAGGGTGTAGTCAGGAGCTAACAAACACTGCTTAATTATCATTAATTGGTTTTGAATTAGCAGTTACTAGTTGTCTAATATGGGTTTGGGCAGTTACTAGTGAGTGAATTGAGTTTTCTCCCTATTCTTCAACTTCCTCTCTTTTGAACTGTGCTGGTGCGTTGTGCTACCGAACCTAGTCGTCCCTTATCCTTGACGTGCACCGGGAAGGAGGGTGAGCGGGTATCTCCGAATCATTGCCGTAGAGTTCACCTACACCAGGGTTGGGGGAGGGGGCGCAACAATGTTTCTAGGTAGCGCTTTCGCGCGATCGATCGTTGCGCTACTACCTCTACACCGTACACTGCTTCAAGACTGAGCTGCTTTCGTTTCTCCATCAATCTCACTGTAAGATAATCTTTACAGTATTATTGTGATTATGTTTTTTGTTTAAAAACATACTACTTCACTGCCTTGTAACATCCTAATTTTTGGAATTTCAAAGCATTTTTGAGTAGTTTAGCCCTCTGAAAAATTTCACCAATTTTATTGAATTTAATAAAGCTTAAATGAGACTTTTTAAAGTCAAAACAATTTGATGTGGTTAATCTGAACATCAATTAATTACAAATTTATTTTATTTGATTTCTTTGTGCTTGGAAGTATTTTCCATATTTTTTTGGATTTTTTCCAAGCTCATTTGCTATTTTTAATTTGCCATTTGGATTTTCTGTATTTTCTAAAATAGAAAACCTACTTAAAATCCAGGAATTTTGAGTGGGCAGAATTCTTTCCAGCGACCCAATCCCTTTTCTCTCTTCCGCCTGGCCCGCCTGCCCTGTTACGCGCACAAGCCAACCCAGCCCAGTTCCCACGCCGCGTTGCTTCCGTGTGCGACGTGTGTCTCCGTGCTCAGTTGTTGTCACTGACGGGTAGGGCGCACCTATCACTTCCGTCATCGTCGTCCCCGACACGGACACCGCTTTCCTTCGCCGCGTGTTGTCGTAGCCGTTTTGGACTCCGCCTCTCAAGGCTTTTTAAAGCCTCGAGGATCCTCGTTTTCTGCACCTCGCCTATCGCCACGCCCGAAAACCCTAGTCGTTGCCTCGAAGTCGTCGCCTACCCATCGGAATTGTGTAGAGTAGAAAGTCACCGCTGAAACCTTCATCGCCGTCTTTCTGCCTCCGTCGTTGAGCCCTAGCCCTCATCGTCACCGCTGCTGGGATCGGAATGACGAGATTTACCCCGTCCTGTCCTCGGTGTCACCAGAGCATCGCCGAAGGTCACTGTCGCCGAAGTCCATAGCGCCGCCACCGCTTAACCCTCGCTGTCGGTCGACTCCGTCGTCCCCTTGCGCCCGCAGACCAACCGTCGATACCCCTGTCGTCTCCTCTTCTCAATGCGCTAATCAACAGGGTGGTAAAAGATTTGGACTGAGGCAGACGAATGGAATTGTGATATGGTGGAGTTTGTGTTTTGGAAAATATGAATGTTGGTAACTTGTAGTAGTTTGGCAGTCTTGCCTTGGTCAACTAAGGATTTAACTTTGTGCACCATTGAACTGAGCCATAACTATAAGACTACATGTCTGGTATGGGACAGGCCTAACTTAGTATGTTATGGATTCTTGATATTGACTGCTCAGACAATAGGTTAAGCTATGTGCTAGGGCGGAGGTGTGATTCTTTTTGAGTGGTTGAGTCACATTTATGAGCGGTTCACCGTCTCTAGATCCAACGGTGTATGACGAGCCAACAACCTTTGTGGGTATTGGTGCTGGCAGTATGCACAACGAGAGGGTCAATTGTTGAGATGAAGTTTGGAAATATTTTGTTATGATTGGTGCTAGCTACATGGGTTATATTGTGTGGGTAAAGTATACAACATCTGCAGAGTGTTAATCAATCTATTTGAATAGCCGTGTCTGCGGTCATGGACATACTCGGGGATTTCACACGAGACGTAGATTTTTATAAAAAAAAAATTGGCAGGGACGGCTGTGTGGTTTAACTTATGTGGCTATGTGAAAGAAATTGATTAGGCTTTGTGAGCTTTGTGAAAATACTTGTTAAATTATTATTGTTTATTTGTTTTAAGTTACGCTTTCAATCTATTATTTGTATTTAAACGCAAGTGTTGCTTTTGCAAAATAATCATAGAAGTCATTTTCTTTTAAATAAGCCATCGTTTATAATTGTATTCTGTGGTAGAACTTGTTGAGTACTCGGAGTACTCATTCTTGCTGCAATCATTCAACTGAAGTGGAGGAGATCCGAGGAGGAGTTTCATGAGGAGGTTGATCGCTAGGTCTTGATCCTAGTCGGTTGCCTGTGACAAGTCAATGGGTTTCCGCTGGAGTTGCTTTCGTTTCGCTGCTGTTTCTTTACTTAGTGCTCAGCCCTGCGTGGCTTAACAAGTGTGTAAAACTCGACCATAAGGTCACAACCATTATTTACTATTCAAATTAGTCGTTTATTCTTATATTCACCTTGTGTGGAATAATACTCATCTATATTGACATTGTATGTACTAGCGTAATTCTGGACTAGTGCATTATACACAGATGTTTCATATTTGCATATTTAGGTCCCGACATGCCTGCATCTACTTTGAATGTTGCATCAATAGTCATTTGTGAAATATGCTTCCAGGTAACATTTGGAATTAAAATATTGCCTAAATATCCAACAACCACAACCTTCCACAATGCATGTACTGCTTAATTTGGCTCTTGTAAAAGATCTGACATTATTGGGCAATATATTGGATGAACATTAATGAGACAATTTGCTTAGGAACATTACAATGATCTCATGAGTTGGAAAATAATATCGTTGTGTCAATGATATGTGGCCTCATAGCTCACCTATTATCCTCACATTGGATATTATTTTTCCAATTTAGACATCTTTGCAATGTTACTGAGCAAATTTTCCTATGATTAAACTGTAGTTATGTTTTAATTTCTTGTATCATTATTTCAATTCTACTTAATCATGGAGAATATTCCAATGATCTAAAATCTAGTACCTATGGATGCAAATTTATGTAATCTGGACAAATGAATGAAAAACAAGAAAAGAGATCACAAACATTGGACGTACTTATTTCGTCCTAGGAAACCCATAGCATGGCCTAAATTATATGACAACCTCGCTATCTGTACCAGCTCATTTTTTAGCTGTATGCTGCTAGCTAGGTTCCAATTAATTGAGATCGATCATAAGAACAGGTATACATATATAGAACACTGATCTAGAATCTATGGCATTACATATAGAACATTTTATCTGAATGTTCAACTTAAATGCACATTGGTTTCAGACTAATCAAACGCAAACCACAAGCACACTGACCATGGAGACCAAAAAGTCCAAAACTCTGCAAGAACTATGAAACTTCAACCTCCATTTCGGTATATACATACTATGCTTGAAGTACCACAAGAACACATCGAATAAACAGCTAGCCCTATGCACGATGGGACACAACTATTCATAAATCCATGCGAAAAGATAGATCATAAAACTAGTGCAGCATGGAGAAGAATAGTTCCAAATTGCCAAATCCTGACATGCATGCACACCACAAGCCACATCGAGTATCAAACATACTAACTAGTACATGCATGCTTTGTCCTCCCCTTATTCGGTGCGGGGCACTGTACCACTCCCCGTGCATGCAGCTTGTCATGCACCATGCATTCAGTCCCCAAACACTGCATTCAGTCCCCAAACATTGCATTCATACCATAAAAGGGAAACGAAACAGGAAGCAAAACAAGAAGATGCTAGAATTGACCATGGTGCGCAGATGCACACGCAGAGACTTTAAATCTTCCACACGAACAGCAAGAGAGATCCCATATATGTATCTCCCTGTCCCTCTAGATCTCAAAGGACATACTCCCCAGCTCCAAGTACAGCAATCATTTTACTCACTCCGACAAGCAAATAAACTCGACTACAACCAAAGCTAAGGCCAATAGAAACACAAGCAAGCAATGCAGTACGAACGAAGCACCCACCACGTACTGGTACCACTACTGAGTACACGAATCAGCAGCACAAACCCATAACCATGCACATGCATGCATACGCGAACGAACATAAAATATATATGCTCAATCTGGCATACCGGCCAAATAGGAGAGCGTAGACCAGACAGCCGGGTCGTCGACTCAGCAGGCGGCGGCAGGCGGTGGGGGCGGGGGCTGGTACGGGTGGCCGTGAAGGCCGCTGCTGTCGCCTGGCAGCTGCTGCGGCTTCTTGCGCTTCTTCTTCTCGTAGCTGACACCGCGGGCGCGGGCCTGGTGCTCGCGGACCTCGCGGAGGTAGAGGCGAACGGCGCGCGCGGCGAAGGGGTTGGACTCGGGGCGGCCGCCGTTCTCCTCGTAGGCGGCGCGGAGGCGACCGACGAGGGCGTCGAGGCTGCCCCAGGCCTGGCGGAGCGGGCAGGGGCAGGGCGCGGGCGGGCTCGGGAGGCCGAAGAAGGGGCAGGCCGCGGTGTGCACCTTGGTCTTGCCGAATTGGTCCAGGTAGCGCAGGAACTCGAGGACGTGCGCGCCGCTGCACTGCGGCAAGCTCAGCGGCGGCCGGTGGTTCCGCAGGTACTGCCCGAACGTGTTCCAGTCGCGCCGCTTCTGCGCCTCGTACCGGCTCGGCGACTGCGGCGTCCCCGCGCCCATGGAGGGCGACGAGCTGCTGCTGCTGCTCGACCCGCCGCCGCCTCCGTTGCCCCCTCCAGACGGAGGGCTGTCGGGGTTCGGCGACAGGTCCATGGATCAGCTAGCTAAGTACAAAAGGAAGAAAGGAGTGTGACTGTGATCTAAAATTATTTTATATTTAACTAACTTTAGTAGGGCACTCCCTTACAGTTCTCTTTTCTTAAACAAATGAAATAAGCAACTGTTTACTTATTAATATATTGGAAAAGAAATGCAACTACTCCATATTCTATAACCATGATGAGGCCAATGATTATATGTATGCATATATAGTTGAGATTGGAGGGATCAGGGATCTGTTTGGGAGTCGGTGCTCTCCCCTTGCACCAGACGTTTGAAGTGGATGCAGATATATTTAAGACGAACAGAACAGGTACATATGCATATTTTTCTCTGTACATGAAGATCTTCTCTTAGAAAAGGAAAACTAGCTAGGAATTACCTTTGGTGGCGTTGGCGACTTGGCGGCTGATCTTGGTTCGGTGGTGTCAGAATTACCGAGGAAGCTAAGTGGAAGTGGAGGTTTCTGCGTGGGAGTCTGCACAAGATGGAGCATCAGAGAAGTAGTAGTGATCACATAAAGAAAGGTATTTAAGAGGGCTGTTTTGGGAGGATAATCTTGAAGGGCTCATCTGTTGCTTCTTACTCAGTGGTTGTAGTAGCAATAGCCAACAGTTGCTTCTAGCCGTTGGCTCCCTCATAGGTCCATCTGGTGATTGTGGAGCTGCTGAGAGAGCAGCAGTCTCATAATCTGCTTGATGGTGTGGGGAATTGCTTCTATTTTTAGGGGGGGTGCAGGGATGGTGGAGGTGTTGTTTGGCCTAAAAAGGGGAGACGTGAAATGACTGAGACATGGAATGCACAGTTGTGAGCAGTGAGAGAGGACACTGAGTGAGAGGTGATAGGTGACATGACAAAAGTAAAATTTTCTAAGTGATAGGTGAGTGTACGGCCTACTGGGGGTGCCGTTGTTTCAACACAAGCGTTGATGGGGTGATTAGCGGCCCACGTTAATTTGATTTCACAGGGTCAGAGAAGTCTTGGTCATAGCAACTTTGCAGATGTCTAAATATCCAGTACTCCCTCCATTCACAATTGCCTTGTTGGATATTGACACGGTCTAAAAACATAGCTTTGAAACCAATTTCTGTTGTAATATATTATCAAGCCTAATAAATTTACAACATTATAAACAAAATAGACAAATATACTCGTGTCATTTTCGTATGACCAATATAGATATTTATAAATATATAGCTAATCAAAGTTAAAATAGTTTGGCTGTGTGTCTAGAGGACTGACACTCATTTTTTTTTACTAGGGAGAATAAGGGCATGTTAGCCATACCAAAATTTGGCAATACAAAAACTCGGGCAATGCCAAAACCTTAGCAAAAAATAGTGTTTGGATCGTAGCCATACCAATTCACGGGCAATGCCGAAATTGATATGTTTGGATTACAGCCATACAAAAATTTGCCAAAACTGCGAGTATGACACGTGGGTTCTGCATGACATCTTTTTTTTCGCCCCAAAATATGTCAACATGGGTTTTATTTTGTTAATAAAATGACAAGGAACACAACGGTTCAAACGGATCACAAATCGAATACTCGGTTTAAAAAATATGATCATTTTAAGGTCTTGAATCAAACTTAACATGCAATTAATGCCACTCATGAGACCCAATCAGCTGCTGCCACGTGTCCACAAATCACTGCTGTTGCTAGTTGCTGCCACGCCAATTTTTTGGCGGCCGAAATGGGAACCCGAGCAAAGCCAAGGAATTGGCATGAAAAAGCCGGGCGTTACCAATTTTTTAGGGCAAAACCAAATTTTGGTATTAAACCAAACATTAGTCAAATTACTTTGGTGTTACCAAAACTTTGGTTTGGCAACGTGGGGATTCAAACCAAACAACCCCTAAATCACTAGACCAAACAATAAGCCAAACCGTGTACTTATCTGTTCTTAAATAATGTAATTGTCACTTTTCATCAGGTCATATATACCAAAGTTGTGGGACCAAGACGGTGATTAGAAGAGGTTGAATAGGTACTACACAAATCCACGGTCTCAAAAAAATCTTCCCCTAGAGAGAGCACACCAAATAGTGTGATCCTCAAATAGCTATGAAGATCAAGACTAAACACACGTAACGGAAACACGAGATAATCAAAGAGATTGCAATGAAAACCCCTAGTTGGATGGTATGATCTTTGTTTGGACAGTCCAAACAAAACCACATCTAGTTCGATGGTTTGATTGAAATTTGGACAACCTGATCCTCACGGGGAGAAAACGAACCAACTACAATCAAGCAAGAACTTGCACTACTTTCACACTAAAGCTCCAAATGACTTGAAACTTGAAACCTAACAATATCAACACCTCATAAAACTAATTGAATAGCAAATTGAAGAAGAGCTGCTCAAGGTTGCGACCTTTCTTGACTTGAGCAAAAGAGGCACCAATACTGGGCTAAACCAAAAACCATGATTGAGGAGAACTCATGGATGGATTCAATCCAATATGGCTAAGGATGATATTTCATACGTCCTAGCTCAACTAACCACAAAAAAATCAAGCCAAAACCTTCCAGATAACGAAACTCTAGAAATCACCCTTTCAACCTACAAAACCAGGCAAGTCCAAGAACTTGAAAGAATAAGTGCCTAGTTGGATGGGATATGACCTCCAAAACGTATAGGAATCACTTACACATTCTTCGCACAAAGCAAGATCAAGAGGAGATAAGGAAACACCAAAAACTAAGTCAAATCAAGAAATCAACACTTGAGCTAAGAGAAGGAAGACTCGAACGAGTGTAGATAATTGAGCACGCTTTTCAAAGAACTCTTCACCATGGCGCTCCATTAACCCGATTCCAATTTCCTTGTCCTCCATGACTAGACCTAATCCGCTTAGTCCACCACCGCGGTTTTGCACACCACCAATTTTTGGGAATAGAGCAATTTATTAAAATGCCCCTTTACCAATATTTCCCCATTCCTTCAGACCGAAGCTTCTCAGCATGCTTTGTCACATAGCCGGTGACGCCCAATGACTTGTCGTCAAGTCTTCACGCATCCGGATCCCACTGGAACGTCTCTACTTGCACTGGCCCAAGTCACTTGACGCAGCACATGCACCAACTCACTTCTTCATGATCATTGTCTTTTCCGTGTTTCTTGCTTAAGACACGTAGCCTACCCGAACTTACATGACTAAACGAACCTCAGCTCTCCCGCCTAGTCCTAGTCTTGTCGTTGACAGCCACGTTCTCCAAGCAACCTGCAAATCCAAAGACCAAGCAACTATATCTGAGCACAAGTCTCATGCACTTGACTCGGGTTAGTAAAAAATATGCATCATGCAACCATGATGCACCAATCCGTGATCAATACACCAATGAACCACTCAAAGCCCACTTAAGAATAAGAACTAATCGCTTGGGCCATCTATCCTTGATAGGATGGTCCTACCTCTCCGACTGGACCTTCCAAACCCACATTGGATAATCCAAATAACCTTGACTCCAATTTACAACTCCCGTGGAAAATAATTCAAACCAATGGTCCAAACCATTTGGATGGTCCAACTAGCCTTACACTCATTTGCACCCTCACTAGAAAATAATCCAATCCAAATGGTCCAAATAATTTGGATGGTCTCACTTACCTTAGAATCATTTGCACTCTCTGTGCAAAAATAGTCTAACTCAATGGTCCGCTTTAATTCGGATCTTCCGACTGTTCATACGCAAACTCCACAAAGCAAACTTTGCAAAACCAAAACCAAACTCAAACTTCGACAATACATACAAATCAAAGTTAATTACTCATAACAAATCATGGGGTGATCTCCACATGGTCTAACAAAAGTAATCGTGCTTGAATAAAATATGACTAAAATATCCTCCAACAATATCACAAGAATAAACAACGAGTATTAAAGTGGAGAAATTGGTGGAGCGTGCATTAAAAAATAAGGGAGGGCCAAGTGATGGCCCAATTAATAATTTTGATCATAGACATTTTTATTACAAACATTAACAAGGAACGTAATAGAACATACAAACAAGACTTAGTATATTTCATTAGCATCGATGTATCAAATATCTCGTTTATATCTGAGTGACAAAATATAGTGCAGAAACAATACATATTTTGTGGAGAAATCTAGGGAGAAATAGAAACTACGCCCGGGATGTGGAACCCTACAAAATAGAATCATGTTCGTCACTATAGGAAATAGGAACAATGATTGAGATACAATATTGAACAAAGTTTACCTTCTCATTTGCTACTAATTTTCTAGTTGCAGGAGAATATAGTTGATAATAGAACTCTCACAACTTTATAGTAAGAATTTGAACTAGACCAGAGAGAATTGCTGCTACTATTTCGTCAACTTGGCCAAATGAGTAGCTAGAACTATTTAATTTCTTTATAATCAGAGGAAGAAATATCTGTACAGGAAACTCTAGTGAGGACAATTAGTGGCTAAAGCGAATGCCTAAGTATAAGTTAGGAAGTGCATTAGATGTGCTAATGGGTGTTCAAGAACAGCGAGAGAGGGCCGGTTCACCACATGCCCGCCGTTGTTGTAGCTAGCTAGCATGCATTGCCGCTGACACTACTAGAGAGGGATGTTGAGCTAATCATGTGTGTGTTGTGCATGTATTTGCATGGGCCCGAACGTGTTTGTTCATGTTTGATTTGGTTTGGAAACAAATCAATCACGTTGGATTGGGATTGATTGAGTAGTTAGCATAACTACAGGGATTGATTAGGTATTGATTAGATTATATATTTCCTTTTCGGTTTTGTTAAACAACATTCGACTGTTTTCTTGTGTCAAAATAGTCAAATTTTCATCCATCTTATATGCTTTGAGATTTGCACTTCTTCTCATCTGATGAATTGGGTCCGAATTTATTATGATTTTTTCTTCAAAACATAACGGGCTCGCCACATTGCTTTATTTTGTTGCACTACTACAAAAAGGCTAATACTGGACACCTCATCACAGACGGTTGACCAAAAGCTCGCTCAGATAAATACAATCACAGATGGTTTTGATTTAGCGACCGTCTGTGAAGAAGTAATATCACGCATATTCGTGTTGAAAACTCGTCGTGAAGTATCACAGAGCTTCTCGGCGATTTCAACAAGAACCGTCTATGATACTACTAAATATCACAGATGGTTCTTGTTGTAACCGCTCGTGATACTTCCTGAACGATTTTCAACACGAACCATTTGCGACTTCCCGTCCTCATCACAGACGGTTTGTATGAAAAACCGTCTGTGATAAGTATTTCTGATTTTACCACTGCTCGAAATCACTAACACTCTAATTTTACCATAGCTCGAAATCACCAACTCTCCGATTTTACCATGACATGAAATCGCAATCCTCTGTTGTGCCCCTGTCGTGGCAGCCAATCCTTTGTCGCGCCCCTACCATGGCACCCAATCCTCTGCCGCAGAGGGTTTGGTAGGGTGACGGCTTGCCGCAGCAGGGCCTAGCAAGGGCGCGGTAGAGGATGGGGTGCCACGGCAGGGACACGACATAGGATTGGCTGCCCAAACTCTGCCGCGGCACCCAATCCTCTATCGTGGTAGGGTTTGGCAAGGCGACGGCTTGCCATGGCAGGGCTTGGTAGGGGTGCGGCATAGGATTGGTTGCCCAAATCCTACTGCGGCACCCAATCCTCTGTCGTGGTAGGGTTTGGCAGGGCAACGGCTTGCCGTGGTAGGGTTTGGCACGGCGATGGCTTGCCGCGGCAGGGCTTGGCAGGGGTGCAGCAGAGGATGGGGTGCCACAGAAAAAGGGGCGACAGAGGATGGGGTGCCACGGCAGGGACGTGGCAGAGGATGGGGTGCCACGGCAGGGGCGCGACGGGGTGCGGCAGAGGATTGGGTGCCACGGCAGGGACGCGGCAGAGGATTGGGTGCCACGGCAGGGACGCGGCAGAGGATTGGCTGCCACGACAGGGACACGGTAGAGGATTGGCTGCCACGACAGGGACGCGGCAGAGGATTGGCATTTCAAGTCATGGTAAAATCAAATACGGTTTTTAATACGAACGGATGTGGCAGAGGATTGGCATTTCAAGTCATGGTAAAATCAGAGACGGTTTTTAATATGAACCGTCTGTGATAAGATATGAGGGCTTAATGAAGGACTCGGGGAAACCTTTGTTCCTGGGCTACAAGCCGGAATACACAAGGTTGTCCTCCGTGCTTGAACTGTTGAAATTGAAGGCAAGCAATGGTTGGTCCGACAAGAGTTTCACAACGTTACTAGGTCTCCTAGCGGACATCCTTCCAAAGGGAAACGTGCTGCCCAAAACTACCTACCAAGCCAAGAAGATTCTTTATCCGTTAGGAATGGAGGTAGAAAGAATACATGCATGCCTGAACGATTGTATCCTCTACCGTAAAGAGTATGCAGACATGCATGTATGTCCAGTGTGCAAAGCATCCCGATACAAGCATAATAATCACTCTGATAATGGTGAGGGTATCGATGTGAAGCAAGGACCTCCTGCTAAGGTGTTGTGGTATCTACCTATAATTCCCCGTTTGAAGCGTTTATTTGCGAACCCAAAGGAGACAGAATTGCTGCGTTGGCACTCGGATGAGCGTAAGAAAGATGGAAAGATAAGACACTCTGCTGATTCTGCTTAGT
The DNA here is from genome assembly GCA_036346405.1 of Phyllostachys edulis. Taxonomy (NCBI): domain Eukaryota; kingdom Viridiplantae; phylum Streptophyta; class Magnoliopsida; order Poales; family Poaceae; genus Phyllostachys; species Phyllostachys edulis. The sequence continues at coordinate 51,153,062 of CM070552.1, forward strand.
GGAGAAACTTTGATAGGAGCTTCAAAGGCTTCAGTGCGGAACCAATGAATATAAGGTTTGGGTTGAGTACAGATGGAATGAATCCTTTCGATAACATGAGCAGCCGACATAGCACCTGACCCGTGAATCTGTGTATGTATAACCTTCCTCCTTGGCTGTGTATGAAGCGGAAGTACATTTTGATGTCACTACTTATCCAAGGGTCGAAACAACCTGGGAACGATATTGATGTGTACCTAGCACCATTGTTGAAAGGTCTTGTGACACTGTGGAACGAAGGGATACATATATGGGATGCGTATAAACGAGAGAACTTCACTTTACTCGCCATGTTGTTCTGCACCATCAATGATTTTCCTGCCCTTGGTAACCTATCGGGGTTCAATACAAAAGGAGCCAAAGCATGTCCGCACTGCTTACATGATACCGAGAGTGTGTGGCTGAACAACTCGCGTAAAACTGTGTACATGCGTCACCGTAGGTTCCTTCCAAGGTATCACCCATACCGCAAGATAAAAAAACAATTCGACGGAAATAAGGAGGACAATTCAACTCCAAGGGCTTTTAGAGGGAAAGAGGTCTATGATATGGTCAAGAATATCGATGTTGTGCTTGGAAAGAGACGTAAATTGAGGACCCGTTAGAAGAACATCTGGAAGAAGCGATCAATTTTTTGGGACTTACCTTATTGGGAGCTCTTAGAAGTTCACCACTACATCAACGTCATGCACGTGGAGAAGAACGTATGTGATAGCTTGATTGGTCTCTTACTGAACATTCGTGACAAAACAAAGGATGGTGTCAACGCACAGCGTGACTTGGTTGATATGAACATAAGGACTGAGTTAGCACCAAAGAGACCGATAAAGGACGAACGTACCTTCCCCCAGCTTGCTACACTTTGTCCAAGGCCGAGAGAAAGGAATTATGCCAAAGCTTACATGGTGTGAAAGTTCCGTCCGGTTACTCCGCCAGCATGAAGAAACTTGTTTCTATGGAAGATTTGAAATTAATTGGTATGAAGTCTCATGATTGATGACACAAATGCTTCATGTTGCAATTAGAAGTATTTTGCTGAACAAGGTCCGAGTGGCAATCATGAGGTTGTGTTATTTCTTTAACTCAATTGCTCAGAAGGTCATCGATCCCGAAGGACTAGATGCGCTGCAAGCCGAGGTGGTGACAACTCTATGTCATCTTGAGATGTATTTCCCTCCATCATTTTTTGATATCATGGTCCATCTCACTGTTCACCTTGTGAAAGAGATAAAGATATACGGCCCTATGTTCCTACATCATATGTACCCGTTCGAGAGGTACATGGAAATTCTCAAGTCCTATGTACGAAATCGATCTCGGCTGGAGGGCAGCATCATCGAAGGTTATGCAACCAAAGAGGTCATTGAGTTCTGCGTCGACTACATGGCTCAGGTGGAACCTTGTAACGTCCCAAGTTTTGTGAGTTTCTGAGTTTTCAAAAGCAAAATTAACAATTTGGTTTTGTCGAATTGCTCAAGCTTAACTTAGAGATTTCGGAAATTTGCCGTGCTTTAATATGAACTAATTCAACTTCAACTAATTTGAGTTTAGTTGCTTTGAGTTTGTTGGAGTTCTCTGGTGTTGTTTTCCCTCTCTCTGCTCATTCCGTTCTCCCCGCGCGGCTTAGCTCCACGTCTCCTTCGCCGCGGACCATCCAATCTGTGTTGGACGGCCCGATCCTATTGGTACGTTCGGCTAGTCCGAACGTCCACTTTGTTTTGAACCGTCCGATCTGTGCTGGATGGCCCGATCTGGTTGGCACGTCCAACCAGTCTGAACGTTCACCTCTTTTCAAACCGCCCGATCAAAATCGGACGGCCCCGCTTCGTCGCACCTTTCTTTGACCTTCATCTCGCTGGGACCTCCCTTTTGGGTTTAGACCTCCCTTGTGGTTTGGATCTCTCTCTCGTTTTTGACCTCCCCGATGGTCCTGGAGCTAGTCTTTTTGTAAAGACCACCCTCTTGGTCTTTTTACAAAGACCACCCCCTTGGGCCGCGACCACCCCTTGGGCTGCAACATCCCAATGTGCCGTGACCTCCCCTTGTACCGCGACCTCCCCTTGTGCCGCGACCTTCCCTTGTGTCAAGACCACCCTCTCGATTTTTTTTGCAAAGACCACCCCTTGGTATTTTTGCAAAGATCACCCCGTTGGTCACGACCTCCCCATTGGTCACGACCTCCTCTTTGGTTTGACCACCCCTCTCTAGCTTTGACTGGCCCACCTGCCAGTCCTGCTCACCTTCTTCTTCTTCTCGTCGCGTCACTTCTAACGCAAAGGTTTTGGCACATTAAATGTTGTTGCGTTGCATTTAATATTGCTGCTTTTTGCAGTACCCGTTTCCCCTCTTGTCTCCTCCCAGACCTGCTCCCATCTTCTCCTTCACCTACCCTTGAACACGTGTGTCTTTGAGTTCCTCAGCTGCTCTTTCTGTTGTCCTCGGCTATAAAAGCCTAAGCAGCCCTCCATCATCACCTTTTCCTCACCCAACTCTCTCTTGCTCTCACCCCAGTTTCTGTGCTTAGAGTTTTTGCCAAGGAGTTCGCTGGAGCCCTCCTCATTGCCAAGGAGCCCACTGGAGCTTGCACTGTCTTCGACCTCCTCGCCATCGCAGAACTCGCTGGAGCGCCCACACCGTTCGTCGTCCTCCTCCTGTCTTTTCTCTTTCTATCTCTTTTTGTCCAGGTGAGTTTCTCCGTGCCTTGTTCTCTTTTTGCTCTCATGACCACGTTGTGTGGTTGTATCTCTTTACGACCACGTGGGTAGTCGTATCCTCCTCAGGACCTCCTCCTATGGACATCCTCCTGTGGACCTCCTCCTCATGACCTCCTTCTTTGGACCTCCTCCTGAGAGTTCGTTTCTGTTTCAGTGTTTCTCTTTTGGTTCTTATTTGGTGGTTTTGGTTTTATTTGAATTTGTTGTATTTATTTGGCTCTTTTTCGCACGTGTAGATTCTGGCTTCACTGAAGAGTTCGTGGACCCGGCGACCTGTACCGAAGACCCCCAGCTCTTCAATGAAGGTAAGTCGTAGACCTTTGATCATGTTGAACCTAGTTTGCAAAAAGTATATTGTTTATATCAACATGCATGGCTATTTGTATAAAAGTGGTTTTGGGAATCAGCTAAACACCTTCTTGAACATATGGCTCCTTGAATACTTGAGATTGGCATGTTGACATGTACCTTTGGACCACCATAGGTTGGGTATTCTTAGTTGGACCTCTTTGTGATAACCAACATGGGTGCGTATATTGGTTAGACCTGCTTAATTATGCATTGTCTCGATCACCTATCTCATTAATGTTGAACTTGACTAAGTGAATATGGAATTAGAGCATGTTTTGTCTTGGCATGTGTTTTCTTGGCAAGTGTGGCCCTGGCCTATGTGGCCGCTATTAAAATTGTGGTGCAATGGCTAGGGTGGTCATTAGCCGGGTGGAACCCAAAATGTTTTTGTTCGGGTGAGTGATCGTGCAGTAAAGGGGGTGTAGGAAGCACACTGGGATGAGGAGGTCTCGCCTGAGCACCCACTAAGGACTTAACCTTGTAAGAGTTCGATCCAGGCCACACCATGCAACCACATGTTTAGGATGGGGTGGACCTGGCCAACTAATTGGCAATGCTTTGATTCAATTCCGTTTTGGTGGAAGTGTGGAAGGACCTTGGTTAGACGCCCACACTTGGCGTAAGAGGGGGCCAGAAAGGCGAAACCTTAGCGAGCGGAACTGAGTCAAAGCAGAACCTTGTAAAGGCCTTGTCACGTGCTCTAGCCTGCTTACCCAAGGAAGTGAGCAGGGGCATCGATGGGTGCCAAACAAACCAGAGAACTCGTGTCTTGTGGGTAAAGCTGTACAACCTCTGCAGAGTGTAAATCTATTCGAATAGTCATGTCCCCGGTTACGGACATGCCTGGTGATTTCACGTAAGGGGTAGACTTTCTCAAAACTTATTGGAGTGGTCTAGCTCATGACCAGGGTGGTCGTGAGTGGTCTGAGTAGCGACCAGGGTGGTCGTGGGTTGTTTCAAAAGAAAACTTGTCTACGTATGTGATAATCTTTCAACTTGTGCTTTACAATCTATGTATTGTATTTCAATTCAATATTTCTTTCTGCAAAGTCACCATAAAGCTGTTCTTGTTGAGCTTTGCATGAATATTATTTGCATACAATTCTCTACGGCTTGTTGAGTACATTTAAAGTGCTCATGGCTTGTGCCCTCTGGTTGATCAGCAGCTGAAAAAGACCTCCCAGGATGCTCCGACCTCTTTGAAGAGGAGGTCTTTAAAGACCCTGCGTGCTAGGATGTCCACCACTCGATTGCCTGTGGGCATGTCGAGTGGCCTCCACGTGTTTTGTTTTTCCTGCTACGAACTCTCTCTTGTTGTTAGCCCTGCGTGGCAAGACCTCTGTAAAAAGCTAGACCATAAGGTCTTTTGTTGTTATGATTGTTAATTTGCTTGCTTCATCTTTAGTTTGTTGTATGGTTGTGATGACCTCGTTGTTGATCACTGTGCGGACCAGGCACTGATCATGGGACTGGTCCGGAATGCACAGTGAGTCTCGGGGTGGTTTACCCGGGGCGTGACAATGATGGTATCAGAGCCATATAGACTATAGGATGTAACCCTAGTTAGCATGGACGTCTTAGTTAAGAGTTCAAAACTTATTTTATAAAGCAAATCAACAGTGTAATATGAGTAGCTATTATTTTCTCATCTTATTCTATTCTGTTCTCATCTTATCCTAGTCTCTTCTCACCTCATTTTTAGATTCTTGCCCCTTATCCCCTCTTAAACTTTGTTTTCAATTCAAATTGATCTCACTCATCTCAGTGATCTCAATAGGATCGAGCTTTGCTTTAATTTGACCACCAAGATAAGTTAGGCTAGAAGTGCTTTAGTAGAGTTGCCTCCTCAGCTTAGTACCATTTAGACCTCCTGGTTGCGTTTTATTGCCTCTTTTTAGCTCTCCGGTTATTTGCTCTGGGGGTTTAACCGACCTTCCCAGCTAGGTTGTTCTATCTTTTCTCCTTTGATATTGCTCACCTCTGTGCTTTCCCTCTTACCTAGTGTGCTTTCTTTTCTCATCTATTAAGCTTGGGAAGGTTTGTGCAGATGGTCCAGACTCACAACTCGGTAAGCTAAGATGAGCCAGTGGACCCCTTTTCTCAGCCACCCCACCTCCTCCAGCAGCTCCCTCCGATCAGGGCTTGGGGCAGTTCATGGCAGCCCAGACTCAGCTGATGAATTCCATGAGGCAGAACATGAACCAAATGATGAATCAGCAAAATCAGACCTCTGCTGCTCTTCTTGCAATGTTGAACCAGAGCAACCAAGTTGCTACCATGCCACCACCACCGCCACCAGTTGCTCCTCAATCAAGGTTGGCAGAGTTTACGAGGACTCGACCACCCACATTTTCTAGCTCCTCTGAGCCGTTGGATGCAGATGATTGGTTGCGTTCCACTGAAAAGAAGCTTGCCATCACCTGGTGTGATGACCGTGAGAAGGTCTTGTATGTTACACACCAGTTAGAAGGTCCAGCCGTAGAGTGGTGGGAAAGTTATTGTGCCGCCCATGTAGATCACTAGAGTATCACTTGGGCTGAGTTCTCAGAAGCTTTCCACCACTCTCATGTCCATGATGGAAACATGGAAATGAAGAAGAACGAGTTTCGAGAGTTGCAACAAGGGAACATGTCTGTGGGTGAGTACCTCAACAAGTTCACCCAACTCTCTAGATATGCTCCAGAGGACATCTCCACAGATGGGGCACGTCAGAAGCGCTTTACAAGAGGTCTTAACCCTGGTTTGAAGGTCCAAGTCGTTAGCAACGACTACAAGGATTTTCAGTACCTTGTGAACAAGGCCATACTCATCGAAGAGTCTAGAAGGGAGCTTGTAGAGTCTTATAAGAGAAAGATGGTGCAGCATGGTGCTCCTCAAAGACCTCCTCAAAGAGCCAGGACGTCTCCACGACCTCCTGCCCGCTTTGTTCCTTATGTTGCTCCCAGGACCACCTCTGCGACCACCTCTCATCTGGTTACTACTGGTCTTCATAGCCCCGGCCTCAGCAACTAGCAGCCAAGGGCCACTAATCCTGCCGTGGGGATCACTTGTTTTAGCTGTCACCAATTGGGACACTACGCCAGCAGTTGTCCCTTGAAGCTAGGATCTCCTCAGGTCAAACTCAACGTAGGACCTCCCCCGACCAGGACCTCCCTGCCAGGAGTAGGACGTGGAGCTCCTCAGACCTCCACTACACCAGCCAGGACCTCCCAGAGAGGTCGTGTAAACCATGTTACCGTGGAGGAAGCTAGACGGCCCAGGACGTCGTTCTAGGTAAGTTCCTAGTACATTCAGTCCTTGCCACCGTTTTGTTTGATTCTGGAGCTTCCTATTCATTTGTTTCTCGGATTTTTGCTGCAAAGCATCAGTTGAAGGTTTCCGCTCTTAAGACCTCCTTGTTGGTCTAATCCCCCGGTTCGGAGTTAAGTACGAACCAGGGATGTCCACAAGTTAAGGTGATCATAGAAGGGGTAGAGTTCCTAGCCAACCTGATCATCATTGATACCAAGTCCTTAGACGTGATCTTGGGAATGGATTGGCTCACGGATCACCAAGCCATTTTGGATTGTGGTGGGAAAAGCATCACCTTGGTCAGTCCCGATGGGATTAAAGTGAGATTTGAAGCCTCCTCGGAGAAGCTCGAAGAAGCAGTGGCCTGTAGTGTCAAGGTCGTGTCTCTAGAGGACATCCCCAAGACAACATTCTCAACCCGTTATGGACTATATGAGTACACGGTCATATCTTTTGGACTAACCAATGCTCCTGCTTACTTTATGAACTTGATGAATAAAGTATTCATGAAGTATTTGGATAAGTTCGTCATTGTCTTTATTGACAACATCCTAGTGTACTCTCATAGTGAAGAGAAGCATGAAGACCACCTCTGCTTGGTCTTGAACAAGCTTAGAGACCACTAGCTCTATGCCAAGTTCGACAAGTGTGAGTTGTGGATGAAGGAGGTCACCTTTTTGGGACACGTCTTGTCAGCCGAAGGAGTTGCTGTCAAGCCTAGCAAAGTCCAAGACGTGCTCAATTGGGAGTCACCCAAGTCAGTGCATCAGCTCAGAAGCTTCCTTGGGATGGTCGGTTATTACCGAAGGTTTATAGAGGGGTTCTCTAAAGTAGCAAGACCTCTCACCCAGTTGCTAAAGAAGCAAAAGAAGTACTCTTGGACGTCAGCATGTGAACAAAGTTTTCAAGAGCTAAAGAAGCGTTTGACCACTGCTCTAGTGTTGACCTTGCGTGATGTCTGAAAGGACTTTGAGGTCTACTGTGATACCATATGACAAGGTCTCGGATGTGTCCTAATGCAAGAGAGAAAGGTAGTAGCTTATGCATCCCGACAATTAAAGCCTCATGAGGTCAATTACCCCACTCATGACCTATAATTGGCGGCCGTAGTGCATGCTTCGCCATTACCTCATTGGGAATCACTGTGAGGTCTACACTGACCATAAGAGCTTGAAGTACATCTTTACTCAAGCTGACCTTAATATGAGGCAAAGGAGATGGTTGGAGTTGATCAAAGACTACAATTTGAGAATTCATTACCATCCAGGGAAGGCCAATGTGGTAGCTGATACTCTTAGTAGGAAGGTCTACTATAGTACTTTGATGGTCAAGGAAAGTCAGCCAGCATTGCATGAGGAATTTCAGAAGCTCAAGTTGGAATTAGTTGAAGAAGGTTACCTAGCTGCCTTGCAATTGCAACCAACTCTCCAAGACCAGATTCGAAGAGCTCAAAGAGAAGACGTAGACGTCTTGGAGATCAAGAGAAACATGAAGAGGGATGCATTTTAAAGATTTTCCGAAGATGACCAAGGGACCATTTGGTTCAATAAGCGTATTTGTGTGCCAGATCAGAGAGAGCTCAAGCAGTTGATACTCAAAGAAGCTCATGAGACCTTGTACTCCATCTACCCTGGGAGCACTAAGATGTATCAAGACCTCAAAGAAATATATTGGTGGCCTAGAATGAAGCACGAGATCGCTGAGTACGTAGCCCAGTGTGATGTTTGTCAACGAGTTAAAGCCAATCATCAAAGACCTCCTGGACTCATTCAACCCTTGAACATACCTGAGTGGAAATAGGAAGAGATTGGCATGGTTTTTATTACTGGTCTACCAAGAACCCAAGCTGGTTATGACTCCATTTGGGCAGTTGTAGATCGCTTGACAAAGGTTGCACATTTCATCCCGGTTAAGACCACCTACTCAGAAGGTAGACTCGCAGAGCTGTACATGGCCAAGATAGTGTGTCAACATGGAGTACCCAAGAAGATTGTGTCGGATAGAGTATCTCAATTCACCTCTAGGTTTTGGAAAAAGTTGCATAGTGCTTTGGGTACAAATTTGAACTTTAGTACAGCCTACCACCCTCAGACAGATGGGCAAACAGAAAGAGTAAACCAAATCCTCGAGGACATGTTGAGAGCCTGTGCTCTAGAGAACCAGGCCAGCTAGGATAGAATGTTGCCCTATGCAGAGTTTTCTTACAACAATAGCTTTCAAGCAAGCTTGCAGATGTCCCCATTTGATGCTCTTTACAGAAAGAGTAAACCAAATCCTCGAGGATCATGTGTATCTTAAGGTCTCACCTCTTAAAGGAATGCATCGCTTCGGGGTCAGTGGGAAGCTTGCACCTCGTTATATCAGACCTTTCCCAATTCTAGACAGAAAGGGAGAAGTGGCTTACTAATTGGACCTCCTGCCCCAGTTGTCTGATGTGCATGACGTCCTCCACGTGTCGCAGTTGAGGAAGTGCCTACGTGTGCTAGAGGAACAGATGCTCGTCAAAGCCGTGGACCTCTAGCAAGACCTCACCTACAAAGAGCAGCCCATCAAGATCTTGGAAGTTTTCGAGCGTGTGACAAGAAGCAAGGTCCTCCGTTTCTGCAAGGTCCAGTGGAGCAATCACACTGAAGAGGAAGCTACCTGGGAGCGTGAAGAGGACTTGAAGGCAGAGTTCCCGTGCCTATTCTCTAGCCAGCCCGAATCTTGGGGTCGAGATTCCCTTTAAGGGGGTAGGTTTGTAACGTCCTAAGTTTTCTGAGTTTTCAAAAGCAAAAATAACCATTTGGTTTTGTCGAATTGCTCAAGCTTAACTTGGAGATTTCAGAAATTTGCCGTGCTTTAATATGAACTAATCCAACTTCAACTAATTTGAGTTTGGTTGCTTTGAGTTTATTGGAGTTCTCTGGTGTTGTTTTCTCTTTCTCTGCTCGTTCTGTTCTCCCCGCGCGGCTCAGCTCCGCGCCTCCTTCATTGCGGACAGTCTGATCTGTGTTGGACGGCCCGATCCTATTGGCACGTTCGGCTAATCCGAACGTCCACTTCGTTTTGAACCATCCGATCTGTGTTGGACGGCCCGATCTGGTTGGCACGTCCAACCGGTCCGAACGTTCACCTCTTTTTGAACCGCTCGATCAAAATCGGACGGCCCCGCTTCGCCGCGCCTTTCTTTGACCTTCATCTCGCTGGGACCTCCCTTTGGGTTTAAACCTCCTTTGTGGTTTGGATCTCTCTCTCGTTTTTTACCTCCCCGGTGGTCCTAGAGCTGGTCTTTTTGCAAAGACTACCCTCTTGGTCTTCTTGCAAAGACCACCCCCTTGGGCCGCGACCTCCCCTTGTGTCGCGACCCCCCCTTGTGTCAATATCACCCTCTCGGTCTTTCTGCAAAGACCACCCCTTTGGTATTTTTGCAAATACCACTCTCTCGGTCTTTTTGCAAAGACCCCCCATTGGTAACGACCTCCCCATTGGTCACAACCTCCTCTTTGGTTTGACCACCCCTCTCTAGCTTTGCTAGCCCACCTGCTAGTCCTGCTCACCTTCTTCTTCCTCTCGTCGCGCCACTTCTGATGCAAAGGTTCTAGCGCATTAAATGTTGTTGCGTTGCATTTAATGCTGCTGCTTTTTGCAGTACCTATTTCCCCTCTTGTCTCCGTCCAGACCTGCTGTTATCTTCTCCTTCACCTACCCTTGAACACGTGTGTCTTTGAGTTCCTCAGCTGCTCTTTCTATTTTCCTCGGCTATAAAAGCCTAAGCAGCCCTCCATCATTACATTTTCCTCACCCAAATCTCTCTTGCTCTCACCCCAGTTTCTGTGCTTGGAGTTTTCGCCAAGGAGTTCGCTGGAGCCCTTCTCGTTGCCAAGGAGCCCACTGGAGCTTACGCCGTCTTCGTCCTCTTCACCGCCATAGAACTTGCCAGAGCGCCCGCACCGTTCGCCATCCTCCTCCTATCTTTTCTCTTTCTATCTCTTTCTGTCCGGGTGAGTTTCTCTGTGCCTTGTTCTCTTTTTGCACTCACGGCCACGTTGAGTGGTTGTATCTCTTTACGACCACGTGGGTAGTCATATCCTCCTCAGGACATCCTCTTTTGGACTTCCTGTGGACATCCTCCTCAGGACCTCCTCCCGAGAGTCCGTTTCTGTTTCAGTGTTTCTCTTTTGGTTCTTATTTAGTGGTTTTGGTTTTATTTGAATTTGTTATATTTATTTGGCTCTTTTTTGCACGTGTAGATTCTAGCTTCACTGAAGAGTTCGTGGACCCGGCGACCTATACCGAAGACCCCCAGCTCTTCAACAAAGGCAAGTTGTAGACCTTTGATCATATTGAACCTAGTTTGCAAAAAGTATATTGTTTATATCAACATGCATGGCTATTTGTATAAAACTGGTTTTGGGAATTAGCTAAACACCTTCTTGACCATATGACTCCTTGAATACTTGAGATTGGCATGTTGACATGTACCTTTGGACCACCATAGGTTGGGTATTCTTAGTTGGACCTCTTTGTGATAACCAACATGGGTGCGTATATTGCTTAGACCTGCTTAGTTATACGTTGTCTCGATTACTTGTCTCATTAATGTTGAACTTGACTAAGTGAATATGGAACTGGGGCACATTTTGTCTTGGCATGTGTTGTCTTGGCAAGCTGGCCCTGGCCTGTGTGGCCGCTATTAAAATTGTGGTGCCATGGCTAGGGTGGTCATTGGCCGGGTGGAACCCAAAATGTTTTTGCTCGGACAAGTGATCGTGTAGTAAAGGGGGTGCAGGAAGTACACTAGGATGAGGAGGTCTCTCCTGAGCACCCACTAAGGACTTAACCTTGTAAGAGTTCGATCCAGGCTGCACCGTGCAACCACATGTCTAGGATGGGGTAGACCTGGCCAACTAATTGGCAATGCTTTGATTCAGTTCCGTTTTGGTGGAAGTGTGGAAGGACCTGGGTTAGATGCCCACACTTGGCGCAAGAGGGGGCTAGAAAGGCGAAATCTTAGCTAGCGGAACTGAGTCAAAGCAAAACCCGGTAAAGGTCTTGTCACGTGCTCTAGCCTGCTTACCCAAGGAAGTGAGCAGGGGTATCGACGGGTGCCAAACAAACTAGAGAACTCGTATCTTGTGGGTAAAGCTGTACAACCTCTGCAGAGTGTAAATCTATTCAAATAGCTGTGTCCCCCGGTTATGGACATGCCTGATGATTTTACGCAAGGGGTAGACTTTCTCAAAACTTGTTGGAGTGGTCTAGCTCATGACCAGGGTGGTCGTGAGTGGTCTGGCTCATGACCAGGGTGGTCGTGGGTTGTTTCAAAAGAAAGTTTGTCTACGTATGTGATAATCTTTCAACTTGTGCTTTACAATCTAAGTATTGTATTTCAATTCAATATTGCTTTCTGCAAAGTCACCACGAAGCTGTTCTTGTTGAGCTTTGTATGAATATTATTTGCATACAATTTCCTATGGCTTGCTGAGTACATTCAAAGTGCTCATGGCTTGTGCCCTCTGGTTGATCAGCAGTTGAAAAAGACCTCCCAGGATGCTCTGACCTCTTTGAAGAGGAGGTCTTTGAAGTGTGCTAGGACGTCCTCCACTCGATTGCTTGTGGGCATGTCGAGTGGCCTTCACGTGTTTTGTTTATTTCGCTGCGACCTCTCTCTTATTGTTAGCCCTGCGTGGCAAGACCTCTATAAAAAGCTTGACCATAAGGTCTTTTGTTATTATTATTGTTAATTTGCCTGCTTCATCTTTAGTTTGTTGTATGGTTGTGATGACCTCGTTGTTGATCACTGTGCGGACCAGCCACTGATCATGAGACTGGTCCGGAATGCACAGTGAGTCTCGAGATGGTTTACCCGAGGTGTGACAAACCGATAGGTGTGCCTCTATCTCATCATGAGGGGAGGCTGGACCCGGCAAATAAGAACCATTCGTTCTCGCTAAGTAAGTTGTTCATTTTTTTTTTATGTAAAGGACCCGGCAAATAAGAACCGTCACGTAGTTCTTCATAGAATTAGAAGGATTGTCGGAGTTGAGAATGTCGTGGATGAGGAAGAGTACAATCAATTTGACGAGTTGCCGCCTTTCGGAGACGGCATCAGGCTTGAGGAAGAACCCAGCGAGGAAGCTAACTATATGCGCGTCGATCATCATGAAGGGCTATATTTTAAAACGAAATAGCAAGTGGAATGATCCGACACGGTAACACCTATTTGGAAAATTGTTCCATTGTAATTAACAAACTTGACATGTAATTAAGGAATTATTCCATTGTAATTGATTCATTAATTATGAAATAATTCCATTTGTGATTGTATCAGCTGCTTTCTTGTTTTCAGAGGGCATGACTAGCATTTCAAGAGGCTAGCCGAAAAACAGAATATTTTTTAAATAACAGAAGAAATACCACAGGCGGTTTAGTGGAATAAACCGTCTGTGATAATGACGCGACAAAATATTTCGCCTCCCGCGCAGCGCATATTCCCGCAGACGCGTCCAAAAATTTGCCCCAACATCATAGACGGTTCCATAATAAAATTGTCTGTGATACTTATCACACATGGTTAGTAAAATAGAACTGTCTCTGATGTTCTCGGTTATCACAGACGGTCCTCAAATGGAACCGTCTGTGATATTCTCGATTATCGTAGACGGTCCTGGAATATAACTGTCTGTGATATTCACTTATCGCAGATGGTTATTTAAGATAACCGTCTGTGATATTATATATCACAGACGGTTATTTAATAGAACCGTTTGTGATATTCTCTTTTAAGGGGGCCCCGCTAGGGTTTGTGTCCCTACTCCTCACTCCTCAGAGCTCACTCTCTAGCCCACCTCCCCAGTACCCTTACCTCTCGTGTTCCTTCTGAGCCTTGCCTCTCCGCGTCGTCGTCCTCCCCTACGCCGTCATCCCCTAGCCTCCTCTCTTTCTTGTGCCGACCTCCCCACGCCAACAGAATCCCCGAGCCTCCACTCCCCGCGCCGTCGACCTCCCCTATGTCACCGTCGCCCCCAAGCCTCCTCTCTCCCCGCACCGACGTCCTCCCTCTGCGGCCCCCGACCTCAACTCCCTCTTCGTCCACGCCTCTCGTCAAGGTACGAGCTCACCGCTTTGGATTGTGCTAGCAGAAGTTTCAAATTGTGCTGATTTGATTGACTCTAGCACTGGGAGACATTGCTTTGTAATGTTATGGGAGGTACGAGCTCATCGCTTTGGATTCTCTAATATTGTGTCATGTTGTTCATACTCATCAGATCCCTCTATTTCATTATGTTGATGCTGTCTGGTCATTTTGCTCCATTTTGTTGGTAGCTTCTGTTCACTGTGATTATTGTTCTGCCATTGTTTATATTCCTGTCAATTGAAATATTGTGTAGTTGGTTCAATTGAAATATTGACAGTGAACTATCAATTGATTATTTATTTTGTTGTGAAGTTCTATCTTTTGAGCATTTTATCCTAATTGATGCAGTATTGATTTGTTGATCTTGTAGCAATATCATTTATTGATGTAGTACTGATTTGTTAATCTTGCGAGATGGCATCCGCACCGTCTTCGCCGCCGTCATTGACGTCGCCGAATGCGTCTGGATCTCCGAACAAAGTGGTACCTAAGCAACATGCCGGAGGAATATCGAAAATGCCTATAGGCCGAATGACCATCACAGTCGTCAGTACCTCTAGGGCCCCTTTGCTACTCGAGAAAGCAGCGGCAGCATTCCAGACCACCTGCGGTATACTTAGAAGGGAACGAGTCCCCATCACCACACAGAAATGGAAGGATCTGATGGCCATAGAGAAAGCGTAGTTGTGGACTGAAATTACTACGTCGTTCGATATCCCAGCAGAATTCACCGATCTCGTGCGACGACAGGTGTTCCTCTCGTTGGGACACGCTTGGAAGACCTTCAAGAGCAAGCCTGTCACGGAGTATGTGAACAAGGATCGGACGCCTTGTACGAATTATAGTTTCGTGTCGTCGGATACATGGGACTCCTTTGTGCGGATGAAGACGATGGGCGAATTTCAACAGCAAAGTGCGGCGCACAAGACTATCTAGGCAAAAAACATTCACCCCCACAGACTCGGCACCGCTGGATACGTGGGCAAACACCTGGTATGGATGAGTGAGGACAATGTGGCAATCTAGTCGCAGGTCTCCCCGCCAGTTGCCGAGATCACAGACGAACGAGCCAATGCATGGTTAAGAGCGAGGGCCACAATCACGTCGTCGGGCTCCATATCACTTTCAAAAACTCGGAAGACGAGGCAGTGTCCCAATGCCTGGTAAGATATGTCGAACTACCTAGTTGTTAATAAGTCCATAACTTCGTAGGGTCTAAAATAACATGATGGCCTCTTGTAGCAAACATTGAGTGTCCAATCTTCCCAAAGCTCCTTCTAAGGTGTAAGAGAGAATGATATACTATCCACGACCTTAGGAAACAAGGAGCACCCGGGTCGCACGCGAGACCTTGGGGTTTACGTAACTTGGAGGGATGGATTCTCACACGACTCTGAGGCGTATAGGAGTCGAAAGAGATCCAAGGCTGAACGCGAGGAACAGTTGAAAGAGGAGATCAGTGCACAATTTCAAGGACAGATAACATCATTGCAGGAACAAATGAATCAACTCATCAGCCAGTCGCAAGCTGCCCCTGTGATTTTGGGAGCCAGTCCCCTTCAATGTCGAAGTAGCGTCGCGTCCACATGCACTTTCTGAACTTGGCAACGTCCAATTACCTATCGACCTTATCTAGGTAATGTACATCTCTGGAATGCTCGAAAGATATACCTGTAGGACGCCTTAGCTAATTGTGTATCGTTTTGTAGGTGCCCACACCCTGCAGGCTCCAAATGAGGCTGGTTGGGTCCATTTCTGTTGAGGCTGGGCGGGGGCTGGTGTATCCATGCGAGGAAGGGATATTGGTACACAGTGCCCAGTTGGCGCAAGGTTACGCTAAGGTCTAGGTGAACATGGTACATGATAATTTGATGGCCGCCTCGCTGGAGAAGCCCTCGAACGAAGAGATCATAACACTAGGGGATGCCTTGCACACTTATGTCTAGTGGCCCAAGAGGGACATCGCCCTTGACCCTGCAGTGCCACGATCTCCACACGATGACCATGCCTCTCCAACAATACCCTCGATGACTCCACCTCAACCCCCGCTTCAGAAGGCCTCCGTATCGACTTCTATGGAGACGGTGCCCAAGAAACAAGACAAGCGTGTCGAGTTGTCTTCCAGGAAGACACCCTCGATGACTCCACCTCAACCCTCGCTTCAGAAGGCCTCCGTATTGGCTTTCGTGGAGACGGTGTCCAAGAATCAAGAAAAGCGTGTCGAGTCGTCTTCTAGGAAGACAAATAGCACGCGAGGCGCTAAAGCCAAATCGAAGAAGATTAAGGCGCCTCACAAGCCCGGCACATACTCCCTCGGAATGCCGTTGGTCTTCGACACAGTATTACGCCACGTTGGTTTGGCTTGCCAGTCTTTGCATGCCTGGAACATGCGGCAGACCGACGAGTCGAGGGAAGACCGGCCTACTGGATTCACCGTCAGCTACACGGAGAACCATTTCCTCCACAAGGCAAGCTACTTCATCGTGGGCTTCGAAGACTTATTTGATCTATTCAACCTCGACACCCTCGACGTCTCACTTCTACGATGATGTACACTTTAAGTGTGTACAATCAAGTTCTACATTCACGCAATACCGATAAATATCATAACTCATTGCTTATGTATAGACACATGATGCAAGAAGCTCGGCAATCACGACAACCGGTGGGTTTCCTCGACCCACAATTGATCTCTGAGCAATACATCATCCAAGACGCATCCTACGTTGAGAAGTACATAACGAGGGCATTGTTGACTCACCTCGATAAGGACTACATACTGGTGCCCTACAACCAGGGGTAAGTGCTTCACTACTTGCTATACAAATTTCATTTGTTCTTTATACGCAACATGAACTTAGGTTTAATGACTATAGCGACATACTCATATGTACTACTGGATCCTTTTAGTCATTGTACCAAGATGGAACAAGGTAATATACCTTGATTCCCTAGTCGACAATGCACACGACTTCACCATTGTGCAAAAATTACTCGACAGGCATGCTCATTTCCTCCATACGTAATTCTATTGTAGTCTTCCTTCATTTGAAATGTCCGAGGATAACTTTTTGGAATCACGTAGGTCGTTTCGCGCCTATGTTGCCGACGGAGGGACACACAAGGAACAGAGCGATACACTGCGACACGGGACTAAATTTTTGGTACCCGCTACAACACAATAATCCTATATCACACTTCGTAACCTGGTTTCTTGAACTGATTATACATATACATACATACATACATACATACATACATACATACATACATACATACATACATACATACATACATACATACATACATACATATATATATATATATATATATATATATATATATATATATATATATATATATATATATCCTATATCACACTTCTATTTTTGCAGTGCCACCAGCAACAACAATAAGGCAACGTATGTGCATTCTACGTTTGTCATCATATATTGGAAATCATGAGTGCTAAGACGAAGGATCTAGAGGTTTGTCAGTCAATCCTATATAATTATGAATTTAAATATATATGCTTACTACATTACTGTTGCTAGCGACAGGGCATCACAATGGAACAAAGTGCCTACCATCGGGACATAATCACGAACATTCGAGGATAGCTTGCCATCTTCATCATGGGGGAGATCATTAACCAGAATGGATAGTTTCACCCAGGCGACATTGATTTATTGTAATTCACTTTGAGTTGTAAATCAAATCACTTTGTAATTGATATTGAGTTTTTAAATCACTTTGAGTTGTTCTATATCAAATCAATTGTGATATATCTATTTTCTGCTTGCTTGTTTTCACAGGGCATGGCTAGCATTACTTGAGGCTAGCCGAAAACCCTACAAATCGTTTGTGAATGCATACTATCGTAGACGGTTACCACAAAAAACAGTCTGTAAATGCATAATATCACAGACAACTACCACCAACAAACCGTATGTGACACTTATCCAATCACAGACGACTACCACCAAAAAACCGTCTGTGATACGTATACAATCACAGACGGCTACTACCAACAACCGTCTGTGATACGTATACAATCACAGACGGATAGAACAAAAAATCTTCTGTGATATTCAGATATCACAGACGGCTACTACTAAAAACCGTCTATGATAATTATCATATCACATACAGTTGCTACTACTAAAAACTGTCTGTGAAAATTATCATATCACAGACGGTTGTTTTTCCTAACCGTCTGTGTTATTTATCTATCACAATTGTTGGTACATATAACCGTCTGTGATAGTTGGCCTTCATAGACGGTTATATCATAAAACCGTCTGTGTTGTTCTTATCACAGACGGTTCAAAAACAGTCTGTGATAACCGCATGTTATCACAGACACATAAAATCAGGCGGTTTAGAAATCGTCTGTGATGATCCTTTCTGTAGTAGTGCGTTGTGGTTCTCACACCTTTAGCATCACCGCTTGCGGCCCTTGCTGCCTAATCGAGCTTAGGGGAGGAATGGTTTCTCACGAGAGCACATCGCGAGGGTGGCTCACGTGGCATACAGACTGGGTGGGTGAGGAAGGGGAGGACGGATGACCACCAACTGTAATTTTGAAGTAGTAAAGATTTAATTGCTTAGCAAGTGATCTTCTAGGGTCCAGCTATATAGTATTTTAATACATTTGCTACGGTGCTCTAAAGAAAGAAGTTCGTTACTTCGATGGTCATATATATCGAAATAGTGATCATCTCGTCGTCACAACTCCTGTAACAAAAACATTAACAGTTTTCATTTTTTATTTGGCAAGTTAAAATTTCTCTACATACTCACAATATTTTTACTAGCAACACTTTTGGCTCTTCTTGGAAATGATTGGATCATTGGACACTAGTCAATCTCTAACGTGTGTTCATTCACTGTAAACAAAGTTATAATTTCACTGTAGTCATGTCTATCATATCGAGCTGACCAACTAAACGATAGGATCTTTGCAAACTTTTTATCTTTATTTTAAAAAAAAGGTTGCCTAGAATTTCCATTTCGGTAACAAGAGGTGGCTCAAATTAAAAAGCCTACTCACGAAGAAATGCTGTACACTCAGGCTACACAACTTTTCTCTGCAGAGAGGTTGAAAACAACAATTATTTGCGAGTTGCGACACATTCTGGCGAAGTAGCTAGCACATAAACAGTACAGCTACGAGTTAGGCTAGCAAGCATGCTAAGGTTGATCATGAGACTTGCTAATCGGTGCTGTCATCTCTTGTTGCCTTTTTGTTCTTCTTTTCATTATGGGAACAATGTTTTCCTTTGTCTTTTTCAGAGTGCACCCGATGCTATTTTCTTTTTTGAAGAACAAGTCAATACTCTAGTTTCTTTCATAACAGATTTTCCTCTACTGCTCAAATTGGTTTCTGGACCAAAAATAGGATTGTAGCGGAATTGGAGCGTTAAAATTTGATAAAGAGGATCTGGCAATTGCCTTCGACGCCAGCTTCTTATCTAGTCCGTTGTTCATCGTTGACAAGTTTGAGCAGCCGGTCAACCGGGCCTAAGGGTGACTTTACTCTTACCCTTGTTGGAAGACGGAACCGGCAAAAGCACACATCGACCAAGATGATCACACAAAGAACAAAACACACAAGAGACATCATTTTCCAAGGTCATTTGCTACTATAAAATAGAGTAACACACGATTCAAAAGCAATAAGTAAGCCAATCAAATGATAATATGGTATTTTCTATACATGTATTGCTCGTAGCATAAAATTGTAGAATGACATGAACCGAGAGAACAGGAATCAGGAGGTCCAACACCGCATAAACAGGTCAGACACTCGCAGGTCTGCATATAACGGCAGGCGGCTGTAAAAAAACGAAACGAAAGAAAAAATGTCGAATTTTGTCTACAGGATTTCATCGCATGACCGATGTGTCCATTCGTCTGAGGACTTGTCGCTGTTATGTACTAATTAATTCCCCTCGTACATTCTTCTGCAGTGTCCTGAGGTACTATCTATGGCCGAAGACATGGCCCTGGCCTCCTTATCAAGTAGAAAATAGAGAATGCTTGAGTTGTGATGTAATCAGGTTTAATTGGCCCACGTTGATAGTTTCTGAATATATAAATGTCTGCAAACATTGGTTAAATTCATCTCTTCATTAGCTCCTTCCCACAAGAGAAGAAAAGAAAACACTACTAGAACCAAGTCCAATTCTCTGTAGATAATAATGGAGATGCTCAGATGCTGATGGATTCATTTATCAATCCCATCAATATGAGTTAGATCAGTAAATAACTCATCCGGTATGTGAATTAGTAGGTCTAATGTTAAGACTGATGGAACAACCAACCAGCTAGCTGTGTTTGTTTGATATGTTGAACAGGGCTGCATAGTTTTGCTGAATTGACCCGCACCAAGGAGGCATTACTGCCGCACAGCTAGGAATCTTTTGGCTAGGGCCCGGTTAAGTGCTAGTAGTACTCCTACTAGTGAGCAAGCGAGCAATGCAATCAATTAACAGTTCCCCTTGGAAAAACAGTTAGCTACTTGAGCAAGGCAAGCTTCATTATTGGTGCCAAGAGCCTGGCCATGCTTCTAGGGCCAGCCATGTGCCACTTGACCGATTTTTTTCGAAGAAATTGACGAGGGAGTTGCACAATCTGCTATTGCTCATCATGTTCGTGACAAGAGAGAGATGGTGATAGCTTATCTTGAAAAGACATATATAATGACTTGTAATGTGAAACAAAACTAGAAACGGAGGGAATCGTTGCTTTCAAGGAACTAATACTAGTACTTGGATGTAACTGGTTTAATTGTAAGTCACTTTGAGCTGAAGTTTTTGATAGGCATGCTTTTGCAACGGATGGATCAAAAGGCCTGTCCACGAAACATATGGATGCTGACCAGGGTTTGTGAAACCGTTTCAGGGGAAATCGGAACCTAGCCGATTCCAATTTTCGGTTAGTTACCGTCCCCTAAAACCGGTCTAGTTTGAGTTGTGAATCTAAATATTAGTTCTTTTTTTTCTTCAAAATCTAGTGAATGGGAGTTAAGAGCTAGGCACTAATATGCATGCTTCTACTGGAGTTGATCTAGAAAAAGGGTACAGTGAGTGAACCAGGAGGGCGTATATCCTGTTTAGGGTCTATCTCCCGGTACGGTACCCACTGGTTGTGCTGTAAACCGGATGGTTACCACCGGTTTTCTGAACCCTAATGCGAACACAGTATTCAAACAGTATGATGCGCATGCAAAAGTCACAGATGGCTGGAGAGACAACTAGGGAGGTTTGTTTTGTGAAAGAAGTACTAGCTAGTAACATATTTTTGTTGGCAAAGATAACATGGTGCCAGTCCTCAAGGCAACACGACATGCATGGTTTTGATTCAAAAATCAAAATAATTCGAATCGACCCTTCAGTAGGGTTTAGGTTCAGCTGTGCAGCAACTTCACGTGATGAATAGTTAGCATTGACAAGCATTTCACAGGGAGTAGCAATTCCTAAACAAGCGCATGGCGCCATTGTCTGCGTGCTCTTGCATGTGGATCGCGATCTTGTGTATCTAGGCAGCACGGCTCCCCAAGCACTGTACAGTGTACAGTCGTCTTCAGTCTTCACAGCTCCAGAAGCGAAGAGCACGTACACAGATTCTGGAACATGATGGGAAATCTGGAGGTCTTTCTAGGTGGCTCCTTGACGTCTAGAAAGAAAGAGCCAATATCTCGTTGATCACCATCTGTCTGCGTGCTTTTGGAAGCCGGCCGGGAAGGAGTGTGCTGGGCCGGAGGGTTCTCTCTTTTTACACGCAGCAGGCACGTGTACGGACATTTGACTCTTTGCATGCCTTCACCGCAGGCAGACGCAGCAGGCAATCTATTCACCTTGGGCTGTTGTGGATGGAGATATATAACTATATCTAGAAAACGGGAGTACAGCGTTCGTTTTTCGAACACAGCTCGATATTATGGGATAGAAGGTGTGAGGGCGAAGGCCTTATGGTATAGACTATGAGTCCGAGTCGAACATGTAATCGGAGTATAAATATATACCGTCGGCCTCTTATAGCCTATAACATCCTAAGTTTTGGAGTTTATTTGAAGCATTTAAAAATAAAAATAATCATTTGAATTTTCTTTGTTAAGTTAAAGCTTAAATTGAATGTATCATAAATTAAAACAATTTAATATGATTAATCTAAATTTCAATTAAATTCAAAGTTGTTTTATTTATGTTCCTCGAGTTCTAGAGAATTTTCTGGAATTTTCTAGGAATTTTTGGAGTTTATTTGTTATTTCTTTGAGCTTGATTCTCTTTAATCTAATTTCTGAAATTCAGAATTTCCTTTGTTTGGGATTTTTCCTTGGGCTGATTTCCATTTCCTTCGGCCCATCTCTTTTCCTTTAGGCCTAGTCTTTTTCCTCGGTCGGTTTCCTTTCGCCGCTGACCCGGTCCGCTCTATTTTCTCCTACGCGCCAAGCCAGCCCAGCTTCTTCCTTCCTCCTCTTTCTGACCCACGGGCCCGTCTTGTCAGCCGCCTGGCTTTCTTCTTCCTCCTAGACACCTCCGTCTGTGTCTGTGTTGAGCGCGACTGCGCCGCCATGCTTCTTCCAAATACTCCCTTTCCCGCCTTTATAAGCCGCCAACCTGCGTCAAATCCTCTGCCTTGATCTTCTCTCCTGAAGCCCTAACTCCTCCTCTCGAGTTGTGCCGTCATTTCGTTGAATCACCGCTGACAAGCCGCCGCCGCTGAAGGTCGTCCTCATTGGATTGTGCCGCCATCGTTGCTCCTCCGCTACCTTTGCCCCCACCGTTGACTTCGCCTCTCCGTGTTCTAGCTGGTGCCCACCTCCTTGTCCCCGGAGCATCGCCAGACCGTCGTTGCCCTTTTCTTTCCCAAAACCGGTCGTCGCCTGCACACCCGATCTCTCTCTTCGGTGAGTCCCTCACCTCCCCGAGCACGTCATCCCGTGTTCCAAGCCCATCTCGTCTGACCCCCACCTCTCTTTTGTTCTCTCCATTATCGTGCCGAGTCGTCGCCATCGCCTTTCTTCCTCGACTCCATTCACCGTCGCGCCGCCGCTCCAGTCATCCTCCGGCCGTCCCGAGGAGTCCTCCATGTTCCCCGTGACATCGCCGTCGCCGTGCTCCTCTCGGTTCTCCCCGGGCGCCGCCAAATCACCAAGACCGCCGTGGGCCAGAGCCGGTCCTCCGCCGCCGTCGTCGCCGCGGCGGCTCTCACCGCACTGTCACCTGCCGAAGAACTCCGATTCAGTCCGTTTAAATTCCTAAATTCATCTAAAATCATGCTCTTTCTTTTAGAGTTGGTTTTTATGTTTTTGGATTTTATTTGAATTTTGTTTTGGGTTTATTTGTGTTTCGCCTGTTGTTTTCTTTCTCGTTAGACGATTTGTTTCAAGGAGTAGAAGCAAGTTTTGAAGATCCAAGTGTGGTAACTGAGTAAAGCCAAAGCCAAGATAAGTCGTAGTTCTTTGATCATATTGAACCTATGATTTTAAAATTATATTGTTTTATATTAAATTGTATGCTATCTTTATATCAACTGTTTTGGGAATAGTTAATTACCTATTTGTCATTATGCCTCCGTTGAACATTTGAATACCATGAATCACTTGTCACCATAGGATGGTCATTATATTAGTTGGACATAATTGCATCACCAACATGGGTATTGTAGAGATGCTTAGTCCTACTTAGTTGCGATGGGCTCATGATCACATGTTTAATAATGATAAATTTGACTTAATGAGATATGGAATTGTGGCGGGTAGCTACTGTTGTTAAAATTTGTGTGCCATGAGAGGGTATGTCATTGGTATTGTTAAATAAAATGATTTCTGCTCAGGCGAGCGATCGTGAAGTAAAGGGGGTGCGGGTAGCATATTGTGGGTTGTAGTAGACTCATCTGAGTAACTTTTCAAGGACTTAATCTTGTGCGCCATTGAATTAGGTCATATCGCACAACCACATGTTCAGTATGGGATGGACATGGCTAACTAATTAGCAATGTCTTAATTTGGTTCTGTCTTGGAAGTGTGATGTAAGGGATAGACGTATACTCACAGTGGCGCAAAAGGAGGGCCATGTATGGTTGGAAAGATATTCAGTGTTGAAACCTTAGCGGACAGAATTGGGTTAAGAAAGAGCTTTGTAAAGGCCTTGTGATGATCACTTAGTCGCACATCAATGGAAGTGTGGTCAGACACTTTAAGTTGATTTATCTCTTGTAGGTAAAGCTGTACAATTTCTACAGAGTTAAAATAGTTAAAACATCCATTTCCGCGGTCATGGACATGTTTAGAGATTTCATACGAGAGGTAGAGTTTCTTTATAAAAATGTGTCGGAGTGTGAATGAGAAGTTCACTCGGTAAATATGATGTTCGTTTGGTGAATGAGGAATTCACTTGGTGGTTTGTGTCGAAAGGTGAATGAGGAGTTCACTTGGTGAATATAATGTTCACTTGGTGGATGAGATGTTAACTAGGTGGTTTGGTTGGGAAGTTCACTGGTTGATTTCAAAGAAATTGTTTACTTTATTTACTTATTATCTTTTAAATTACATATTTTAATCTATTTACTGTATTTACTGTCAATGTTACTTTCTGCAAAAGAACCACACAAATATTCCTTTGTTCAAGGCTTGCATGAATATTAATTGCATATTACGACTTGTTGAGTACTTTATGTACTCACAGCTTTAAAGTTTGCTGCCCAGTTGAAAAATATCAAGCTACTTAAGAGTTCTATGAAAAGCAGTTTTGTGAAGACTTTGCGAATTAAGATGCGTTCTCCACTCAATTGTCTATAGGCATGTTGATTGGTCTTTACAAATTTTCTCGTTCCGCTGCAAGAGTTTATTTGTTTCTTTAGCTCTCCATGATAAGTTAAGTAAACATTGACCATAAGGTCCAGTTACTATTATTATTTGTTATTTTGAGATCTTTTTAGTTAAATTGATAAATGTATGGTATTTTATCGATGTTTCATGTGTGAGCTAGCTACTGATCTGTGATTAGTTTAGAATACACAGAAGGTTTCAGATGTGTAAATCCGGGTCCCGACATAACCCTAACCCGCCGCGATTCGGCTCCTAGGGACGTAGACTTTGCTGAATCTCGTAAACAAGTTCTCGTGATTCTTATGTATTTGCTGTGATTGTTCTCTCGCGCAAAGGCTGTCGCTGGTTCCAACATGAGTGTTGACCTTGACAGTCGTTTTCTGGGTTCGAGGTTCAGAGTCCAGACTAAACCCAGCGACTAAACCCAGCTCAAATAGCCGGCCCTCCCCGGCTGATCCACTGATAATATGAGCCGGATCTGTCCCAAATTGGTGTTGGCGATATCAAGCTAAAAGAATGTTGATTTTGTGATGCCTGACCAGTAAAGGAATTCTTACTAATGACACAGGTTGAACTAAGGGCCAACTCTGCCGACAAAATGTTGGTGTTTTTCCGTGATCCTCACCAAACCTGACCATTTACTGTCCCAATCCGGCGTTAATGATTCCTTCTGTCTTTGGTTCTTATGGATTAATAGTAACTAACTACCTACTATTTGTTCCAGGTTGATTATTCGTAGATGCAGTTTTCACAAGAATCATATTGAGTTGGAGTACAAAAAGAGTAGGAGACTGATACAATTGTGAAGTGTTTCCTCCGGACGGTAACCAGATGTGTTAAAAAAAAAGGTCTGAATATTACTCTCCCAACTGGCTGGCTTAACCCATCACCATCAGGTCCAGTTTTTACCTCCCCTCCTTTTCTTTTCTTTCTCACCGCGCGGAACCAGACGGGCCTAAGAAGCGAGAAGCAGCCCGGCCGTCCGGGCCTAAACGGCTAGATCAGAACATGGCCATGCGACGACTATTTCCGCCGCGGCGGGCGGCCACCAGACGTGACGGCAGACGCGGCTGGCGCCGTGGGCCACCGCGCGTACGGGTGCGTCCCGCGCTCTCGGCAGCAAGATCGTCGGCATTTCTTGTCACGGGATTTGATTTGTATCCGCGGCCGTGTGGGATCGAGTCATAGACCGATCCAATCCGAGCACAGCACACCACCGCTGCTATCTGTCTTCGTGCCGAGCCACTGTTCGGGTGTTGCTCGCCGAGCCCGGCTAGATCGAGACAGTTTGTTTGATCGACGCCGTCGTTTCCCCTCGAGCTGGGTCGTCTCACGGCATCTCACGCCGGGAGCGGACTAGCATGTGGGCTGGATGATCCAGGCGTGGAACCAACTTGTACATCGCGTTTCCGGCAGTAGCCGTCATCCGCCAAGGGTTTGGTCGAAGTTTTTTTTTGTGTGGCAAAAACCCACATGCAAGCTAGGGAATTTGTTAAAAACACACATACATCCCAAAGTGCGTCAAAAATGATCTATAAATTTTATGTGGTTGCAAATCCACCGTAAGGGCTAATTTACTCGTTGAAGCTCCTACATGGCAATCCCGGTAAACCAGTCTTGTGTACTATGAGCAGGGAAGATGTGTTATCATAGGGTATGGCGCACAAGCCGAACGCATGAGAATAAAGTGTGACGCAAGAGCGGGAGAATAGAGGAAAAAAGGAGGAACGACGATCTGGAGTGATCACCGACGTTGCGATCACGTGGGAGGATTCTCATGGTTTAGATGGACTTGGACATGATCCACGGTTAGCCGTTCTTGGCTTTAGGAGCTTCAACGAGTAAATTTACCATTTAGACAAGGGGAATTTACAATCACATAGAACTTAGAGGTGAGTTTTTGATAAACACCCCACTATATACTATTGTTCATCATTGCAAGGGTGCAAAATTTGTGTGCTGCCAATACACAATGCCTGTGACTGATTTAATTTGGGCAGAGGAAATCAACTCCAGTATTCCACGAGCACAGGAAAGTGCAAGCTCCGGTTTCATGCAGGGTAGAATTTTTTTAATAATATTTTAAAGTTAATCATGGCTAACTTTATTTTCAATTATAATCTCCTTGGCCACGCTATAACGAGCGGCGCGACCAAACCATATTGTCACGCCACTTTCTAAGGCGTGGCCAAACCTATCACGCAAACCCCCATGCGCACGCCGTGCCAACATGGCGGACATACATGGCCGTTGTCACGCCAGCACTTCTAGCGTTACGAGCCTGGTTTGTCACGCCAACTCACGTGACGTGACAAAGGTGACTTAGGTGATGACACCCTCCTAGTTCTTCATTTTTTCCCCAATCCCCTATTCCTCCTGCGCACCCTCTCTCCTCCCCACCACCAACCTCCCCAAATCCATCAATTTGAAGCTGATTTAGAGTTCGTAAACCATGGAGATCATCCCTAAGGTAATCTCACCCTATTTCCTCCATTTTTTTTCCGGATTAAATCGGTTAGACATGTGGATTTAGGGTTTTTGCCGAATTGGATGTTTGAGAGCAATTTATTTGTTGTGACTATATTGGTTTTCCATTTCAGTCAAGTTAGGCATGTAAATGGATTTAATGGGCAACCTTTATAGGTGAATCATTTCAAATTTATCCAGTTCCAATAAAAATAGCAATGTGGTGACATTGAGGGAAAAATGCTAAAAAAATGGGTCAAGTTTTAAATCTTTTGTCAATTACAAAGATGTGTGATGGAATTCTCTGCGAACATATGAGCACAGTACTTCCATTTAATTACTATCACTGAGCAAACACAAGATGCCGTACTTAAGCCCAGTTGTTATTTCTAGTTTTACCGAACAGATGTAATAATACATGCACAGTTTGCTCCGCACTTCAGCTAGATTGCGAGCAATTGCAGACTTGCAGTAGCGGACAAAATATGCACAAAATAAAGATGCAAATTATGGAGTGTGGTGTGTACAAAAGAGATCAACCTGACATTATAATTCTCGAAGTCTCCCAATTATGTAGTTGTCAGCCTGACATCCTAGAATAGTAAATCTCTTTCCAATCTCCAATAGTAAGCTCATGTGTTTAAGATGAATGAATAGATATGTTGTTCAGTCTTTCTTGAAATTGTCTAATAAAAATATCTTCTAAATGTCAACTGCATTACATAAATTCCGTGGGTATGGTTCATTTAAGGAGAGAAAGCACCTTAGCAAAGGAAACCGGATCCTGCTCATAAATGCACAAGGTGGAAATACTGTCATCGTGACGACGATTAGGTGTTACTGATTTACTGCAGTGTAGTAAAAAACGCTCTTAACGGCCGACTAATCGGCCACTAATTCGGTGACGGCAGCAAGAGCGTCACGGTTAGCATATGCGGAGGCGAGTTAACGGCTTTGAACGTTTACTCGGCTGATTACACCGATTAATCAGCTGTTTACCGTTTAATCGGCCGTCAAATCCTGTTAATTCACATGCTACGGCCCATACATATCCAGTGACTTTTTGGCATCTGTACTACTAGTTACACAGTTTTCTACATCCACATGATCTGAAAATTCCATCATGCATTTTTTCTTTCTTTCCAATCTACCAGTTCACTGATCTTTCATCTGAAAATTCTAACCTAGAACTCTCTCATTTATAATTCCAATCAACCCGAGCAGCGCACAGGCTAGCAATTTAGAAAATGTTTACACCATTTTCACGGAAAAGTACCTTTTATATTTTTAGATTTTTTAACGTTACTATAGCCTTTTTTTTATTCTACATACAAAAATTTAAGCTACATGAATCAGAACCGGAAAAGAAGCTCAAAAGGACTAGATCACGGGAATAACCATGTATGTGCTTCGCGTCATGGGTGCGATTGATCTATTACCTAATATACAAAACTTAGATGAACAAACTGTTTAAAGCTTTAACGAAATAGTAAGATATATATTTTTTTGGGCAGTTTGCAAGAGCTACAAGATCACCTACGACTTAGCAATTCTCTACTCCAAACTAGTAATATATATGTTTAGTAATTCTGGTAATATTATGTGTTTAAATACCTTTAGAGATAGTATTATCATCGTCCGTATTCCGATTAATCACTTGACGGTATCTTAACCGTCCGACGATCGTATTCCGTTTTTCACAACACTGCTTTACTGTACTCCAAAAGTTCTTGCAGTTGTGATGAGTTCTAGGGAAAAACATTAAAAAATCAGAGTCAAATCCCTGAATTAAGGCGTTCAAAATTTGTTTAGCACAAGGTGTCGTAGCCAAGGTTTTTTTTTATCGGCAAAAAAAATTGGGGCGGTATGGCCGATTGAATCGATAATCGGAAAATTTCGGCCGAAATGTTCAGTTTTTTTTTGAATTTTTCGGATTTTAAATTAAAAAAAATCAAAATCAAACAAAAATCATCAACTGAGCTAGTTAGCAAGATGTTCATATAGACTATTGATTCAAATGAGCTTATATTATTACACTCATTCATCAACTGAACAAAATCCAATCAAATTCGAATTTTTGTTAGACAAAATTCATTCAAACCGGCCAAATTCGGAGCAGGTTTGAATCCTTACCGGACCCCCCCCCCCGGCAGAACCAATTTTATTGGTTATCGGCCGATAATCGGGCGATAAAAAAAAACCCTGGTCGTAGCCAGCAATAACTACAAAGAAAGTACCAAAAGGCAGCAAGTAAAGCTTTCATATCTTGAATTCTGGTGGTTTCCTGGATAGTAAGTTGACAGTTCTACCAAGATTCTTAGTGTGATTCATTTCAAAAGAAATTTACTGATGCACACATCAATGTATACTTAATTCATTAAAAAGGAAAAGAAGTCCAAGAAGAGAATTTCCTTCTTGCTGGACAATATATGACCTCAATACATAATGGTCCTGATTAAGGAAAAGTATATAAGGATATCTGTCCTGCATTTGTCAAATACAATGCAGTTAGAAGCTAGAACGAGACGAGCTGCATCAACAATGAGGGAGCGATTTAATAACAATTGCTTGATAAGTACCGTGAAACATTTATTCGATCTTGACTCGCAACACATCGAAATTATTTCAAATCGCCTTCTGAAAGATCCTGAAGAAAATAGGTGGTTAACTCATAAAATTCTACTAGGAATTCCTACAGTTAAATACAAAGTTCTGACTAGCTAACTAGGTAAAGAAACGAATGACTTTGGCTTCAAATTTGTTTAGTGGAATGGATAGGTTGCATTAATTCTATTACAGCTAGTCAGATTTTCAGCAACTATTTTGTAAGGTTGACAAAATAATTTAATTCTGATTTTTTTTCCTGAATTGCTTGGTTGACTAAATAATTTAATTCTGAATTGCTTGGTTGACTAACCATGTGGCATGCCAAACTTTTGTGTAATGAACGTTGCGAAGATGTAAATTTTAGAGTTTGCTCAATAAAGAGGCATGGTGTGGGTCTCTAGTTATGTATGCATTTTCTGAATATGAGATGAGGAGCATAACATGCATGCATATGTATCTAATAGATTCATCCCTCTAAGCCTCTTTGTTTGGTTTTTGTGGATTATGTTTGTTTTTTGCGATTCCAACTTCAGTGAGTCCAAGTAATACCACACTTATTTTCCGTAAAGGAACAAAAGAAAATTTGGCTTAGCTGGATTCTTACTTTAGTACTGACTTTGCAATGTTTTGTTCGCATTATTGGATGTAGATGGATAAAGTTGTACGTGTTATTACTGGTGGGCCAACTAGCCAAACGGGGAGTATTGCCAACTTTGTTGGCATGCAAGTGATTGTGCTTGTGTTTCGAGAATCATCAGACTTTCGAACTCTTCTGACGAGAATTAAGTCGACCTTTGGACGGGATGAGCCCAGGATCGTTGTCGGAATGGAGGGGCGGTATGATGCTGAGCTAGGTTCAAATGTGCATGCCTTGTTGATGCCAATCTCGTGCGACGATGATTGGGACACGTACAAGGAGGATATGGAGGAGATGACAATTGTTGGCGAGGATATGCGAAAGAATATAGATGTGGTGAACGGCACCATGGAGGAACTTGAATTCATTGTGGAACTTTCGCAAGGACCCCCAATAGAGGAAAAACCGTCCCAAGAGGTCATTAGCGTCAATCTTAACAACGATGCCTCCCCCCTCCCGTTGGTGGATTTGTCATACGTGTCTGTTTCTTCGTCGCACTATGTTAGTGACCCCGTGACTGATTTCAATGGCGCTGTAATGAACAACGAGTTTGACGAGGAGGTGTTCCGAGATGGAACAATCCATGACGTTGAGTTCGACGAAGGTTGGAGCTTGACCGAAAACGAAGCGTCCGCTCCGCTTTTCTCCTTTGAGTAAGGCCGGGTTCTTCAAAGTGTACTGGGTGAGATCCCGTTGGTGTATGCATTCGAGGATGTCAAAATGGTTGGTAACGCGGTCTGTACAAATGGGTTGAAGAGAAGGGATGGCATTGCGGACCTAGAGAATGACCTCATACGCAAGGACATGTTGTTTGCAAGCATGTAGGATATGAAGGTTTGGCTACAAGAATACTCAGTGAGGCACCATCGTCCGTTTGTAGTACATGTCGGACCTGACACATGCTAACACAGCGCCAACTCAAATTGCCAAAGACATCAATCATAAACACATAGCTCAAACAAAAATCAAGTGAGCGTTTCATTACCCGAGACAACATTTTTCTCAATTTCTCTTTTAAGAATAAAACTTCTCTCAAATTATGGAATTTCAATTCATCGCATGACACTAACTCATTTTTCTTAAATTACCAACCTCAACGCCATGCTCAAACCGAATACATCAACCACACCTTTGTAGAGAGGTTCTATTGACTCATAGAAACATACTCTAGCCAACTCATCTACCGACGGAATTACTTTGTCAGATGACTCCCAATGCATCTCAAAATAGATCTCACACGCAATCACATCACCTCAATCCTTTAATAACAAACAACTCAGAATTCACATCACACATTCTCATTACTACATCAAAAGGGCCCTATCAATGATCATCCCACTATCTGGAATCCACCCTTATTCTACTTCCTCTACACAAAATCCTTGGGCGAGCAAAGTCCTAGCATGAAAATACAAAGCCCAAATTTAACCTCTAAAACTCCTACAATGAACTTATAGTGTAAATGATAGGGAAATCCTCAGATTCGATGACTAAAATTCTCACAATATAACCATACTCGATCATTAACGTCAATAGATAAATATATTCTTAACCAAATTATTCTTTGGAAGATTCTAACTCGAAGAGAGTTACTCATTGAAACCAAGGCATACCTGACAATAATCCAACAAACTCTGCTACCTCATTAATTGCTTTAACGATTAGATTACTTTGCTAATCTTTCCCTCATTACACTACACCGTCATATTTTACCTACACAACCATGCAAACTACCCAGTCGCGATACTCTAATAAACTGATCAAGATTTCCATTCTTTCGATAATTCTAATATTCCACCCAAAATGAACAAAAGATCTTGGACCACAAATCATTATAGGTTATATTAGTTGCAACAATGCAATTAGTTTAGCCCTAAAGACAAACATTCTGTATAACTAAGATTCTCCAAGAATTATACACGAAATCAATTCATCCTCTAATGCTCCTCAAATAACTTACATCCCAAGGTCTCACAACCTCGTAAACTTGACCACTACTAATTAGTTGCCACTATTCACTCTAGAAGGATTTGTAAAACAAATCGATTATTCCTTTCTCAAAAGAAGAGGCAAATAGAATCATTTTCAGTACACAGGAAACGTTTTCCATTCGCATTACACAAGACCAAGAGAGATGGCCAAATAGTAATGATCTCGGAAGGCAAAAGACGACACCACAGTTAAAGGCACTAGTCCCACAAGAAGAGAATACCAAACCACAACCAATAAGAATAGAATATTGCGTTTGGAACTTGAGAAACTCTGCAGTCAAATAACCAGATTAAGCACGCCTCAAAAAGCTGCAAGCTACAAAACTTGAGTCCACCCTCGAATACTTCTATTACACTCTTTCTTTTAACAAAGAGAATAATTTCTTTGATTACAGCTTCACTTTGCCAACTCAAATAAAAAGGGCCTTTAAGATCAAATCACATGAATCACTCAAGAACCAAATAAAACTTTTCAACACGTCGCTTCGCTCAACAAATTTCAGTTACCACAATATTTAGGGACTACCAAAGGCCATGAATGCAAAACTCCAAACGTTTCATTTAACTGATATTACGAAAGGAGATCAAAGTACTTTATTTCTAAAAGAATCGTCACCACACCCACAAGTCACAATCCCTTACAGACAATCTTACTAACATTAAGAATGATTCACTCTTAACATGAATCTTTATCGTCAACTCTTCCATTATAAAGCCCTAAAAGTTTACCAAACTGTTCCATACTATTTTATCATCCCATCTTCAAAATGAGAGTATACCAAAATCATACAACTTCACTACAACAACTACTTTTTTTAGAAGGGATCTACTATACAAATTAAAGGGTTTTACCAAAACCCTTTCATCAAGGACAGGCTATCATCTGACAGTTTCACAATCGTGTAGGCATAAGCCACCTATTAAATCACATCAGCTAAACTCTTAGTGATGCTCAACACCAGACTTTAACACACAACAATTGCACTTTAACCATCTATTTACAACCACATATTCAACTGTTCATCCTCACGTTTAGTTTTCGGCAAAATCACACTAAAACTTCAAGAATCGAAATCTTCCATTGATCAAAGGTCTGAACAACACTATAAACAAATTCATCGCGTCATTCTATAAAGAAGAACTATCCAGAACTCCTCCCATAAATTCTAGATCCACCGGTATTCAATCCATTCAACCATTTTGTACACAATTCCAACAATTAATCATACTCAGGTTTATGTAAAGCTAGCAACCATATATGATCATCAAGTATCTACAGAAAATGATAACCCCACGAATAATATCTATTAAGGCCATAACCTAGCATCACCTTAAGTTTCCCTTTTCTCACAATTAGACTAATCCATTTGGACCAAATAATCCAACAAGTTCAGCAAACTAAACAATTTTAATGACCAAACCAGTTCATCAACGTTCAATACTTCGTAATAACTCTTCTGACTCCAATAAGGTATGGACATACTCTTAATCACTACCCATCAGGTAATTACTCTATGTCAACATTAAATTAATCAACTGCAATTTCCAAGGATCTGGGTTAAGACCAACCATGCACACGCTACAGATCTGATTTGATAACTCATACCACATCAATGAACTTCTATATTTATCACCTCTCACTTAAACATAGTAAGACATCACAAAAGGATTTTAACTCATGTCAGAAAAAAGAGGCATTAAACTTTAATACTTGAAATAATCCCAAAAGAAATACATAAAGCCAAAGTTTTCACATGTTAAAGAACTTGCAACAGAAAACTTTCAATATCTAGAACACCAAGCGAATAAATGATTCATATTTTCCAATAAGAAGGGCAGAACTCCCGGGAAAAGATCAATTTTGCTGATAACCGACGTTCACACAAAGCAACAATAGATTAGCGGTCAGGAGAACAAGCAATCGCTTTATAGAACTAAGAAAGAGACCAATAAAAACTCACCAGCTATATTGTAAACACTAACTTAAGAGAAAATTTTCATCAACCGCAACTATAACCAGAATTGGCCAAAATTCAAGCTCAAGGAAGAGAACAACTTTTCTAAAGAAACTCACCTTCAATACCTATAACTATGGTAATAAGGATAACTACTTCTCTATTTCTATACCGCGAATGGTGGTGTAACATGGCAAAGCCTAGGGCCACAACCACGACCTCAACATCTCAACATCAACTATTATTCCATATAACCAATGTAATAATCAAATCATAAGCATTCATTATCAATTCATAACAGCAAACATTAAAGTAACATAACCGAAACGTAAATGCAATGCTTTGCACATTCCCATACTACTGTGCACTAGTGTGTCAGGTTTTTAAGTTAATTAACCATTAACAAATTTTAGCAAATTAAGTTTCCTAAGTTGTTAACCTATTCACCATGGACCTAAAGCCCGCTCTGATACCAACTGTAACACCCTGGCTATGCGAAAGCCAAAATGTTACCTAAACCTCCAACACAAATAACAATACTATTTATGTCTAACACTTTTACAACTACTAACATTTAAACTTCAACACACAAGATAAATACTATCATTATTGATCTAATTGTAGCAACCTAACAAAACTCTAAATGTCCAATCGTAATAATCTATTCAAGAGAAATACTATCAAGAATAAATCTAATGAATATAAATCATTAACTAGATCAACCAAAATATAACGAAGGACCATGACAATCATCAGGACACCATTTATTACAATCCAAAACTCTCAATTGAAATGTAATAGTAGGTTTATTAACTAATGTATGAAATGAGTGTGTGTATCCATGTGACTACTCCCTCCCAAAACATGTCGTCTTTAGAGTTTACCTAAAACAAATAAACTAGCAAGAGTGAGTCCGCGACTCAGCAAATACAATTGAATAATACGAAAAGTAATGGGTCAAAAACATATCATCCACAATATATGAATACATGAGTAGAAAGACAAGAATCTTATGCAAGCATGAAAATGCATGCTCTTTTCTTCTGCTTATGCTGGTATAGCCCGCATTATCCAAAATACGGGGATCCAATGCCCGTATGAAGAATATTTCAAACGGGGATCCAAATTGCCCATATTAGAATGATGGGTCTTATTTGCCCATATTAGAATGATGGAACTCCATTACCCACTCCTGTGGGTAAAACATGAATGAACGAATGAACGAACGAATACATTGTAATGATAAACATACTCTCAAAGAAGCATGGAATAACCACCATGTAAGGAAACAATTAATACTGGAATTATTCACAATTCATAGAATTTTGCCATTGCATAAGCAACAATCACTTTGAACAAATAAACAGTCAGGACAATTCCAATTGTACTTGTCTTTCACGTTGCGACGCGTTAGGAGGCAAGGAAAATGCCATTAATCTCGAAGCCTCTCCTCCTACACAATTAAGTTACTCAAAATAAGAACGACATGGTAACATGACGCTACTCGCAACGCTCTACAACGCTTTCCCAAAACCCAAGATTTAACTATTTGATCTATTCAAATCAGACGACAAACTATCAGGAAACAACACTGGACAGTTGCCTTATAAATTACATAACTTTCGGTCTGTAAATCATAAAAATGTATTCTCAGATTCTCTGAAAAGATAACAAAATTATCTACAATAACCTAGTTGGCGAGATCTCTAATTCTACCAACATCTGAGTCTAATATTCAGTTGAAAATCTAAAGTTATAATTTGACGGACAGAATAAACAGCAGTACAAGAAAATTCATATCTTTCAAATGGCTGAACCAAAATTCATGATCTTTAACAATATAGAAAGCTTAAGAAATTTCCTATGAAATTCATGTTGAGAGACCTCCCTGAATCAGTCATTAACACATCCTTATTTAATAAACAAAACAACTGCTATAATTCGTCAGGATTTCTAGGCAGCAGTAAAGAAACTAACGTATCTCCTAAACCACAACTCCGAATTAGGTGATCTAAGAATCTACAGAAAGCTAAAGACAATCCCCACAAATCTCTAGGAGACCCTAACCTCCAATTCTAACTCGAACTATGCGAACACTGACAAGCAAACAGGGTACAGATTACTGATTCTAATCATAGCAGTTCAACGATTCTCTAATCGATGGCAATTAAGAATCTAACTTGATCCAAACAGCGGGGAGATGATCGTTATCCTTGAAGACGCGTGAGCCCGCTGAATTCCCCGCGAGGCGCTCCTCTCCTTTTCCTTCTCCTCTCTTCCTTCCCCTCCTTCTTCTTCCCAACGGCCGGCAGCAGCAGCAGGGAGGATGGCGCCTGGGAGAGGAGCAGCAGCAGGGGGCGGTTGCTACTGTAGCACAGGTTGGGTACTGTAGCATATTTAGGGTTCCCCCTTTTGGGCCTTGGTGATGTGGGCCAAGAGCCCATGGCCCCGGTTTTGAAGAAATTTTAGAAAAAAACCCCTTTAACTATTTTTGTTCTCTGTAATGCGTTTCGGAGTATTACAGCTTATGTAACTATATATGAGCAATACCTAAAATGCGGATAAATGTGTATAGAGTTCACGGCATGTGTTTTGTAATGGTTAACTGGTAGCAAGAGTATGCACCATTATATATAATACGCTAAGAGATGTTACCGACATACAGGCCATGGAATACAACACACCGACAACCATTGCATACTAACAAGAACAAGATAAAAGGAGATAGTCGATGTTTTACGTTTGGCTCCCTGTCGCGCCTGTAAGGTTCTAGAGTTGGAAGTACGGTCTGTACATATATAAACAAGACATAAGACTCACATAAACATACTATATGTTCTTTAAGATAGAGATGTCACTGCTGGTGGTGTGCAGATCATAGCGTAGCTGCATAGATGGGAAGCAAAATAGATGATGTGCGATAGCAGCATATTTGGCGGTTGTTGTTGTAGGAAGAACATAATTGGAACAGATTAGCTACAAAACTGTATTAAGGAATGGAATAGCAAATTTGTGTATAATGAGAAATAGACATGAATGATGGAACATGTGAGTGAAGATAATATACCTTGATCTATTTTTTGCCTTTCTTATCTAAACATGCTGTGGTTACAGTGGCAGAGGCAGTTGTGTCGTCAGTCATGGTTTGCGGTGAGCTGCAAAGGAAATGTTGTATGTAAGAAACTATTATTTGCATGCTGGAACAGATCACAAGAACCTACTACATTACCAAGCAAATGGTATGTAGTAGGAACAGAGTTAGATAGTAAATAAGAAACGTGTATGTGGGCTTCTGAATTAGGCTACTAAATGGTGATCCGATGGTTCATGAACATTGCGAGTATACGCTCACAATAGTATGTAAAGATTGCAAGGATACATAGTAGACTACAGAATCACAATTGCATAGATAGATGTATACAAAGTTGTGGGAAGACAGACACTATATTTTAGTGCGCATTGGAGGGCTTTTATTGTATCATACAAAATATTTATGGATATGTGGAAAGATGGTTGCTATTTTTTAGTGCGCATTGGAGGAATTTATTGTATCATATAAAGTATTTATGGATATATGAGCAATGCAAGGCTCGACAGTAAGAAACATCTAGTAATGTGTAAAACGGAGCAGCATGCGAACAATGTATTGTCTATGATCATGTATGCAGTTGTGCCATGGTAATGGTACTTTAAGGCTATTCTTCGTGTATTTTCTTCTCTTCTGCTGTCATTTATATCTCTATATCAAATCAATTTGTATTTCCTATCTACATATAAGGTTTATCTCTTTGTAGCTTCTTGTTTCCACTTCTTCCATTTAAGTGTCTTTCTTTATTTTCATTTAATAACATGCACACTAATGAACATATAGGAAGCATGTAAGCATAGTAACTAACCTCCCTAAGAGTTTTGTGATGTTTGGCATCCTGCGAGGCCACCTCCTTCTTCAGATTATGGAGCCTCTTGTCAATCTACCAACCAAAAAACAAACACACATAGTAGCATCAACACACACTACCAACCAACTACCCACCCACTCACGTTGGCAAGGCAGCTGGCCGACAACATAGAGGCTACCGCCACCATCGACAAGCGAGGCTAGGCGCAATCGACCTGGAGGCAGAGGTCTATGAGCTCCTTGCACGAGTGCTCGAACAGCCCGAGCAGCTCGTTGACAGCGGGGAACACGGGCGGCGGTGCCCCGAGGACCAGCGACAGCGCCGCCGCCACGTCGTCCCCTTGGAACTTTGGGAGCAACTCGTCCACCAGGCTCCCGAACAGCGCACCGAACAAGAAGTCCCCCTGCACACACACCCACACCACACCACAAGGCTTATTACGGCTAGACTGGAAGAAGAGAGACCAAACCAAATCGAATCGAGGGTGACATAGGAGGAGAGGGGACCTTGAAGTCCTTGAGGTCGAGGGTGAGGGGGAGCGCGGCAGGGGGGTGGGGGGGAGGGGGTCGGTGGTCGACGACATGGCAGCCGATGGGCAGGGATGGGGAGATTTGGGAGGAGGAGGGGAACGGGGAAGTGGTTGGGTTTGATCTGCGAAGAAGAGAAGAAAATACACGAAGAACAGCCTTCAACAGTGGCAGCGAAGAAAGAAGGGGAAACCGAGGAAGGCGAGTCGGCGAGTAGGAGAGCAACAAGAAAGGGGGAAGAAACAAATCCTGGGCAATCTAACATGAAGAAGAGCCGAAAGTACATGAAGAACAGCGCGACAACGAAAAATAGGATAGGCTACAGACCAAAGACTCAGTAGAACACAAATCCAAACAAATCAATCAGCCATGAACCTGGCCTGCAACGAAGAAGCAACAAACAAAAGCAACATGAAACAACAGACAACCATCCCCAGAAAGAAGCACAACTGAGGAGTAGAAATGGTGAGAACAAGACAAGGCAAAGGGTCAAGGGTGGCGACCAGAACAGAGCAGAATAGCAGGCGACAGGAGCGAAGAGGAGCAGATGGTGGCGACAGACACGAAGAAGGCGAACCAAAAGGGCACGACGGGAAATAAAGTCGGGTGAAACACATAGGAACCGAGGCAGCTAGCACACGTGGAAACTCGACGACCCGGTGTGTGAACAAAACACACACAACGATCAAAGAGCGGGCAAGACAAAACCACAATCTAACGGTGGAAACTAAAAAGATGACGTGGCCACCCTAAGATGAGCCCCTTGCTGCCTCCTTTTATAAAGAAGGATGGGCTAGGCCAATATCTCTCGTATTATCGCCTTTCCTAACCCATCAGGGTGGAACAGGATATGATAACCTGTCAAACATAAAGCTTTCACCATTTCAATCTCTAGTCACATGTTCTCCAAGCTGATCACGAACATAGATATTGCATATACAGAACTTGCAGGGTGGCGCATGCATTTGTGCGACTGGATTTGTTTTAAAGTTTGTAGTGTCAAAGATATAACTTAGATGCTTAAGAATATACTTACAAATCTTATAGCTATTTAGATTTTTAAGATATCATGGACAATAGAAATGACAATATAAGCTTGAAGGAAAATACAACTTGAGGAGCATAATTGAAGTATGAATTTTGATGGAAAAAAATCTTGAGCATAACAAGTTAACCACTCTTCATCATTTATGCATCATGTACCTATATGCCCCTATTTTTCCTCTATTGGTTACTCTCTTTTTTTTTCAAAATGTTTGCATGCACATGTACACCTGTTAATATCAAGAAATACGTTGATTATGTGTGCAACAAAATATCTTATTAGTTTACATGGTATTAGAGTACCTTGCCCATGTATACACGAATGCACCATGGGCGATCTACCTTGGACTTATCTTCCCTCACGTCGGTTGCCCCACCAAACCATGTGTCTTTTATCTCTTCTCTACACCACAGCTTTCCTGCTTTAACCTCTAACAGCAAACCCAATTCTTGATCGATATCTCTTAGTTGCTACTCCTTCCAATACAATACTCTACCACATAGTTATCTTCTACTTCTCTCCAATTATTGCTTAATGTTGGCCATTGTGACATCAACACGCATACTCGCGCACTTGTCGCCGATCCCTGCTAGGGACATCCGTCGTGCTCTCTCTGGTGGCTTTGAGCCTATTCCTTATTGTTGCGCTATCTCTACTCTGAGCTCTTTGCTCCTTTGTTTCTATAAGCCCGTGCTTCTATTCGTACGAATGCATGCATGTATATACACATGCACGATGTTATAGGTGCTCGATGTCTTCTTCTCTCGTGTCAGTCATTTCTCTTCTTCGACGTTGTCCCACTCAACGATGTGGTATCCTCACTAACCGTGACGACCTCTCATCTTCACTGATGCAGGCATGTCTATTTTAGTCACTGTCTAACGATATTAACGAGGATTAAAATCTCTCACTACTACAGAAAAGACCTTCACAGACGATTCAAATACATCATCACAAACGGTTTCATGAGCCGTCTGAGTTTATGAGTCAGTAATGACATGATCATCACAGACGATTTTCGAACCGTCTGTGAAAAAGCTATCACAGACGGTTCTGAACAAGAACCGCCTATGATAAATACTTATCACAGACGGTTCTTGTTCAGAACCGTCTGTGATAGTCTATTTTCACAAACGGTTCTGAACAAGAACCATCTGTGATAAGTAATTATCACAGACGGTTCTTATTCAGAGCCGTCTGTGATAATATTTTCTATTACAAAAAAAAAATCAAACCAATCAATTGCTATACAGTAGTTTCCATATGCAACCTCTAGCAAGACAACTAAAATCCAATTAAAATTATGATGGCAAACACATTACAGGAAAGGAAAACCAAAAGGTTTCACAATGTGCCCTCCGAATGGGAAAAAAGAATAAAGTTACAAAGTTAAACTAGCTAGAAACCATCTATGCCTCCAAGCTCCTTAAGAACTCATCGGCTTCTTGGATTGATCTTGTGAGCTCCTCTCTATACCTCACCAGCATATCACAAGATGTTCTTGCATGTCGTCGAGTTCGACTCAAACTAAATCGAGCAAGGAGAGATGATGAAAACCTCGGTGGCGCTCTGACCTTAGGTAACACAAAATTAAGATAATTTTAATTACAACAAACAGCCAACAAATTATGTATGTTATGGGGATGTACACATACCATCTGGTAGTCTACCTCCTGCAGCAGACAAGGAGCTCCTCCACATGACCGCATCCCTCCTCATTGTCGTGCGTCATTTGTGTCTCTCGCCGAACATGACGGGGAATCGAGGGTGGTCGCCGGAGCTCGGTGTGGGGAGGGGAGAGGGAGAGACTAATGGAAAACAAGGCTGGGGTGGCTATAATATATAAGGACAACGCCAAAATATTTTGCCTCCCGCGCGCGCGTTCAAAATTTTTCGTACTCCCGCGCTATGAATCACAGACGGTTTCATACAAAAACCGTCTGTGACGACATATCACAAATGGTTCTTAATACGAACCATCTGTGATAAGTATCTTATCACAGACGATTCATATTAA
The DNA here is from genome assembly GCA_036346405.1 of Phyllostachys edulis. Taxonomy (NCBI): domain Eukaryota; kingdom Viridiplantae; phylum Streptophyta; class Magnoliopsida; order Poales; family Poaceae; genus Phyllostachys; species Phyllostachys edulis. The sequence goes on from CM070552.1 coordinate 51,194,558, forward strand.
AAACCATTTGTGATATATATCTTATCACAGACGGTTTGTATTAAAAACCGTCTGTGACTTGGAATTTTCCTTACACTTTCTGATTTTACCATGGCTTGAATTTTCCTTACTCTGCAATTTTACCATGGCTTGAAGATTTTACCATGGCATGGAATCACTAACACTCCGAGAGTTAGTGATTTCAAGTTATGGTAAAATCAGAGAGTTAGTGATTTTAAGCCATGGTAAAATCAGAGAGTTAGTGATTTCAAGTCATGGTAAAATCAGATAGTTAGTGATTTCAAGCCATGGTAAAATCAGAGAATTAGTGATTCCAAGCCATGGTAAAATCAGAGAGTTAGTGATTTCAAGCCATGGTAAAATCAAAAATACTTATCACAGACTGTTTTTAATACGAACCGTGCTGTGATGAGGACGGAAGTCCTGAGCATTCGTGTTGAAAACCGCTCAGAAGTTTCACGAGCGGTTACGAACAAGAATCGCTCGTGATACTACTAAATATCACGAGCGGTTCTTGTTGAACCGCTCGTGATACTTCACTGACGGTTTTCAACACGAACCGTCTATGATGAGGATGGGAAGTCACGAGGCGGTTCGTGTTGAAAACCGTTTGTGAAGTATCACGAGCAGTTACGAACAAGAACCGTCTGTGATATTTAGTAGTATCACGACGGTTTTAACACAAACCGTCGTGATATTATTTCTTCACGAGCGGTTTTAAGCGAGCCAATAACACAGATGGTCGCTAAACCAAAACCGTCTGTGATTGTATTTAATACAGACGATTTTGGTCAACCGTCTGTGATGAGGCGTCCAGTATTAGCCTTTTTGTAGTAGTGTCTATGCATTACTTTAATACATAATAAAAGAATATATGTCTTCATGGTCGTAACCCCTAAGGCTAACGACCTTGTGGTCGTAAGGATTTCAGAGGTTACATAATAAGTATACTGGTCAGATGAGGTCATTTACCCAGTCCCCGACCAGATGACTGCTCTTAGAAGCCATGAACTGGCATTCGAATCTAACTCCAAGTATATTCCTTACCGTGTGATGAATGGAACACATGTCATATTTGTTCCATACAACGCGACGTTTCATGGTCCTGAGACACTGACAACAACCACCATACGGTTAATTGTCTCATAGACACGCAATTGCCGAACGGTTGGTACTTTATCAATTGCTACCTCGCTCTGACCAGTCGCGTCACTTCCAACAGGCGCCTTCTCCAAGAACAACTGCCACCTCTTCGTTGGTTATTTAAAGATGGAGCATGAAGGAACGAAAAAAAAGAAAAGGCATCAGATTGAAGCACGACAATCGGGCATTAGATTCGCGCTTGAAGCCAGATTCTACAATATAGCAAGTATTACGCTCATTGTAATTAGGATTAGTCCACTGCCTTGTCGAGGGCACCACCTGTAATAGCCAGTTCATAGCAATAAAGAGCAGTCCCACTCTCACCCAAGAACTCTTTGCCATTTTCCTCTATTTATTTTGTAAGATCGGTGACTCGATTGTCGACAGCTGACGTCGTCTGTCGGGTAGAAGGCGTTGAATTCTTGAACATTACTTTGCTCAAGCATTCCTCATCTAGTTCCTTTGCTCCATCATCGCTCATGCGAACATGGCAGGGACTTGGGATGAGGAAACCTAGTTCGACCTGGCGGACTACTCCAACCTCGACATGGACGCATGCATCCGTGCCATGGAAAAAATCAGGATGCCATCATCCTCCTCCTCTGTCGGCTCGCCATCCACTAAGATTGGTGAAATCGACCGGATCGATGAGGATACACCGCCACCAACAATGGCGCTCTTAGAGGAACCGCTCATTCCGACCAGTTCAGAAAGTCCGAACACCTCTGCAAGCCCGGTCGATCCGACCGAGAAAAGCAGCAATGGAAGCCTAGTGCTGCAATCAGAGAGTCCATGTACTCTCGATATTGTCATGGGCGACCAGTATTTTCCAATGGCTCCTGCGTATTCTGGGGGCCAAGTGGCATTTGGTAAGGGTATCAATGAAGTTATCACCGATCGTAGACCAAGTAGGCATGGTGAAAGTCAACATAGGATCGGCAGTCTACCGGATCAGGCTGAGTCCACCATAAAACCCACTGGAGGCGGTAATCTCCAATAGCTCCCCATCGTGGAGGCTCCTTGTAGAAGCGCTGTAAGACTCTCCCTTAGTGACGACGGGAGTTCATCGGAAGATCACTGTTGGTGCCACAAAGTTAACACAATCAGAGATACCAATCTGGATGCCATGCATGATGCTCCACAAGTTAACTCGCCACCGCTTGCTGGTGGAGATGGTACGGGTGCTCAAGCACCAACTGCCGGAGGCAACCGAGTTGATGGACGTGCATCATTTAATTCACCTGTTCCTACCCAACCGTGAGTAAGGAATCAGGTAGGGCCAACTGAAAGATCGACAGAAATCTCAACTCATTGGACGCCCACTGCAAGCGAAAATCTACCATGACCTTCAGTAACGATACAGAACATGCAACAAGTTCGAGATATTTTGAATAATCTAGACCCTGCTTTAGCAGGAACTCCAGGTTATGTTCAGTTTGTAGGTTAGGTGTCGGAGATCCTCTAACAAACTATGCAGCGTACAGAAATGTACCGGGAGCAGAGAAATTCGCAAAGTGACACAATGACCTTGTCCCAACGCTCCTCTCTCAGTAGGGGCAACATGGTCGAGCAGAGGATCGATTAACACCAAGACCCCCTCGTAGGTTCCGAGCAGGGAATCATGAGGGAAGATGGCCCTTCACAGCAGCCACTCATCCTCCTCGTCGAGAGGAACGACCACTTGATTTAGATGATCTCAGGCATCATCTGAACCAAGCAGGTGGTCAAAGACGTTATCATAATGTCCACGACCGGGTTGGGACACTGGATCCTAGATATGCAAATACGAGGAGCTGATCCCCGACTAACTATAATCCGACTCCTTTTGAGAGAAGGCACCACGACTCCATTATGGATGCCGAGCATTTTCGGCATGTCTCCAAGCTTTTCGTTGGCCAGACAAGTTTCGACCAGCCAGTATAGAGAAGTTCATTGGGACTCAGAACGCATTAGAATTTCTTTAAATTTATTCTACCGCCATCAAGGCCGCTGGTGGTAACGATAACGTGATGACAAATTATTTGCCCACGGTCCTTGAAGGCTCTGTCTGGTCGTGGTTGCCTAACCTACCGGTCGAATCTATTTATACTTGGAAGCAGCTTTGCGATACTCTGATTGCCAAGTTTCAAGGGACGTACGACCGCCCCAGAAAGGAGGATGGTCTTCATCGGATGAAGTAGAAAACCAATGAAACTCTTCGACAATATATCAAGAGAATCAGTTAGGCTCGAAATTCCATCCCAGAGATCGCACAATCCCTTGTCATCCAGGCTTTTAAAGCAGGACTGAGGAATCGCTGGTTTACGGAGGATATTGCAATAAATCCTCCACGAACAACCATCGAACGTTTCGACATGACAGACAGGTACGCGGCCGCTAGTGAAGCGGTCAAATGGTATGAAGCTATTGATCGGAAAGATAAGGATCCCCAGTCGGGTCTGAAGAAGCAAGAGAAGAAAAGCAAGAAGTCTCTCAATGACAAGAAAAATTGCAAGCCCGACAACAAGGAAGTCCTCGCGATTCCAGAAAAGTTTACCAAGGGCAAAAAAGATTTCACTGGTCAGAACAAAACTATGGCTCCGACCAGTGACTTCAAGAAAACTAAGAAGTGGTGTCCACTTCACAAAGTGACAGGGCATGATCTGCGCACCTACTGGGCCTGGCAAAGTAAACTGGAGGATTACTACTCAGGTAAAGGACCTTCCCCTCCATGACAGAACTTTGGGAACCAAGCTCCAAGAAGGACAAAGATGGTGACGAAGAGATGGACTGCCAGGAGCCACAGCATACGGTGGATATGATCTTTGGAGGATCCTCGTACGATTCGAGACGTCATCTGAGGGCCGTGGAGTGAGAGGTCAACCTTGCTGAGTCTCCGATCACCGCCAAGCCATCTAGGTGGTCGGAAACTATAATCTCCTTCAGCAAAGAAGACTGTCCCATCCCGTCGACTCGACTAGGTAGGTTTTCTATCGTGGTTGAACCTACTATTAACAATTGTAAATTTAATCGAGTCTTAATAGATGGTGGTAGTTCTTTAAATATTTTACTTACGGGAGCATTGAAAGATATGCAGATCCCCCAGTCAAAGGTAAAATCCGTGAGATATGCCTTCCACGGCATAGTTCCTGGTTCTACCGCTAAACCAATAGGATAGTTGTCCCTACCGGTTACGTTCGGAAGGCCTGACAATTTCCGAACAGAAAAGATTTCGTTTGATGTGGTGGATTTCGAAACCGCATACAATGGAATCCTCGGTCGTTCGGCTCTAACGAAATTCCTGATAGCCACGCAATACGGTTTTCAGAATCTAAAGATGCCAGGACCGAAAGGTGTCATCACAGTTCGAGGAGATCAAAAAATGGCTTATGCATGTGATCGAAAGTCCTTAGAACTGGTCGATGAACTTCCGACCAGGGAAACTAATCCGCCTCCCATGCAGGTCAAGCACTCGAGGCCAAAGATGATGCCAAAGCCTTCTGACCAGACCAAAGAGGTATCACTCGGCAAAGGCGCTCCTTTGGAAAGCGCCAACACTCCGTCTGGGTCAAGAAACACTAATGCGTCGGCCCAAAAGATACTTGCCAGGGTAGGACTCAACCTCAAATAGGAAGAGTCGCTTGTCTCCTTCCTCTGAGCAAATCAGGACGTATTCGCTTGGCAGACGTCCGACATGCCCAGAGTCCACATGGAGGTGATCGAGCATAGACTATCTCTCAAGCCTGACAAAAAACCGGTCAAGCAGAAGCTAAGACGTTTTGCACCTAATCGGAAGGAGGCAATCCAGTCGGAGATCGACAAGCTTCTCAAGGCTAGGTTTATTCGTGAAGTCGACCACCCAGAGTGGCTCGCTAACCCTGTAATGGTTAGAACAAACAATGGAAAATGGCGAATGTGTATTAACTTCATCGATCTTAATAAAGCTTGTCCGAATGATGACTTTCCCCTTCCATGCATTGATCAACTTGTAGACTTTACTTCCGGGTGTGAGTTATTAAGTTTTTTAGATGCGTACTCAGGGTACCACTAGATTAATATGAGTAAAGATGATGAAGATAAAACTTCCTTCATCACTCCATATGGCACTTACTTCTATGTTAAGATGCCATTTGGTCTCAACAACGCTGGTGCGACTTTTCAAAGATTGATGCAGAAAACCTTTAATCCTTAGATAGGTCGAAATCTAGAAGCCTATGTTGATGACTTGGTCGTAAAAAGCATCAACGTTGGTGACCATATTTCCAACCTACACGAGACTTTCAATAACTTAAGAAGGCACAACCTTAAGTTAAATCCAGAGAAGTGTGTGTTCGGAGTTTCTTCTGAAAAACTTCTTAGTTTCCTAGTTTCGGCTAGAGGGATTGAAGCAAAACCAACAAAAATTTTGGCCATTGATCAGATGCGCCCTCCGACCACAAAGAAAGAAGTCCAAAAATTAATCGGCTGTTTGGCAGCTCTAAGTCATTTCATAGCACGGTTGGGAGAAAAAAGATTACCTTTCTTCAAACTCCTCTGGAAACATGAAAGTTTCGAGTGGACTAAAGAGGTAGACGATGCCTTTGAAGAACTTGAGAAGTACCTTACGAGTGCTCGATCTTAGTCTCTCCGAGATCGGAAGAAACATTGCTAATTTATACGGCTGCAACGCCGCAAACAGTCAGTGGTGCACTGGTCATTGGATGTGAGAACATCCTACGACTGGTATATTACGTAAGCTAAGTCTTACATGGACCAAAGGAACGATATCCATAGGTACAAAAGCTGCTCTATGGTCTCCTTATGGCTTCAAGGAAACTAAGGCATTACTTTCAGGCCCACAAAGTGGTCGTACCGACCGGATATCCTGTGGGTCAAGTCCTTGGAAACAGGAAATCATCAGGACGAATAGCAAAATGGGCGGTCGAGCTTGGGGCGTTCGACCTCCATTTCATCTCACGAATTGCAATCAAGTCCTAGGCAATAGCAGAATTCATTGCCGAATAGACAAACCCTGAACCAACCCAAGGGCCCGAGTACAAACACCATGACAAGTGGACAATGTACTTTGACGGTTCCTTGATGTTCCAAGGCTTGGGGGGCTGGAGTTGTCTTGATATCCCCTACTGGCCATTAAGTACACCATCCAGCTAAACTTTGCTGCTACAAACATTGTGGCAGAATATGAGGGTTTACTAGCAAGACTTCGAGCAACTCGTGCGCTCGGGATTCGCAGATTACTAGTGAAAGGCGATTCTCAACTAGTAGCAAATCAGGTTGGGAAAGAGTATCAATGCTCAAGTACCAAGATGTCGTCTTATCTGGCGGAAGTACGGAAACTCAAAAAGCACTTCTTCGACTTCCAGATCCAACACATTCTTGGAAAGGAAAACTTTCTGGCAGACCAGTTGGCACGGATGGCCTCCACCAGGTCATCTGTCCCGCCCAGAGTTTTTCTCGAGCAACTCGATTCACCCTTAGTAGTCGAGCTTTCCGAGGACATAGGTGTTCCGCTAGAGGTTGTACAAATTGATCCTAAGAACATGGATGCTCCACAAGTTGTACAGCATGATCACGGTAGAGATTGGATGACGTCGATCTGCAATTATCTTCAGCGTGGCATTATTCCTGAAAATGATGTAGAGACTGATCGTCTAGCTCGAAAAGCCAAATCATACAGTCTGATCGAAAGTACCTTGTATAAACGGGGATCTCACGGAGTGTTGATGAGATGCATATCTCAAACGGATGGCATTAAGTTGATATCCAACATTCATGGAGGAGTCTGTGGAGTACATCATTCCTATAGAACACTGGTCGGTAAAGCCTCTAGGCAAGGATACTACTGGCCAACTGTCCTTCATGATGCAAAAGAACTCGTGACGACGTGCGTACAGTGTCAATTTCATAGTCGACAAGTACAACAACCGGCACAAGCTTTGCAAACCATACCTCTTTCTTGGCCTTTTGCAACCTGGGGACTATATATTCGGGGACCTTTCCCAAGAGCACCCAGGGGTTTCAAATTCCTTTTCGTCATGATTGACACGTTTACAGAATGGATAGAAGCCGAGCCAGTTATTAAAAAAACAACTGAAGTCGCTAAGAGGTTCCTCACAAAAAACATGATCACACGATTTGGCATACTCAGTTGTATAATCACAGACAACGGTACCCAATTCTCTAGCGGAAATTTTCAGGAATTCTGCGAGGATCTATGTATCAAGATATATTTCACTTCTGTCGCTCATCCGCAGAGCAATGGAGCAGTTGAGCGGGCCAATGGTATCATAATGCAAGGAGTGAAACACCGAGTGTTCGACCAGTTAATCAAACGGTCAGGAGCTCGGGTTCAAGAACTTTCTTCTGTATTTTAGACCGTTCGAACCATGACCAGTCGTGCAACTAGTGAAACTCTATTTTTTCTGGTTTATGGTGCTAAAGCCATGCTTCCTCCCGAACTGAAAATATGTTCTGCTCAAACTGATTGTGTCAAAGAAGACAATCAGATAGAAAGAAGACTCAACGACATCAATTTCCTTGAAGAACAACCAAACCAAGCCCTCATATGATAGGTAGTTTACCAACAAGCCATGCGAAGGTACCACAGTCATAAGGTGCAACCTCGTAGCCTAGTTGTAGATGATCTGGTTCTACAACGAATTCAGAACCAGGTTAATCGCAATAAACTTTCTCCCAAATGGAGAGATCCATAAACTGTAGTCGAAGTCACCAGACCTGGTTCGGTACGACCAGCTATGCCAGACGGGCGTGTTTTATTGAACTCTTAGAATATTGACCAATTGCATAAGTTCTTTGTGTAAATGTATTTTCATTCTCTTTTTAATTTTGAAATAAAGATGCATTTCCTTTACTTTCTGACGAATGATGTTGTCTATATATCTGTCTTATCATCTGGTTTGCATACTATTGTTGTCTAATTGGTCAGAGAAGACCAAATTCTCTCCGATATCCTTTTTTAAGGATCTCTATTACTCTTTGGCTACGACATATAAGTCAAACGCCGTAAGGGTCCTAGTCATGACTATTCAAACAATGGTTCTCACGTGCGACCAATACTCTTTTCTTAAAAGAATATACGAGTAACAGGAGCATCACACAAACAACTACATATAGTACTTTACATGCTTAAGATTTCAGAGACTACATTTCTTACCTTCAACATTCTGTTCTACTCTTGTTTGGCTACTAGTCGGGACACGGAAAGCCTTCTAGTCAAAGTCTCTCCTTCTCCGCACGTGGTCCTGCTCACTGGAAGGAGTTTCCTAGCGACGGTCCATTTCTTACGATCTTCACTGCTAGTCGAAACTTGAGCAAGTGCACGTTTCGCGAAGTGATTCTCTTAGTCTATGATTCTTAGCTACCCTTACGACTAGTTTTGGATAAGATATATAAACAAGTTCACTTGTCATTTTTGCACGATTCCTTATCATCAATACAAGCCTTATACATCTTCCAACCACGCAAGGTACTACACAGTATTTCGATTATGGAAAAGATCTAAAACTAGTCGAGGTCATACGCTGGTTCCAACTACATTGATTTACTAATGATACTTAGATCATTTTTATAACATAATCAACATATACTTTGTACCGTGGTCGTAGCTATTGCCCATTTTCTTGGTCTACTGCTTCTTTAGTAAAGTTCTTCTACTAATGCAAGCAGTCGGGGGCTAGGAAATATATGAGTGCTCAGCAAATTTAAGAAGACAAAATAAAGACTTCATTGATGATAAAAGGTAAGTTTTATCTACAACAGTCTAAATATTACAATCATTTACTTCTCGAAGCCACCAGATTGGTCGCTGCGTGTTGGAGAGCCGACCTCTATTTCCTCCACAACCTTGTGTCCGAGAGGTGTCATTTCCTCGAAAACTTTGGTTGCTTCATGTCTCGAGCAGTTGAAGTCTTTCTCAACAGTTTGGAGATTTATGGTGGGGTCGGAGACTTTCAACTTTGCTAGAGTAAAACTGACTCCATTCTTGACAGCTTCAAACAAAGTCTGCGCATGGTTCTCCCGAGTTGTCTTGAGGACGCTCCTGAGGTCTTCGAGTTGTTGGCCAAGGTAGTTGATCTTCTCCATGAGATCTCCTAAGTTGGGCAGTTGCATTCCCGAACCTATATCGAAGAGCATCTTGTTGAAAACTTTGACTTTCTCTTCAAGATTTTGCCCAAAAGTTGCCTTCTTACCACACTCGAACTCAAGAGCTTTTTCTATTCTCTTCAATACTTGAGTTTGCTCTGTACAAGTAAACCAAATGATGAGTACATACGACTAGAAAAAGGAACTACACTGGTCGAGTTTACAAACGGTTACCTTCGCACTTCTTCTCAATAGTCTCAAGGACTTCCTTATGCCTGGTCATCAGGAATTCGATCGACCGGTCCTTATTTTGGCATTCTTATTTAAGCTTGGCAATTATGGCTTCCTTAGCTATAACTTCTTCTTTAAGTTTCTGCGAATCTATAAAACACAATAAAGGGAGAAATTGGTTAATAGAAAAAGAGCCAAATGGTAAAGAATGGGAGAAGAAGAAACTAAAAGGGTACTTACTTTCTAATTCGGCATTCTTTTTCTCCAAGAGCTTTATTCGCTAGGTCAGTCCTCCGACCATAGTGAAATTCTCCATCAAATGCTACAAAACTAGCAAAACTCCTTTAAGTATTTTTAAGGGAAAGGCTATTAAAAGTGGTAGTGGAAGATGAACTGGATTGCTATATCATTATATTCAGCAAAAATAGAGTCGGGACTCGTCTTTTCTTGACGGTCCAAAATTCTTCCCCAAGCTTCATTAAGATCTTCATCTTTGAAGATTCAGATTCGATGGGGAAAGGCGACTCGAAGAGAAGAATTCCGAGCAGGGGTCGGAACCTGCTGAGATTCCTCAGGAACCACCACCTCTGTAGGTGGGGTTGGATCCACCACGGGTTTCTAAGCAGATGATGGCGCTGCCACCTGCTCGGGGACTGGCTTGACCTCTTTCTCCTCAGGAACTTTTTCCTGAGGGGTGCTCTGGTCGAAATCGACCGGAATACCAGAGGATCTACAAAGAAAGAAGAAAAGAACCTCAAGACTCTAAAACACCAGAGGTAAGTACTTACATAAGTCATTCTTTCATGTATGCGTACCTGGCCATTTTCTTAGTCTTTAGTTTAAAGCGCGTTGAAGCAAAATCTATCGCGCTCACTTTCTTTTTCTTCTGTTCGACCAACTTCACCGGTCCTGAACCGGTAGGGCTGGTCATACCCTTCGCATCCTCCAACTGGAGGTCAGAAGAAATAGTCTCGACCAATTGATCGAGAACATAATCCCTAACCATCTGGTTGAAGGGTGTAGATTCGTCGACCTCCGAAATAGTTACTCCAATAGCAACTGGAAGGTCCTGAGCGACCATATTAGGGTCCATGATAACCGCCTAAATAACAATCAAAGTTAGTTAGGTAATGAAAAATCCTTCATCTAGAGTATACATTTCTGTTCGGTTACCTACCTCTATAAGACCACCATCTCGGGTGGTTGTAGGAGTGGTCGGAGCATCGATCGGCTCACAACTTTCAGTGGCCTCATTGATCCTCAATCCGACCAACTGCACATCAAAGAGGATTTATGGTAAAACCGATTGGAAAATATACAAAAGATGAAAAGTGGTTGATATTTTTACCTTCAGTCTCTTAGCCCCCTCGTTTGCGGAAACAACCTCTAAAATCCAAGGCAGATCATTATGATCCGGCTTCTGATCTCATCAGGAGAAAGAGCTATAAGGATAAACAAGAGACTTTAGGATCACAAAAGTAATCAGCTAACATAAGCAAACTGGTCGAAATCTTTCAAGACTTACCCTTCTTAGAATCTTTGGTCGTGTCATCATGACCAATGTACCAGAGCATCGAATGTGCTCGGACCTTCAGGGGGCTAATCTAGCGTATGGAAAAATCCCTTACCACGTGCCAAGAAGTTAAACCCCTGACACTAAGGTGTTGGATGGCTTCAACCCATCTCCCCACCTTTCCTTCCTTCTTCACGGAAGAGCGCCACTCTGGATTCTCGACTGCTTTCTTGCCAGTATAGTAAAGGCTGTCTTTTTGAGTGATCGTCATGTAGAACCAGCTTTTCTTCCATGACGACCATGATGACTTCGAGTACATTCGAATGTACTCATCAGCCTTTCCATCGTGGAGGCGCAAAGTGCATTCTCCAGGCATCTCAGTCATCTTCCCCGACTTCGCCATCCTGTAGTAGTACTTAAAGAGATCCAGATCTGCGGCAATCCCCAAGTACGCTTCACAGAGATAGACGAAGACGTTGAGGTTAGCGATAGCATTGGGGGCAAGGTTCACCAATTCAACTCCGTAATGCTCCAAAATCTTGGGAAGGAAGGAGTGAACTAGCAACCTGAATCCGCATTTGATGTATGCGAGGAAAACAGGAATTTCCTCATCTTCGTTGCTCAAAGAATGCTCTTTGGTCGCTGATCTCCAAGAAATCAGATCCTTGTCAGGAAGTAACCCGATCTTCTCCAAGCTCTCAAGTTTATTCTTGCTCAAATCAGAAACCGACCAGTTGGTGATTAAGTCCGACATGGTTCAATTTTGGATAAGGGAAGAAAGGAGGTCATAGAAGGTTGTAGACAAAAGGAGATTGGAGACAATTTTTTCTCTCAGGAGATGAAACGGGAAAGCAGAAGGCGTAAAAACCCTAAAGCCTTGCACTGAAGGGATTTTATAGCCGCAACTTTTTTAACTGCATCAGGGAGTTACCTAAAATCCAACGGATACAAACCAGAGTCCAACGGACAGGAAAAACTCTTCGAGTCCCAAGACAGTTTCCTAATTTTAAAGTGAATACAGACCATCTCGTATATCACAGGATTAAGTAATGGTCTGCCTGATACGACTTCATCGAGAGAAAGTGTTCATATGACCAATTCACTTAAAGTTCGGGGGCTAACTGATGAGGATTAAAATCTCTATGTATTACTTTAATACATAATAAAAGACCATATGTCTTCATGGTCGTAACCCCTAAGGCTAACGACCCTCGTGGTCGTAAGGATTCCAGATGTTACATAATAAGTATACTTGTCGGATGAGGTCATGTACCCAGTCCCCGACCAGATGACTGCTCGTAGAAGCCATGAATTGGCATTGGGATCTAACTCCAAGTATATTCCGTACCGTGTGATGAATGGAACACATGTTATATTTGTTCCATACCACGCGATGTTTCATAGTCCTAAGACACTGACAACAACCACCATATGGTTAAGTATCTCACAGACACGCAGCCGCTGAACAGTTGATACTTTATCAACCGCTGCCTTACTCCGACCAGTCGCGTCACTTCCAACAGGCGCCTCCTTCAGGAACAACTGCCACCTCTTCGACGGTTATTTAAAGATGGAGCACGGAGGAACGAAAAAAAGAAAAGACATCATATTGAAGCACGGCAACCAGGCATTGGATTCATGTTTCAAGTCTGATTCTACAATATATCAAGCATTACGCTTAGTGTAATTATGATTAGTCCATTGCCTTGTCGAGGGCACCCCCTGTAATAGTCAGTTCATAGCAATAAAGAGCAGTTGAAGAATCTAGACCCGCCATTATGAGGTAATGGAGTATTTTGGTTATTAATGACAAATCTACTTGTAAGACTAACACTTCCATTGTTATAACTATTGTTTAGTCTCAGTTGGATATAAAGGGGAAAATCAAAGAGGTATGCATTTGATATCATAATCTTATATCTTGTTGCATTCCTCAAATCCAAAATATAGGTTGAACTCCACAAATAGCCTAACTTGAATATGTGCATATGTTCTCATTATACATTCATGTATGCACCCATCTAGGGGGAGTTCACTCTATGTTTTGTGATTTCATTAGTATTGATCCATATTCCTTTATCCACATATATTTAGGATATTTACTTTGAAACATATCTTCTAGGTATATACAACTTGTGTAGTTTATATATACTCATACCAATCTACACTCAATTATTTGTAATTGAAGTGGTTGTCATCAATTACCAAAGAAGGAAAGGTTGAAGTATCTTGTCCCACCATTATGAGTTAATGGTATGTTGGGGTAATTAATGACAATCACTTTGTGGAACTACTGTTTTCCATGAGTTGGTGAAATAGGTTTAGTTCCATGATGTTGAAGACTTTGTATAACATCATAAGTTGATCGTCATCAAGTCCAGACTCGGGATGAAGGAAATCATCATGTGTTGATGATGTTCAAGCCAAGATCCCGAAGTGGAGAAGATTATCATGTGTTGATGATATTGAAGTCAAGAGCTTGGAGTAAAAGATGCATCATGTGTTGATGCGTATCAAGATCTCTAAGAAGAAATGATCATGAGTTAATCATCAAGTCAAAAGAGTGCATCATGGGTTGATGCATGTTCAAGTCAAGAACTCGGACTTGAAGTGAAGATGTGCATCATCAAGCTTCAAGAGAATGTGCAAGGCAAATGTATGACTAGCTAGGCCTATAGATGTGTTCCTAGTCTTTTACCGGTCTTGGTGTTTGGATGGAAGACCGGATTGCTAGTATAGGTTGTCGTACTATTAAGAGGGGTCTTTGACTAGTATCTTGAGTTAGTCATATGTTGATAGCTCATTGTGCTTGCTCTACCTCTTGTTAGCATGTTGCTTATATTTGCGAATGTGTTTTGCAAATAGTTGAGGCTCATGCATAATCCTTGTAGCATGTGACTTTAGTTTGCGAATGTGTTTTGCAAATGGTTTAAGTCCATGTACCTTATTCCTTGTGGCATTGATTCTAAAAGTTGGCAAATGTGTTTTGCAACTTGTTGAGAATCTTGCCTTTAACCTTTGTTTGCATCACTTGTCAATTGTCAAATGTGTTTTGCTATTGAGTTTGTTGCTGGATGCAAACTGTTGTTTTCTCAGAAAATTTGGTAGTACCAGTGTGTTGTCTCTGGTACTACCGCTCCGTGGTACGACCGACTCGTGATGCGGGATGACCGCAACCCGGTTGTCCCGATGTTTTGTTGGCGGTACGTTTTTTACAAAACGATGCCTTCTGAGCATGAGTTACTCTCTTGAGGTGCGGTAGTACCGGAACCTTCATGGCAGAACTACCGCATCGCGGTATGACCGTGTTACCTTTGGCAGAACTACCGTGTGCCGTTCGGACCGTCCGAACATTGCTCGAATCGAACGGCTTAAAAGGTGGCCTGAACGGCCCAATGAATCTGAGCCATCCACGTGTGCAGTCCGATTGGACTTTGCAAATCCTTGGTGCGGTAGTACCGGCGTTCCTTGAGCGGTACGACCGCACACCGGTCGTTCCGATTTGTTGTTGGCGGTACGTTATTTCTAGTGAGTGTCACTTTAGGACCTCAACGGAAGCGGTAGTATCGCAGTGCTTTGAGCGGGAATACCGATGAACAGAACTACCACGTCTTGGTTGGCGGTAGTACCGTGCCAATTTCCAACGACTAATTCAGAGCTTCTGATATAGCCATTACTGTGTGTCAGTAGCGGTGCGGTAGTACCGCGACTTGGTTGGCGGTAGTACCGCTCGTGCTGATTTTTCAGCAGAACTTTGTCCCAACGACTAGTTTTGTGTGTAGGCTATAAATACCCACCTTGGCCAGTTGATGGATAATTGCTGGTGCCATATTCATTTCATTGAGCTAAGATCAAGCCCTCTACACTCTTTTGTGCATGTGTTGCACTTAGTGAGCTTTGAGAGGCAAACCCTAATTGCATGTGTTGCATTAGGTATTGGATTGTGTATCCACTTGAGCTTAGACACTTGATTAGTTCAAGTGAGCGTCTTCGACTTGTTACTCTTGGTGTTTGCCGACACCTAGACGGTGTGGAGGCGTCGTGGTTCGGTGATCTTCTCAAAGAAGGTTGTGAGAAGACCCGGGTGTTTGTGAGTGGCTTAGTGCTCGCCATCTCCGGAGTGGAGGAAGAGTAACTCTAGTGGATCGAGGTGTTGGTTCGTGTTGGAACCGGTCCAAGTGGTTGGACTTACCTCGAAGGTGTTTGGCTTAATTCGTGGAGCCGGTCCAATTGATTTTGGGCTTACCTCAACGTGGATTAGGGGAGACCGGTAAGTCTCCGATCACCACGGTAAAACATCATCGTGCCATTGTGGTTTGATTTCTTGTGCTTTACTATATTGCAATTTACATTCCTTGTATTTATTTGCTTACTTGTATGTGTATGATTATTATCTTTTATATAGTCTCATATTGTTGGCGCACTTAGTAAAGACCAATTGTTTCAGGCTTTAATTGTGCAAAATCGAATTGATTTATAATTCCGCATAAAACTCGGTTTTAGCCAAAGAATTTTTAAAACTGCCTATTCACCCCCCTCTAGTCGGCCTCCTCGATCTTACAAGTGGTATCAGAGCTTGGTTTCTCATTTTATTAGGCTTCACCGCCTAAAGAATAAAGGATGGCTAGTGAGGGTTTCTCCTTTGGTAGAGCACCACACTTTGATGGTTCAAATTATGCACATTGGAAAATTAGAATGACCATCTTTATTAAGGCCATGAGCCCTAACCTATGGAGAATTGTTGATGCGGGTTTTGTTACTCCAATTGATCCACAAAACCCCACTCAAAGGGAAGCGCAAAACTTGCAACTCGATGCTCAAGGTTTAAATGCTCTATATAGCGTTTTGAGTGTGGAGGAGTTCAATAGAGTGAGTAATCTTGGAAATGCTCATGATGTTTGGACAACTCTCATGGAAATTCATGAGGGAACCTCCTCGGTCAAGGAAGCTAAATTGCATAGGTTAATGCTCAAATACGAGTCATTTATTATGTTGCCTCATGAGAACATCAATGAGATGTATTCTAGAATGGTCAACATAGTAAATGATCTCAAATTCCTATCTTGTGATTTAACCGATCTTGATATTGTGCGCAAGATACTTAGAGCTCTACCGGAGAAATATGAGACCTTGGTGACATTATTCCTCAAGTCACCCAAATTGCCAAGGATGACTCCTACCGCTCTCTTGGGGAATCTCCTCACAAATGAAATATACAGGAAAGACAAAGATGAGCACAAGGAGATGGCCTCAACTTCAAGAAAAAGAATTATTGCCTTCAAAGCTAAATATGATACAAGTGAAGATGAGGATCATGATGAGGAAGATGATGACACCGAAGAAGAATTGGTCACTCTCATGAACAAAATAGAAGATCTTATGAAGAGACGTGATTCACATAAGTATTCAAGCTCATCCTCAAGTACAAAGCACCACAAGAGTCTTAGGTGCTACAATTGTCAAAAATTGAGACACATTGCTTCGAAGTGTCCTTATGATAGTGAAGATGAAGAAGAGCCCAAGTCATCATCAAGAAAGAAGAAGGATGACAAAAGAAGACATTTTGTCGGGCTAGCCATAAAGGAAGATCCATCAAACCTCTCAAATGCAAATAAGGCTCCATCACTATTTGACATGTCTACATGCTTCATGGCAAAAGGTAATGATGATGTAAATGATGATGATGAGCCTTCATATGATGAATTGATGGATATGCTAGTGGACTTAAATGAATACCATAGCAAGGAGATGTCTAAATTCAAAGCTTTGAAGAAAGAGCATATCTCTCTTCAAAACAATTATGATGTGCTAAAGGATGAGCACGAGTCTCTCCTTCTCAAGGAGTTCAATAAGTCCAAAGTGGATATAGGCATTACATGTGATTTATTAGATGATATGCCTTGTGTAGTCGCTAACCCTTGCATTGCATCTAAGGTTAGCGTATCCACTTCTTGTGATGATTTACTAGATGTACCTTGTTGCTCAAAATTAGATGCTTCTATTTCCTCTATATCTTGTGAGACTAACCTTGTAGAGGAAAATAATGAGCTCAAGGACCAAGTTATAAAATAAAAAATTGATTTGGATAGAAGCTACAAAAGGAAAGTCTCTCTTGATGATATCTTGAGCAAGCAACGAAGCGTGAATGACAAGAGAGGGATTGGCTTCACTCCAAAGAAGAAGGAGAATAGCAAGACAAGGCACAATGCAAGACACACGAAGAAATAATGTCTTGGATGCAATGAGAAGGGCCACAAAGCCTCGGTGTGCCCAAATCAAATGGATATAAAGTCAAGACATTCAAAGAAGAGGCAAACCGACATGGAGCAAGAAAAGAAGACAAGTAGGGGAAGTAAAAACCCAACTTGTTACAATTGCCGGGAAAAGGGATATTTTAGTAAGGATTGTCCCAAAGGTATCTCTCCTAAGCCTATTCTTTATAATTATCATTATTTGCTTAGGAAGGATAAATATGGCAATGTGTTTGCTAGGATTGTTAGCTCACCCAAGATTATTGTTAGGGCCATGTGGGTGCCCAAATCTATTGTGACTAACATTCAAGGACTCAACCGAGTTTGGGTACCAAAAGGTGCTTAAATGATTAATAGGTACTTGGAGAGGCATTGGAGGCTTGACTTATTCATATAACGGTGGATTCCATCATGTATCAAAATTGGAGGCAAGCTTGAGGATGATCACTTCATATCATAAACCAATGCTATCTCGGTAACAAGTATTTACATTGAAGTATCTAGCCCTTTACCTTGTATATGTTACATTCATGAAAAACCTTAAAAGGGTGTTCTTGCTCTTGTGCTAAATCTTGTTTATTAAAATCTTGAGCGAGATGGTTGTGGCACATTAAGGGGGAGTGCTAAATCATGATCATGTATACCACATCCCTAAGTGTGCCCAAATAAATTAAGTGCTATTAATGTTTTCAAAATTGAGCCTTTTAGCCAAAAGTCAAAAATTTCATAAATATTAGTAATCCTTTGAAAAACTAGTTGCAAAATGTATACAAAGCTTTCCAAAAGTTTCCCAAAGGTTTTGGCCCAAGAAAAATCTATTTCAAATGAAAACGAGTTTCTAACCAAAATTCTAGATAATAGTATCTTGTTTTAGACATAAACTAGATTTTTATGTAAAATCTATTCTAAAAGGAATTTGAAAATGATCCCAAAAAGAAAACCCTAGAATTGGCTATTCTAAACATTTTTGGTATTCAAAAGTTTCTCAAAAGGCCAACCTAGAAAAAGTTATTTGATTTTAAAATTCGTCCAAAATCCTAGTTTAACCTAAATGGTCACTTTCTAGCACTTAAGTGAGTTTTGCCATTTGAGCCAAGATTATTCACATGAATAGGTCCATAATAGTATTAATGACTCATATATGCAATTGGTTTCTTGAAATATCTTTAAATTGCTCAATTTGGATCATTTGGAGATGGTTCTTAAAAATGAATCTCATTTGCAAAAACAAAAGATTAATTCATAAAAACTATATTCATTGAAGTTTCTATCTTCTATCTCATGCATAATGATCCTAAATATCATTTATTTAAGTATAAAACTAGGGATCATTTGCATATCTCTCAATTCTAATGTCTATCATTGAAGTCCCAGGAAAATCGGAACTACCAGCGTTATTCCAGCGGTACTACCGGCCATTCAGTTACGGTACTACCGATTTTTCTGTAAAGACAGCCATTGCAATTCAATTCAATTCTAAACCTATTTTGGCTGCTTCCTTTGGTCAAATTTGATCCTTGTTGTATTCACTAGCTACCCTTAAGTGCCTATTTGACTCCATATGTCATTTTGTTCGCATTATGATATTTTTATCATAAAAATGATATTCTTTCAAGTGTAGCTTCTATTGATCATCTTGACCTCGGCATGATATTCACCCTTGTCTGTACAAGTGGTATTCTTTCATGTGATATCATCTTATCCTTTTAAGTGGCATCTAATTTCATTCATTGCCGATCTTACCTCTCTTGACCAAGCTCAAGTACTTTTCGTGTACAAGTGGAATCTCTCTTTCCCTCTTCTCTTTGGATGCTTTCTTTGAAGATCTTTGCGAGAGAAGTTCAAGCACTTTGCAAGTTCAAGTCTTGTCGACATGTGGTATCTACAAGTAAGGCTTAAAGTCTATCTTTCAAGTGTGATCCACAAAGACATTTTTGGTGCTAAAATATCAAAGGCAGAAGAATTTGGATATAAGTTGTGGTCAAATAAGAGAAATTGAAGTCATCATAAGTTTTGGATGGATATATTTCAAAGAGGTGACAAAAAGGGAGATATCGATTGGATGGAGACAAACCTTTGTGTGTCAAAGAAGAAGAAAAGATTGTCAACAACAACCTTTGTATAAGGTAGAGTTTTTCTTTGTGAAAAACATATTAAATATTTTGGGTTTACTTAAAAAAAAAGAGGGTAAACTAGTATATGGGAAAACTCATTTGCAAAGACTCCTTTTGGCTTGAATTTGTTTTGCATTTTTTGGTGTTTAATGCCAAAAGGGGAGAACATTTGGATGTTTTCACCTTATTCCATGCATAGTTAGCTTTGTGTCATGCATGCAAATAGTCAAATAACTTAAATTCTTATCTTATATTGATTTATATCCAAATGTTGTTATTATTAAAGGATTTGTCATCAATCACCAAAAAGGGGGAGATTGAAGAATCTAGACCTGCCATTATGAGTTAATGGAGTATTTTGGTTATTAATGACAAATCTACTAGTAAGACTAACACTTCTATTGTTATACCTATTGTTTAGTCTTAGTTGGATATAAAGGGAAAAAATCAAAGAGGTATGCATTCAACATCATAATCTTATATCTTGTTGCATTCCTCAAATCCAAAATATAGGTTGAACTCCACAAATAGTCTAACTTGAATATGTGCATATGTTATGATTATACATTCATGTATGCACACATCTAGGGGGAGTTCACTCTATGTTTTGTGGTTTCATTAATATTGATCCATATTTCTTTATCCACATATATTAAGGATCTTTACTTTGAAACATATCTTCTGAGTATATACAACTTGTGTAGTTTATATATACTCATACCAATCTACACTCAATTATTTGTAATTGAAGTGGTTGTCATCAATTACCAAAGAAGGAAAGATTGAAGTATCTTGTCCCACCATTATGAGTTAATGATATGTTGTGGTAATTAATGACAACCACTTTGTGGAACTAATGTTTTCCATGAGTTGGTGAAATAGGTTTTGTTCCATGATGTTGAATACTTTGGATGACATCATAAGTTGATCGTCATCAAGTCCAGACTCGGGATGAAGGAAATCATCATGTGTTGATGATGTTCAAGCCAAGATCCCGAAGTGGAGAAGATCATCATGCGTTGATGATATTGAAGTCAAGAGCTTGGAGTAAAGGATGCATCATGTGTTGATGCGTATCAAGATTTCTAAGAAGAAATGATCATGAGTTGATCATCAAGTCAAAAGAGTGCATCATGGGTTGATGCATGTTCAAGTCAAGAACCCGGACTTGAAGTGAAGATGTGCGTCATCAAGCTTCAAGAGGATGTGCAAGGCAAAGGTATGACTAGCTAGGGCTAAGGATGTGTTCCTAGTCTTTTACCGGTCTTGGTGTTTGGATGGAAAACCTGATTGGTAGTATAGGTTGCCGTACTATTAAGAGGGGTCTTTGACTAGTAGTTTGAGTTAGTCATGTGTTGATAGCTCATTGTGCTTGCTCTAGCTCTTGTTAGCATGTTGCTTATATTTGCGAATGTGTTTTGCAAATAGTTGAGGCTCATGCATAATCCTTGTAGCATGTAACTTTAGTTTGCGAATGTGTTTTGCAAATGGTTTAAGTCCATGTACCTTATTCCTTGTGGCATTGATTCTAAAAGTTGGCAAATGTAGTTTGTAACTTATTGAGAATCTTGCCTTTAACCTTTGTTTGCATCACTTGTCAATTGTCAAATGTGTTTTGCTATTGAGTTTGTTGCTGGATGCAAATTGTTGTTTTCTCAGGAAAATCGGTAGTACCGGTGTGTTGCCTGTGGTACTACCGCTCTGTGGTACGACCGACTCGTCATGCAGTATGACCGCAACCCGGTTGTTTCGATGTTTTGTTGGCGGTACGTTTTTTACAAAACGATGCCTTCTGAGCATGAGTTGCTCTCTTGAGGTGCGGTAGTACCGGAGCCTTCGTGGTGGAACTACCGCATCACGGTATGACCGCGTTCCCTTTGGCGGAACTACCGTGTGCCATTCGGACCGTCTGAACATTACTCGAATCGAACGGCTTAAAAGGTGGTCCGAACGGCCCAATGAATCTGAGCTGTCCACGTGTGCAGTCCGATCGGACTTTGCAAATCCTTGGTGCGGTAGTACCGGCGTTCCTTAAGCAGTACGACCGCACACCAGTCGTTCCGATTTGTTGTTGGCGGTACGTTATTTCCAATGAGTGTCACTTTTGGACCTTAACGGAAGTGGTAGTATCGCAGTGCTTTGAGCGGAACTACCAATGAACGGAACTACCGCGTCTTGGTTGGCAGTAGTATCGTGCCAATTTCCAACGGCTAGTTCAGAGCTTCTGATGTAGCCATTACTGTGTGTTAGTAGCGGTGCGGTAGTACTGCGACTTGGTTAGCGGTAGTACCGCTCGTGCTGATTTTTCAGCAGAACTTTGTCCCAACGGCTAGTTTTTGTGTGTGGGCTATAAATACCCACCTTGGCTGGTTGACGGATAGTTGCTGGTGCCATATTCATTTCTATTGAGCTAAGAGCAAGCCCTCTACACTCTTTTGTGTATGTGTTGCACTTAGTAAGTTTTGAGAGGCAAACCCTAATTGCATGTGTTGCATTATGTATTGGATTGTGTATCCACTTGAGCTTAGACACGTGATTAGTTCAAGTGAGCATCTTCGACTTGTTACTCTTGGTGTTTGCCGACACCTAGACGGCGAGGAGGCATCGTGGTTCGGTGATCTTCTCAAAGAAGGTTGTGAGAAGACCCGAGCATTTGTGAGTGGCTTGATGCTCGGCATCTCCGGAGTGGAGGAAGAGCAACCCTAGTGGATCGAGGTGTTAGTTCGTGTTGGAACCTGTCCAAGTGGTTGGAATTACCTCGGAGGTGTTTGGCTTAATTCGTGGAGCCGGTCCAATTGATTTTGGGCTTACCTCAACGTGGATTAGGGGAGACCGGCAAGTCTCCGATCACCACAGTAAAATATCATCGTGTCATTTTGGTTTGATTTCTTGTGCTTTACTATATTGCAATTTACATTCCTTGTATTTATTTGCTCACTTATATGTGTATGATTGTTATCTTTTATATAGTCTCATATTGTTGGTGCACTTAGTAAGGACCAGTTGTTTTAGGCTTTAATTGTGCAAAACCGAATTGATTTACAATTCCGCATAAAACTCGGTTTTAGCCAAGGAATTTTTAAATCCGCCTATTCACCCCCCTCTAGTCGGCCTCCTCAATCTTACAGCAGTCCGACTCTCTCCCAAGAACTCTTTGCCATTTTCCTCTATTTGTTTTGTAAGATTGGCGACTCGATCGTCGACAGATATGGAGAATCTTCTCGCCATCATCGGTGATGTTGTGTCACTCACCAACGATGGCACACTCCTAACTACCCAATGACCTCATATCGTCAATAGCTCGTCTTCAATGCAAAGCTTCATCTCCTCTTTGCTAGGGCTTCCCCATCATCGAATTTCTTTAGCCACTAACTTCTTCAACAATGCCGACGCTCACCACTCGTCGTCACAACACTTGACTCCTTGGACTCTGGCCTTTCTCTTCAACTGCTCCAGTGAGCAGCACGACATTGTCCTCGTCGAACTACTAAGGTGAGCAGCATGAAATTGTTCTTATCTTCACCGCCATCATTTCGGCTCTTTGCTTCCTTGTGGATCAATGTCTTCTTGTATGACAGATCAATACCATTACACTCTTTCGTGGTCTCCTCCGACACCATTCGTGATATCATCATTATAACTATATTTAATTTATGTAAAATTTTAGTTATTTAGGGGTTTTATTTTGGAATTCGTATGGAAATCAAATTGCAATTTTGTATCCCAAATTTCAATTTTTTGTTGAAATTCATATACTAATCTTGTTAATTTTTATTTAATTTCAAATTTGTACTTGACATGAACTATTTCTTTTAATCTAGATCATTATAATTTGAACCCACCATAATCAATGGTATAGATCTTTCTCTTTTTCCACCGATTAACGTGAGAATTTCTAACTCTTGAGAGCAAATGTGGTGACTTCTTTTTCTAGCGTTTTAGTAATATAATAGATTTATGCGGAATTTTAGTTATGCAGGGGTTTTATTTTGAAATTCGTATGAAAATTAAATTGTAATTTTTTATCCCCGATTTCAATTTTTTTTTGTTGAAATTCGTATACTAATCCAATTGTTAATTTTATTTAATTTCAAATTTGTACTTGACATGACCTCTTTATTTTAATCTAGATCATTATAATTTGAACCAACCATAATCAACGGTGTAGAATTTTTTTTTTCTACCGATTAACGTAAGAATTTCTAACTCTTGAGAACAGACGTGGTGATTTCTTTTTCTATCATTTTAATAATAGATAGTAGATGTTCACAGCGAGAGATCGGCCCAATTAATTCATTTCTAGCTTTTGGCAGACATTATGAATTCGTGGTAAGTCCAGCACTGTTGTTGTTCTTATAATATAGAAATATAGAGTTTTGTTTGTTTAAAATAGAAATATAGAGTTTTCGTTTTCGTTTTCTTTTGTTCCCCATTGGACTTGTTTACTTTCAGTGGAGCAAAAAAAATAGTGGTTAGCAGTCCTGTCAGGAAAGAACAAAAAAAAATCAAGCAATTCTGAGAAGGTGAACCACCACACAATAACAAGTCCGAGCAAAAGAGCGAACAGCGATGATTATTCAGCAACGATGTGACTACAAGTATCATTATCAATTGATCACAAACAAGCTGGACACTGGATTGATGCATCAGTGGCCCGTGGGCGCGAAGGAAGTGATCTAGTGCCCATATGAGTTCGACAGTATTTCTTCAACAACTTTCTGAAAGCAGAAAACCATATCAGTGACACCCACGCACCTACTGAAACTGGGATAGTGAAAGAGGAAAGAAGTCCAAGCTTTGCGTACTTCAATACATGTCAACGCATACTGAATGTCACTATCTGAAATTTGGTAGTGGAGGACAAACCGGACACTACATAATACGGGAGTTCAAAATGGAGAGTTAAATTTGGAAGCATGCATAACTATAGTTGATATTGCTAATAGTACAACATAAATTTTCAGTCAGAATCCAATTTAGGCATAAGAATGCTTGTACTATTACATTAAAAAAATGCTTGTACTAAGTAGTTGAGTTTAACAATCAAAAGTAAAGACGAAGGCAACAGACATAAGCAGAAAATTCTTGTTAGACAAAAGGATCACCTGGACACCGAAAATGCTTGGAGTAAAATCAACAGGCTATCAAAGAGAGCATTGAACTTTACGTCTTAGAACTTACTGGCATTGCAAGCACATTGCGCTGTTCCAGGACTTGACACAGCTTGTCAGGTGATACGCGCGAATCCACAATATCAAATAATACCTTAGAAAGACAGAGTGGTAAATTACTTATGGGAAGATAGTGGAAAACAAGAAAGTCCAACAGATGATCCGGCAGACTTAACCATATTGGTCTCCACTGAAATTGAGTCAACTTTAAACTGTTTAATTTTCTTCAGTCCGTCTATGCAAACGAACAAGAAATACAAGCTCATGAACTTACTAAGGAGTAAGGACCTGTCAATCACTCGAATTTCGAAATAAGTGAAGTGAGATTCCAAAGGAAAATATACCAAAGCTGCCAAAACTTTAGCTTTTCTGTGGTCATCCGCAAGCTTCCCTACAGTGTCGCGAACTGCAACATATGCAGCAGCACAAAGAACTACCACCTGCCTCATTCCACCACCTAGGGTCTTCCTAAGAATTTTAGCCTGACAGTATTGTTCAGATTTCCGTCATTACATGTTGTCTGCTGCTTATAAATTAACAAACAGAATTGAACAGACCTTGTCGATGAAGGCCTTGTAACCAACAATAACTGATCCAACGGGAGCGCCTAACCCTTTAGATAGGCATACCTACAGTTTAAGTTACACATAGAAATAGAGCAATCATATACTACCTGCAACCCATTCATATGTGGGTTTTATAATTGAGCACAGCACAAAGTAAGTTGACACATACCGAAACTGAATCAGCTGCTTCACAAGTCTATGAACAGGAACTCCAAGTGCCTGGCACAGAAAAGAACAATTGATCCACACAATAACTGATTCAACGTGATAATTTGAGAGGCTGGGACGGCACATATGTATGTTTAAAATTTTCTTATTGGAAAGATACACGTGCCCCATACTTGGATATCCGGTTTGTTTTTTAATATTCATCCTAATTGGTTATTTATTAACATATTATCAGGTGCTAAAGGACTTTAAATGGTAGCGTTTATCCCCCTTCTACTTACCACAGAGGCATTAAAAATGCGAGCTCCAACGATATGAAGCTTCAAACCATGGCTCCTGGCAACTTCATCAACCTTGTCAGTATACTCTACAGATTAGCACTTTCCACCACAACTGCAGCAACAAGAAGAAACATACCAATTATGCACAAGAAATAGTACTGCTACCCTTCTCGTCAGCAAGATCAGCAACAGGTGTTCGAGCAACTCACTTTGCGTGCGTTTTCGAAGCAGATCAATCTGGTAGTCGGATCATACAGCGCCCCATCCGGATGCCTCATGGCAGCAACAATCTTGTCGATGTCCATGGTGCCGTCGGGATTGTTCCTCACGGTCTTTGGGTGGATGCAGACATGGATGTGAGAGTTGTCGCCGAGGATGACCTCGCTGCCCCTGACGTCTCAGTGCACGAGGACGGAGACGAGGTTGGCCATGGTGCCGAACGGCACAAACAGCGCGCGGCCTCCTTGCCCATTGAAACGGTTCAGGACCGTCAAACATTTCGCAACCATTTAGGATGTGCAGTTGTGAAATAAGAAATAGCATCACAAGCAATCTTTCGATTAAAATAAAAGCCAAACTTTTATTACACAAAAATAAATCTTAACAGGCAGTTTTAATACTGACACGAGCATCCAAGCCCAAAGTTAATATATTGCAAGACAAAATAACTTCTGAACCACACACACGCTTGGGCGCAAATGAGACCTAATACCAGTAGTCATCACCGTCTAGTGGCTCCTCCTGATCGTAAAGATCACCTGCTTCCTCCCAGAGTTCTTCTGATGATGTTTAGCAAGAATGAGTATAACCATACTCAGCAAGTTGCATGGGAAATTCTAATTAACTACATACCAGGATTATCAAAGGAATGGTATAGTTTTATCATAATAGGTATATGTGGAATGCAATAGTTGAGTTGAAAGCAGTATAGTATTTAAAACAGTAAAACAATAATACGTATAACAACAGGGATTTACAACATCTGTAATTACCAATTTAACATCTGTAAAACTCTACTTATCCTCGTGTGTTGGGATCACCCATGAACACAACTTTATTAATCGGAAACACGACGTATTCAAATATCATTTATTATACTCTGCAGAGTTACCCAACTTTACTCACAAGATATCTCATGCTCGTACTGTCAAGCTATATATA
The DNA here is from genome assembly GCA_036346405.1 of Phyllostachys edulis. Lineage (NCBI taxonomy): Eukaryota > Viridiplantae > Streptophyta > Magnoliopsida > Poales > Poaceae > Phyllostachys > Phyllostachys edulis. Next base: position 51,221,239 of record CM070552.1, read on the forward strand.
CGCAACCAGATAGCGTGCGATTGAGTCGATATAACAATGTCTTTTCCACTGTTCAACCTTTTTAGTCTCTACCCCTAGTAGGTTCAAGGTCAATACAGCCATCGGGAAACCACCGGCCAATGGTGGAGTGCATGATCCGTTGCTGACTGGTCCATACTGTTGTGTAATTCAGCGAGTGTCCTTACTGGACCACTCCTAACTCACCTCCACGTCGCGGCTGCTCTATCACACAAGAGCAGATGCCATCCTGTAGATATTCAATCCGAAGAGCAATGTACTAACACTACTACAGAAAAGTCCTTCACAGACGGTTCAAAAACGCCATTATAGACGGTTTCGTGAGCCGTCTGAATCTATGGGTCAGTAATGACATGAGGTCATCACAGACGGTTTTCAAACCGCTCATGATGATACTTTCCTGACGGTTATTAACTTAGAACCGCTCAGGATATATCGACTATCACGCATGCTTTGTATCTAGAACCGCTCTGTGATAACCATCTATCATAGACGGTTCTAAACATGAACCGTCTGTGATAACTATCTATCATAGACGGTTCTAAACATGAACCGTCTGTGATAACTAGCTATCACAAATGGTTCGTGTTTAGAAACTGCTCGTGATATATAAATAAAACCTCCAAACAATGGTTGCTTGTGCCTTTAAAATATATATATATATATATATATATATATATATATATATATATATATATATATATATATATATATATATATATATATATATATATATATATATATATATATATATATATATATATATAATATCATTTGTAGTCCCTACCACTTTCAGGGGTCGTGAGGAGGATGACAAAAGCTGCCACGGGCAACCTTATCGAGCCCCTGCAAATTCAAGAAGTAAGGCTGCAAGAGAAAGCCCATCGACATACAATTACCTGGATGTCGTCGATAGGTAATTGGACATGACATCAAGGAATGGTTGGTTGCTGATACATGAAGCCAGTTGGTGATGTCTATTGAAAAGAATAAGCTTGTTTGTGAGTCTTATTTTAAATCTTGGATTTGAAGCAAGAATGTCTCTCATTTCAATCATGTGTTGCTCACTCAATTTGGCATGTTATAAAAGATAAAGGGTTGAGAAAAAGGATTTGAAAAGATGTGTGCTTCAAGCATGCCATACATAGCTGTGTATCAAACAAAAAAAGGGGGTACATAACAGTGCTCACATGAAAAGAAGTGTGCTTCAAGCATGCCATACATAGCTATGTATCTTTTTAAAAAAATACACAAAAAGTGCTTCAATCAAAAGAAGTATGCTTCAAGCATGCCACCCTTGAGAAGAAGTATGTTGCAAGCATGCCACATGCAAATAAAAATTGAAAGTGAAGCAAAAGGATGATACATGAGACTGGTAGCTCATCCAGATTTAAAGTTTGTCTCACTGTTTGGATCTCACTTTTTGATGACTTCTATGTGGGGTCTTATAATCTTTTTAGTCATTGTGTGATATGTCTGTCATGAATCTAAATTGTCTCATCACTTTGAAATACTTGTCTAGCTATTGCTCTATGGTATATGCATTTATATGATCTTGTTAGCTCTACTCAATAAAATGGCTTGGTTAATCCATTAAATTGACTTGCATAATCTTCCAAGCTTCTGGATTTTTATTCTTATTGCTCCTTCATTTCTTCTTTGAAGCTCTTGATGATCACGTTGCCGAAGGGGGAGAAAATTTAAATATTTTTTTTGCTTTTCTACCTTCTTTTGCTTGGCAATTTTGAACTTTGACACCTTCTGTCACACACATTCATCTCTTGATTCTGGAAGTGTTGTCAATGTATTCATCAAGGGGGAGATTGTAATACCAGGAGGTTTTTGGTCATGATATTTGATGATGAACACATTGACAATAAGAAAGACTTAGTCTTGGTGTTTTAAGATGAATACAGGGTCTCTGGAACATGCTTGTGATCTTAGATGCTCACATGCTTTTGAGTTCTGTTGAATTCTGCCGAAAATCAGCATTTGTCAGGTTTTCCGGTAGTACTGGCTCTGTGTCCGCGGAACTACCGCTTTGCGGAACAACTGCACAATTGTTTGCGGTATGAAATTTCCCGAAGACTTGTGTTTGGATTTTGGATTTTCTCGGGAAGCGGTAGTACCGGCTTTGTATCTGCGGAACTGCCAGACTGCGGTATGACCGCACCATTGAAGATTCAGCGACTTCATCCTCCAGAACTGATGATTGGTGACATTCATGAAAGGGTAACACGTTCTAAGTTCACTTCTCCTGACTCACATGCTCATTCTGCTTTTGTTGCCTCTTTTGAGTCTAATGATGTAAGTCACGCTTTATCTGATGAGTCTTGGATCAATGCCATGCATGAAGAATTAGAAAACTTTGAGTGAAATAAAGTCTGGACCTTAGTTGAACCTCCTTATGGACATAATGTAATTGGAACTAAATGAGTTTTTAAAAATAAGCAAAGTGAGGATGGTGTTGTTGTTAGAAATAAGGTTAGACTTGTTGCTCAGGGATTTTCTCAGGTGGAGGGTCTTGATTTTGGTGAAACTTTTGCTCCTGTAGCCAGACTAGAAGCTATTCGAATTCTCTTAGCTTTTGCTGCATCTAAAGGTTTTAAATTGTTTCAAATAGATGTTAAAAGTGCTTTTCTTAATGGCTACATTGAGGAGGAAGTTTATGTTAAGCAACCACCTGGTTTTGAAAATCCTAAGTTTCCTAATCATGTTTTCAAATTGTCAAAAGCTTTGTATGGTTTGAAGCAAGCTCCTAGAGCATGGTATGAGAGGCTCAAGCTTTTTCTGTTAAAAAAAAATTCAAATGGGCAAGATAGACAAAACTCTTTTTACTTTTCGTCATGGCAATGATCTATTACTTGTTCAGATTTATGTGGATGATATCATCTTTGGGGGCTCCTCTCATGCTTTGGTTTCCAAGGTTTCAGATACTATGAGCAGGGAGTTTGAGATGAGTATGATGGGAGAGTTAACCTACTGTGAGGACTCTAGCTTATTTGGCTTGTAATGCTTAGTCATCCATTGACCCTAGCATCACAAACAAAATAACATGTGTCTTCGAGATATGTATACTTCCCAGAAATGTAGTATACACACCCCTTTACAAAATCATGCATCAATTCCATTCAAGACATAGAACCAAAGCACGAACTAGATTAATTAAAAGACGTACATAATAGCGAGTTATTACAAAAGGGGCCGACCGGCCAAATACAACTAAGAGAGACAAACACAGCGGAAGCAAAAGCCATAAGATGACAATAAACAAAAGAAGGCCATATGGTTTGCCTTTAGCCCACAAGGCAACCAACCATGCCACCAACCTAGTCGTCCCAACCACAGCACATCTCACAAAAGTAGGGCCCTTGGGGCCCCACCTCCTCTGCAACAAAGTTATTAAGCAAAGCAAATGAGTACAAAAATGTACTCGCAAGACTGACGTGTAAGGATAACAGACCTATACATATGCTACATGCAAGCTTTATTTAAGTGGAAGGCTTTAGGCTCATTTTAACATAAAGCAAGTTTTCATTTGCAATAATGTAATAGATTGAAAGCAATTTTGACAAAGCATTTTTAATTGTTGAAGTAACAACGATACAATAATAATAACAACAGTAAGAATAACCTGGAAGTGACTAACCCAAAAGTCACCACAACAATAGCATGAATTACCCAATTCATACCACCCAACAAGTTTTAATTAAATGTTTAGTCTAGTTCTTGCACGACCTTACCAAGCATGTCCATAACCTAGGACGAGGCTATTCGAATAGTTTTAACCTCGAGGGTGTACCAGTGTACCCACACATGAGATCGCCTTTTCGCCAAGCTATTTAGCACACTTCCTTTGGTATGCTTAAGCACGGCTAAGTCCTCTGAGGCATTTACAATGAATGATGCTAATTAAGGTCACGACAACCCGAAGGATAGGAGACACCGGCCCAGCCTAAGCAACTGCGGGTGCTCTTCCCCTTATAAAAACAGTTTTAACCACCTGCGACCCTCAATTAACACCTCCCAAAGTATTTAGCCAAGAGGGGTTCCCAATACCCTCGTGTGGTTAGCACGCAAAAGCGCTTGGCTTAGTGACACAAGTAACTCGGTCCTTGGGGACCTAGGCACCATTCCATTCACACCCAACATATCACACCAACATCCATTGTGCCCAAGTCATGAAACAATTTTGTTTTCATTTTTATTTCTTTAAAAAGTAACAAAGCACAAGTTGGACAAAATAGAACAATAATTTTTGTGTGATCAAGGTCATCGACATAAGTCGACAACCGCCCATTTCTACCGTTATCTAAGCATTTCTAAGCATCATCACGTAAACTACTAAGTAATAAGAGTCCATCCATCGAACTCTAAATCACAGCAAGATAATCCTAGGCTTAGTAGTAGAGAATGAACATTTACCTACAGAGTATGCATCTATAGGCTCAACTAATCGATAATTTAACACAAAGTAGCATGCATACATACAAGTTAAACAAAGTATTAGACTTTGAAAGTAATGGGATTAAATAGGATATGATCAAACTGCTTTCCTTGCTAGATATGCTCACTATGCTGTAAAGGATCACTTATAGGATCAACACACTCATCGGCACCTACCGAAAAAGCCAAAAAGACCCGATAAGAACGAGGAAAACCAAAAGGACTCCACAGCAAACTTTCTCCAAATGCTCTAAAATTTTTACAGAAGCAAGAGCATGATTTTTAAAGAATTTATCAACAAGAACCAATCGATTTAGATTCTCAATGCAAAAGATATGGCCAAAACAAATCTGCTCAGCCTGGAAAATGCTAGAAAATTCAAATCGGTTACTGTTCATCCGAATTAAATTCTCAAGCACAATTTTCCAAAGAGGTGTTGCACCTGGGATTTTTATGGTAAGTAAAGCACCTCATGAGATGAATAACACAATTGAGTTCACCTCATTTGGAGCTAGGATGCATGATTTATGATTTTTCTAAGACATGCAAAAGAGCACCATTAAAGTGCACCCACAATTCTTTTGAAAATAGTGACATGCCTAAATCCTATTCTACCATTTATTACACTAATATAGGAAGCCAACAAAATTGGATTCACTCAAAAAGAATCTCTAGAGAAATACTTATGCAATTCACAAGTTAAATGCCATTTTTAGAGCAACATTAAAAGTTAATTTTGAAACCAATTTACAAATCCATTTTCTGGAGCTGAACTACACTTACAACCATTTTTAGATTAAATTTTAGTTCAAACCAGAGCTACCAAAATTTGAATCAACTCAAATGGAGCTAAAATGAAATAGTTATGTATTTTTTAAATTTATTACCTTTTTAGGTTTACAAATAATCCCCCCCCCCGGACTTTCTAAAACCAAAACGACGTGGGCGAACCAGGGCTGTTGATCTCGGATCGGATGGCCCAAGACTCGCTGCAACGCGTGCGCTTCGCGCAAGCAGATCCAACGAACATGGGCCGTTGATCTTGAATCCAACGGCCCGAGTTGGATCGCGCGCGGCGCGTTTGGAAATCCCGCGCGCGAAGGGAGGCAGAGGTCATGGACCGTTGATCGCGAGATGGACGGCTCGCAACCAACGTGACACAGTGCATGCGCACGGCCCCGCGAGATCTCGCCCGCAGATCTAAAAATGGACTGCCCTAACGAGCTGCTACAGTTGTCGGTTTCGTCCGACAACGAAACCGACGGCGAAGAAATGGTCACCGCCGGCGACTCGAGCCACTGGCGGTGCGAATGGATGCAGTGCACAAAGCGCAATAGCAAAGGCGCACTCCAGTACCACTCACACCCGCGGTGGTGGAACAGAGCGCCGGCGAGTCGAAGGAGAGGCGGCGGTGCAAAGCACGGCCAAACGACAAACAGCATAAGGAGCTCCGCAGCGGTTCATTCAAGCGAGTGCCCAGATCTAAGGGACTACCAGGAGGTACCTGGAGGTCGCGGAGGGACCGAGGAGGATAGGGGAGCTCTGGCGGCGGAGGAGCTTGCCGGCGCCGAGGAGGACAACGCGGAGGAGAGGACCTGGGCATAATTAACCGCACTGGGTCATCAAGATGCATTCCATATAGCTAGGAGGTGCTCCCAGAACAAGGAATTGAAAGGAGGAGGTCCTTACCGGTGAAGGGGAAGAAGGGGGTGCTCACGGCCGCAAGGAGACCAACTCCAAATTAGCCCGCTCCTGTGGAGACAAGCTAAAATCAAGTTAGGGAAAGCACTGGGGTGATGAGGGGCTCAAGAGGAAGCCAGAGAGCCGAGGAAGGACCCTCGAACCCAGTCGGCCAGACCGAGGAGCTCCGAGGTGCAACAATGGCGGCCAAGGGGCTCACGGGTGCTTGAGATCCTTAGAGCAGAGGAGAAGCTAAGTGGTGTTTAAAGAGTGCCAAGGACGAACAAGAGGACCTTTTAAAGCCGGGGAGCAGAGGCCATGAGCTAGGGTTAAGCTCCATGGTGAGCTTAGCCCATGGCTCGGTCCATGGCTCGGACAAGGACGTGGAGGGGATGGGGGCAGGTCTGAGCAGGACCTAGGGGGCGGAAGGCTGACCAAAGATTTAATGCCGGGCGAAAAGAGCTGCTGGGAGGTGACAGGCACCGCCTCCCTCGCCATGGCGCCTTGAGCCCAAAAAAGGAGAAGAACAGGGGCTGAGATCAACCGTTCGATAAGAAAGGTTGGGAGGTCGTAGCCCTTGGATCTGATTCGGGGTGGTCTGAAAAGGAAAGGGGAGGTCGCGACCACAAGATCTCGATCGCACGGTTGCGAAAAGAAAAGGGGAGGTCATGACCGCTAGATCCTCATCGCACGGCTCCGACAAGGAAGGGAGGTCACACGCTGTAAGGAGATAGGAGGTCATGGCCGTTGGATTTGCATCCAATGGCGCGGAACAGAGGTGGGGAGGTCTTGACCGATGCGCGCGACACTGACAAGAGATGGGAGGTCGTGGTCGTTAGATTTACATCCAAGGGCGTACAACAGCGAGGGGAGGTCATGACTATTGGATTTACATCCAAGGACACACAACAGAGGGTCGAGGTCGTGGCCATTGCGCACGACGCAAAAGGGAGGTCATGGCCGTTGGATTTTGATCCAACGGCAATGAACAGAGGTAGGAGGTCGTGGCTGTTGGATCTTGATCCAACAGCACACAACATCGATGGGAGGTCGTGCTGGTGCACGCGACGCTGACAGGAGAGGGGAGGTCGTGGCCGTGAGATCTTGATCTGACGGCGACGAGATGAGAGGGGAGGTCGTGGCCGTGAGATCTTGATCTGACGACGACGAGATGAGAGGGGAGGTCATGGCTGTGAGTTCTTGATCTAACGGCGACAAGATGAGAGGGGAGGTCGTGGCCATTGGATTACGATCCAATGGGGCACGACCTCGCGCGGGGGAGGAGCTCGAGCTGAGCTGAAACGAGGTGGGGTTGTGGCGGAGGTCGTGACCATTGGATTTGGATCCAACGGCACACAACGCTCGCGCGAAGGAGGAGCTCGGCTGAGCTGAGGAAACGGTTGGGTTCGACCCACTTTGGAAAGTGGCTCGGACCCAAGGAACAGTGCCAGATTTGAGTTTAAATTTGAAGGCTGAGGTTGGAGGAATTTTTAGAGGTAGCAAACTAACTCCAAAAATTCCAAAATTTTAACTAGAGTTTCCTCACTCCAGGATTAACCTTACATAAAATTTCTAGAGGTTTTTATGCACTGCATTTTTCTCAAGAAATTCATTAAGGGTTGTTTTAGGGTTTGACCAATTGAAAAATTGGTTTGACTTGCCTCCAAAAATTATCAAATAATTTCTAAAAATTATGAAATAATTCAGAGTGGTCACACAGCATCCTTAGAACCAAGGAAAAATATTTCCAAAGGTTGGCACAAAATTTGTGACAAAGTGGAATAAGGGTTTGACTTTAGTCAACAAGAGATTTGTGTTTTTGAATACCACACTCTTGACAAGAATTGTAGAAAAGTTCAAGGGTTTCAAGATGTGAGAAAAGTTTTAATTTCTACACATTTTCTTACATTTGAAACACACACCCATTTATACATTTGGGATGTTACACCTACTTCTTAGGCTTGCAAGTAAAATAGACCAAGCAAGGCAATTTTATTCATCAAACCAAGTATACTAAAGACTTTCTTAGGCATTTTGACATGACAACTTGTAAACCCATCTCTACACCAATGGGGTCTACAACTGTTCTTGACCCAGATGATGAAGGTGAGGCAGTGGATCAAAAAGAATACATGAGTATGATTGATTCTCTACTCTATTTGACTGCTTCAAGACCGGATATACACTTTGTTGTATGCTTATGCGCTCGATTTCAAGCTTCACCTCGTGCATCCTATCGACAGGCTGTGAAAAGAATTCTCAGGTATCTCCAATCAACCTTAGAATTTGGTCTTTTCTATTTATCTTCATCTGTCTTACTTTGTGTGCATACTCGGATAGTGATTTTATGGGTGTAGAATTGATAGAAAAGCACATCCGCACTTGTCACTTTTAGGCACATCATTAGTGTCTTGGTCTTCTAGAAAACAATCTTCTGTTGCTCAATCAACTACTGAAGCTGAGTATGTTGTTGCTGCTGCTAGTTGCTCTCAAGTCCTTTGGATTTCTTCCACTCTCAGAGATTTTGGTTTAGAATTGGGCAGTGTTCCTCTTTATTGTGATAACACAAGTGCTATTAACATTGCTAAGAATCCAGTGCAACATTCTAGAACCAAACACATTGATATCAGATTTGGTTTCTTTGGTCTTTACATGTGCAGGTTGATCGTGAAGTCGAATCACGGTCGGTGACGAAGCTGACTCGGACTAGGATGGGGAGAATCTGAGGTCTTGGAAGTCGTGGATGTCACGAGGTGGTTTGGATCGCGCTGGAGCACGTGGAGATCAAAGATGTTTTCGCGCTGAAGCTACGGGAGGCGGTTTCCTGGAGGCTTACGGCGTGAGGAGTTTTGGATATTGTCGGTTTTGGAAAGTTTGAGTGAATTAGGTAAAACCCATGTTGGTAAGGGTTTCGGGTCCCTTGATTTTCGGAAAGATAGATTTCATGTTTGTTGTTGACATGGATAGAACTCTAGTTATAAGAAGAGGCAGAGGGGTGCGCCTGGTGTACGTGTTTTTGGAGTGCGGCTTTTACCCATAGCCTTTCATGCTAGTTGTGTTACGGTGTTTTAGCGAAAACTGATAGGTCCTTCGATTGGAGGCTTTAAGGGGTGCTTGATGAGCGCTTTGTAGACACAAATTCAGCTTAAGAAATAAAGCTTAGATTTGCTTTACTTTGTTTCTGATTTTGTTGTTCTTGCTGTATGCCTGAGGTGGTCTTTGCTGTGAAGTTCTTCAAGAGTCATCCGAGAGGTTCCTGAAGTTCTTGCACACAAGCAGGAGTTTGAATTTGGTGATCTATTTGCTGCAATCATTCAACCCCCCCCCCCCCTTCTGATTGCCATTACGATCCTACAATACCAACAAAGACAAACCAATAGGTGATAGATCTGTCTTACCTCGACATCATTTGGTGGAGAGGTAGCCGGTCACAGACGACGGGGAGGAGGAAAAGGGAAGGCGCCAAAGATCACCATAGTTGTGGCTAACGGTGACACTACAAAAGACACTCTTATTATACGAAAGTGTCTTGTGCAAAGGAACTGTAGGTCATAACCGCTTGTGACGGAAGAATGCATGGCGGCGTCGGCGACAGGTGGTCACGGGTGGGGAGGGGAACAGACGAGAGTAAGGCGCTACTGGGGAGTGACGAGTTAGAGCGCAAACCCTAGCGGGCTCCTACTAATAAAGAGACTTATCACAATCGGTTCTATTATGGAACCGCTGACGATTCCATTATGGAACCGCCCGTGATATGGTCTCATATCACGACAGTTCATTATTAAAAATGCGTGAAGTATCACATAGATTGTTTGTTGAAACCGCTCATGATACTTAGTAATATCACGAGCGGTTCTTGTTCGTAACCGCTGCGTGATAGTTCATGATGGTTTTCAACATGAACCGCTCTGTGATATTATCTCTTCACGCACGGTTTTAGCGTGAAGACAAGAATACGACGGTCTCTAAACCAAAACTGTCTATGATTGCATGTAATACAGACGGTTTTGGTCAATCGCCTGTGATGAGGCGTCCAGTATTAGCCTTTTTGTAGTAGTGTAAGCCAAGTTGGAATGATCACACCTGCGGTTAAGCAATTTCTATGTTTGTTACTTGGCACAAGGTTCTTGTCCTTACCTGTCTTACAGTGAGGCGATCGACCAACACCAACTCGTGGTTGTCCACCTCCAAGTCTCATCTTCGACTCACTTTTGTCAAGTATATTGGGTTGTCCATCCTCTTGGTCTTAACCCTCAACTTTTCACCAAAACCATTGGCGGGTTAGCCAATACTCTTTTTCAAGATTTGAAAACACATTGTGTGACAATGCTAAATAGTTACCTATCATTTTATGTAACTTAATCTTGTCAAGGTGAATATGGCCTACAAAAAATAGGTGGGCATGTATGTGGGGTGATAGGATATATCTACCCATCATGGCATTCAAAGGTGTTATTTGAATATTAAAATAATTGGCATAAATATGATAATAAAAGTACATATAATATAGGCTCAAAATGATCAAAGGAGTGAGACTTGCCTACTTGCTCAAAGTCTTCTATTAACTCATCGTGTTAGGTGTCTTCTGGAGCTTGGTCATCGAAGTCGGGACCGAACGCAATATAAAATAATTCAAATAAAATATCCTGGCTCAATAATGAATGAGCTGGGAACAACATGCAAGTGAGATGCTTCCCCCAGGAGTCCCCCTCCTTGTCTTCCTTCACACTCCTTTAGCTCTCCGCCCTCCATTAGCTCTTCTGAGTGTCTTCCACCTGTGACTATGGCAAATTATGAGGTTGATTTGTCTGTTTTCCTCTCCCATGGCTTCTCTGTAGGGAACACTCTCTTCCTGGATCGTCGACCCAAGCGACTGCGGTCAGACCTGGGAACAGAGTGTCGTCATTCAAATGAAGATGTAGGCATTACGGTGCTTGTCTCGGCTGTAGCAGCATGTGATTTTGCACAAGTGGCTAACGCAATTCATCATTACTTGGTGCATTCATTTTGGGTGCGTGTTTCTAAGATCACGACTTGTCTGATTGGTGCTACTTTTGTTACTTTTGGAAGCTGTGTGGAGCGAGAAGCGGCTATCTCTCATAGTCTGCATCCTTTTGAGCCGTGCTCTTTGAGTTTCATCAAGCATGATGAAGGTATCAACTTGCGCTTTGCTCCTCTTGATAGGGTTTTCTGGCTCATGCTAGTAGTGTTTCCTTTAGATTGCTATAATGTGGCTGCGATAGGCCGGGCGGTGGCGGGTTTTGGTACTTTGATCCATTGACACAAGTCTTCTAACAAGGCCAGAATTTTTATTAAGGTTTTGGTTCCCTCGGCTGATGTTGTGCCTGAAAGTATTCTGGTGGTTGTGGGGGTTGAATCGGGAGCTAAGGAATGGGATATCCCTTGCTTTATTTTACAAGAAGACTCTATTTTGCAGCCCCTAGATGAAGATCCTCTGCCTCAGCCCCGTCCCCAAGCATTAATGGCACAATCCAACTTTTCGGGCGGTGGCCTGCCGAAGGGTGCGCCTGCTGCTATTGAGTCGATTTTAGGGGATCAAACTGCTGCTGTTGCAAAGGAGGTTAATGAGGTAGTCCCGTCTGAGGATGAACTGCCTTTAGAGGGTCTGTTGCTAGTCGTTTCTCATGGGATGGATGGGGATCAGTTAATGCATTCTGTGATTTCTGTGGGTAGTGTGGGTTCGGATTTGGGGGGGGGCTGGGTCTGACCTCCCCCTCTGTTATTCTCAGTATAGAGAGTTTCAATTTTTCTTCCTATCTCTCAACTTTCTCGGAGTTGTTACAGATTCTGGATCTTGTGCATGTTTCGATGATTGATTTGTCTTGGCATTCTGTGGCGATTGACGATGGTCTTTGTTAGATTCAGTTCTTTGTTTTGGTGGTGACTCAGCCTTGAGTCCCAAATGTGGTCTGCTCCTTGCATGAACTGGCAGATGATGACGTTGTGGAAGTCACAGGACCGGCTCAGAATGTTCTGAAGAGAAGACGTCGAAAGTACCCAGTTCCCTTGGATGCTAGCTTACTTCAGCGTAGCTCCAGGCTCAATGCTAACAACAAGGATTTTAAAGACAAGGCTAGTGCTGATCTTTTGGCGCCTCTTTTCGAAAGTCATAGAAGGTCAAAGGGTGAGCCGGCCCCACCTTTCATGTATGTCTCCCTTGCTTAGAGCATTGGAGTAGTGGACTTCTGCCGAACTCCTCCTAGCGAGCTGTCAGCTGAGGCTTTCTTGGAGTCCGATGATGATTAGTGTTGTCTTATGTTTGTCTTAATCTTTTACTTTTATGGGCCTGTGCCTGGCTCTTTCATTAGGGGAAACTGGTCGTTGTCTTATTTTGGTGTGTCTAGTTGTGTCTTGTCTGGGGCAACTCAACTTTGTTATGTTTGGGTTATTTTCTAGTCCTCAGAGTTACTTTTGTTTTATTGTTCGTTGGCAATTACTTGGAAGGAGGATCTGTTCCTAATCTGTCTTGGGCAACTAGGCTGGTGTTGTGCTATCCTTTTCACATATGAGTTCATCTCGCAATTGGAATGTCCTGTCGTAGAATGTTAGAGGAATTAATTCCTCAGGCAAGTGGAATGATATCAGGGTTAAGATTGATGAGAGTTCTTGTTCTATTTTTTGCTTCCAAGAAACCAAGAGATATGCTTTTGACAGTCATTTCCTTCGCAAATTTGCTCATAGGCGCTTTACCAAGTTATGCTTTGTGCCCGTGATTGGTGCCTCTGGTGGTCTTCTCACAACTTGGAATGGTTCTCTGTTTGAAGGTTCTTTGGTCCATCTTGATGAGGACATGACCCCTATGGATACAACCATATTTGCTATGCTTGCTGTTCCAATTACAAGAGCTCGTACAATTCACTTAAATTATCAGGTGAGCTCGTTTTTAGGAGCGCCTTTATATTATATGAACTATATGATATTGCCTAATAAATGTGTTATTATTTTCAGGAATGCATCAATACATAAACGGTTCAAGTTGGATACATTCTGGAATCCAATTTGGCCTCCAGAGACAGCACCGACTTCAAACATGCATAATTTTTACATACGGAGTCCGTTGGAGGTCCACGGGTACTTGATAGAAAGCTTATCTTGTCCTTTTTCCAACAGATCTGGCCCTACCTCCAAATTCCTTCTGAGCATGCCGCGATCGCCAAAAAGAGTCAGGCGCTGTTTCTGAGTCCACTTGGGCCCATAGGCCTTGTAATCCTAGGCAGCCCATATTGTTCACGTGGTTACTATTCACACATGAACAGTACCACTACCCCTCCCTTCTCCTCTTTCTCCTATACATAGTGTCCACCACCCTTAGGGTTTGGTGGATTTCGTTTAGTCAAAAGTTAGCTACATTACAACTTCGTGTATTGGCTTGTATTGACTAGGCCAACCATAATACCGCTTCGGAATCCCACATTATTGAGTATTTCAATCCTATTTGCAATTTTAGATTGCTTATTATATTGTTCTTGCATGTTCTTCGATTGCTCGCAGGAATTGAACCTCATGTTTAGGTCAACCGCGTTCTTGGCACAGTTGATAACGACTCGGATTGTGGTTTAGTGATTGCTTGGTGTTCTGGTCGTGATCGGTTAGAAGCCTACATCATCAAAGTTGTACCTCCACAAATCAACGTATCATCCTATCGAAAGATCGAGACACCCATTGTCTCATCACATCTCTCCAGATTTTCATTGACGGTTAAGCTTACCTCAACTCTTAACGGCCAAAGTTGGTTTGTCACTAATGTCTATGGCCCCTGCACCCCAGTTGGGAAAGCTGAGTTTCTAGACTGGCTCCTCAGCTTGGATCCCACAAGTTTTGAGCTTTGGTTGTTAGTCGGGGATTTCAATTTGCTTCGCATTCCAGAAAATAGAAACAAGCCGGGTGGTAATGTTAAGGATATGCTCCTATTTAATGACATTATTCATCGCTTGGGCTTGGTTGAAATTCCCCTAAAGGGAAGGGCTTTTACTTGGAGCAATATGCAGGAAAATGTTCTCCTTCAAAAGTTAGATTGGGCCTTCACATCTGCGGCTTGGGCTCTTTCTTTCCCGAACACTTTGGCTATTCCTTTGGCTAGGCTCACCTCAGATCATATCCCCGGCTCGGTTTAGATTTCCTCCATTCCCAGAGCTTCAATTTTCTGTTTTGATATTTATTGGGTTGAGTTTGATTCTTTTCTCCCCACTGTTTCATCTCTTTGGAAGGTTTCCTCAGGTTATCGTAATGCAGCTCAACTATTATCTTCCAAATTCAAGATTCTAAGAAGAGGTTTAAAGTTGTGGATTAAACAACTGTCTAATCTAGCTCAGCTTATCAGTAACACTAGCTAGGTATTAGCTTTGATGGATGGCCTGGAAGATCAACGGTATTTATGTCAGGTAGAAAGAAACTTTCAGCGAATACTCCAAAATCATTTGCTGAAGTTATTAGAAGCCAAAAGGATCCACTAGAAACAAAGAGCTACCATCAGATGGGTGAAGTTTGGGGATGAAAATTCAAAGTTATTCCAGTCCATTGCCTCTTCTACCTTTCGGCGAAACTACATTGCTCAGTTATTCCTAGAAGATGGATCATGTTTGTCTGACCATTCTCAAAAAGAGGCAGTGCTTTGGGACTCTCATGCATTACAACCTACCTTCCTTGGTCTCTCCTATAGACCCAGGGATCCTGGCAGATTTAGACATAACCTTTTCAAAAGAAGAAATTGATTTGGTAGTCAAGGTGATGGAACCCGATCATGCTCCTGGTCCGGATGGATTTAATGGGTTTTTCTTGAAGAGATGCTGGCACTTAGTGGGCAGAGGATTTTTATCATCTATGCAAGGAATTCTATGAGAACAAACTAAACATTCAAAGTATTAACTCTTCCTTTATTACTCTGATCCCAAAGAAATCGAACCCTGAAACTGTCAATGACTCCAGGCCTATTTCTCTCTTGAATAGCTCCCTCAAGTTGTTAACTAAATTGGTAGCTAATCGTCTGCAGTCCGTCATCCTTCAGGTCATTCATACTAATCAATATGGCTTTCTTAAAGGGCGAAATATTCAAGATTGTCTAGCATGGGCCTTTCAATACCTTCACCTTTGTCGTCAGTCGAAACGGGAGATTGTTATTGTCAAACTGGACTTTGAGAAAGCTTTTGATATGGTGAAACATCATGTAATCCTTGCCATGCTTAAATGTAAGGGTTTTAGTGAGAAATGGCAACAATGGATTCGCCATATCTTGTGTTTGGGTACTTCAGCGATTTTGTTAAATGGAGTTCCTGGAAAGATTTTTCATTGTAAACGTGGAGTGCAACAGGGGGATCATCTTTCGCCTCTTCTATTTGTCTTAGCAGCTGATCTTTTATAGTCACTCATTAACCCTTTCACATTTGGGCTTGGGCCTTGTGGCCTTTTGGGCTGAGGAGACAGAAAAGACCCAAATGCCATCTTCTACTTCCCATGATAGAGTTACATGCTTCTAGCCTTCGGTCTTCCTCTGTTCCTTGCGAGCACATCCATGGCCATGGCCACAGCTGATTGGGGGTAGGGGTGGGGATGTTACCGGCGTCGGTGGACGGTGGGCTTGAGCCCACCTAAGCCTCCTGATGGATTCGCCCCTGTCTAGTCCTCTAGTGCACATTTTGCCTTTTGGCCTAGCTATTAGCCTAAGGATGCCTTCTCGAGTGTCCAATCTGCCACAAGATTTGCTAGAGTTAATATAAGTTGATAAAATCATTGGACATAATAAATCCACCTCATCAGAACATTCATAGATTTTGAAGAAATCACTTGTCCCATAGCCTAAGGAGCGATACCCTCAGGTATAAAAACTTTTATATGCCCTCCTCATGTCTTCGAGGAAACTGAGGAATTATTTTCAGGCGCACAAGATAATCATGACGTCTGAGTTTCCCTTAGGAGAGGTCCTCTAGAACAGGGAAGCAGCGGGACACATGGCAAAATGATCGGTTGAACTTGGGGAGTTCGACCTCCATTTCATGTCCTGAATGGCCATTAAATCCTAGATCTTGGCAGACTTTGTCGCCGAATGGACAAATCCTAAACCTGTTCAGGATCCTCAATATGAATCTCATGACCAGTAGATGATGTACTTTGATGAGTCACTTACGCTAAGTGGCTAGGGAGCTGGGTGGTCCTAGAATCTCCTACAAGATAAACCATAAAGTATGCTATTCAATTAAACTTTCCTGCTACTAACAACGTGACAGAATATAAAGGTTTGCTGACTGGCATACAAGCAGCGAAAGCGCTTGAGATTCGACGACTACTCATGAGAGGAGACTCTCAACTAGTCATGAATCAGATCAGAAAAGAGTATCAGTGCTCTAATCCGACAATGTCTCGGTACTTGTCGGAAGTCAGGAAGCTTGAAAAACAATTTTTTTTGTTTCAAGGTACAATATATCCCTCGAAAGGATAATTTTCTCGCTGACCAGTTAGTTCGAATGGTTTCTTCCCGATCATAAGTACCAAAAGGAGTCTTTTTGGAACAGCTCCAGAAGTCGTCTCTAGTCGAAACACCAGAGGCACCTCCTATTGAGACGGCCTCTCTAGAATACAAGGATACTGGATGAATCCCATATATGAGTATCTTCAGAAGGGTACAGTACCCGATGACGATCTTGAGGCTGATCGTTTATCCCGCAAGACCAAAATGTATACTTTGGTCGAAGGAGTCCTCTATAAACGCGGTACTCAAGGGGTTCTCATGCGATGTATATCGCAGAAAGAAGGATTAACTCTCCTTCATGAAATACACGGAGGCATCTATGAAACTTATGCTTCTTATAGAACACTGGTCGAAAAATCCTTTCGATAAGATTTCTATTGGCCAACCGCCCTCTATGATGCTAAAGAGTTGGTTAAAAAGTGTGCACAATGCCAGTTTCATAGTAGACAAATACACCAACTGGCTCAGGCATTGCAAACCATACCTTTCTCCTGGCCTTTTGCAACCTGAGGACTCGATATCTTAGGACCATTCCCAAAGCCACCAAGCGGCTTCGAGTTCCTTTTTGTGGCTATTGATATGTTCACAAAATAGATTGAAGCCGAACCAGTGACTGGGATAACAACGGAAGCAGCCAAAAGATTCATGATGAGAAGTGTAATTACTCGATTTGGTGTTCCAAGTTGAATAATTACAGATAATAGTACACAATTTTTGACCTCAAAATTCCAAGAATTTTACGAAGAGTTGGGTACCGAGCTGTGTTATGCCTCTATCACCCACCCCCAAAGCAATGAGGCAGTCAAAAGAGCGAACGGACAAATTATGTAGGGAATCAAAACTCGAGTCTTCGACCAGCTTATAAAGTGCTTAGGGGCTTGGGTTAAACAATTACCCTCAAGATATGGGCAACCAGACATCGCTAGTCAAGACACAGGAGAAACACTCTTTTTCCTAGTTTTTGGAGCTAAAGCGATGCTTCCACCAGAAATAAAGATTAGGTCAACAAGGGTCAAAAATTTTAACGACTCTGGCCAAGAACAACTTTGAGCATATGACATCAACCTACTCGAAGAGAAGAAGAATCAAGCCTTAATCCATTCGGCAGTCTACCAACAAGCCCTGCGCAAATACTACGATCGTAAGGTCCAACCTCATAGCCTTGTTGTAGGTTATTTGGTATTAAAAAATATTCAATCCCAGTCTAATCTGAACAAACTTTCCCCTAAGGGGAAGGTCCTTACACAGTAGTCGAAGTTACGCTACCAAGCTCAGTACGACTAGCAATGGAAGATGGCTGAGTCCTTTCTAACTCTTGGAACATTGACCAACTAAGCAAATTCTATGTGTAATTTCTTACTTTCTCAATAAAGTTTATGCTTTCTACAATCTTTTTTTTCATACCTTGAGCACTGCTTTGATGATTTTTTTTCGATCATGTTTTATAACAACTCGGTTTCCTTTATACTGGTCGAAGAAGGTAACATCAACTAGTTGAAGTATTTCCTCTCTACACGTGGTCCTACCCACTAGAAGGAACTTCCTAGCGTCGACTCTTTCCTAACTTTTTTGTCAACAACAAAAAAGAAACTGAGTTCAACAAAATGTGGTCAAAATAATTTACAGTAGGCTCATTTCGACATAGTTGCTGCTTTTTCTCAAAAATATTATCTGAGAAGACTAAACTTCAATTTGTTTGACGATTTTTAGTAAACTCGATTTGTTTAAACCTGGTCGGAAGAAGAAACACCACCTAGTAGAAGTATTTTCTCTCTGCATGTGGTCCTTTCCACTAGAATGAACTTCCTAGCATCGTGTTGTTTTTCACTCTTGCTATCAGTACAACGCAATAGAGTTTCCAAACAGAGGACGAACAAGTTTTTAAAACACACCCCTTTTCTTTGTCCAGCTAATGGTGACACTCGATTTGATTCACCTAGTTGGAGAAAGTAACTCACCTAGTTGAAGTCTATCCTTTCTGCATGTGGTTTTGCCTATTAAAAGGAACTTCCTAGTGTCGATCTATTATTAACTCTTGTAACCAGTACATGACAATAGCGATTGACAACAGGAGTCAGATAAGCACCTCCTAAGCAAACCCTTTTAATACTATTTACTTAGTTTATATAATTAAACTGAGGAACTAGTCAGGAGCTAGGATAAAGTTATTAATATGACTTCAATTCTTAGTTTTAAATTCATCTCTTTCTTTTTCTATTTTATTGTCGTATGAGTTACTAACTACTCGATGAGACAATTTGCAGGAAAAAGAAGGTTTATATTCATAAACAAAATATTGTCTTTACAATGATTTCCCTATTACAAACTACTATGATAAAGGATATTCAATTTGCATCTCCTATGTGACCTTCTTGCTGACCGGCTGCACCTCTTCCATCAGTTGCGCTGCATCTGCTTCAGGGCAGTCAAAATCAGCTTCGATGGGTTGCAGTCAAAGATTACGGTCATGTGCCTTAAGTTTTGCCAAAGCATAACTCACTGCACTCTCGATCGCTTCTCTTATCGAATTAGCTTGATTGGCCTTCAGAGTGGTTATCAACTCCTCCAAAATTCCAACTTATTGTCCAATGGTACTTGTTTGTGCGACGATGGTATCTTCAAGAGGAGTGACCTCCTTAGCACCTACCTCCGAGTACATTGTTAAGGAGGGAAATATTGTCTTGAAGGTTGATCTTCATCGACTTCATCTCCTCCTGACTAGGAGTCAAAACTTCTTGGGGTTATTTTATTTCGACTGCTTGCTCTGAAAACTGAGTACGACCAGTTAGAAAAATACTTCAGAAAATTCTAGTAAACAAAACTTGTCATAGGTAAAGAATTTCTTACCTACTAGTCGAGAATTGAGTTTCTTGATCTTGTCGTCGTGAGAAGCAGCATTCTTTGTGTGCTGCACTTTCCTCGAATTTATGCTCTGGTCTTTTTCTTTGTTGATTTGGGTGAGCTTGTTTATTACCAAGGTCTTTTCTTCGAACCTAGTCTTGAACTTACCCAAATCAACCTATTTTTTTGAAAAGAAAAAGGAGTTAGAGAAAAAAAAGAAAGTCATTAAGATGAATAGTCTTAAGTTCTGAACTTACTCTTTATTTCATTTTGCAACTCACAATCTGCAAAATTTGCTTCCTGAAGTTTCTTCAGCGGGTCTTGTTTTTTCTCCTTTAGCTTTTGTGTCTCAGCTCTTACATAGTTGAAAGCAGGAGTTAAGGTCTTTTTGTCATCTTTAGACCTCCAGAAGGTTAAAAGAAGACATAAATATTGAACGAGTGGTCATAATGAAAATTGTGCTTCTTCTAACAATACTTACGATCTCACTACCAATTGATAGATCTTAGCTTGTTTCTTTAGCAAAAACAAATTGCCCACGGTATTCACCAATGATGGTAGCTTGTTCAAGAGCTCTTTGAACAAACAAAGACAGCGAGAAAAGAGAAAAAGTGATACGAGTGCTAAACAAGTACTCAAAAGCTTTATTGCGCAAAGTCTAAAATATACATGTTGCAAAATCTGAACGAATCCAAGTTACATTTCTTATACGACCTTTCTTTTAACTGGTTAATCATTTCGACCAGATCCTTGGATTTGTCCTTCAAAGTGGTCGAAGTTGATTTCCCTCAGAAGAAAGTAGAAGATATGTGATTTGGTAAGCGCCTGTTCAATATATTATTTTTCCCGATATGGACTTCATTCTTCATCGGAAGCTACACATCATCGACAGTGAAGTACTCACCTGATCATCAGGATCTTTTTCATTAAAATCCTGAGGACTCTAATCCATGGAACAAATTGACTTTTCTACCAACTTGAGGTCATGTTCCATAGATTTTTCTTTTTATGATGTTGTCCATAGTACCAAGGCAATTTGAGTTCACACTCGTAAAAAGCTTTGAAGACAGAAATCTCACCTTTCTCTTTTAAAGACCACAATTCATCATCTACCCTTTGTAACTTCAACAAAAGTTTTGGAAAAGTTCTTCTAACAACATCAAAGATGAATGATTTCTTCATAACCATTCTTGATTCTTCCCATTCAAACTTAGGCCCGATTATTTTTCCTAAAGATATTTACTCGGACTTGAGGAGCTTGGAGGTAAAGACTTTGGGAAGAAGTGGAAGTGGGAAAGATAGAAAGATTGCGAAGTGAGTTTTTCTTAGTTCTGCCTTGCCGATGATTATTTATAGTTGCCAGTTTATGGCAGAATTCAATGGGCAAAATTTCAATGGTTAAAGTTCTATTGTTCCCAATGAATTGTTGGAAATCAAAGCGTTACCACCTCTTCAGGAATTGTTTTTCATGAATAGAATTTATAAGAGACAATTGGTCTTTATTCCGTCTACTTGGGAAAAGTGATTCTAACCTTACAACTCAAGCGAAATTTCCTTCTCGACCAAGTCTATTTATGGTCAAACGAAATACTAGTCGGAAAGGCCTTACTTCCGACCACTATTCTACAACCTCTTTTTCGAGTAAGTAATTTTTACTTGAAGTTGGGGGGGGGGGGGCTAGATGATGAGGATCTAATAATCTTGAATTATTTGTTTATCTATAATTCTTGTTATAGATAACAATATCATTATGCTGCTCTTAAGCATACCCCTTAATGTTAACAAGGGAGAAATTAACCTGGGTGGTCGTAAGCCTTCACACGACCGCATCATGGTCGTAAGTCTTTCTACGACCATGTTACGGTCGTAAGTCTTTCTATGACCATGTTACGGTCGTAAGTCTTTCTACGACCATCTTGTAGTCACAAGCCTTGCTACGACCAGGTGGACTACGACTACCCTGTAAATTGATAAAGCGTAGAAACATGTGGGCCTAATCAAATAGGGAATCTTACGTGTTGTGTTTAGCACACAAGGTAGTTAATATGCACTGTTATTCTCTGGAATAACTACATTATGCCTTTGTCTCTGACGATAACTGTCAGACGACATGGTGGTATCATAACATTGGCAATAACTACCATCAACATGCTGGTTATACCAAACGACGAGGCGCCTCTTGGCCTGGAGAAACTGCCACTACTTCGTGCGCTATATAAAGGCTAAAGTCAGTAGATAGAAGGGAGGATGAAGAGGAGGAGAGTTGAGGAATAATTCTTCTTCTTCTTGATTGTAATCATTTAGTCAATACAAGAACACAGGAGTAGGGTTGTTATTCTCTTTGGAGAATGCCTGAACCTGTCTAAATACATGTGTCTTTCTCTGCTTGGCTCGAATTCTAGGACCACCCAGCTTGGTTGTGCATGAAAACAACTTGGTTTTGCAAGTCTCACTTGTGAAGTCCAAATACACCAAACCATTTTGTTTTCAAGTCAGGAAAGTGTAGTGTCGGTGTTTTAGAACCGATCTTACGTAATGATTGTTTGATTCGAGGGGCCTCCAAGACTCAAATCACACAGAGAGAATGACACAAGGATTTTTATACTGCTTCAGACCTTCTTCGGAGAGAATAACAACCCTACTCATGTGTGGATATATTGAGTATGCTGGTTACAAATCAAGAGAAAGACTCGAGTGTAATGTCTTGTGCTCCTAATTGCGCCCTCCTCTCTTCTCCAGATGATTCCTCCTTTTATACAGTACTTGAAGTGGGTTGCCATTTCTCCAGTCCAAAGGGCGCCTCAGCGCCGATGTTGAAGTCATTCATCGAGATTATTGTGGGAGTAGTAACGCCCAACACCGCTGCACGCTTATCACCGTGATAGGGAGTTAAATCATGCCATTATTCTAGAGAATAACAGTGTAATTAACTGCACATATCTTTAGATATGGTGTAGAAGATTTCCTGATAGACTAGGCCCACATGTTTGTAAGCCCTCATCGCCTAGGGACTGGTCGTAGAAGAGCTTACGACCAGGTGGTGGCCGTAGTAAAGCTTACGACAATAGACTAATTGTAGGAGGACTAACAATCAGGGGATAGTCGTAGAAAAGCTTACGGCTAGGGGATGGTCGTAGAATAACTTACAACCATGAGCTAGTCGTAGAAAAACTTACGACCACGAGGTGATCGTAGAAGAACTTACGACCTCTAGCTTCTCCCATATGACGGTATACTCAAGAACCATATGACGGTATTATTATCCATAATAAGAATTATAGATAAATAATTAAATGATGATTATTACATCCTCGTCATCTAGCCCCCCAGCTTCAAGTGAAAATAACTTACTTGGAAAAAGGAGCCGTAGATGATCTTACGACCAGTAGGTGGTCGAAGAAAAAGCTCTTCGACCGGTATTTCATTTGACCAGAAATATACTTGGTCGAGAAAGGTGTTGGAAATCCTATGACTTACAAGGTGGTCGTAGAAGATCTTACGACCGCAAGGTGGTCGTAGTACTGTAATCGGAAGTAAAACCTTTCCGACTACTGTTTCATTTGACCGGAAATAGACTTGGTCAAGAAGGTAATTTCGCTTGAGGTGTAAAGACAGACTCGGTTTTCTCGAACAGACAAATTCAAGAATCTCAATCGACTCTCATAGACCTGTCTATTGGAGCAGTTCTCGAAAAGGTGGCAACTATAGGGTTGCCATGTCTTTAACTCAGGCGCGCGGTTATAAAAACTTACCGTGGGTGAGACTTAGGGTTTTTTTACCTTTTCCCAAATCACTTTCACTGTTCACCAAGTTCCTGTGTTCTCCACCGCCCTGTGTTCTCCACCGCCGACCAAATCGTACGCCCTCCTGAGACCTTTCCAAATCTAAATCTCCCTTTCTTAAGAAAAATGGTCGAAGCTGCCTCCTAGTGGGCCGAATCGGAGATGGACACAACCAAGATGAAGGCTTTGGTCATCGCCAAGAAGATCCCAAAGAGGGAGTTTGTCAAGTGGATTGAGGCTACTGGGCAACATTTGCCGTCGGGAGAGATTGGGTAGATTCTTGTCTTCCAGTCGTACTGTGAGTGTGGCCTTCGATTGCCTGCTCACCCTTTCCTCACACTCGTGCTCAAACACTTCGGGGTGGAGTTGGTGAATCTCATTCCCAATTCCATCATGACGTTGGGCGCATTCGTTTACTTGTGCAAGGCCTACTTGGGGATTCCGACCGACTTGGAGTTATTCCAGTACTTCTATGGGATGACCAAAGAAGGGAATCACCAGAGTCAGAGTAATCAAGCTCCACGACGGGAAGTCGAAGGAGTACATTCAGATGTTCACCTGGTCGTCGTGGTCAGGATGGAAGAAGAGGTGGTTCTATTGGGAGACGACCAGTGAAGACTGCCTCTCTTTCGCCGAAAATGGTACCAAGAAGATTCCTTTCTAGGATTCGACTCCTAAGGATCTCGGTCGGATCATCCCTTACATTCAAGCCATCAAATACTTGAAGGAAAAGGGGCTCACCGAATGACACGTAGTGAAGGATTTCATCACGCGTTGTATTAGCCCTCTAAAGAAGAGTGCTCATCCCATGTGGAGGTACTCAGGGCTGCATCACCCGACCAGAGATTACGAGAAAGGTAAGTAAATTTTCAATCCTAGCCTTTTTTCTGTTGATTTCGAACTTGGCTATTGAAAGTTTACTTACTCCTGCAGATCTCTCATAAGCGAAAATTGACGCTCGAGTCAAGCTCATTTGTGAGAAATCCCCACCACCCAATGTGGTGGCTTCTCAAATCCTGGCAGTCCTGTCCGCAGAGGATGAGATGGAGCACCTAAAGGTAATCAAGAATTAATTTCATCTTTAGGATCTTGTTGTCATAGAAAAACTTACGACTGAGTACTGGTCGTAGAAAAACTTATGACCATGGGATCATCGTAGAAAAACTTACGACTAGGTACTGGTCATAGAAAGGCTTACGACCAGGGGATTGTCGTAGAAAAACTTACGACTACATAGTAAAATTTCTTTTTCTGACTTCTACAGAAAGTAGGCATGGAAGACCGTCAAGACTGACGAAGAGGTCGAACTGATGGTCGTCGGCAAGGTGGCGGAGCAAGTAGTGGCTCCTCTGGCCAAAAAGCGTCGGCTCATGAAAGTCGCCGACAAGAGAGGCACAAGTTCAAATTCTACTGCTCCGACCGGGCCCTTTGCAAAATTCGCTGCAGACATGGCTGCTGCAGAGAAGGTGAAGGCGGCCGAAGCAACTGAAGCACTCAAACACAAAGCCCCCAAGACCAAGGTACCCTTCTACTATGACAATAAGACTTTCGCAGTTTCTGCCTCCCGTGGCTTCGTCAAGCAACAAGAAAAGGAGAACTGAAAGAGTTTTATGTCTTTTGTGAAGGAAACCGTTGCACCAGCAGTACCGATAGTCGAGGGTAGTACTGCCCTTGGGGTGGTCGAGACAGGTTTCGGCCATCCGGAGAGCCAGGAGGTTCAAGGAGCGGTAGTGCTCGCTCAAGACCCACGACCAAACGTGGTCGTGGCTGATCGCATTCCTCAACTCGAGTTTCGACCAGACGTGGTCGAAGAGAAGAAGTCAAAAAAATCTTCTTTAGGAAAGATTTCTTTGAGATTCAAGATCAAATCCGGCACACGAAGGTATGTAAAAAGGCAAAAGTGTAAGAACAATATTTACCTTTTTCTTTTTACCATTTGACGTGTTTTCCTTTTTGTGATCTTAGCCCAACTCCTCTAGCCCTCAAGGACGCTCTGTTGAGAATTCATCGCTATTTCTCCCAGAGTGGAGAAATGACATGCATGGCGATGGTCGAAGGGTCGTCTACCCTCCGAGTGGTGGATGAAGTCATTGTTGCCAAAGCAACTGCGACCACGGGAGTGGTCGTAGAGGCTGAGGTGAAAACGGCACATGATGCAGCGGAGGCATCAGGCCAAGATGATGGATCGTTGGGCCATCGCGCTGGGAAGGAAGGCACCGTAGACGTTCCTCTCAGTCCCCAAGGAGGTGCTGCCATCACCGAATCAGAAGAAGAAGAATATGTCACCCTCTTTTCTAAGTTCTTCTGCCCAGCTTCTGTTGTGGGGTCTTCTGCTTTCAGGTCTCGTAACGAAGTTCCCCACCCCAAGGACATTCCAAACAAGGGGAATGTTTTTGATGACGAGCGTCTCGAAAAGGTGTGGTGGAATCGGGTTTAAGAGATTGATGAACTGAAGAACCCTACAAGTGTACTCTCCATGTTTGCTCGAACAAGCATTAACGTAAGTACTTGTTACTCAACATTTATATATGTGGTTTTTCTTGCTTCTCGCTGTCTTTCTTTATGTAGAGAGCTCTAGAGAAAATTGTTACTGTTGCAGAGTACAACCAACAACTTGTGCACCTGCGACAGGAGAAAGCGGAACTCTGCAAGCAGGCAGAGAGATGGTAAGTAACTACTACTCGTAGTCGTTTATGTTTCGACCACTTGCACAATGCTTATGGGGATTGTCGTAGAAGAACTTACGACTAGGTACTAGTCGTAGAAGGACTTACGACCAACGAATTATCGTAGAAAAACTTACGACTAGGTACTGGTCGTAGGAAAACTTACGACCAGAGGATTATCGTTGAAAAACTTACGACTAGGTACTGGTCGTAGGAGAACTTACGACGAGAGGATTGTCGTAGAAAAACTTACGACTAGGTACCGGTCGTAGAAAGACTTAAGACCACTTGTTCTATGCTCATGTCTACTCTTTTCCTCGGTAGGTTTAAGAGCGACGAGAAGACCTTGGTTGATTCACTCGATTGCAAGAAAGTCGAGATGAAAAAGCTAAAGGAAGAGAAAGAAGCCCTTCTAAAGAAGATTTAGGAGGCAAACTCTACAATTCAAAAGTTGCAGGGACGAATAAATGGTAAGTGCTGAACTTAAAACCT
Organism: Phyllostachys edulis; assembly: GCA_036346405.1. NCBI lineage: Eukaryota > Viridiplantae > Streptophyta > Magnoliopsida > Poales > Poaceae > Phyllostachys > Phyllostachys edulis. Next base: position 51,247,647 of record CM070552.1, read on the forward strand.
CTTATAACCTTCTTTTCTATTTCTAACTCTTATTCCTTTTTAGAAAAAAGAGGTCGAAATGGAGAAGCTCGAAACTGAGGTAAAAAAAAGACCATGGTTGTTCACAAGATTTCTCGTATCGCCAAAGAAAAAGATCAGGAGGTCAAGTCGAGGGAGGAGCGCTATGCAAAGGCACTACCTCCCATGACGACGAAGTCAAGAAGTTAGATTCTCGGCTGGCAGGTAAGCAATCTTTACCTGCGACCAGTTTTGTTTTCCTTTTGGGGTAATTTTATCTGACTAGTCTTATTCTTTTCAGAGCAAACAGTTGAAATAAAACAACTTCGTGAGGCTTTGACTCGTAATCAGGAAGAGATGAAGTCGATGAAGATCAACCTTCAGGACAACATTTTTCTCCTGAACAATGTACTCAGTGGGCTACGTTCTGAGGTGGTCACTCCTCGTGAAGACACGATAATTGCTCACTCGAGCACCATTGGAGAACAAGTCAGGACTTTACAAGAGTTGGTGACCACTCTGAAGACTAACCAAGCTGATTCGATAAAAGAGGTGATTGATAGCAGAATAAGTCTTGTTCTGGCAAAACTTAAAGCTCATGACCCCAATCTTAATCTGCAACCAATCAAAGCCGACATTGACTGCTCTGAAGCAGAAGCAGAGCGGTTGATGGAAGATATGCAGTCGATCAGCAAGGAAGTCACGGAGGAGACGCAAATAGGGTCTCCCTCGTCAGAGTAGTTTGCACTAGAAACCTGTAAAGACAAGTTTTTGTTGTTGATATATATAATCATTTCTTCTTCCTGCAAATCATCTTGTTGAGTAGTTAGTAACTCATAAGATAATGAATGGAAAAAGACATTAGGACTAAGAATTGAAGTCATATTAATAACTTTATCCTAGCCCCCGATTATTTGCTTAGTTTATTTATATAAACTAGGTAAATAGTGTGAAAAGGGTTTTCTAAAAAAAAGATAGAGGTTTAGCTAACTTATAGTTTTTAGTCACGATTATCATGCACTGGTCGAAAGAGTAGGAATGAGTCGGCACTAGGAAGTTCCTTCTAGTGGGCAGGACCACGTACAGAAAGGAAAGGTTTTGACTAGGTGATGTTACCTTCTCCAACCAGGTTAATCAAATCAAGAACGGCAACTTGAGTTAGACAAACGTCTAGAGTACCTTAAAAATCCGTTCGACCTATTCTAGTGCACTCGGTAAGTTCGCTCTGGTAGCAAGAGTTAGAAACAGGATGACACTAGAAAGTTCCTTCTAGTGGGCAGTACCACGTGCAGAGAGGAAAGACTTCGACTAGGTGTAGTGTCTTTCTCTGACCAGTTTGAACGAAGCAAGTTTACCAAAAGTAGTCAAACAAATTATAAAAGTGTACTCTGCTTAGAGTATTTTTCAAAATGAATGAAGAAATAAACTAAGGTACTAAGAGTTGGCTTTGAAAATATTTTGACCATGTGTATTGAACCCGAGCTCTTTGTGTTGGCAGCAAAAAGGGAGAAACGAGTCGACACTAGGAAGTTCCTTCTAGTAGACAGGACCATGTGTAGAAAGGAAATGTCTCGACTAGGTGATGTTTCCATCCTTTCAACCAGTGTAAAGAAAGACTGGGTACTGGTCGTAGAAGGACTTACGACCAGGGTATTATCGTAGAAAAACTTACGACTAGGCACTAGTCGTAGAGAGACCTACGACCAGGTAATGGTCGAAAAATTGTCAAAGCGCTACTCAAAGTAAGAAAATAAAGATAGAAAGAACCTGATACTTTATTGTAGGGTTAGTCAGTTACATATAAGCTTTGTGTAACTGGTCGATGTTCCAAGAACTGGAGAGAATTCGGATGTCTTCCATTGCTAGTCGTACCGAACCTAGTCGCATAACTTTGACCACTATGTAAGGACCTTCCCACTTGGGGGAAAGTTTATTCCGATTAGACTGGGATTGAATTTTCTTCAATACCAAGTCACCTACAGCAAGGCTGCAAGGTTGGATCTTACTATCGTAGTATTTGCGCAGGGCTTGCTGGTAGATTGCTGAACGGATTAAGGCTTGATTTCTCTTCTCTTTGAGCAGGTTGATGTCATCCGCTCGAAGTTGTTCCTGGATTGAATCGTTGAAAGTTTTGACCCTTGTTGACCTGATATTTAGTTCTGGTGGAAGCATAGCTTCTAAGACCTTTGAAAACTAGAAAAAAGGTGTTTCACCAGAGTCAGACTAGCGATGCATTTAACCGCCCATAATACTAAGGGTAATTCTTGTACCCCAAGCCCCCGAGCGCTTGACAAGCTGGTTGAAGACTCGAGTTTTGATTCTCTGCATTATTTGGTCGCTCTTTCGACTGCCCCATTGCTTTGAGGATGGGCAACAGAGACGTAACACAGTTTGGTACCCAACTCGCCGCAAAATTCTTGGAATTTTGCGCTTGAGAATTGCTTACCATTATTTGTGATTATTCGACTTGGGACCCCAAACTGAGTAATCACACTTCTCATCATGAACTGTTTTGCTACTTCTGTTGTTATCCCAGTCATAGGTTCGGCTTCGATCCACTTTGTGAATGTATCAATAGCCACAAAAGGGAACTTGAAGCCACCCGGAGCTTTTGGGAACGGTCCTAGGATATTGAGACCCTAGGTTGCAAAAGTCCAAGATAGAGGAATTATTTGTAATGCCTGAGCTAGTTGGTGTATTTGCCTACTATGAAACTGGTATTGTACACATTTCTTAACCAGCACTTTGGCATCATAGAGAGCTATTGGCCAGTAAAAACCTTGTTGAAAGGCCTTTCCGACCATCGTTCTATAGGAAGTATGAGTTCCACAGATGCCCCCGTGTATGTCGTGAAGGAGGTTGAGTCCTTCTCTCTGCGATATGCATCACATGAGTACCCCTTGAGTGCCTCATTTATAGAGGACTCCTTCGACCAAAGTATACATTTTGGCCTTTCGGGATAAGCGATCTGCCTTGAGATCATTATCGGGTATGGTACCCGTCTGAAGATACTCGTAAATGGGATTCATCTAGGTATCGTCATATTCTAGAGAGGTTGTCTCAATAGAAGTTGTCTCTGGTGTGTCGACTAGAGATGGTTTTTAGAGCTGCTCCAAGAAAACTCCTTTTAGTACTTGCGATCGGGAAGAAGCCATATGAGCAAGCTGGTCCACGAAAAAATTATCCTTTCGAGAGATAAACTGTACCTCAAAACCGAAAAAATGCCTTTCAAGCTTTCGTACTTCCGATAAGTACCGAGACATGGTCGGGTTAGAGTAGTGGTACTCTTTTCCGACCTGATTCACGACTAGTTGAGACTCTCCTATCACGAGTAGTCGTCGAATCACGAGCGCTTTCGCGGCTCATATGCCAACCAGCAAACCTTCATATTCTGCCACGTTGTTAGTGGCCCGAAATTTTAATTGAATGGCATACTTTAAGGTCTCTCCGGTAGGAGATTCCAGGACCACCCCAGCCCCCGAGCCACTTAATGTAAGTGACCCGTCAAAGTACATCATCCACTGGTCATGGGTATCGTACTGGGGATCCTGAACAGGTTCAAGATTTGTCCATTCGACGATAAATCTGTCAAGATCTGGGATTTGATGGCCGTTCGGGACACGAAATGGAGGTCGAACTCCCCAAGTTCTACTGACCATTTTGCCATGCGTCTCGCTGCTTCCCTGTTTTGGAGTATCACTCCTAAGGGAAACTCAGACGACACAATTATCTTGTGCGCCTGAAAATAATGCCGCAGTTTCCTCGAAGACATGAGGAGGGCATATAGAAGTTTTTGAACCTGAGGGTAACACTCCTTAGGCCTGTGCAAAACTTCGCATACGTAGTAAACTGGTTGTTGGACGTTTTCACACTCTACGACCAGTACTGCGCTCACTGTCTGTGGTGTGGCAGCTAGATAAATTAAGAGCGTCTCTTCTGGTTTTAGAGAAACCAAAACAGAAGCACTCGTAAGATACCTCTTAACATCCTCAAAGGAAGTGTTTGCCTCTTCTGACCACTCAAAATCCTCGTGCTTCCTTAGAAGTTGGAAGAAAGGTAGTCATTTTTCTCCAAGTCATGCGATAAAACGACTTAAAGCCGCCATACACCCTGTGAGTTTCTAGACTTCTTTCTTTGTGGTCGGAGGGCACATTTGCACAATGGCCTTTATCTTTTCGAGATTTGCTTCAATTCCTCGTACAGAGACAAGGAATCCAAGCAATTTTACTAAAGAGACTCCAAACACATACTTCTCAGGATTGAGTTTTAGACGGTATTTCCTGAGGTTGTCGAATATTTCTTGCAAGTCGGAAACATGATTAAGTTGCTTGATGCTTTTTACGACTAGATCGTCAACATAGGCTTCTAAATTTCGGCCTAGCTGAGGTGAAAAAGTCGATTGCATCAAGCGTTGAAAAGAAGTGCCAGCATTTTTTAGACCAAATGGCATTTTGACATAACAAAATATTCCAAATGGAGTAATAAATACGGTCTTTTCTTCATCTTCTAGACACGTATTAATCTGATGGTAGCCAGAATATGCATCTGTAAAACTTAATGTTTCACAACCAGCAGTAGAATCAACCAACTGATCGATACGAGGTAAAGAAGAATCATCTTTTGGACAAGCTTTATTAAGATTAGTGAAATCTACACACATTCGTCACTTGCCATTAGACTTTCTAACCATTACAGGGTTGGCTAGCCACTCTAGGTGGTTGACTTATCTTATAAAGCCTGCTTTAAGTAGCTTGTCTAATTATGATCTTATAGCATCTCGTCGATCAGGGGTAAATATCCATAATTTTTGTTTTACGGGTACTTTGTCAGGTCATAGAGCTAGCCTATGCTCGATCACCTCCCTAGGGACTCCGGGCATGTCGGATGCTTGCCACACGAAGACATCTGCCTTTGCCCGGAGGAAAGTGACGAGGGTGTCTTCCTATTTGGGGTCGAAAGTATTCCTGATGCGAACAGTCTTTGAGGGCTCGTCTGGATCCAGAGGAACCTCCTTGACCTGGTCGTTTGGCTTAGATGCAACTTTAGGCTTCAACTGCTTGGTCAAAGGTTGCCCCTTGTTTTCTTCTCGAGTTGGTATCTGGCCAACCATCTCGAGAGATCGACGGTCACATGTATGCGCCATCTTTTTATCACAGTGAATTGTGATTAGTCCTTTGGGACCTGGCATCTTAAGACATTGATACCCATAAATGAGTAGCCATTAAGAATTTTGCCAAAGTTGGTCGTCGGAGTATGGCGTTATATGCCGTATCGAAATCAACCACATCAAAGGAGATCTTTTCTGTCCTGAAATTACTTGGAGAACCAAATATTAAAGGAAGAGAAACTTAGCCAATAGGTTTGGCCGAAGATCCCGGTACAATACCATGAAAAGAGTATCGTACCGGTCTTACCTTGGTCCTGAGTACTTGCATCTCATCCAAGGTACTCGTAAACAAGATGTTTAATGAGCTGCCACCATCAACCAACACTCGATTTACTCGACAGTTGTTGATGGTGGGCTCGACCACGATCGAAAACCGGCCTGGTCAATTAGAAGGGATCGGGTAGCCACTCTTCTCAAAAGAGATCGTGACTTTCGACCACTTCAATAGCTTATTAACAAGAGGAGGGTCAATAGAGTTTACCTCACGTTCGATAGCCTTAAGCTGTTTTTTTTTACTTGTATGTCGATGATCCTCCATAGATATGCTCGATGGTATGCTCAGGATCTTGGAATGGTATCTCCTCATCGTCGTCTGACTACTTATGATCACTCGCTTGCCTTACCTCTCGAGGGTAGGAAGTGGTCCTTTGCCATTGTAGTAGTCTTCGAGTTTTCGTTGGAAAACTCGGCAGTTGCGAAGGTCATTTCCTTCCTTTTTATGGAAAGGGCACCACCTAGGCTTGTTGTTCTTCCTTTCGGGGCGCTTGTCCTTACCTCGATTGGAGTATGGCTTGGAGCCTTGAGGCTTCTTATCGCTTATGGCCAAGACTTCCTTGAAACTGCTGGCTTGAGGCTTTTGACCCTTCGCCTTGTTCTTGGATTTCTTGGTCTTCTTATCCTTCTTCTTGCCATTTTCGTCCGCCTCTTGAGGAATTTTATCATCTCGATCAATAGTGTTGTTCCATTCGACTGTTTTAGTAGCAGTCACACATCGATCAGCCATCTCAAAGAGCTCGGCGATGGTGGCAAGAGGATTTAAAACGATATTCTCCATGATCCTTCTACTACGGACTCCCTGCTTAAAAACTCTGATGATAGAAGAATCGGAAACTTCAGGAATGGAATTTTGAACCTGACTGAAGCGTCGAATGAACTGGCGTAGAGTCTCGTGGTCGTTTTGTCTCATCCTGTGCAGGTCATCCTCTTTCCCAGGGCGATGGTAGGTGCCCTGAAAATTGGCCAGTAGGAGGTCGCAGAGGTGCTGCCATGAATAGATCGACTTGAGTAGCTGATTTAATAACCACGATCGAGCAGATCTCTCGAGCACAGTAGGAAGGTAATTCGCCATTACATGCTCTCCTCCTCCTGCTGCTCAGACAACGGTTATGTAGATTTAGAGGAATTCAATGGGGTTTTGAGATCCATCAAACTTCTCCATGTTCACTGGTCGAAGTCGAGGCGACCAACAAACTGCTCGGAGGTTGGGTGAGAAAGCCCAACATCCGGTAATTACTTCTTGACGCCTTCTTTGCAGAAAAGAAGGGTTGACGTCACCAAGTGATCGTACACGACGATACCTGGTCGTAGGTGGACTCGACCTATGGTAGGTCTCAACCTGACGAGGGAAATACTCCTCGTATTCTACTGCTGCTGCAAATTTCTGAGTCTAAGTGGTGAGCGATCACCTCCCCTGGGAGCCTGTTGATCATCAGGCGTTCGAGGAACTCTTCTTCAACTGGAGTGAAGATCAGGAGAGTGTCGTGACCTGTTGTCACGCTGATCTCCATGTGGTGAGTTATTCGAGCGGCTGGTAGCTGATGGAGTCGTACTGTTATGACTTCTGGGTCGATGCCGACGAGGGTGCTCGAGTCTGGCCATCGTGCTTCTAAGCATTTGTGCGATCTATTCAGCGAAGAGGTCATAGCCGAGCGTTCGAGCAAGTTCTCGAGATGGGTTCTCGAGAAGATCATTGTTGCGCTGGAGTTCTTTAGCTTCCTCCGACTGATAGTGAATACGCCTAGACAGATTTCTCTAAGCCGCGATTCTTCTCTGTTGGGTTGTCTCAGGAACAACCATACCTGGTCCTCGATTTTTCCTCAATGGACTGCGAGTATTTCGAGAATCTCCTTCACGCTCATCAGAGTGTTGACCCTATTCATCACCAGAGGTGTCCTCGTCATCACCACGAAGGGTCGCAGTGTGTGATCGTCGGGGAGCATCCTCAGTCCTGTCTCTAGGAGAGTGATCATTATCTGAGGGAAGGACGAAGACCTCCTGTTGATGATCTCCACTTGTGCTTGAGGCCATCTTGTTTGAGGAGTAGTCGAAAGACACCGTTTGGCGACTTGGAGCAAACCTGTAATACCCCAAATGGATTCGAAAGCGTATTCGTGAGAAGAAATAAATTAGAGAGAAGGACCAATTAGCAAAGCGATTTAACAAAGGATTAGAGGGAGATTTCTGTAAAAGGTAGACAACCTGGGCCAGGGCTTTTGGCCCACCTGATTTCGGCCCAAAGGTGGGAGAGGGGGCAGCTAGCCACAAACAAAAGGAGGAGCAGGAACCCTAGCTTTGCTACAGTACCACCGTGCTACAGTGACGCCGCCATTATTGTAGCACATCGTCCCCCCTACTGTCGCCCCCTCCATGCTGCCCTTCTCGGGCCATGCACCTTCCCCGCTGTTGCCAAGGGATCAAGAGGAAGGAGAAGAAGAGGAAGAAAGGAGGAAAGGGAGAAGGGAAAGAGAAGAGAGGGGGAATCACGTGATGGTACTCATGTTCCTCAGCGGTTCTTCAAGGATAAATCCCGTTCCCCTTTCGGTTAGTTCTTTATTTGAGTAATTAGGCGTTATCGGTAGTAGATCTGTTTAGTGCAGTATCTGTTGGACGAGCTTTCTTTAATTGAGAAAGTTAAGCGCGGATGCTGGTCTGGACACCTCCTAGAAAGTTGTAGGTTATGCCAGTTGCTTTCCGTAGGTTCTTAGATCATGTCGTTTGGATGAGCGGATTAGGAGTTATGAATTTCGCAGCGCTGCTGTTCGGTAGATCTGTTATAATTCTAACAGCTATTATTAATCAGTATTAAGAAGATAGTTAAAGGAGTATTTAGAAGATCTCACTATAACAAATGTTGTAGATATTTTGATAAGCTTTCCACAAAGCTAAAGAACATAACATTTGGCCGTGTGTACTAAAAGTTATGTTAGATTTAGTGCCGCTATCCAAAAACCCTAACGAGAATTAGTTGTTCTGTTAATCAGTTTGGTAGGGTAGAATACGGCCGAATCTGGAAAGCTCACCCAATAGGTTTAGGTGGGGAATTTGATAAGCTTTCCAGAAAGTCTAAGAACACTTCATTTAGATCTCAGATCAAAAAGTTATGAATTTTACATTATGACTGTCTGTCGAGGGGACAGATCGACATCTAAGAGTTTGGAGTTGGGATCACGCTAGAGAGTATAGCGAGCTCATATTTACTTCTAGCTTTGTTTTTGGTCCAGAACCGTTATCTTAGAGTGCTTGTTAAATTAATTCAGGTGGGGGATTGGTTCTGGGGGCAGCGCCCTCTTCGTGTCTTCCATCTTCGCACGGTTGAGGCAAGTACATTTATGGATAGATAATCTATGAGTGTTTGATCATGGTTGCAAGTTATATGTACATATTCATTATGCATGGATGCTAGAATGATATGTATGTTAATGATTGTGAATGCTAGAAGTATGAGTAAGTTTATTCATGTATGATGCTGCTGCTAATACGTGTTAATGCTGGATAGTGTAATTGTTCATGTGCATGATGCTATCATAGTTGAGGTTTGGCCACGTGGTGTCCAAGCATTCCTTTGAGGTCCTCGTCATGTATATGATGGGCTTGTGGTCCCCACACTTGTGGAGTGTGGCCTTATGATCCCCATACTTGCGGAGTATGGGCTTTTGGTCCTTGTGCTTGAGAGCACAGGCATGGGTATGCATCGACGGTTGTATACCCTGCATTACGGGTAAAATGCAAAGAGAGTCAAAGAGAAAGGATGAATTGTGCATTGCATAAGCATGGATATGTTATATTGTAAAGAATTGAGAATGGATGCTGATGTTATAATTGTGTGTTATAATGTCTTATTATTGGTACTTTGCTAAGTCTGTGGACTCACTCTTGCTGTTGTTTGTGGTTTTAGGTACCCCCTTACAAGAATGACATGCATGGGAGGGAATAGTCATAAGAGTGGTTGTACATTGGCACGAACCATTCACATTTGAATAGATTGGATTGTTGATTTAGTATTTGAGTAATCTGCTTAAAGGATTATTTATGATTACTCCCTATGCTTGGAATAATTTGTAATAGAGTTGATTAAAAGATTATGGATGCCCTTTGGATTATGCTTTAGTTGTTTAGCATACTTTGGATGATCTGTGATGATTAGTTTAAATTGAATGATTAGAATATTGATTGTTGTTATATTAGACTGTTAGAACCTTCGGTATAGTCACCTATACAAAGGAGGTTCTGTCGAAATTTAGAGAAAAGTCTTAGCTTTAATTGGTTATAGTGTTAGTTTAGTAGCATTCCAGGCTCATGTTAGGCTGGGGTGTTACAAAACTCCTCCAAGAAGGGGAATTCTGAGTTATAATTGTCTCCGTCCGTAGGTGAGCCCTGCGATGGGATGGTCGAACTCACAGAAAAAGCGTGCTCGACCCCATCCTTTGTGGGGCTAACCGAAGAAAGACGACCACAAGATGCTGATGAAGCTCCGGAATGATGGCTTCTAAGACTTGCCATGCCAGGTCGGACTGTCTTATACGGACTTGAACATTTGGAGGGGGAACCCTCGTCATGTTGTGAGCCTATCTTGGTATAGTCCTGATGGTGGTCAGATTGACCCTTGCCCTCTGAGGAAGCTGGTTCCTCATTTGAATGTAATGTTGTAGGGGATAAGGATCCCTCCTCAACTCTATTGATGGTATGGTCTCCTGGAGAGTGATCTCTAGAGGTGACATCACCATCGGATGATACAATACTCGGCTCGTAGTCGAAACCGGCATCCATGTCGATATCTGCGTAATCGGCCAAGTCGAACCATTTCTCCTCGTTCCACTCTCCTACCATGGAAGCATTAGAGTTAGAAAAAAACGAAGGAAACCTAATGACTAGAAGGTCCCCACGGTCGTCGCCAACTGTCGGTGTTTTATAACCGATCTTACGTAATGATTGTTTGATTCGGGGGGGCCTCGAAGACTCAAATCACGCAGAAAGAATGACACAGGGATTTTTATACAAGCTCGGGCCTTCTACAGAGAAAATAACAACCCTACTCCTGTGGGGATATATTGAGTATGCTGGTTACAAATCAAGATAAAGACTCGAGTGTAATGTCTTGTGCTCCTGATTGCGCCCTCCTCTCTTCTCCTGATGATTCCGCCTTTTATACAGTACTCGAAGTAGGATGTCGTTTCTCCAGTCCAAAGGATGCCTCAATGCTTCATATGTTGAAGCCATTACTGGAGATTATTGTGGGAGTAGTAACGTTCCCACGTCACCAGTCAATTATCACCAGGACAGAGAGTTAAATCATGCTATTATTCTAGAGAATAACAGCATAATTAACTACAAATATCTTTAGATATGGTATAGAAGATCCCTGATCGACTATGCCCATATGTCTGTAAGCCCCATCGACTAGGGACTAGTCATAGAAGAGCTTACGACCAAGTAGTGGTCGTAGAGGAGCTTATGACCACATACTGATCGTAGGAGAACTTACGACCAGGGCATAGTCGTAAAAGGACTTACTACTATGGGGGTAGTCGTAGAAGGATTTACCACTATGGGGTAGTCGTAGAAGAACTTACAACCTCCAGATTCTCCCTTATGAATATTAAAGGGTATACTCAAGAACTATATGACGGTATTATTATCCATAATAAAAATTACAGATAAATAATTAAATGAGGATTATTAGATCCTTATCACGTAGCTATATGGTATGCAAAGTCAACCAATCACGGTATAGTTGTACTACTCTATGAACAAACATAGGTTGAATCGTAGGCCTATGGGTTCCTATGTACTTATTGCAGTTTTGGAATGCGTCTGCATCCTTGTCGTTGAAGAATCTAGACCTGCCATTATGAGTTAATGGAGTATTTAGATAATTAATGACAATCATCATGTGGACTAACTTTTTTCCATGAGTTGGTGAAGCAGGTTGAGTCCCATGATGGTGAAGACTTTGGGTGGCATCATGAGTTGATTGTCATCAAGTCAAGATTCGAGATGAAGGATGTCATCATGTGTTGATGAGCATCAAGACAAGATCCCGATGTAAAGAAAATTATCATGTGTTGATGATATTTAAGACAAGATTCCGAAGTGAATAAGATCATCATGTGTTGATGATATTCAAGTCAAGAACTTGGAGTAAAGGAAATCATCATGTGTTGATGATTATCAAGTGAAGAACTCGGACTTAGAGTGGAGATGTTCGTCATCAAGTGATCACTCTAAGATGGATGCTCAAGGCAAAGGTATGACTAACATATGCGAAGTTTCTAGTCCTTTACCGGTCTCGATGTTTGGTTGGAAGACCGGATTGCTAGTATAAGTTACCATACTATTAAGAGAGGTCTTGTCTAGTAGCTTGAATCTCATCATATGTTGATAGCTCAATCCCGCTTGCTCTACCTCTTCTAGGTATGATGCTATTATTTACGAATATGTTTTGCAAATAGTTTAAGCCCATGCATTAACTCTTTGTAGTATGAGACTGGTAGGTATGATGCTATTATTTACGAATATATTTTGCAAATAGTTTAAGCCCATGCATTAACTCTTTGTAGTATGAGACTAATTTTCAAATGTGTTTTGCAAATGGTTTAAGTCCATGTACCAAATTTCTTGTGGCGTTATTCTAAAAGTCAACAAATGTGTTTTGCAACTTATTGAGAATCCCTCTTTCATCCCATGTTTGCATTGTGTATCAATTAGCAAATGTGTTTTGCAAAATTGAGTTGAAGCGATATTGAAAATTTATTTTTCTTGTCTCTGGCGGTCTAACCGCGTCCTAAGGGTGGTCTGACCAGCCCCTATTGGGTGAGATCGGGCTTAGTGTCGGTCTGGTCTGACTGCCATGTGTTGGCCGGACTGACCGGCCCCACGGTCAGTCACCCCGGTTTGCTTTTTCCAGAGAGGGGTGTTTTCCCCTTTGCTTGTTTCCTCTATGGAGCAGTCTGACCGGCCTTGGTCCGGTTTGACCAGTCCCTCTGAGGGAGGTCAATCTGGTTGAGTGTCCAACGGCTAGTTTTTATAGCTGATGGAGCTAGGGCGGTCTGACCGACCATTGGTTGGCAGTCAGATCGGGTTTCCCTACTTTTCTGCAGATTCTCTTCAATGGCTAATTTTGGTGTGTGGGCTATAAATACCCACCATGGCCAGTTGGAAGGAAATTTATAGGCATCCTATTTCACTCTCTTGGGCTAGTGTGAGCTTCTCCTCTCAATTGTGCATGTGTTGCACCTTGTGAGCAAAGGGAGAGGTTCTAGTTGTATGTGTTGCAACTAGAATTACATTGAGCATCCAATTATGCATGTGTTGCACTTGGTGAGAGTCAAACAAGAGGCTTGGCTTATTACTCTTGGTGTTTGCCGACACCTAGACGGCATGGAGACGTCGTGATCCAGTGATCTTTTCTAGAAGCTAGTGAGAAGGCCTGGCGTGTTGTGAGTGGTTTGGTGCTCGCCATATCTGGAGTGGAGGAAGAGCAACCCTGAGTGGATCGATGTGTTGATCTAGTTGTGAGCCGGTCCAATTCGTGAGCATGACCTAGTAGACTACTTCATTACAATCCTGAATGTTGAGAATGAGCAATGCAAACTTCTAGAGTATTCCATACAATGCAAGAGATTAGATATTTGCCATGAATAATCTAGAATAAGTTATTTAGTCATGTTTCATGGCAAATTTTAGAATTATCTAGAGTTTAGATACTTAGGAAGAGAATTCTAGAGAAGAGATATTTATAGTGTGTACCCTTGGATGGTTGTCACTTGGCACCAATCCAATGGACTTGTACAAGTATAAATAGGGGTGCCTCCCACCCCTAAGCTATGTGCAATGAGTAGAGGTACGACAATCACCATATGCCACTATGTCATGGTTGAGTAGGATGGCATGAGTAGATAGGATAGGTGTAGATAGGTAGCCACTAATAAGAGTATTAAAAAAAAGTGTTGACACTACTACAGGAAGCCACATCACGCACGGTTGGGCGAGTCATCACGCATTTGCTTCGAACCGTCTATGTTTGTTGGTCTGTGATAACGAGGATATTATCACAGCGGTAAAAAACCGTCGTGATCTGAACTATCCTGCATCGTTTTACTAAAAACCGCTCAGTGAAGACCGATATCCGCAGCGGTTTGGATTAAAAACCGTATGTGATCCGAGAATATCACAGACGGTTCTAAATAAAAACCGTCTGTGATTTGTGAATATCACAGACGGCTTTTGTTTAGAACCGTCTGTGATATTCTCCGATCACAGACGGTTTGTTTTGATAACCGTTTGTGATATTCTCGTATCACAGACGGTTTTCAGTAAAAACCGTCTGTGATACTTGCCTTCACAGACGGTTTTAACAAAAAATCGTCTGTGATAGCTCATACCCCTGACCACAATTTTGCTGTTTTCCTGGCTAGCCTCGAAGGAGAATGCATAACCCTTATAGAAGTGGCGCATCAAGATGAGCAAGGTTATGTTCGTGTTGAAGATGACGATCGAGGAGGACCTAGTGAAGCACATCCGAGATGCAAAGACACTGAAGGCACATCCAAGAAGAACGAGGCATGACTGCAGCTCCTAGAGAATGAATTCGTAGGTATCTCACAAGTCACTTTGAGTATCAGTCAGTACTTTACAAATGCAAAGAATATTTACCGTGAGATATGCTAGCTTGACCCTGAGGAGAAGGTCAGTGAGGCGAGGACGAGGAGGGTCATCATCAATGGCCTAAGACCCAAGTAGAGTGGGTTTATGGCTATAGTGAGAGGATGGCTGAAGCAACCATCTTTGGTGGAGAATTTGTTGGCTAATAAGGAGGCATTAGTCAAACAGATGGGCAAGATCACCTTGAAGTAGGAGGCCCTCTTCATCAAGAAGAATGATCCACATAGAGGCCAAAGAGAGACGAAGGAGAAGTGGACAAAAGGTGAAAGTGTTTCCCACAAGAGAGCAACTATTCATAGGGGATCTCAACAAGGAAGAGGAGATCAACAAGAGTTGAGAGAAGAGAGAAGGAAGCGAGGTCAGTGCTTCAATTATGGCAAAAGAGGCCACTTTGCTCGGGACTGATGGAGTCCAAGGAAGTGCTTAGAAGAAATGTGGCTATGGCGAGGGATGTCCTCCTAGAGGGATGCATCAGTGAAGAAGAGTGGATGCTCAAGCTACAATCTTTTATGGAAGATGATGTGTACTTTATAGAAGACTTGGCGGACTGTGAACATCCATTGAATGGTGGCATGACTAAAGAAGAAGAAGAATGGGACACAGAAGGTGGTTTCTCCACAGAGGTGAGAAATCAAGATCGCCTTGGTGAACTTCTAGTATTTGGATATGATAGCAATGACGATTGAGAAGATCTCATCGACGACAAAGAAGATACTAAATTGGAAGAGATAGAGCATGTATTTTCTAGGAGATGAGAAGCCACAACAGGAGAATGAGCATGTTAAGGCCACAGAAGGAGCGTTGGTTGTTCATGAATATCCACCGATGCATATAAAGGAAAATGTTCAAGAAGATATAGAGCATGACGCTCAAGGTATGCATCAACCTACGGTCGAGGAGCTTCGTCATAGTCAATTGGAGGTTGATGAACCGAAGATAGAAGTTTGGCGGACCAAGAAGAAACATATGAGTAAAAGGTACGCTGATGTTGCACTTGCTTAAGTTACTCTAACTTCATATAAAAAAGCAGCCAAAGGGCAATTATGGAGAAGGGTGAAGAATAAAATGAGCTGCAAGGTAGTTGCAAGATTACAAGGAAACTTCGGTTAACAAAGAAAAATGAGGTGAACTAGTTGGAGGGCAAGCAACCTCCACGACGACAAGAGAAGAAGAAAGGCAAGAATGGCAGAGCACATAATATCCAAGGCCAACATCAAGAAAGAAGTTTGCATTGAGGGGGATTGTTGAGACTGAGCAATACAAACTTCTAGAGTATATAGAATGCAATAGACTAGATATTTTCCATGAAGGTTCTAGAATAAGTTGGCAGTTGTTAGAATTATCTAGAGTTTAGATACTTAGGAAGAGAATTTTAGAGAAGATAAATTTGTAGTGTGTACCCTTGGATGGTTGCCACTTGGCATCAATCCAATGGACTGACACAAATACAAATAGGGGTGCCTCCCACCCCTAAGCTATGTGCCATGATGAGGTACCAAAAGCACCATAGGCCACTATGCCATGGTTGAGTAGAATGGCATGAGTAGAGAAGATAGGTGGAGATAGGTAGCCACTAATAAGAGTTTGTCTGGTTGTATCAAAGTTATCCTCTTGTGTAAGTGTGGTCTCCCATGGTAAGCCGCGTACTTCTAGTACTTAATGCTTTGGGTTGTGATTTAACGTGGACGGTTTGACTGTCCAGAATCACAACGGTCTTGGCTTCAACATGAGCGGCTCAGTCGCCCGGAACCCAATAATTAATAAAACACTAAATAGTACGAAGGTAATGCTAGCTAACTAGGGGTAGTTAGTGTAGCGTCCGTGTAGGTCCTCTTAGAGTGGGTATTAGGGCCACCCAAATTCGTAACACTGAAAATATTGATTTTATAGTTGAACTGAACAAATAAAACAAACATCTACGTTTTTTATTTTGATCAATTTTTTAACGCATGATTGTCACACGAGATGATGTTTTTTTTCTATCTTGTGTTCCCTGTGGGACCTTTATTAGCTCTGTGATTACCTTCGGTTATTAGCTTACGATGTGTGCTGCGTCGTTGGTGTTGAGTAGCTTCACGGCTGGCGGATAGAGTTGAGCCTATGCATTCTCAACCGCCTCTGCCATCCGAGTACCAAGCGCACTGCGCACTTCTGACTCGGCACGATAAAGTCCTCGTGCTTGTCTGGTTCCCCAATCGAATGAAATACTTGTGACAGTGCCTCCGGATAAGTGTTGTGGTAGGTCTAGTGCACATGGGCTCACTTGTCCATTGATGGTCTGTTACTCGATCAACACATCCATGAGCCATTCTTATTTTCTAGAACCCACCGCAAGAAAACAGAGGTACAAGACCACCCGCATTGTAGCCAAGAACCTACGACAACCAAGACTGATGAAGCTTCAAAATCTTCCAACACAGTATGCTAGGCGCTCATAGATGAGATTAGCTGGTCGATTAGGTAAGATTGTCGAGCGAGGACGAAACAAGTTTTTTTAATGAAAAGAATTTTGTGGTGGAATTTGGTTTCCTAATCCTCCTGAAAACGTGGATGTATAGTATAGTTCTGATCGGTAACCATCCAAGCAGCAGCTAGCTAGTAGCTGAGTTCAAGTTGGACACAAGCATGGTGTGGAAAAGTGCGGCGTGGCATGTAATTCTAGTGCATCAAGGATACGATATTCATGCTGTGACGAAATTATATATGTAATATGTTTGTCTGATATTAGTAGAGATCAATGGTTCTCCGATTGTCAAGACCAACGGTACCACTTGTATGCTGCATAGAATCCTTCACTTGATTGGTGATGTAACTTCCAAAAGACTTTGGCACTGATTGCAAGTTTCATAATGATATGGACGCGACTAGCGCTCGAGCGTCTGATCGGCGCTAGCGTCGTCGCCATCTTCTTGTAGTTAGATCTCGTAGCGATGATGCTTAGCCGTCCAATCTCAGTGTGTTTTCCTTCCTCCCGAAACAAGTGAAAGTTGCAACATCACGCACACCCAACACAACAAAAACTCATCCTTCTCCCGATCTCCCCCGGAAAAATATTGGGAAACATAACATATTCTCACATGGAAACCATCAGTATAGAACCTAGCTGCACTTAAAAACTAATTCAAATATACCAATCAAACAAATTTCGATGTTACAACATTGCAACATTTGAAAATAATAGTTGTAACATCCAAAAATAATTGTTGCAACATCAAAAAATTTGCAACATTTAAAACTAACTTATGAAACATTTGATTTCACGTGTGCAACAATCGGCGACAATGGTTGCAACAAAAATCATTTTCCTACAAAATTGCAACAAAAATCATTTTCCTACAAAATTGCAACAAATCAAATCACTCTCTGCAATTTAAATGGTAAAAGGGGTTGCAACAAATCGGAAACACCATTGCAACAAAAAAATACCTCTTGCCGCAACATTTGTCTCCATAGACTTGACATCCAAGCGCTAGTCCCCTCCAAGTTCAAAAGCAAAAATAGATCTGCAATATTACAATCAGAAGGCATATTGCAACAAATAAAACTACCTACTGCAACAAATAATAAGACATGCTACAACAATTTTCCAAAACATCTGCAACAACCATACCTCAAAATATGCAACAATAAATTTGAACAATGACGGAGCTCGCTGAGAAACAGAGGTGGATCTCATGCGAAGTGGTAACAAATCTTACTGTTCCTCAGAAGGAGCTCGTCTTCGATGGTTATCTCCGGCCGCCAGAGGCTCACCGGAGCTCCAGCTCATTGAGGGAGGAGGGAGGGGGTGGAGGAAGAAGAAGGGAGGAGGGGGGAGAGAGAGAGATGCATGGAGGAAGTAGAGGGAGGAAGAGGAGGAGCCGATCTCCAGCCGTCAATAGCTCGCTGAAGCTCCAGGTCGCAGGAGGAGGAAGGAGGGAGAGAGAGGAGGAAGGAGGAGAAGCTCCGGCGTTGGCATGTTGGATGGCTTAGGAATGGTAAAGGAGGAAGTGTCTACATACCGGAGAGGGAGGACAAAGGATAGAGATGGGGCTGCAAAGTATGAGGATAGGAGCACAGGGAACGGCTCGTGCGACTGTGTGAAGTGGCGTCCGTTATTTCGTTTTGGGCCATATGTTGCTTAACAATATTCTAATGATATATAAGATCTTTGATCTCGTGCTGTGGCAAATGGTCGCGTGGCCTAATGGATAAGGCGCTCGCCTCCGGAGCGGGAGATTGTGGGTTCGAGTCCCACCGTGATCGTTGTTTTTGCTCCTCACTCACCTTAATATTCGGTATAATTACAACCAAACCGAATTGGAAGAAGAATCATGCGGTTAGTCTAATCTACTCCTCTACTGTATCCCAATCATCCCCCAGATCCTCTTTCTGAAGTCTTCTCTCTCTCGATTTCGAGTATTACCGTGATCGTTGTTTTTGCTCCTCACTCACCTTAATATTCGGTTTAATTACAACCAAACCGAATTGGAAGAAGAATCATGCAGTTAGTCTAATCTTACTCCTCTACTGTATCCGAATCATCCCCCAGATCCGCTTTCTGAAGTCTTCTCTCTCTCGATTTCGAGTATTAACCAGTAAGATTATCCAGGTCGTCTCCCGATCTATTGGAGAGTTGGATTTGGATACCAACCCACAGAACCCTAGCTAGCCTACCATATATCCATGCACCCCCTTCTTTCCCTGTACGTCTACCACCATAGCACATCGCAATGCAAGCAAACAATTGCCGTGATCGCGCCATGGCCGTCCCTGCCTCCCTCCTCGTGTCATCGGGCCTCTGCGTCGGCGCGTCTGCGTGCGTGTCATCGGGCCTCGCGTTCTGCGCCACGTTCGCCGTCTCCCTCCTCTTCGTGGCGCGCGTGCTGTCGCCGGAGCTCGTCGACGGCATCTTAGGCCTTGTGGGCGCCTGTGCGCAGCAAGAGGCGCGCCTCGCCCGCGCCGCCGTCGTCTCAGCCTACCCCAACATTGAGGCCGACGCGCGGCGTCTGAGGGAGGCGGCGCGGGGCCACCCCGTGCTTGCGCACATCTACGCTCGAGCCGAGGAACGCGCACGCCGCGGCCATGCGTTCGTCACGGACGGGGTCGATGGCTTGAAGAGGAGGGCGAGAGCGAAGTGGAGCGATCTCACGGATGTGACGATAGCGGCGTTGTGCTGGCTCCGTCTGACCGCCGGCGTGATCAATCTGACCGCGACCGTTCTGTTCCCCGTGGCTCTCGAGGAGGCCAAAAGCCGAGCACCGTCGGTTCTGAGATGGAGAGGTGTGAAGGGGATCAGGTCGCCGCCGAACGAGGAAAGCGAGGAGGCGGCGGTCTCCTCATCATCCTGCTCCAAGCCGGACACCGCATTGCTCGTGGGATGGATCGCGGTCATCCTCATGTACTGCACGCATGTGCTCGTCCTCTCCGCCGTCACCAGCGGCGTAACATCGTTTGCTGCGTGCTTCGCCGCACTGTGCGGCTTTGCCATCGTGGAGGCCGAGAGGGTCTACTTGTGGGGTTCCTACGACATTGACACCAGGGCCAATCCGAGACGGCGAGTCGGCAATGCCGGTAAGGCAAGAGGAACCATGGAGACCGACGTGCGGGATGCTTGGCGGTCCCTCTGTTGGGAGATCATCTTCACGTACTTCAGCGACGCTTGCTTCCTCTGCGTCGCGCTGGGCCCGCGGCCGGTGGCGCTCGCGTTCTTGGCCATCTGCAACCTAGCGACCCTTAAAGTGGCGAGGCAGGTTTACCTGACCGCGAACGGTGCGGACGGAGACGTGAGCAAGTGGCAGCGCGCTGCGATGGCGGTGTTGGCGATGGACAGCACCAAGGTCTTGGCCATCTACCTCGTGCTCGACTTTTACCTGGGTGCTCTGAGCTTTGTGTCTCTCTGCATTACGACGGCCTTCTCGTTGGACAAGGAGGTCTGCTTGTCGGATGTGCATGCCTCGGGGGACGACAATGGGAATGGGGAGGGTGCTGATCTCGCCAGGATCGACGTCGCCGGAGACGCCGAAGGGTCTGAATCGTCTGACGACGTTAGTGCAGAGGATTCGAGCGCGATTGCTGCCTCTGAGCATGAAGAGGAAGGCTCGGCCACGCAGGAGCATTGTGATGAATCGAGTTCAGAGGAGCAGCGTCAGGAAGAACCAGACTACAGCAGTAGCAGCAGCGTGGACGACTGGAGCTTCGTGGAGGTCGATCCGGTGACGCCGAACAAAGTTAACGGTGGCACCACTCGGAAGTTCAGGCCTTGGCCACGGATTTACATGGGTCGTAGGGTGTGATTCGCTATTCTGGGCCTGATTGATCGTGTTATTCTTTTTGAACTTGTTGCATCTTTATTTGTCACACTAGGGTTCATGTATCAAACTCTGTTCGAAATGGCAGAACTTGTTACTCCTCCAGTTATTAAAAGTTGTTTTAGAGTATCTTTAGTGTATTGAACCGATGCCGATTCAAAGTCATGCCACGTAAACATTATAGGAACTGAGATTATTTTTCTGCAATGTATTAAACCGATTCTACTAATAACTGGGACCAACGTTACACTAAAAAACCACAAAATAATAATATCCTTTCTTAACCACACTCTCTCCTATGTAATTGTTTAATATTCATATTGAGTTGTTTAATGTTTTGAATCGACTCCTAAGCAGAGATCAGTTTTATGTTTTTTTTTGTTAGAATCGACCCCTACAATGTATTAAATCGATTAAATGTTTTCTCTCCTCATTTCAACCGGCTAAAACACAACATTGGAGATAGCCTTAGAATGCGTACAATCAAAGTTTGAAAACTTTGGTCATCGATATTTTTTTTAAAAAAAAAAAATAGATTAGATATACGAAAATCATATATGTATATTCTTCTCAAAAAGTACTTTTATAATATTATTAGTTTGTACAAATATATTACAATATTAATTATGAATCAAAATTGTATTTTCGGAACGGTATCGACGTCAAAAGGTACTCTAATGAGCTTGTTTGGGCCGAGTCATGCAAAATGACGCCTGCTACTAGTGTCTTCATGTGCGGCAGGGAAGAAGAGCTTCATGTCGGCAAATAGAGGGCGTCAGATATGAGAGAGAAGAAAATTGGGAAGAGTGAGGAGAGGGCGTGGAGGAAGAAGAGGATGAGAAGGGCATGAATGTCATTTTGAATTATTTCTCTCTCTAAAACAATGAGTAATACTATTGTAATGATATCAGTGTTTCCTAGCAAAAGAACACATTTTTATGATGTATTTTGAAAAAGACATAAAATTTAGGTATCCTATAGCCACTGATATAAAATTATAATATGTGGTATCCAATTTTGCCAATATTGTAATCCCGGAATGTGCATACGTCCGTTCCTCTCGCGTCGGATACTCGGTTTCGAGCCACTAGACGCACTGACAGAGGAGCGGAGGGAGTCAGCACCAAGAAAGTTTTTTTTAAAAAAAACGAGGGAATCTCTGTTGCCTTGTGGCCCTGTGCTCGGGAAGCTTGTACGTCGCTCCCTTGGTACAGTATTAATGTTTTATTCGCATTCTCTTTTGGGAAACTGTACTGGGAAACGCTTTTTACAACTGTACTGCTGGATTGCGTCTAAAACAATCCATGGTTTGAGACTCATTTATTAGATTTCGCTACTAGAACGAGAGGAAGAAAAAGGAGTTATATTGAGGTTTCTCCTTTTTATCGAGGGGATATGGCAAAACAATGGGAATCGGAAAACTTCCCATCTTTCAAAGAAACAGAGTTGCTAAAAATAATGAGAACCATAATTATCCATGGCAATTCTTTTCAGGCAGAGTGATACATACATCGATAAAGAACTAGGCTTTATAGTCAAGAACGCACTTCTGGATACTCGCCAACGCTGCCGCCTGGACCTGCAGGCTGCAGCCGCGGCGGGGTGGAGGCACCCGGAGCTGGACACAAATATGTGAAGAGTAGAAGGGAGGGCATGAAAATCTCACACCGAGGGCATGACCAGTAAATGGGCAGCAGCAGTCTTGTTTGGGCCCCTCCGTGCACGTGCATCCCAAGGAGGCGATCAGAGCACAGTGTCGTCATTTCAAATTGGGCTCCATCAAGTCTATAGCCTGTAGGAACCAGGCAGAAGCAGCCAGAGGGTGACAGAGAGAGATGGGTTCCATGGTGCTCCTCCGTTCTTTGGCCTGCGTCATCTTCCTCCTCTGCTCATCGCTCGGGGCAGCAAATGGGATGTACGGTAGAGCTGGTGCGGAGGAGGAGGAGGCGAGCAGGAGGGTCACCGATGGCACCCGCGGCACCGCGAATGCTGCGTGGCCGGGGTACCTCTACACCAGAGCGGTTGGGCGATGCACGCCCCAGTAAGCACACGCTTCCCATTCCCATTACTGTATCAGTTTCTTGGCTTTCCTTTGCAGAACCACATTTTTTTTACTTGATTCTTTTAGTTAGCGGTCACCACAGTGTTAAGTTAGACATCGAATCTTGGGTAGTCCTGTGTGTAGAAACCTTTCTCCGATTAGTTTGGAACAAGGTTGGGGATTTCAACTTACATATTGTCGACGCCAAAATGTAGAAACGGCAAGCTTTAACCGACCCAATGGAAATCGAAATCGCTCGCACCTACATGCCCAGGAAATGAGCAGTGCGATGAACTGTAACCTTTGTGGGTTGGGAGACGAGTTCCAAGAATGTAAATTTTAGGCTTTTTCAGGCTTACAGTCTGAGCAAAGTGACCACTTTCGCGATTGGGTAGATCTAAGAATGTTGTGTTTCAGCCTAAAAGGTCCAGCGGAATCCGCACAAGGTTGCAAGAAGGTGGCTTTTGCGAGCCCACAACCTTTAATTTGCTTTCATGAAATCCCTTGTCGTATATGCCAAGCTAAAATCTTCAACTTACGGTCGATGGAATCATCCTGACAAGTTCTACAACATCTGCTCATTCATATCCAATTCCAGGGTACGTGTTGAGTAAAAAAATTCTCATATTCTCTGGTAATGTACAAAACATATGGTTCAGGGAGCAGGAAAAACATATCAACAAGCGACTATTGTTGTAGTAGTATAACATATTTTCTGCAGTAACTCATGGTACTACATATAGCAGATCTGTATATTGAGCCTACTTCCGCCGAGTTGCCTATAGTAAATACATAACCATCATAACAATTCAGGGTTGAGTCGTGTGGGCATCATTAATTACAGGCATCTAATGTTTTTTCGTGCTTCTCAAGCTCTGGTTGTTGAAATTGTGGTCTTGTGGGGCATTCTGTTATGAAGATAAGTGTTGTGACCATGTGGGGCGTTCTCTGCTAGGGAATGCACTGTTATCATAGCCCAGCATGATTCACCAGCTTATGAGACAGTTTAAGTTCCTTTTTATAAGGGAATAAATACCATGGCTAAATCTATTGACTTCGCAATGGTTAGACTTTATGTCATGAGTAATGCTAACCTGCTCGTTGCAAAACCTTGAGACACCCTGTGTCCAGACATTAGTCCAGGGTACCAGAAATTAGACTTATACGAGGGTATTCAGCTAAATGATCTTATTATATGAAACAAAACCGTTTTTGATACTTTCCTCGACAATTCTTCAACCCTCCGCATTGTATACTGTGAGGTATGTGAACATTTTTCTTTTGTACATGACTCCAATTGGAGGATATTTTGGTAATTCAAGAATGGAATGGCTTGATGATAATTTAACGTGTACAATGCCAAGCATTACAATTTTATGAAACTGGAGTTTTCACCAATACGACAAGTGTCTGTTAAAAAAAACACTGCAGTAAGCCGTTGTTTTGCTTCCTCTGAAACTTTGCAGGTTCTGGAGCAGTGGAGCTGAACCATGGCCCAACATCGTCCCACAGGAAGCAGCAGTGTCAAAGGTGTTCGGCTCCAGGTCCGTTGAGAAGTACGGGCCGCGCCTTACCCTGTTGGAGGCTACCATGAGGACCGATGACATTGGTGGCAGCGCCTTCGTCAAACTCGTGAAGCAAGGAAGCGCGGCTCTCCTCAATGCCTACACAAGGAGAGGATTTCCTTTCGATTCCTGGGAGGTGAAGGCACTGCTGCTGGAGGCACTCGTGTCCGAGGAGGCTGCGGCTGTCCAGGCCGAGCGGTTCGAGCAGGCAAACGAATCCTGCATTTGAAAGCTGGTGATGAAAGAGCTGCCATCCCTGCTTGGAAGCTGTATCAGCAGACTGTTAGTATAGTAGTTGGTTTGTAGACTGCAGTAGGTCACCGCTTCTGTGACTTGGGATCTCTCAAGCAATGTTCTCTTTTGGTTGGTATGTTATCTAGATGCTTTTGCGATTTCTGAAATGTTGTTTGCACTGATGTTTGGTGCGATGTTTATCTGTGTGCGACTGAACCTTTCGTGTTGTGATTTAGATGAAAGGTCCATATTGCCGTATTGGTTATCCTATTTCTATACTATAATTTCTACTAATTGGCTCAGCGTGTCATAGAACTCACTATCTGTTTATAAACAAGGGAGAAAAAACTTATAAGGAACGGCTGATGTACGATCTACCATACCGTTGACGCCACCTGCGTTCCTCCTAGCGCAACACGTGTTCGTTTTTTCCCCAATGATCGAGCACCCAATTCCCTTTCCCGTGCGGAGCGCTCGCCGCCGCTTTCCCTTTCCCGCACTCGCCAGCTTTCCCTTTATGTATGTTTTGTTGGGAAAAAAATTTTATATGACCCTTCCGATTCGCTGATCTGCACTACAAAACATTCTCTATATTATATTCCACTATATTGCACCAAAATTGTCCGTTTTTGTTACTGTTGTCAACTCCGTTAAATTTTTCTCATCAGTTTTTTTTTCAAAATTACCAAATTACACTCTCATCCATTAGGCTCCTTCCACTCGGCCAGCTAGGACAATCCAAAAGCCTTACTCGTCGCCGCGCCATAAGAGTCGCCTACTTCTTCACCACCGCCTCCCTCCACCTCCGTTGTAGCCTTATCTCTAGGTTAGACCATGTGACTAGGTCTAGTATATTTTAGTTGATGAATAATTGACAATGTTGGATACTGATGTTATTTGAGACGTGAGGTGTGCGTGGACTTATGCCGGTCAAGTTGGGAAGAACTTGTGCTGAGAAAATATGTTGATTTGGTCTTTGCATGTGTAGGGTAACTCGAAGGCGATCGTGGTCTACGGCGGTAATCGGGAGATGGCTTGGTGCGAAGTCATGGTCCAAAGGGTCGAGGATGCTGGAGGAGACAGTCGAGCTCAAGTTGGAGCGCGTGGAGATCAAAGATGGATGATGCGTGTTAGAGCTACGGAGGTGCAGTCCGGAGGCTACGACACGTGATAATTTTGGGGTGTTTAAAATTGTTTTGTAATCTGGTGTAAAAGCTTATGTATTGGGCCCTAAGATTTTAGTGTGCTATACATGGGTGTTTGGGTGCCAATACTAAAAAGTTTTTAGGGTTGGTGGCTGTCGTATAAAAGGATCCGGAGTTGGGACGTTTAGGGTCAGCCACGACAGGAATGAAATTAGGTGGTGACGGCATAGAAGTGGGGCGACGTGCTATGCAGAAGGCGGTGGCTGCTTGAAGAGCGTCGTGTATTGTTCGTGTGCAAGAACAGAACCTTGGGAGGTGATTGATGTGCATGCGGTTGGAGCATGCTGTCCAGGTATTGGTTTCTTGGTAGATGACCTTTTGCATTGAGTTAACAAGACTCTGGCTGTGAGGCTTTGGTGGCTCCTAGTGGCTGGAATCTTTGGATTTGTTTATTGCTAGTAGTCACAGCTTTTTGGTCTAGAAGTGGATTCGATACCAATAGCGCATGTGTTCCTATAGAAAAACAATCTTGCTATGCGTGGATTTGATTGCTTGCTTGAGCTGTGAGGGGCGGCTGTGCATGCGGCTATGAGGTGTATGTGAGCGGCGGCGGCACATCTTTTTACTGCTTACTACTCGGTGATTTTTCTCCCTGCCTCGGGCCGATCGCTAGCGCATGTGCAAGCAAGCGCATGTACACAGCGTGTGCACTAGAAGAGATCGAAGTTCCTTTTCGATGTTCTGCTACTTTCAGTTGGACGAACAGACAATAGCAGGATTTTATTGAAAAAGCTTCCGCTATAGATTATAATCATTCACCCCTTTCTGATTGTCATTAACGATTCTACACTCTACGTAAACCACATCCCTTCCCCTCCCCTCCACCTCCACCTACGGCGCCGGTGGAAACAGTGGGCTAAGGAGCCCAGTGTTGCTGCAGGAGATGGTTGAGGGGATGGGGAGGGTGATGGTGTGGGCCCGTCACGGGTGCAGGGGGCAGCAGCCATTGAGGGCTCCCATGAGGAGCAGGCGGCGGCGGGCAGGAGGAGGAGGTCACCGCTGCGGGATACGACAGGTTCAAACTCAGTCTCGTCGGGGGAGGAGGGCAAGGAGTAGCCGCCAGGCACCGCTCGTGAGCTCAGATATGGTGGCCTCGTCTGCGGCGAATTCTTGGACCCATGTAGGGCTTGACCTTGCTGATGTTTGTGTTGTGTGACCATGCTGATGAGTACGTCCGGCCGTCGGTGAGCTTGTTGGTGTTGATGGCGCACGACAAGTCAGCACCCCATCCTTGTCAGGTGTGGACTTTGATTTTTATTTTGTACTCAGTGTGCAAAGTTTGCAAGAATTTGGCATTTGTTGCTTTCACCTGGCGAGGGGTGAAGCCAGTCATGGGCCATGCTTCGGGCTAGGCCGACTCTTCCTGATCTAAACCTTCTATTCATTTGAATTTTTGAAAATTTCTTAAAGGGTTTTCCATGGACTTTTGACCATAGGGCTCGGGCTATAGCCTATCTAGCCCGATACTCATATCTACTCCTAACCTGGCAGTAGTTGGTTTTGGGATTTTTGAGTTTTTTAACATCTCAAAGACAGTGGCGTTATGGCAAACGATTTTGTTGAGTCATGATTTTTGCAAAGTTCTTTGATGCTTGAGCTATTTTTATCCATTTGTCATACATATCAGAATTTTCCTTTGTTTAATTGTTCCCAGTAATTTTCTTACAAATTTTTAGAGACAGAAATCGAAGCACTAAGTTTCCTTTCTTTGTTAAACTATGATTTATCTTCAATGTTTAGTTTTTTTTGGGGAGAGAGAACCCTCAGTGCTCAACAAATTTATTTACTGTGTGGTGTGCCTTGTAGGAATTAATTGTTTTATGGGAAGATGTAGAAACTAATTGTTCAATTGTTACTTTACTAGAGGATGGGATGTTGCTATATAGTGTGCGAGCGGCAGCACACTGACTATGGCACTACACAGTCATCAGGACAGACACTCATAATCCAAAAGATACACAGGGATAGAGAGGGAAAACAACGTGGGGCGATCCATGACCCTAAGCCGGTCCCTCAGGCACGACATGTTAGAATATAGTCGCTTTAAACCGAACCATCCCGACCCCTACTGTACTGCCATGTGTCATGCTGAGAAGGGTAGTGAGGAAAGAAAAAAAAGGCTCAACTGCGTGCACCGTGTGGCATGCAAAGAGCGCGTCCGCACCAACCCAGCCGTGTGGGCGACCGTAAATTAGTGAACTAATTTGGTGTACTTACCACTTCGTCTTCGGTTCGTCCGTAAAAGGTGTATGTGGTCCGTCCGTGCTTGTGGGGTGGCAGCGACGCTGATGTGAGTCGTAATTTGCACGGAGCCAGCGTGGGCGCACCGCGCAACCTACCAAAGAAACCTGACGATGCGTCGAGGCGGCACGGCACGCAACCTTGGACGGTTGGGGGCGAACCACAGGAAGGGCGAGAGCGGCAGCGTGTAGTACTAGTTCCCCACTGGCCGCTGGCCCGTAAACAGCGCCCGGCAATGGACGTAAAGAGGCCCGAGCAGGCTGCACCACACGTCCAAAACATCCAGATTTGCCGCTTTCCCATGTCCCAACCGCATCAGCCCGCAGGGGCAGCGCGGCTGGACTGGGCGACGACGGCCGATGCGGCACAGTGTCGTTCGTGCCTCGTGTGTGCGAATATGGCCGATGGGGCGACGGCCCATGGGAGTTGCGGCAACCGAACAAGTCGACGCGCGTTACGTGCTGAGGCCGCATGGCCAGTGGGTGCGAGGCAGGCCTGCTTGCGTTGGGGATTTGGGCGTCGCACATGGACTGTGGGCCGTAGGCCGTTAGCGTCGGAAGCGTTTGCTTTTGACCCATGATGTCAGGAGAGGGAAGTGGTGGGCGCCTGCGCGCGTGCTGCGACATGCTCACGGGAAAGTTGTTTTGGAATAGGTACAGTCAAACATTGAAAATTTTAGTTGTCGATATATTTTTAAATGTTTATTAGATATATGAAAATTATATACGTAAATTTATCTCAAAAAATACTTTTGTAATATTATAAATCTATTATGTTTTATAAATATATTGCAACAATATTTAGTGATCAAAATTACATTTAAGAGACCGTATCGATATCCAAAATGACTTATTTTTGTGAACCGATGGGGGTATAATGGAAGGTAGGTCCACTTTACAACTCTCAATTATGATAGTACTTTTAAAAATGGAAATTGCTACTGTGAAGACCTACAATACAAGGAAATTTTGCGTGCTTGGACAACCCACCCACTGACCGACTAGCCACTCGCTCATCGATGGTCGGACTTTGCCTCCCGGGAGCGCGCCACCAAAGCTACGCCTCCCTGCCTCCAACTCTCTCTAGGGTGTTATGCTCGCGCTACTACGAAATCTTCGATCTGGCGCCGGTAGAACTCGTCGTCCTTGGCAACGACAATCCCCCGCAGATGGCAAACTCAGTGGTGGACCGATCGGGGTCGTGGCGACGAGGATGTGATGTCGGGGCTGACAGATCCGACCAGCGACAAGTTAGCTTCCTTTTATATAGAAGAATAACCTTAATCTATAAAACAGTTTACA
This sequence comes from Phyllostachys edulis, assembly GCA_036346405.1. Taxonomy (NCBI): domain Eukaryota; kingdom Viridiplantae; phylum Streptophyta; class Magnoliopsida; order Poales; family Poaceae; genus Phyllostachys; species Phyllostachys edulis. The sequence goes on from CM070552.1 coordinate 51,276,628, forward strand.
ACTTCGAACAACAAAACACTCCTTTCTTTCGAAACAACTCCGGTTTTATCTGACCTAACTTACGTGGCGTGCTAATAGAGGAGCCCGCCAACAAAGTGGCCTATACCATGGAGCAAAATCTCTCTCTCTCTCTCTCTCTCTCTCTCTCTCTCTCTGGCACAATGGAAATGGCACTCCCCTAAAAAAAATTGAAAAGGGCACTGTGGAACAATAATTGCATGTTGCTCCTCAAGTCCTCATGAAGTGATATGATGACTGGGGCGGCGTAGAGTGTGATGCTTGACTTGTCAACGGTTGTATAGATGTTTCCCCACTTGAATTCCGTCCTAGCAATGCAAGCTCCATACCTTCATAGCAGCCATCAGACGGCTCCAGCTCATCCATCCAGGAACATGTCCAACAAAATTCCAAAAATTCGTTACAACTCATTGAACCAGCTACAAGCCGTGCAGGCATATGCAGGGAATGTACGCGGACATATTTGTTCGTACGCGTTGCCAATTGCCGCCATCGCCATGTTAGCTCCCATGTCTTCTGCCCAGGAGCACATCATATACATTGCATGTAGCCATCATTCATGCCTTTCCCCCCTACCAAGCCTTGCACGGTCACAAACTCACAACTCACAACTCACAAGGTCGCAACCACATGAAGAAAAATCTCTGAAAACGAACGTGCTATTTCTTGTCGCTTGACATGACATTGGCTTTACGAGTTTGCTCTCGTTTTTCTTCTTTGGTTGTCATCGAACAATCAAAACATCTGTGCGATGGCTACGGTGTTTAATAGTTCAGGGTCAAATTCTCAGAAAGAGAAGTTTTAACTTACAAATATAGCATCACTCCTTGGTTTCGTCTTTCTGATCAGCTGTCATGTCTATAACGACATCAATAAAAAAGGTACTAATAATACATGTACACCACTTCGTAACGCCCTAATTTTTGGGACCATTTAAACCTCTCACAACTATCTAGGATGCGCGGTTGTGAAGCAAGTAGCATCTCAAACAAGTTTTTGATCACAACAAAAGCTAAACTTTTATTACACAAGATTAAGACTTAGCAACTGGTTTTAACACTGACACGGGCATCCAAACCCAAAGTTAATATATTACAAGACAAAAGATCTTCCAAACTACAGGCACGCTTGAGCGTGGTCGGAACTTAGTAACAGTAATCACTGCCATCTGTAGTTCCATCAAAATCTTGCTCATTAAGATCTTCAACATTTTCTTAGGTTTCCTCTATAGTTGATATTGCAAGAATGAGTACACAGTCGTACTCAGCAAGCTACATGGAAAAGCTAATTAATTACATGCTAGGAATTCAATGGATTGTTTAGGGTTTACCATATCAAGTGTATGTGGATGCATTTGGGTTTAAAGCAGTTTATCTTTAAAGCAGTAAAACAATAATAAATATAACATCAAGGGTTTACTCAACAATTGCAATTACCAACTAAATATCTCAAAATCTCTACTCATGCCTCATGTATTGGAATCACCTATGAACACAACTTCATTAACCGGAAGCATGGCGTATTCGAATACTTTTGATTATACTCTGCAGAGTTGCTCAACTTTACCCACAAGATATATCAAACTCATACTACCATGCAATATACATGTAACATGTTAGCATGCGACTGAGTTGAGATAACAAGACATTTTCACTGCTCAACCTTTCCAGCCTCTACCCGGTAGGCGCTAGATCAATACAGCCATCAGGAAACCACCAGCCAATGGTGGAGTGCTCAATCTGATGCTGACTGGACCATACCGTTGTGTGGTTCAGCGAGTGCCCAAACTGGTCCACTCCTGACTCACCCCAGTTCCGCGGCTGCTCTATCACACAAGCGCACACGCCTTTCCTGTAGATATTCAATTGGGAGAGTAGTGTACTAAGCCAAGTTGGAATGACCATACATGTGGTTGAGCGGTTTCTGTGTCTGTTACTTGGCACAAGTTTCTTGTCCTTACTTGTCTCTAGTGAGAAAGTGGACCAACACCAACTCATGGTTGTCTACCTGCTTGATCTTACCTTTGACTTACTTTTTTCAAGTCTATTGGGTTGTCCAACCTCCTGGTCTCAACCCTCAACTCTCCACCAAAAACCATTGGCGAACCGCCAATACTCTTTTCCAGAATTTATAAACACATTTTGTGACAAAGCTGAATTTCTAGCTATTATTTTATGTGAACTTGTCAAGATGAATATGGCCTACAAGGAACAGGTAGGTTTGTATGTGGGGTATCGGGATTTATCTATTTATCATGGCATTCGAAAGTATTATTTCAATATTTAAAGTAATTGGTACAAATACAGTCATGAAAGTAATAATATAAATACATGAAATATAGGCTCAAAATGATCAAAGGAATGCGATTTGCCTCCTTGCACAAAGACTTCTAGTAATTTGTCTTGTCCGGTGCTCTCCAGAGCTTGGTCGTCGAAGTCGTGACCTAACGCGAAATAAAATAAAATAAATAAAACAAAGTATCCGGCTCGACAAGGAAAGAGCTGGGAACAACATGCAAGTAAAGATATTCGGAAGGAAACATAAACAAAGGTGGTGTGATATGGTGGAGATTTATTTGGTGCTTAATTTGGCTGAACAGAGTTGATAAATGGATTCACGAGCTCGAAACGGTCGAAATGGATATATGATGCCGAATTAGGGTTTTGGGATGAATAGTGTCAGACAATGAACAATGTTGTTTTTACTCTTCATGTACGAAAACAGGTTATGAATAGTAAGCGAGTTCGCTGTTTTTGGCTGTGAGCAGTAGATAGGTTTTACTGTTTTTGGGCTAAAATGAATAGTGTCGGTCTGATTTTGGTTTTGGGCTTGAAAAAGTGCAAGGCTGCATAATGCTAGGATGGCCCAACATGCAAATGGGCCAGAGGCCAGAGCTGCGCACTGCTCCGAGCCAGTGCGCGCTCGTGGCGCCCGAGCCAGGGAAGAAGAGAACCGGTGGCGCTCTGGCGGCTCTCGTGACTGGAGGCGGTGGGGAATGGTGCGGTGAGCACCAGGGCAACAAGAGGAACCCATTTTTGGGTTGGGTTCGGGCCAAGGTGGCTCGGGGAAGGGGTGGTGGCACGGGTGGCGCACGGCCGGAGCAGGGGACAACGAGGGCAGCGCTCCGATGAATCTCCGGCCAAAACAGCCGTAGCTCGAGCACCCGTGGAGTGAGAGGAACTCAGGAGTGGCTTTGGTGGAGCGTGGGAAGGTCCAAGGTGGCTTGGCGGCGATGGCCGTGTCGGGCATGGTGGCGGTGCTCGGTGCTAGCGAGATTCTGGCAAGGGCAGGTAGGCAGAGGTGGGGGAAAGAAGCGGGAGGACAAGGTGGAGCTAAAGCCGAGAGGGGAAGGAAGGGGAGGAAAGGATGCGGAGAATTTTACCGTTGCTCATCGGGGAAGAAGAGTATGGCGGCAGGGATTCCTCAAAATCGGCCGGCTCTGGGGACAAAGGAGCAAAGGGGCGGTGGTGTCGTTGGGTGTGGAGGTGAGAGCGTGCCCTGGGTGGCCTTTTATATCAATGGGGAAGGTGGTGGGAGCAGAAACGGGGCGCGGAGCGTGGGCGGCGCGCAAACGGCGCTAGGCGGGGCGAGGTGGCGGCATGGGCTAGGTGGGGGTGTGTGCCTGCAATGAAGGCGGAGCAAGGTGGGGCGGCGAGCTGGCTGGATGCTGACGAAGGCGGAGATGAGAGAGATGGTGTGGCGCGGGTGACGCACTAGGGAAGAAGGGGGTAGCGCCCGGGAGGAAAAGGTGTTTTTGGGGTGAGGAACACGGGAAGGCCGAAAAGGGAAAGCGGATTGGGGAGAAAATCTTCCAAATTGGGAAAGAATTTGAATTCAAGCCAAAAACTTCAAAAAGTTTTGAAAATCCGAAATTTTGGGTTATTTCATATACTGTATCACCAGTGACCAGACTAACGTTCAGGTACGAAGAACAATTTAGAACAGATGAGGATTTACTTTGATTTTGCTTTGATTCTTCAGAAATCATGACCGAACGTTGGGAAAAGGAAGTTTCAACTTTCTGAACTTGATGCCCTCGCTGGTGCATATGTGAGCAATGTCGACCATTTTTGGCACTGCAGATGAAACATACTCTGATACCATTTGTAATGCTTAAAAAGTCTTATACACTGTGGAACTCTGGGCTCGCCGACAATGGCTCAAAGAAGAGCTGTGTGGGACAGGCTGCGTTGGAGTATCAAAATTGTAGTATCGTTTCTGCGAATACGTGCTTACTTTCTTGAGTGGCAGACAATCTGTGATTTGAAGTCAAAATTGTTTTGTTTCCAAGCAGAAAAAAGGAGCACCCGGACGTGAAGTTCTCGGAGCTATATGTCTGCATATGACAAAGTTTTTTTTATCTGAATAAATAACAAACCATGTCAAGACAACAATCGACACACCAAGAATTTCAGTGATTCTACAGCATTGTAAATGTTGGAATATCAACATTGTAGTATTGTTTCTGCCAATCTGTGCTTACTTTCTTGAGAGTGAAGAGAGTGATACACAATCTGTGATCTGAAGTCAAAATTGTATTTTTCCAAGCAGAAATAAGGGTCACCTGGACGTGAAGTTCTCGGAACGAGCTATATATCTGCATTTGACAAAGTTTTTACCTGAATAAATAACAAACCATGTCAAGACAACAATCGACACACCAAGAATTTCAGTGATTCTACAGCATTGTAAACTGCCGATCAATATCCTGAAACAATCCAATTCTAATTGTCAATTGGAATAAATTTCTTGAGGCACAACTGGGGGCTTTTCGTCAGAAACTCTGAAATTTTGCAAATCTGATTTGACGATATTTTGTACAGTACACAGAGATCAGCAACTATGACCTGAAACTCCTTTAATCCATATGGAGATAGCTAACCGACATGACAGGCTAGATTACATCTCATGACCAAGAAGACTTATTGACATGTCATTGTACAAGTTACAATAGGTTGAAATCGGTGTAGTCCACGAGCTGCTTTGCAGCTCAATTGCCATTCGTTCATTCCTCTGTGCTGTCGATTTGTGGCGTGTTATTTTGACCCAGGAAAAGAGCGGAGCAAAGACGAGTTGTTTCGTTCTTACAGGCAAGGATCCAAAAGCCGGTACCAGACCAAATCCCGTCGGGTGGCCGGGAAAAAAAAACAGCCGGTAACCGGATTTCCCGGAAAAAAAAACTGGTTAAATTTCGCTTGAAAACCAGCCAAATTTCGAAAATTAAAATTTGAATTTGCAAACTCGGAAAAACTAGCCGGGATTTTCCTTCCCGGACCCTGGCCGGTAACCGGTAACCGGCGGTTACCGGCTGGGTTTTCCCCCCTGCTTACAGGTATTATGACAGTATTCTGTGGCAAGAATTTCGTGAATTCTGTGGCAAGAATTTCGTGAAACTCTCTGAAAAAACAGTTTCCTATTCTAATTCAGAAATAGGCAATGGAAGATGGCTGCTAGGTGTGCAGATCGTGTTCTTGTGACTATTCAAGAAATGGAGAAGCTGCGCGGGGGATCAGGTTATCTCTCACTCAGTGTTCCTAATAATTTCCTAAAATTTGGACATAGCGATGCACCTCCTTCCAATAAATCACATGCATATCAATTTTTAAAAAAAAACTGAAATAGGTAAGGTTGCATTTTAAACTAGTAAGGTTACACCAACTAAATGTGCAAAATATTATTGTGCTGTTCAGGATTAACATCAACTAGTGGTACAATGATACGTAATTTATTCAGGTGCCGTTGTAAAGAAGTGGACTTTTCAGCCACTTAGTCCGAAGCATCTCTTTTTAAAATAAAAAAAATACACAGGATATTTTAAGACGCGAGAAAGTTCAGTATCCTTCATTATGACTTCAGGATGTTTCGTCTTGAGTAATACTAGAACACTTCAACTGATCAAAAGCAGAGAAATGGACAAAACAACCAACAGCAATAATTATACAGATATGATTCTAATGCAAGAAGAAAGCAAGAATTGATAAATCGAAAGGACTAAAGGATTAGTAGTCTTATTATGATAAGGTAATGACTGCTTGCAATCAGATCACATGTTTTAGCTAGTAGGCATAGTTTTTTTTTTTTTTTGAGGAAACGACGAGAGTGTCGTTATTGCATTAAAGGGAGTGGAGGTTCACAAAACGGAAGGGGGTACCCCCCCTCCCAAAAAGAAAGAAAGAAAGAGGAGAAAGGGAGAAAGACACACACACACATGAAATATTTACAAAGGATTCCCCCCTCCTAAGCTAGCGCGCCAATGTGAGTATCCTCCCTATCTCGCAGATAAGTCTGCAGCTTGGTTGCCCTACTCTGTGTCAATGCCCAGGTCTCTTCTTTAATGACCGCCATCAGCCCCGTTGGCGTCTGTCTAAGATGCTGGAAAATCCGCCTATTTCTTTCTTTCCAGATCTGCCACAACGTGAGAATTAACAACGAGCCTTGTCCTTGCCTGCAGGTGCTATTTGCGGAGAGGAAAATGGTTGTCCACCAATCCACCATTTTCTGCTGAGAAGTCCACTGGGTTGGATTTAAATTATCACGTTGCACCCATGTGGCCACTAAGGTCCAAATTTGTCTGGCATAAGAACACTCGACAAACAGGTGTATAGCTGTCTCCGGGTTATTAGTACAGAGTGGACACCAGTGGTCATTTTGCATGTGGCGTCGTGCGAGGACATCCGCCGTCGGCAGGCGCTGTTGAATGAGAGTCCATGCGAAGATTTTGCATTTTTGCGGTGCCCAGACATTCCAAATCAGATTTTGGAAAGGGGCCTCCATTGCCCCCAAAAATTGCGCATAATATGCCGACTTGGCTGAGTAAATTCCGAAACTTGTCCATTTCCAAATTATGTCATCCTCATTTTGAGATAATGTAACTTGGCAGACCAAGGTATAGACCTTGACAAACTCAGGTATAAGGTCCACGGTAATTTTCCTCCTGATGTCCGCAATCCATTTCCTCCCATCCATTGCTTCTTGCACCAGTCTATTTTTCCTGGCCGCAATGCGAAACAGTCCCGGAGCCAAATCTTTGAGCGGCCTTGTCCCTACCCATTTGTCTTTCCAGAAATTTGCTTTGTCCCCTTTACCAATACTAATCACTGTAGATGCCTGGAAAAGATCAAAGTCGGTTTGAGTTATCGGTAGTGGCATCCCATTCCAATGCTTCTCAGGCGCCTTCCATTGATACCAAAGCCAGCGAAGTCGAAGGGCACGGCTGAACTGTTCCAGCGCCAAAACCCCTAGACCGCCAAACTTTTTTGGACGACAAACCTTGCTCCAATTCACCTAGCAACTTCCTCCAGAGCAGATGTCATTCCCGGTCCAGAGCCATGCTCTACGGCGTTTGTCTATTTGTTTTATGACCCAGGACGGTAACTCCATAGATGTTTGATGATACGTCGGTATGGATGTGATGGCTGCATTAAGCGCTACTAGCCTCCCTGCACGGGATAGCATGTTCTTGTGGTACCCGCTTAACCGTGCTTGAATCCTTTCAAGCAAAGGCTGAAATAAAATCTTCCCCGGCTTACGGCGCGAGAGTGGCAATCCAAGATATTTACAAGGCAGCTGCACTCGAGTTGCTGCAAAATTTTGTAGAATTTCATCTAGAGGAATCGATTGGCATTGGATTGGTATGACGGCACTTTTGGCGATGTTTATGTTGAGGCCCGTTACTTTTCCAAAAACTCGCAGAATCTCTTTTATGTTGTCAACATCATCCTTAGTAGGCGACAGAAAAATCATTGCATCATCAGCATACAAAGACAACCTCGCTTTCATGAATTTTGCACTAAGCGGCGACAGCCACCCATTATGATCTGCCAATTCCAAGATATAATGCAGGACATCAATTGCCAGAATAAAAAGGTAAGGTGAGAGGCAATCCCCTTGCCGCACCCCACACTGGTGTCAAATCTTCGGCCCCGGTATGCCGTTTAGCACAATCCTTGAGTTGGATGTGGCTAGCAACATTGCAATCCAGGTCCTCCATCTGTGGCCAAAGCCTCTGTGTTGCAACATGTCTAACAAATATGGCCAAGAGATGGAATCGAAGGCCTTTGCAATATCCAACTTTAGCAGGATCATTGGTGTCTTGGACCGGTGGTAACTCCTGACAATGTTCTGCACATAAAGGAACTTATCTTGTATAGTCCGCCTTTTAATAAATGCACTCTGGCTTATGGAGATTAGATTATCCATGTATTTGGAGAGTCTAAGAGAGAGCATCTTGGACAATAATTTAACCATGCTGTGAATCAAGCTAATTGGCCGAAATTCGATGATCTCCGTTGCCTGGTCCTTTTTTGGAAGCAAAATGATGTTAGCTGTGTTTATTTTGTTCAGGTGCACCCCATTCATAGAATGAATTTTTTGGAAAACAGATAGCAATGTCTCTTTAATGGTTTCCCAGCTCGCCCTGAAAAAACATCCAGTGTACCCATCCGGACCTGGGGCTTTTTCTGTCGGCATTTTATTGATTGCTGACAAAATCTCATGCTCTGTGAAAGGTCTCTCTAAATCAGTAGAGGCATTGATCAGCAGTTCCTTCAGACCCAGGGAGTCCCAGAGAAAAGAATGGGTTGCCGGCTTTGCAGTGCCTAAAATTTCTAAGTAGTGTTTGGCCAAAGCCTCCTCTTTTTCTGAATGCTGCAGAAACGTGTTTCCCTGATGCCACAAGGTATGAATTAGTTTCTGCCTTCTTCTGGAGCTTGCCTTTAGATGGAAAATTTTTGAGTTTGCATCTCCTAGCCGTAGCCATAACAGCCTGGAGCGTTGTTTCCATTTCATTCGATGAATCGCCGCTAGCCCTAGAATTCTAAGCTTAAGCGCTGCACGCAGGTCGTGTTCCTCCTGCGAGAGCAGGCGTTGCTCTTGCGCTCTATCAAGCTGAAGGATCACTTCAAGGGCTATTAGCATCTGTGATCTATAATCACCAATGTGTGCTTTGTTCCAATCTCTTAGGGCTCTCGCAGTCTTTTGCATTTTAGATATCAAAATTTTTATCGGGTCCACCTCCTGTACCGGTTGGGACCAAGCCTCTTGAACCACATCGTTGTAACCCGTCATCAACGGCCAATAGTTCTCAAGGCTAAATCTTCGTGGAGCTCAACACTGCTCCATTTCAGAAAACAAAAGGGGGGCAATGGTCGAAGATAGATGATGAGAGCGATCGCAGCAGGCAATCTTGGTAAATTAATTCCCATTGCGAGTTACAGAAGGCTTTGTCAATTCTTTCCATGGTCGGGTTGCGTTGACCATTGGACCAAGTGAACCTGCGATCTTGAAGGTGAAACTCTTTTAGCTCGCAGTGATGGATAGCCGCTCTGAATTGGCCCATGCGCGTACTATTCAAATTCAGATTGTTCTTGTCCGAGGCTTGATAAATGAGATTGAAGTCGCCAATTATTAACCATGGCCCATCAATCCCATCGAAAATTTGTTTTATCTCGTCAATGAACGCCGGTTTTTCTTGGTCAATATGGGGGCCATATACCACAGTTAAAGACCAAGGGTGGGTGCCGTCTTGTGGATTGACTCTCATAGTGATGGACCTATTTAGAATCATCACATTATCCATTTGTAATAACATCTGGTCCCAACAAACCATTATTCCTCCCCTAGTCTCTACAGCCGGTTTGTAGATCATGCCTTGTAGCCTACCACCCGCAATCTCAGTAGTGAGACCCGGTGTAATGACTGCAAGCTTAGTTTCCTGTAAACATAGAAGAGAGCACTTTGTGTCCGTTACCAAATCCCAGACAGCCTGCCTGCGCGCTGGGGCGTTGAGCCCTCTCACATTCCAGTTCAGGATTTTGCATAGCCTAGGCATACGAGTGACAAAAGGATGCAACCCCAGACGAGGAAAGTGGTCGAGAAGCACTGCTCCCCCATGCACCCAACCATGTGCGACTGGCAATGATAATGAGGATGCTATGGTTGAAGCCCCTGTTATTTGGTCTGAAGCGTTCGGAGGCTGACCCTGCTGCAGCCACGGTGTTTCTTGGACTTTGGCCAAGAAGTGCCGGTCCTGCTACTAATGGGTGTTCAAACTGCAGTGGCGTGTTCGATGATAAAACCATCAAGACAGCCTGTACCAGAAGCCCCTTGTGCAAAGACGCAGCAACACCACAGGACAAGGCCCCCCTGCGGCAAGAACGGCGAAGGGAGTAACCCAAGCACATTTCATTGCGCTGCGGTCCTCAGCTAGGCATGAAGATGACAAAAGGACATACACACAAATCAGAAACCGCAGCTTATACTCACATTCCAGATCAGAAGAAGATAGCAGGTCACAAACAAAACCTGGAGCATATAGCAAACACAAAGTTTCAATCATATCCTCACCAGGATATGAGGATGACAGCATGACATACACAAAAGCTGAACCCTGCAGCTTGCAAACACATTTCAGGCCAGAGGAAGTTAGTAGGGCACACACATGACCTGGAGGCTGCAGAGACCGATCCAGACTAGGAGAAGAAGGCAGGGCACACATAAAACCTGGAGTATACAGTAAACACTTATTGTCATGCATATCCTCACCAAGATATGAAGATGACAGCATGACATACACAGAAACTGCACCCTGCGACTTGAAAACACAATCTAGTCCAGAAGAAGGTAGCAGAGCACACACATAACCTGGAACCTGCAGTATGTATATAGACTCATGCATGACCAGTACATGGCACTTAGAGCTTGTGCAAAAGAACACTCCCACACCAACACCACATGCTGACCGCACCTTACAAACAGGGACAAGGCGCGCCAGACTACCATAGAGTAAGAACTGCAAGTTACTCCCTAAGAGTGAGGACATCCTAAGTGCCAACAGCATGAGAGGACAACACTGCAAACGCTCCTAGTGACGCGTGGCACTTATGCCGCTGCAACCTCCTGAGCTAGCACCGTGATGTCTTCCGCCGAAAGTCCCATAGCCGGAAGATCAACCTGCGCCTTGCCATCAACACCTGTCAGAGCTCTGATCGCTTGCAGAGTCTCGGAGTCCAGAGGAGTCTTGATGATGTTGCTAAAGCTTTCCTTTGCTGTGCCGGACAGACGCTGGGTCACAGGGTTGGTGTCAAACTTCTTCTGCAGCAGGAAGGAGGCCTGTTTTGCTCCACCAACGCTAGTGCTGCCCTTCTTCTTAGCTGCGAGGCGCCCGCTGCAGCGAACTGAAAGCGAGGGCTCCATGTTGTCGCTGGAGTTTATAGCTGGCAAGCCCAAAAGTGACAAAGGACGGGGACATGTAAGGGCTGCATTCAGTGAGGGACATAGAGGCTGAAGGTCGACCTCAGTATCCTCCTGCTCCTCCGCAACAGCAAATCCTACCAAAGGTGCATCAACAGGTGGGGGCACCAGCAGGACCTCCTGTGGCAGGTCATCTGCAGGTGGGGGCACCGGCAGGACCTCCTGTGGTAGGTCCGACAATGGCCCAGAGGGTCCCAGGAATGGAGGTGCTGCCTGCCCAGTTTCGGTGCAGCTCCCAGCCAGAACATTCTCAGGCCGCACCTCCTGAGGCGGGACCAGCCCAGACACTGTTGGTCCTCGGACTGAAGTTGGAGGCGTCACCTGTCCAAAGCTAGGAATACCCCCCCCCAATTGCAGCCTCGAGCATCATTGGGTCTACACGGTGACCTGGCACGACGCGCATCGGATCGGTCCCCAGCGCAAGGCCACTGAGCATCTGCATGACATCATCTTGATCATCTGGGTCAAAAGGAGCAGACCCACCCCGCATTGCTGATTTGCAAGGCTTCAGAATGGTCAAGCTTTTGCTGCGAAGATGGAACTCGCTGGGCGGTGATCTTGTCTTGGTGCTGCCAGTCGCAGCCCCTAGGTTGGCACAACGCCGGTAGCGACCGAAGGGGGACCGTGACCTCAGGTAGTGCCCGTGGGGACCCTGTCGAGAGGATCCCCCATGGTTCGGAGATCTCCCCCGGCCACAACCGAGCGCATGGACGTGCCCGTAGGACCTGGGGCGCCCCGCCCTGTCGTCCCGGTCTTCATCTCCGTCGTCTTCGCGCCTAGGACCAAATCGAGAGTGAGCCTCGAAGGACAGCCTATGCGGCTGTTGCTCCATCCTATCTGGGATCCCCGCCGTCCAGAAGAAATGTTCCCGCTTGGGGTACTCTTCCTCCTCATCGCCCTGGTTCTTGCTCTGACTCAGATCGCTGGTGGGAGTGCGGTTCAAAGGCGAGAAGTCCTCCAGGATGCTGAGGTGCACAAGTACACGATACCTCTGCCCCTCCGTGAAGGCAGTGGGTGGTTGATCCGCCTCTGGCGCAGGCTCCACAAGTGGGTCAAGGAGTGTGAGGTGGGTGCACTTTGGGATGGTGTCCGGGTCGCGCACCCACACCCACACCGCCCAAATGGAGGCACACCGCTCCTTCTCCCGGGAGGGATCATCCGCACAGTCGAACTGACAGTTGCCACCCGCCACTCGCTCAGCCACAAAGGAGCGCCAAGCGAAGAGCGGCACACCCTCCAAGCATAAGAGTGCGCGATACCTCCAAATGTTGCGGTTGGAGCCGGCCTTGTAGTCCCACTGCTGGAACTGGAGCTGATAGCCATCAAGAGAACAGCCCCCAATCTCCAGAGCAGCATCATGCCGCCGTTGAGTATCGAACTGAACAAGGAAACCTTCAGGAAGGCAGCGCGAGACGCGGATGTCTCACAACGGAATGCGAAGCCTCACTTGGAGTGCCCTCGCCACCAAGCTGAGTGGTGGATTCTTGCGTTGCCCCACCACCGAGGTGATGATCGTCGTGTCGTGAAGTCGAAGAAGCTCAGCCTCCATGTCTTGGGTGACAGTGTGAGCACAAAAACCTTCACCCGGCCGATTAATCGCCTGACCCGGAGCATAGTCCTCCATGGGGCGATGCGGAGGATGACTGGACGTCACAACTCCCTTCTGCTTTGGTGGGGCTTCAGGCTGCGCGCAGCGCGCAGGGAAGTGGTGAGTTGCCTTCTGTTTCTAAGGGCAATGACAGGCAAGATGGCCACTGACCCTGTAGTTAAGGCAATGAAAAGGGGACCTGCATTGTGCTTTGTTGTGGCCTCTAGCAAGACATCTGAAACACACACCAGAGCGAGGAGAAAAGTTAAAACGCCGGAATACCTGGTTGGTAGAGGCATCAATGCTGTGATTTACGAACCGGGAGGTTGTCCTGTGCTGAGATCTCCACCAGTATCTTGGCATTACCCTCTGCCAACCCCCCCTACCCATTGGACCCATTCTTGAGTTGGCCTTGATGATCCGCATGCCGCTCCCAACTACCCGACTTCATTCTCTGTAGATTCTGAAGACTAGCGGCAAGCCTCGCTTTTGGCACCCAGGTTGAAGGTTGAGCTTCAGGCAGCGGAGGGAAAGCATTTACAGATTGGTCAGGAGCTCTACGAGCATTACTTCTTTCACCAACTTCGCTCGTACTCTTCGAGAACAAACAGGCCGGCATGCCATTCTTGCTGAGACCCTTGTCAGAGTCTCGTGCTAGCAGGCAGACCGGGGAAGAAATTCCCAGAGAGGTACGCCGCCCGCCGTTGGAGCTCCCATCATGAGGCCTACCGACAGCATTGGGAAGTGGCATAGCCTACGCAACTTCCTTCTTTCCACTGCTCCAGTCACATGCCCGAGCTGACGCAGATCAGCTAAAGCACAGACGAGTACCTGTGGACGAAGATTTTCCAGATCTACCCAGATCCGAAGGGTTTCGATGGCGATGAGCTGCAATCGAGCTATTGTCCCCCAAGGAGCCGTAGTCTAGCAGGTCTAGAACTGGGCTAGGGGCGAGAACAGGGCTGAGGGCCATGGATTTCGAAGATGACGAAAAAAAACAGTGACGAGGGGATTCAGTAGTGGAGGGATGTGGATGGGTGGGATTTTGGGGCTTGGGAGGCGGGGGGACTCGGGGAGGAGGAGGTGGTCGAGGACACCAAGTGAGGACGCTTTGGCGGTGGTCGCCGGTCGAGTGTGCCACCCGCGAGAGGGCGACGTGGTTGGCTCCTCACGGTCGCTGTGGCACCTGCAGTTCCCTAGGAGAGGAGGGTATTAACCGTCTAGTAGGCATAGTGGTACCATCATTTCATCATTTCGGCCTTCCTGACCAATTGCGTATACACTTGTAGTGTCGTAGTGCTGTAACCACATCATACACCTATGAGATGACAGAGACCTTGGTTCTACATTGAAGATGACTTCAGCTATCGCCGTTAAACTTTTTAGTTTCTCTTCACAAGCTTCCTTGCATCTTCTTCGTCTAAGCGTATATATGATCAGGCCATTGTTGCCATCCCTTCAAAAATAAAAATAAATTCTAGCCTCTGATAACCTGTCTGAGTCTGAGTCCATCTTCACTTAACCTGATGACAGATTCCTCCAAGATTTTGTCGGTGGAGTTGGTCTAATGAAGGTGGTGTTGGAGTGTGTTGTTGTAATTAGGCGATTCTATAGGGAATTTGTTGTAAAATGTAAAGGGTATTAGAGAAGACAAATAGAGAATGGGATCGAGAACCATCCATCAAAGAATTTCCCATTTTTTTTCTCGTATAGTCTCTTTTGAAACGAAATACTAAACTAGCTCCCCAAACGAAATAACAAAAATAACACTCCTATCATACGATTTTGTTGCGAAAAGCTATGTACCATGATCTCAAACCACGACAACCGATGTGCCATGCTCCTAGATCGCGGTACGTGGCCTGACGCGCACCCAACCAACGACATGTGGCCTGTCGTGCAGGATGGCATGTCAGCGCGGTAGGTGGCATGCACACGTTCATGTTGTTTGACTCGGTGCATGGCAGACCATGTGCAGCTGATAGGATACACGACACGTCGGCATTCTGCAGCAAAATTTGCACGGTAGAGGTGTCATTTTTATCATTTCGTTCATGGGAGGAGCTAGTTTTGCTAGTTTGTTTAAAAAATGTACCATTTTAGCCAAATATTTAAAAATCCTCTCTGATATCCAAAATATTCAAGATGGTATCATAGCGGGTAGATCCTGTGTGGTCTTGCCGCAATTTGGTCGACCCACACCTCCCTCCGGCGGATTCGCTATCGCACGGGCGAGGGAGTGTTTCTCGAGGCGCCCAAATCGGGTCACCGGCGTCGACTCGAGCTTGATCTGCGTCTGACGAGGATCTAATAATTCTCAATTAATTAAATTATTTATCTGTAATATTTATTATAGATGATAATGTCTTTTATACAATCTTCAAGGGTATCCCTTAGTATCAACAATGATGGAGATTATAAACACATAGTGATCGTAAGCTATTCTACGACCATCTATATGGCCGTAAGTCATCCTACTATCACTTCATAGTTGTAAGTTCATCTGCAGCTGCCTATTAATCGTAAGTCCTACTATGATCACCTCATGGTCGTAAGCTTTACTACGAC
Organism: Phyllostachys edulis; assembly: GCA_036346405.1. Taxonomy (NCBI): domain Eukaryota; kingdom Viridiplantae; phylum Streptophyta; class Magnoliopsida; order Poales; family Poaceae; genus Phyllostachys; species Phyllostachys edulis. The sequence continues at coordinate 51,292,052 of CM070552.1, forward strand.
CGGGTCATTTATGACTAGACCTGTTCACAGGTGATCCGGCCCGACGGCCCGGCCTGAGCCCGATCTGTTTTGCGCCGGGCTTGGGACTCGACTCCCGACCCGAAAGCCCGGTAAATGTAATAAAAAATTAAAATCTATTTTTTAATGCTAGAAATGAATTAAATATTACTTTTTGTTTCAAAAAAGGATTAAAATAACACATTTAAATCGAAAATTTCAATTTTCGGGCCGGGACGGGCTTGGGCCTACCTGTTTGAGACCGGGCTTTTAAAGCCCGGCCCGATGTTTGAACAGGTCTATTTACGACCACCCTATATGTCGACGTCTGAGACTCTCATCACAGAACGGACAAACAATAATATAAAGGAAAAAAAGGAGATTACTATCTATTCGCCGAAGCACTCAAAATGGTAATGTATATTGCAAAGAGTATGCTCTGATTACAGGGAAAATGACTATGAATACACGTGGATTAGGGCTTGGATCTGAATATGTGTTACAAAGGCACATAGGCCAAACTTTTATAGTTCTATAAGCATCGGCAATTGGTTGTAGTCGCACCTCTTCACATTAATGGCCTCCCTTCATGGTGACCGTTGTGTTTCCGGATGTAACGGCCAATATCTTCTCCACGTACGTTGTAATTAACCACAGGTGGGTAACCGCCTTTGAGGACCTCCTCCGTTGGGAAGAGGTCCTGGGTGGTTTGAAGAGACTTTTCTAGGAGAGAGGTCCTGGAGTGGTCCAAAAAGACCTCCAGGGAAGAGGTACTGGAACGGTCTGAAGGGAAGGTTCCACCTTCTGACCGTGTAATTAATCATAGGCCCAGCAAGCTAATTTGGGCCCAACAGAGGATCCAAATTATTATCAATAAAGATATATCCAATAATTTGACTAGTCAACAACCCTCGTCAGCTAGCCCCTCGACTTCAAGTGAAAATAGCTTACTTGAAGAGGTTTTTGACCGGAACTAGACTTGGTCAAGAAGATAGTTTTACTTAAGTTGTGAATAACTATTTTCCTTAAGAAACGAGAGCATCGACCGTATATATTTATGAAAGTAATTCCCGAATGGACGTTTATGCTTTAGTCTTCAACGATTTATGAGGAATAAACTCCAATAAAATATTATCTGTTAAACTTCCATCTAGTTTATTTAATTCTACTGCAAGTTACTGGTCTATAAATAACCACCAGAAGAGCAAGAACAAGACAAATTCCTTTAGAGACTTTCATCAGAAATCTATCCTCAAAATTCCTCTTGAGTATAAACTCATATTGCTTTGGCATTTCTCTTCCTATGATTGGAGCAGACAATAGACAACATCCATAGAGCAAACTAACTGTCCGACCACCTTTTGGTCTATGGATTAAGGTCTTTAAGGGATTGGTAAGGAGAAAATTCTAACGATCAAGTGAATACTTGTCGGAGCGCATGTTGAAAAATTTCTATGTTGAACGGTTTTGTATCTTTTCACTTACGATGATTGCGGGGCGAAGATAACTTTGAAAAAAGAGAAAAAACTTTTCAACTGCTTTTTCTTACACATCTCTAACACTGAAAGCATCTAGGCCCCTAAAAATGGTTTTGGTAATTAATGATAACATGTGAATATGGGATTAACATGTTTATTGAGTATTTACAAGGTTAAGTCCCATTAGTGAGTTTGATGTCTTGAAGATGCATGCTAAAGGACAACATGAAGATCTTTTGGATAAAAGACAAGGTACAAGTAGTCTAGGATCCTTTTTGTATTTTACCGGTCTTAGGAGAAATGGTTGGAAGACCGGATTATAGGTTAAATGCCGTACTATTAAAAGGGATCGTGACTAGTAGCTTGCTAGCATGTTCTTGTGCCATTCGGATCAATTTAGGATCATGCATGCATTTGAATTTGAATTTGAAATCTCTCTGGGAAATTGTCTGCACAAACGGTAGTACCGGGGTTTAATGGGCGGAACTACCGCTTTGCGGTATGATCACAGATCCTTGGCGGTATTACGTGGGCCGCTCGAACCGTCCGAACAAAGACATGATCGTGTGGTTTAAACGCATGGTCCGAAATGCCCAATGGATCTCGAGCGCCCACATATGCAAATTCAATAGTGCTCAGAACTTATTTGTGGAGCGGTACTACCGCCCTTGTGAGCAAGATGACCGCGTCCACGGTAATTCCGTTTTGTAGTTGACGGTACGAAAAATCCAGAGAGACTCCTTTTGGTTAAGTTTGCAAAACTCTTGGAACGGTAGTACTGCCGTTGTTTAAACGGTACTATCGCTTTGACTATACTTCCGCAAATTGGAGCGGAATGTATTCTCCAGAGAGACTTCTTTTTGGTGCTCCTGTGCTCTCATGGGAAATGGTAGTACCGATGCTTGCTTGGCGGAACTACCGCTTGGCGGTATTACCGCACTTTCTTTGGCGGTGCTACCGTGGGCCGTTCGGACTGTCCGAAAAGTTCAAAATCGTGTGGTTTAAACGCATGGCTCAAACAGCCCATTTAATCTAAGCCATCCACGTGGCCAACACGTTTGGATGTGCCTGTTCAAATAAGGATTGCGGTAGTACCGGAGATTTAATGGCAGAACTACCGCTCCATGGTCGTTCTGAATTTTATGTGGCGGTACGTAAATTCCAGAGAAGCACCCTTTTCGTTTGAGATTGTAAACCCTGTAAACGGTAGTATTGCACTTGTGAGCGGTATGACCGGGCTAAGCGGTATGACCGCATGATAGTTGGCGGTAGGACCGCGCCGCGTTTAAAACATCTATGTTAGAGGCAGTTAATGCTCCTGTTGTAGCCATTACAAAGCGGTTGGTGAAAAGCGGTAGTATCGCACCTTGGTTGGCGGTAGTACCGTATTTCATTGAAAATCTAGGGTTTCTCTCATAACGGTTGGATTTTATTGTGGGGATTATAAATACCCCCCACCTGCTTTAGGACAGGATGCAACATATCATTTAACATCCTTAGAGCCAAAAGCATTCACTCAACACCTCAAATACACTTGTGCATTCATTGTGAGGTAGTTGAGCCAATTCAAGTGCATTCATTTTAGTTGATCCATTTGCACTTGAGTGCCATCAAGCGAAGGTCGTCGATTTGTTACTCTTAGAGTTTTGCTGAACTCCTAGACGGCTTGGTGGTGAGAGCATAGTGATCTCTTCACGAAGCTTGTGAAGAGGCTTGGTGCCAAGATTGTGAGTGGTTCGGTGTTCACTATCTCCGGAGCGGGGGAAGAACAACCAATAGTGATCGAGGGAAGGCTTAATTCGTGGAACCGGCTTAATTCGTTCAAGCTTCCTCAACGTGGACTAGTGAAGACTAGCGAGTCTTCGATACCACAGGAAAACATCGCTTGTCTCATTTGTGGTTATTTCTTGTCTTTACTTATTCCGCATTTATAATTCTAGCATTTATCTTGTGTTAAATTGCTTAGCTAGAATTGTATCTAGTTTAGACATTATTCATAATTGGCTTAAATTGTTAATTTGCTAAAAAGTTTAAAAACCTCCTATTCAACCCCCTCTAGTCGGTTATCCTTGATCATACAGACGCGCAGAACAACCTCCTTGACCGGATGTGAGTTGTCATGTCACCACTAATCGAGGTGTAGTTATTACATCTTTGAGGTAGTGGGTTTTAAATGTACCAAGGGTATATGTATGGATTTTTTTACCTCTCCTTAGGCACATTTTTACCCTAGTCATTTTCACTTTCCCCATTCACTAAGAGCCTTTCGTTCGTGAAGGATCTTCAGTCCATCATTGAATCGAAACAATGGCGGGATGGAAATCATCAATGCTGTCCGCGGAGGAACTCAAAGGACTGGAGCAAGACGGGCATCTGCCAGAGAAGGCACTTATCGAGTGGCGTGCACTGGGGAGGGAGATTGAGCCAAACCCTCTGGCCGGTTTTACGGTACTCTTCGTGCCCTATCTCCGGGTAGACCTCCGTTTGCCCGAGAGCGATTTCCTGATTGAAGTTCTTAATCATTATGGAATTGAATTAGTTTATCTTGTACCAATTCAGTTCTGGTACTAAGCGTTTCGCCCACATGTTTGAGGCATTTTTGGGGATAGCCCCTAGTCTGCGTTTGTTTAGATTTTATTACCAAATCATTCGCAACAAAAAAGGTGCTGGTGCTTTAGGTTCTTTTTATTTTAAATTTCAAGATGCCAACAAGAGGGCATTTCCCTTGTTAGCCACCAAAAAGATGCCAGCTAAACATGGCGCAAGGAATGGTTTTATTCCGAAGTTCCGAAAGAGAGTAGAATTACCTACAATCGTAATGCACCATCGGAGTGGTCTTCAAAGAACCGAGCTGCTGACAAGGAGATCAAGCTCTCAGATAATGAGAAGAAAGTAGTCCTAGTGATCAACAACCGGGTAGAAAGAGATCTAACTGGACGTAAGGTTGTCCATGACTTCCTCAAGAACAAAGTCTTCCCCCTAAACTGAATTTCATAGTTAAAGTGATTTTTTCATTATGCTACAGCGCTTTCAAATGATGAGGTCCTTGATAGGGCCTCAGTCTTATTAAAGGACCGGGTTCCAGAAAAGGAACCAGTCAATATAGAAGCGCATCCCCCAAGCTTGATTGGGGCTACCTTATCATTTAGGAAAGATCGCACAATGGTAAGTATTCATAGAAATAACTAGACATAAGAAGTAAATTCATAGAAATAACTAGACATAAGAAGTAAATCTATCCATGTCTAATTTGTATATTTTTGAATAGACAACACCAAAGAAACGTTCTATCTCAGATGTCGATGCGAGTTCTTCTCCTCCTCTGGCAAAGAGTGTAAGGATTACTTCCAAACCTCCTATTATGCCAAAGAAAACAAAACCCATACCGGCTTCGGTTTCAGTTCTCCCAAGACCTCTTGCTTCAATTCCAATTCCTTCGAGACCTTCTACTCACGAGGTATTGAAAACAAAAGTTAAGACTTCAATTTCTCGATATGTCTCTAACCCCCAGCCAATGTCTTCTATATCAACTTTCTTGGCTAGGGTGGTCCAGGATGAAGGATTGTTAGAAGAGTCCGAAGAGGTCCCTCTTCAGAGGATTCCAAGGCCAATGACCTCCATGGCCTTGGTTCCCTCCTCGTTAGAGCCAATGAGAGAATCTACTTTTACTATAAATGAGTACTTTATGTCGCTTTTTAACGAAAGTGGTTTCGAGATCGACTAAGCTCTTCGATCATATGATAATAACCTTATAATTTTGGCTTGAAATGACAAATTCTCTCTTTTCTTTTTAGCCTTTCTTTGCCGTTAGACCCAAAAAGGGGACAACTGACTGCTCAAGAACAATCTTTGCCACTAACTGTATTGGCAACAGAGGAATCCCAGGCAGAAGAAATTCTGCCAATGGAAAGACCTCCTAGGACCACTAAGGAAGTGGTCCAAGATGTTCTGACGACAGCTATTGGGACATCCAAGGGGACACCACAGGACCTAGAGGTCCAAACTGAGAGGACCTCCCTAGAGGATCAGACGAGAGAGGTGGTCCACGAGACCACACGATCAGAGGAGGTGGTCTATGAAACCATCGAAACTCAAGATAAAGATGACCATATCTTGGTAAACTTTTTATCTTGGTAATTTTATATTGAATTTACCAGTATAGACCTGACTCATAGAATATCTTTAGGAGTCGCAAGATACTAGAACTGATCCAACCAGAGGAGTTTTTCGACTGGTTCAATTGGATCAACCTGAGGATGTGATTCCTCTAAAAAGTTCTCCTCCCAGAGCTGAAAAGAAGGACCTCCAAGACCTCATGACCTATGTCAAAAGGTGCTGGAGGGTCAATGTTGACATGATAGGGGAGACTAAAACTTTTGCAGAGGAGAAAGAGAAGTAAGTGCAGGAAGTTATTATTCAATCGTAAGATTCTAATTAAACAATTAACTTTTGCCTTTGTTTACTTCATAGGGAGTGCTTACTAGCGAAAGCCGAACTAGAAATGTTGAATCTACGCTTTATGCTCTCAAATTAAAATTGTCTGAGGTGGAGAAAAGATCTGAGAAGAGTGCATTGGTTATGGCAGAGAAAACCGAAGAGATATGCCTCTAGACTCAGAAGAATGAAAAGTTACAAGAGATCCTGGGTAGACAATCTAAAGAAAGTCATAATCTCTTTGAACAGAACAAGATGCTCATCAAGGAAAAGAAAGGTAAACAACCTCTCTTTGTTTCCTACAGAGTATTTGACCTATTATTCGCAATGCATAAATTTTATTCTCTTTTTTCGTTCTTTCTTAGAACTAGAAAAGGTAAAAGAGGATCTTCAGAAGACCTCTTCTAACAAAGATCTTCAAATTCAAGACTTGAAGGAAGTGAAAAAACAGAGTCGCACGGCCGTATAAGAACTTGAAAAAGGTGGATACCTTGATGAAGGCTGGCAAGGAAATTACAACGGTTACGGGAAATAGCTTTTCTCAAATTTCAGCTTCTCTACGAGAAATCGCAGAGCATCCAAAGGCTCCGGTAACTTCTCTCACAACCAAAATGACCTTGAACGCTCTTAGGAATGATATTTATACTCAAATCAAATTCGTTAAAAAACATATACCTGCTATGAAGACTACTATATATCAATCTTTGACAAGAGCAATGAGTCAATCTTTAAACCAAGTCTTATTGGAGATTGATCTCCTTTATGGGGATTCTGTTGATCTTCAGAAGCTTGTCCCTGCGCCCAAGTTCAAGACAAAAAAAGCATGTATTGCGTCTCAAGCCAAGATCACACCAGTGGTTGCAAACATTATCAGGAATATTGAAGCTAGTGCTCCTGCCATTCCCTCAAGTACTCCTGGCTCAAGCGTACAAAAATAATATTGTAATGACACACATGTTTTGTTTTAAATTGCATGGGATAATGAAAAGATTTGGTGTATGATAATTGTAATTATTTGTCGGTTAACTGACTTGCTTTTGTAAATTAAATTATTTTTGCAAGTTGAATTCCGTATATTTTGCTATGTGTAGCCCCCCGCCTGGAACACTATATCCGGCAATGGGAGAAGTGTTTTGGGCGAAAAAATGCTTTAGGATCAGGATATCTGTTACAAAATCAATGATCCGGACTAGTGTGTATTCAGGAAGATGAAGTCAGACTGTTTGGTTCTTATGCAATGAGAATTAGCTTATAGAAGAGGTCCCAAATAGTTGTCATTTCCCAAATGTATACCGATGGCCATTTGATAAGTAAAGACACTATGACCTATTAGCGAAATTGATCAACCGTAGGCACTTATGAAAGATGGTGATCATGTATGCAAAATGATATGAAAAAATTTATGCCGAAAAAATTAATATGATACTGACAGTAAAATGACAACTAAATTTATAATATGGAAAAAAGATACTTATACATAGAATTTTCGAAGATGTTCAATGTTCCATGCGTTAGATAAAACACGACCATCCTCCATGGCTAATCTAACTGATCATGGCCTAGTGACAGAGACTGCAGTATATAGACCCTCCCATTTGGAGGACAACTTGTTCAAGTTGGCCTGGTTCTGGATTCGTCTCAGGACCAGGTCACCCACATAAAATATTCTTGGACGAACCCTTCTACTATAGTAGTGTCTCAACCTTTGCAGATAGATAGCCGATTTTAACAATGCTCGATCACGTCTTTCTTCCAGCATGTTGACGTTATCTTCACGTAAATCTCCCTGATTTATTTGATCTAGGAGATCTATACATGTTGAACCTAGCTGAATCTCGCTAGGTAGCATCGCTTCAAGATCAGAGACTAGTACTAATGGTGTTTCACCGGTTGTTTCATCGGTAGTAGTCTTAATGCCCATAGGACGGATAAGAGCTCTTCCATCCAATTCTTTGAGCATGCCTTAAGGCGATTAAAAACTCTCTTTTTTTATACCTTACATAATCTAACCATTGGCCCTTTCTACTGCTCTATTGCTCTGTGGATGTGCCACGGAAGCAAAACAGATTTTAGTGCCAATTTCATCGCAATAATCTTGAAACACGTCACTAATAAACTGACTCCCATTGTCTGTGATAAGACGACTGGGTACTCCAAATCTTGTAACAATGCTTCGTATGAAGAATTTCTTTGCTACCGCAGCCGTTATACGAACGACTGGCTCAGCTTCTATCCACTTAGTGAATGTATCAATGGCCACGAACAAGAATTTTATACCCATTGGGTGCTTGTGGTAGTGGTCCAACTATCTCAATACTCTAAGTCGAAAAGGGCCATAACAAGATAATGGTCTATAATTGATAAGATCGCTGGTGCACTTGCCTAGCATGGAATTGACATTGCTCATAGATCTTAACAAGGTGCATGGCATCTTGTAGAGCAGTGGGCCAGTAATAGCCTTACCGAAAAGCTTTGCCAACCAAGATTCTATATGATGCATGTGTACCACACAAGCCCCCATGGATTTCTTTTAGTAATTTTATCCCGGAGTCTTGGGATATGCAACGCATAAGAACACCATGTGCTCCCTTTATATACAATGATCCTCCGACCAGCTTGTATATGCGTGCTCTTCGAATTAACCTATCCTTATGTTGAGGATCATTGGGCAATGTCCCTAACGCGAGATAAGTGGTCAATGGTTTTATCCACTTCGCATCTTGCTCGATGACTCCGACCTCTGAGGTGGTCGAACCCATTTCAATTAAAGGTTGTGTAAGGTATTCAAGAAAAACACCTGCAGGAACAGGCGTTCGTGAGGAACCCAATTTCGATAACTGATCCGCTAAGGAGTTTTCCTTGCACGATATATGTTGGACTCCGAAGTCCCTGAAGTGTTTTTCCATCTTCCTCACTTTACCTAGGTATCGAGCCATTATCTCATCGGAACAGTTGTATTCCTTTAATACCTGGTTTACGACTAATTGCGAATCTCTTTTCGCTAAAAGCTGACGGACTCCGAGGAATTTGGCTACTCGTAGCCCGGCTAGAAGTCCTTCATATTTTGCCACGTTGATAGTGGCAGGGAATGAAAACTGTATGACATACTGAAGTTGATCACCCTGTGGTGTTATCAATAAAATCCCAGCCCCCGAGCCTTTAAGCTCGCGGGAGCCATCAAAATACATCGTCCAATGATCGTCTGGCCCTGGACTTACTTGAGGTTGATCCTCGGTGTTCGTCATTCAGCCACAAAATTAGTTAGGACTTGGTTTTTTATGGCAGTTCGGGCAATAAAATGAAGATCAAACTCCCCAAGTTCTACTGCCCATTTGGCTATGCAACCTGTTATTCCTTGGTTATGAAGTACATTTCCAAGAGGGAAAGACTAAGGTACTATGATTTTGTGAGATTGAAAATAATGTCATGGTTTTCTAGAAGTCATCAGAAGAGCATAAATTAGCTTTTGAATCTCAGGATATCGTTCCTTCGGTCCATGTAAGACCTCACTTACATAGTAGATGGGTCGTTGAGACCCCTTCCCTTTTTGTGATAAGTACTGCACTGATCATATTTGGCGTTGCTGCCAAGTAAACTAGTAAAAGCTCCCCTTCTAAAGGTGAAACTAATATTGGAGGATTTAAAAGATAGGCCTTTAGGCCTTCAAAGGCTTTGTTAGCTTCTTCGGACCATTGAAACCCTTTATTACTCTTGCGGATCACCTTAAGGAAAGGTAAACCGCATTCACCTGATTGAGAAATGAAATGGCTAAGAGCCACCATTCGACCAGTTAAGGCATGGACCTCCTTCACAGTGGAAGGTGGTCGTAATTATTCAATAGCTCGAATTTTCTTGGGATTAACTTCAATCCCACGAGAACAAACAAGAAAACCAAGCAACTTGCTAGAATTAACCCCAAAAGAACACTTTTTAGGATTAAGCTTTATTCCATGTTTATTTACATTTTCGAAGGTTTCTGTGAGATCCTTCAAATGGTCATGTTTTGTACTACTTTTCACAACGAGGTCATCTACATAGGTCTCTAAATTACGCCCTAGCTGACTGTTGAAGGTTTTCTGCATCAAACGCTCGTACATGGCTACAACATTCTTTAACTTGAATGGCATATTGACATAGCAGTAGACGCCGAAGGGTGTGATGAAGGAGGTCTTTTCTTCATCTTCTTTCGTCGTGCTGATCTGAAGGTATCCAGAATAAGCATCAAGAAAACTCATCAGTTCGCAACCCACGGTAGAATCAACTAACTGATCAATGCGAGGCAAAGGAAAATCATCCTTTGGGCAAGCAATATTTAAACTGGTAAAATCTACGCACATGCGCCACTTACCGTTAGATTTCTTGACCAGGACTGGACTTGCAAGCCATTCGGGGTGATCTACCTCCCAAATGAAGCTAGCTTCAAGGAGCTTATCGAGCTCTGCTCTGATGGCTTCTTGACGATTCAGGGCGAAGCGACTCAGTCTTTGTTTGACTGGTTTTTTCTTAGACCGAATAGCTAGCCTATGCTCAATCACTTCCCTTGGGACCCCGGGCTTATAAGATGGCTTCCACGCAAAGACATCTGAGTTGGCTCGGACGAAAGTGAGGAGCTCGTCTTTCTATTTCTCACTTAATCCCGTGCCAATCCGAACTGTCTTACACTACTAGAAATCCCCATTTTCCCTACAGTTTAAAACGTTCTCTAGTAGTGAAATTGTAATCCAAAGAAAAATATCTATCCCTAGGGTGAGGTAAAAAAAACCTAGGGAACGAAATCGTTCCTTACTGTTTACATAAATTACTAGAGAAAGACAATGGAGAGAGAAATAGACTATGCCATGTCAGCGCCACGGTGGTAACTTTCCCTGCTCAGATGGTCAAAACCGTAGGGAATGCATTTTTCATTTTTGCCTCCAGTTTATTTTTAGCACCCGCTAGTTTTTTTTCTGCGCGCCTATTTTTTTAAGCGTCGCGCTAGATTTTTTTTTGCTACGCAGCTTGCCGCCCTGCCCTCTACTTGCCGTTCACACGGTACGCTCAACCCAAAAATTCCCCAAACCATCTCCCTACCCAAATTCTCCAGGCGCTCAGTGCCCTAGCCGCCGCCGCTCCTAGCCGCTGCCGCCACCCATGCACCGCCGTCCTCCCCCGAGCGGTGTCGCCCCCTCCCCTCCTCCTCCCCCAAGCTGCCCTTCCCTCCTCTTGTTTGTCCTCCTTCAAATCGCCGCCGCCCCGCTCCCCTTCTTCTCCTCCTCCCCCGAGCCGACGCCGCCGGCCCTGACGCAACAGCTACTCCCCCGACGCCGCCGCCATGCTCCCCTTCTTCTCCTCCTCCCCCGAGCCGATGTCATTGCCCCGACGTGGTGTTGCTCCCCGACGCTGCCGCTATCTGCCCCGAGCCGTCGCTCTTCCCCGACGCCGCCCCAAAGAGAATCGCTTTCTCTAAAAGTTTGGTAGGAATTTGGAATTTGACGTTTTCCATTTTTCTCTGTAAGGAAATGCGATGGATTTGCATCCCAACATGATGGTGATTATCACTCTGACACATCAGGTTTGTCCCTCCTTGTATTCCTTTTTCCTTTCGAGATTCTGCTTGTACAAACTTTGATTAAAATGACGAATAACGAATAAATGATCCGTACCCGTATTGAAAATCAAACATCTTGAATTTGTTTTAAGAATGTCAATTTCTTAGAGGATGTCAAAATTTGTTGAGCCTTGTAGTCTGTAGAATTCATTTCCCCCATTCAATTTCATTTCTTATTTGTATACTTCGTGAGCACTGTTTCTCTCATTGTATAATTTTGTGCCACACCGCCACTACCATTTCAATATGCACTGCATACTTGAACCTAAAACCAAGCGTTTTGCGAGACTGATGTTATTAGTTAAATGGCCTTCTATGATACATGTTAATTAGATATAGCTGTGAGTACAATTGCTTTGTTGGTTTACCTTGCAATGCAAGGTTTTCCCGTTTTTCCATTGCACATGGCCACAGAGCTACAACATGCAAATGATCACTTCCATGCTTAACAGATACAAATCCAGTTAATGCAAGAGAAAGATTGGAACATTTGTTGAACCAACCTACTAACAGGTTCTATGCAGACTGTGGCACCCCAGATCCAAAATGGGCGTAAGTATCAACTGTTTTCCATAGAAGCAACATTCTTCCTGAATTTTCAATGTGGTTTATGCTTTCAACAAATATCTAGGGTTGTCATACTCTCTTCTGTGCTAAAAGAGCTATCATACTTAGTTTTGTGCTGTATTTTATCCTGATGCCTTGCATTTATCAAATGATGTTGCAGAACTGTTTTAAGCCAATTTTGGGTACTCATAACTCTTAAGTGATCGAACATTGCTTTATAGCTAAATGGCCCATCTGAAAATCTGAAAAACTGAGGTAACATAACCAAAGATTATGATGCATGTTAGATCAGATGCTGTTTTATCATGTTTGTGTATGCTTGCCTTTGATAATTTGATGCAGTCAAACAAGTTAAATGAGACAATAACTTAGGATGGGATTGAAGATGCATCTGTTGTATTGGTCATGGATGTAAGGATGGCACATTCCTGTCAATACTTCTGAATTGCATTTAGTTATGTTGATTATCATTAGCATCCAGTTTAGGTTCATGGTCCTGCTCTCTTTCTTTCCATGAAGTCTTAGAACAAATATTTAGCACTCATGAAAGGAGGCAGATTAGAACTTCTGCATCTGGTGCGTTTAATTCCCTCTTTTCCTGAGGGTGTTCTTGATGTTGTTTTCCCCCATTGGTGGGTGGTTGTGCATTTTGTTATGGGTTTAAGCTCTTGATTTGCACTTTGTAGGTTCTTACTATGAGAATCATGCAATTTTCAAATGATGCATCGTGGACTCTTTCCAGTGTCCCTTTTGAATTTGTGAAGGTACCTCAAAATATCCTTTTAGAAGTCGATATTTTGTTGAGTTTAAGTATGTAGTAACTCTTCTTAGCTTCGTTGTTGATGAATTTATATTTCGCATTTCTTCGTGTGTTGTTACATTTTCGTTCTTAATTGTTTTGGATTCCCATGTGTTTGAACCAATTGTGACGGAGTGGTATTGGTAAACATTATAAAACTAGATAATTAGACTTGAGAATTTGTAAATTCAACTATTCAAGACAAAAAAGAATTGGTCTAAAATGTGGGTAAATAATGGTGTGGAAATTGCCTTAGCTCGTCCTGCGATTTCCTTATTTGAGACGATTAATCGATGATCTCAGAGGTCGAGCAAATATATATTACTTGATTGATCGAAATGACAAATGAAAATATTATTGAATATTAATAGTTAAAGCTAAGGTGGCACACATGTCAAAGTTTGTTTCTGGTTATTTCTAGTTTTCTAGTTTTCATATTATGGTTATGAGAGTAAAAGTAACTATTAGTACATCAATCTTCCACCCAAGTGAATCATGTTACATGTATCCATCCAGTTGCAAATTAGAGTAAGGAATGGGGTAATAGGTGAGAAACCATGAGAACGGTGATGTACTAATGATGGTAGTCATGGTAGGTGCACATGATAGCCCTTACTTTATTAATGAGATGTTGAACTTCTGAAGTATGAGAGTATGTCATGGGGTCATTACAAGTTTCATGATGAAATTATCATGGTGAACTGAATCATTAAGTTGTCAGGCCATGCTTTTCTCCTAGACCTTGCCTGAGTTTAATATCGTTGGTTGTTACCCTGACCCTTGTAGGATTTTCCAACAGCAGCAGGATCTCTTTGCTCTTGTAGTATGCTGCCTGGCTTTTCCACAAGCGGTTACTTAAGCTTTTTATCATAACTCTTGGTAAGTGATACATTAGTAAGATACCAATTTGGCCGCTGCATGACAATACTTTTCGTTGAAATATTTACCACTTGTGATTATATTTAAGATAGTGCTCCAGATTTCCCCTGCCATTAACTGGTGTAGCACTTGCAGGGCCTTGCCTTTTGGTGCATTCATTTGCATCAAATGCTCTGGAACTCATAGAAGTATTGGAGTACACATCAAAGGTGCCCAATTGACTTTTAATTCCCTTTGTTGTACCATCTGCCCATCTCCAATTTTATGTCAGCTCTACTTAGTCTAATTCAATGTTTAGAGGTATTCTTAGAAAGCAAGGCTTGCCAAGATATGGATTTATTGAACAATTAGTCTCCATAAGACCAATAAATTTACGCTGCAGTCACTCAGTATATTCCTTATCAAAAGCATGCACTTGTTATGTGAAATGAGCTAACAAATCTCATACTGAACTAATCAACTATTCATTGTTGAGTTGAGCATAGGTGATTTCAGTGAATCTAGATGAGTGGACGGATGAAGAAGTCAATTGTTTAGCCGATTCAGGTGAAAATGCAAATGTGAACACAAGATACGAGGCCTTTTTACCTGAAAACTACAAAAAAAAAAAACCAAGACAAGATTGCACTACAGAGGAGCGTGCTGATTTCATTATGTACACATCGGGTTAGTTTTTTATCATTGCTTTTCTGTTGACTCTGTCTGACGATAGTATGCCCTTTCCCTAGCAAACATGCAGTAGATAAACATCATCACCAGCAACACACCGGCACCTGCCATGGTTTTGGTCATCCTTTGAGGAATAGCTGGAGGAAAAAAGACTCACATCACAAAGGAATAACTGTGTTCTCACACTTTTCCATTAGGAGGGCTGACATCCTGATTCCTCATGAATGCTCATAGCAAAAAAATTCGGACTTAGTAATTGACTTGCTAATTGGTATACATCAATATATTATTTAAGGACATGATTCACAGGTAGATATTGTTTTCTGTGCATGTCTCTTCAACTACTAATATTCATCTAATATACCAAGAAATGCATGAGTACACTACCTTACCTTACCATCACCTCCAGCAGCCTGAATATTGCATGCATTACTTGCACTCCTTGCTCCGGATTAATTCTTCCGGAGGGCGTTGTGAGACCCCGGGGTATTTAGCTTGTAATACTTAGTCATCCGATTGACACTAGCATCACGAACAAAATATCCCGTGCCTCAGAAAAATATGTACATCCCAGAAGATGTTGTACATACACCCTTTTACAAAATCATGCATCAATTCCATACAAGCATAGAACCAAAGCACGAACTAGATTAAACAAAAGGCGTACAAAAGTAGAGTTATTATAGCAAGGGCCAACCGGCCACAAACACAGCTAAAAAGCTAAATAACAGCGGAAGCAAAAAGCCATAAGATGGCAATAACGAAAGCCATACGGTTTGCCTTTAAGCCCACAAGGCAAATCGGCCCGCCGCCAACCTAGTTGTCGAAATCGAAGTCCGTATCACGATAGTCAATCCCTTGGGGATCAACTTCCTCTGCAACAATTTAGCAATGCAAATGAGTACAAAAATGTACTCGCAAGGCTTACAAGTAACAGCCTATACATAGTTACATGCAAGCTTTAATCAAAGGAGTAGGCTGTAGGTTATTTTCAGCATAAAGCAATTTTCCTTTGCAATAATACAATAACTTTGAAAGCAGTTTTGCAATCTGTTTTTAACATTTAAATAACAGCGAGACAACAATAATAACAATAGATAGATGACAACAACAACCTGGAAGTGACTAACCAAATAGTCACCACAACAATAGCATGAATTACCCATTCATACCACCCATAACAAGTTTTAATTAAAAGGTTATAGTCTAACTCTCGAAAGACTTCCCCAAGCGTGTCCATAACCTAGGACGAGGCTATTCGAATAGTTTATACCCTGCAGGGGTGTACCAATGTACCAACACGTCAGACCGCCTTTTTGCCACAAGATTAAGCACACTACCTTTGGTATGCCGGCACGGCTAAGTCCTACGAGACATTTCCAATGGATTTTGCTAATTAAGAGTCGCACATATGGGGGTTATCACCTAGCGGACCACCGTTAAGGGCTCCCACTAAGGACCCACACGAAGAGTAGGATGCACCGGCCTAGACCTAAGCAACTGCGGGTGCTCCCCTCCTTTCCCAACAACAAACATTTTTCTTTACAACAACCACCAACGACTCATTAATTAACATCTCCCAAAGTACTTAGACAAGAGAGGTCCCATATCCCCCTCGTGTGGTTAGCACACAAAAATGCTTGATTTAGTGTAACAAGATATTCGGTCCTTGTTGACTTAGGCACCATTCCAACACACCAACAGATCACACCAACATCCATTGTGCCCAAGTCCAAAACAGTTTTCATTTTCAATTTTTGACTTTACAAATTAACAAAGCACAAGTGCTGGACATAATAGAATAATAATAAGATTTGTGTGATCAAGATCATCGACTAAGTCGATGACCGCCCAATACTACCGATAGCTAAGCATGACTAAGCAACATTAACTCGTCAACTACTAAGTGACAAGAGCTCATCCAACGAACTCCAATCACATCAAGATAATCCTAGGCTCAGTAGTAGAGGATAAATATTTACCTACAGATTATGCATCTAGAGGTTCAACTAATCGATCAATAATTTAACAACAAAATAGAGCATGCAATGCATACAATTTGTAAACAAGATATATATACTTTGAAATTAATGGGATTAGTATGATCAAATTGCTTGCCTTGATGGTAGCTCTCTTGCTGAAAAGGATCGCTTCCGAACTCAACGAACTCGCCGGCACCTAACGAAAGAACGAAAAGAACCGATAAGAACGAAGAACACCGAAAGACTCAAAAACCAACTTCCATCAAAAGCTCTAAAATTTCTACAGAAGGAAGAGCATGATTTTGAAGGAATTTAGCAACAAGAACCAATGGATTTGGATTCTCAATGCAAAAGTTATGGCCAAAACAAGTTTGGCCGGTTGGAAAAATGTTGAAATTCACCTCGGGTACTGTTCACCCGAAATTAATTTTTTGGCATAAATTTCCAAAGAGGTGTTGCACCTGAGATTTTTATGGTAAACAAAGCACCACATTAGATGAACAACACAATTTAATTCACCTCATTTGGAGCTAGGATGCATTTTCTATGATTTTTCAAAGACATGAAAAAGGAGCACAAAATAAATGCAACCACAAAAAAAGTAGCATGCCTAAAACCTATTCTACAAATAATCTTACTACCAGAGGAAACCAACAAAGTTGATTTCACTCAAAAAGGACCTACAGAGAAATACTTATGTATTTTTCCAAGTTAAATGAATTTTTAATGCAACTAATAAAGCTAAACTAAATTAAATCTACTAACCCAATTTTCTGGAGCCAAACTAAGCTTACAACTATTTTTAGATTAAAGCTTAGTTAAAACCAGAACTAACAAAATTTGAATTAACCTAAAAGGAGTTAAAACGAATTAGCTAAGCAATTTTGAAGTTTAACACAATTTTTAGTTTACAAATGACTCTTACCGGGTTTTTCTTTAAACTAAACCGAAAAGGAAAAGCCTGGGCCGTTGAGATCAAATCCAACGCCCACGCAGTAAGGAGCATAGCGACGCCAAGACAGACCGCAATGAGAGCCAAACAGAACCACCGTTGGATTGAGATCCAACGGTCCACGATGAGGTGGCTCCGGACGGTCCGAACGTCCCACATGATTTAGGCCGTTGATCAAGAAATGAGCGGCTCAGAGCGAGGCATCGTTCGGATGGTCCAAACGTTCCACTCGATCTGGACCGCTGATCTCAAAATGGACGGCCCAAAGCTACAGGGAGGTCCGGGGGTCCGAAAGTCCCTCAGATCTCAACCGTAGATCTAAAGATGGACCACGCCGGCGCCAACCAAGGGCCAAAACGAGTCCGCAATAGCCACGCGCACACACTGGTGTAGGTGGTGACCACGGAGGAGGACCACATCGGCGGCTAGCTGGAGAGAGGCAACGCGGCAACGCACAGCCGAAAATGAAAAACGCAAAGGAGCTCCGCAGCGGTTCAGAGAAGCGGGTGCCAAGCTTCTAGGGACTAATGCGAAGCTACCTTAGCACGGAGAGGACCAGAGGCTGCCGGGGTTGCTCCGACGACGAAGCACAGCACCGGCGATGGAGACGACAACGAGGAGATGACGGCCTAAGCAAAATGAGAAAGACCGGGTCATCAAGAAAGCTTCAATAGGGCTTACAGAAGGTCCATGAGCAAGCAATTGAAGAAAGAAGCCCTTACCGGAGCTGAGGATGAAGAGGGGTGAACACGGCCGCAAAGATCCAAAACCCAAAATTAAGCCTCTCCTGTGAAAGCAACCTAAAATTAAGTTAGGGGAAAGAACCACGGTGGTGAGAGGCTCAAGGCTGAGCAAAAGATTGGAAGAAAGACCACTGGAACCCTATCGGCACTGAGGAGCTCCAAGGTCCAACAATGGCACCAAAGGGGCTTCTGGTGTTTTGAGCTCAACAAGCAGAGAGCAAGCTGAGAGGGAGTTTAAAGGAAGCCAAGGAAGAACTTGAGGGGCTTAAGTAGCCAGAGAAGCAAGGGTTGATCAAAAGCACAGATCAAGGGTGAGCTCGGTCTATACCCCTGCCATGGGCAAGCTGAGCAGGTGGAGGAACTGACAAAGGAGACTTTGGGGGCGAAAGCACTGGCGGCATTAAATGCTTACAGCAAAGAGCCGTTTAAAGGACTCAAGGGAGGTGACCTTGCACTGCTGCCCACTCCATGGCGTCCTGGCACACACGCACGCGCGTGACCGAGGAAGGAGATGACCATGTTCAAAGGGGGCCCCACCTGCTAGAGAGACACGGCCAAAGGGGTTCGAGTCAAAAGGGAGCGAGCGGGTTGAGTCTAACCAAGTCGGTACGAGCTCAAACCACAGGATAGAAAATGGACGGCTGCGATTGATTGGGACAAAAGGAAAAGCCAAAAGGCACACGAAATCTGGAGCGTTAGATTAAGATCTAACGGTCCAGGCCCACTGGTACGCTTAGTTGGTTGGGCTCGACCAAAAGGTGCGAGCCAGTTTGAACCAAGCGACCGAGCACAACGCGGGAAAGCACAAGCAGCGTTAGATCAAGATCTAATGGCTGAGAATGCGCGCGCGATTGAGAGGGCTCGGGCTGGTTGGGTCGCACCAGGAAAGGAGTTGGGTTCGAGCCCGAGCCTGACTCAGACCCAAAAGAGTTGACCCAAGGTTTGAATTTTGAGCTGAAACTTGAAGAATAATTAGAGATAGCAAACTAACTCCAAAAATTCTAAAATTTGGACTGGAGGTTCTTAGCTCCAGGATAAACCTTGTGTAAATTTTTCAGAGGTTTTTATGCAAAACATTTTTCTCCAGAAATTCTTCAAGGTTTGTTCTAGGGTTTGACCAAGAGTCAACTGGTTGGACTGGCCTCCAAAAATTTATCAAATAATTTCTAAAAATTATAACATTTTTCAGAGGTGTCACACAGCATCCCTAGAACCAAGAAAAAAGATTTCCAGGGGTTGAACACAAGATTCTCAACAAGGAGGTTTAGGTTTTTGATTTCCCACAATTCCTTTACAAGAATTACAGAAAAGTTCAAAAACTTCAAGATGCAAGAAAAGTTTTAATTTCTTCTCATTTTCTTACATTTGAAACACACACCCATATTTGGGATGTTACAGGCGTGCAATGGCGCTTGCTAAGTAACGAACGTGCTCTGCAGTGGAATCCTCCTGCATGGCGGTTGGTAAGGCATTTGGATCTTTTACCATCGTTGTCCGCGGCAGTGGCATATGCATCGCCTTTGGTGGCGCCCTCACTGAGGAGCCAAGGGCGTCTCGGTAGTAGTTGTCGCGAACCTGCGAGATGTATGCTTGTGTGGCGGCATGTATCTCGGCTTGTCGGGTCTCTTCCTTGCGTTGGAGGCGGTCCCGTTCATCCCGCTCTTGGTGTTGCCCTAATGCTTTGGGATTATTGCCGGGATTGGGTTGATTATCACCGATGGCGGCGACCTGATGACCGCCGAAACAGGTAGAAAGGATGAACATGCCATCGTCCTCTGAGGAAGAGGGTGAGTTGTATTGTAGGGTGAAGAAAAGATTCTCTCCAAATGTTCTCTCCAGGCCTTTAGTGTGGAGGCCGCCAGCGAGATCATCATGGCACGCTGGTCTCCAGGAACCTTCTAAATCTCCTCCTCCAAGGGAGACCGGCTTGGAATAGTACTTGTCCACAGCGGTACTTGTGGACAAAGGCACGATCGGCGTGGAGCCAACAGATGCGGACTTGGTGGGCGACGGTGCCTTAGCAATGGCCCTGGAGGAACCATGGGCGTTGTCGGATACGAGGACGAAGTTTTCCTCCTTGTCGTCATCGTGGTCGGAAATGTCAAGGATGCTTTCTTCTCTCCAGACAGGCAAGTTGTGATTCATGAGCAAAGCAAAGAACACATTACCAAAACTAAGTCAGCGAAAATGATGATAGCGATCCGCACAGACGGTGCCAGATGTCGACGTTTGGGACTCTCGTCACAGAACGAACAAATAAGAATATAAAGGAAAAAATGGAGATTACTATCTATTCGCCGAAGGACTCGAAATGGTGATGTATATTGCAAAGAGTATGCTCTGATTACAGAGAAAATGACTATAAATACACGTTGATCAGGGCTTGGATCTGAATCTGTGTTACAAAGGCACATAGGCCGGGCTTTTATAGTTCTATAAGCGTCGTCAATTGGTTGCAGTCGCACCTCTTCACGTTAATGGTCACGTCCCTTCATGGTGACCATTGTGTTTCCAGATGTAACGGCCAATATCTTCTCCACGTGGGTTGTTATACTGATGCTAATTGGGCTGGCTCATTGGATAATCGATGCTTGACATCTGGATATTGTACATTTGTTGGAAGTAACTAGGTTTCATGGCGAAGCAAGAAGCAAAATGTTGTGGCTCGGTCTACTGCAGAGGCTGAGTTTCGATCTATGGTTCATGGTGTGTGTGAATTGTTGTGGTTGCAAATCCTTTTAACAGAGCTGAGGTTGTACAAGTGCAAGCCTTTGATGTTGTACTATGACAACAAAGCAGCTATTGATGTTGCTAATAACCCGGTTCAACATGATCGAACCAAGCATATCGAAATTGATCGTCATTTCATCAAGGAGAAGCTTGATAGAGTGATAATTTGCCTGCTATATGTATCTTCGACTAGTCAGGTAGCGGATGTTTTCGCAAAAGGACTACCGGAGAAGTCTTTCTCTGTATTTTGTAGCAAGATAGGCATGTACTATGCATTCGCCCCATCTTGAGGAGTGTTGGAGTGTCGTTTATTAATTAGGAAATTCTATAAGGACTTGATTGTAAAATGTAAAGGATATTAGAGAAGGCAAATGGAGAAGGGGATCGAGAAGGATCAACCAAAGAATTTGTTGGAATTTTACCGATCCTTGCACTGTTGCTCCTTCGGTTCCAGGTAAAAGAAATCGCACAGTTGTTCACTTCATCCAGAAAAATCACGGCTCGACCTTTTTCTCTGTGGGTCCCGCTGTCCTGTTGATGGACCACTACGCATGAGCCGGCGCAAAGCAGCAGCGCCTCTGCCCTCTACGCTGCCCTCCACGCTATGCACCTTCCTTCCCTCTGTAGCCTTCACGTGAAAGCATGTCCTCCTGGTCTTTCCACTTGAAGCTAGCACCTGGTAGCTATGCTAGTTGTTTTTTCTTCTGGAGAGCAAGCGCTAAAACAAAACACAAGACAGAACACAATCTTTTGATTCGGGAGCAGTGCCCCTCTTTTTGTATTTTATCTATTTCTTCTCTTGACTCGCTTATACATTGCAGCCAGCCTTGGCAATTTATACTCACGCACACCCTATGCATGAACTCCTACTCAGATACTACCTCATACGCTACAGTACTTGGACACGGTATACATAACGGAAACGGTTTCAACTCATCCAAACTTAGAAACTAAAGTACCAAAACAAGATTAATTTAACAATCACCCCCTTAATCTTGTTTCTTCATCTTGATCACGCTGATCTTCTCTATTATCTGAACTTCCATGTCTTCCTCTTTTACTTGCACTCTCGTGCGCCATTCCTTCCTGGGCCGATACCGCCCTACCACCTGCGCTTGCTCTATCCTGAGCCATGCACAAACCAACGCTTGCCGCGTCTCGCACCTGGACTGAACTTGTCCTTCCTTGCACGTCCGCCTAGACTGGAGCACCTGCTCCCACGACCACTTAGGCTTCGCCATTATCTGAGCCTCTCGCTCCTCTCTCTTGGACAGAGTCTGTCCACTTCCCCGTGTACACTTTAGCTGAGGCTACACCGCCTCTCCCTCCTGTGCCAGCTTCGTGTACATCGCGCCCTTCATGCGCATGGGACTCACCGCCTCAGAGTAGTGCCTCAGACGCTTCTTGCAGCGCCGTGTGGACTTCCCAAGGCTTTCGCCGCGCCAATCACAGGTGCCTCTCCTGGATCCCGCCATGTCCTGGTTTAATACTCCAGTTCCACTCTGGCTCCTCCAAACTGCCATTCATGCAAACCGACTTACAAGTTTTCAGAGAAATTTTGTACAACCGGTTTGGGGATCTTTTTACCTTCATCAACAGATCTTTGTTCTTGTCGTAGACACACAAGAACTCACCCTGCAGCTCCACCCTGCACCCCCGTTCTGCCAACTGCCCGAGACTAAGTATGTTGTTGCACAAACTTGGTATAAAGTAAATGTCAGACAGCATCTTCTGATCACCGTTCTTGCATCGCAACAACATTGTACCTTTGCCTTTTATTTGTACCGTGGAGCCGTTGCCAAACTTGATTTCTCCCAAATCTTCTCGCCGAGCTCATGGAACATGGAGCGATCTCCGTCATATGATTGCTTACTCCATTGCCCAAGTACCACTCATCAAGATGATCGTGATTTCCTCCTCCGTCGTAGTTTAGAAGAAACGTTCTCCTCGCTCAACATCACCATGACCGCGCCTTGTTGACACATAAGGAGAGAAGCAGGTAGGATCGTCGTCTTCATTTTCACAACCGGATGAGGTTTACCTCCTCGTTCTTCTTCTTGTTTCGGCAATTCGAAGCATAGTGCCCATACTTGTCACAGTTGAAGCACTTTATGTGGCTGCGGCACTCCAACGCGTAGTGACCGTATTCGTCACATTTAAAACATTTGATATGTGACTTATCACGAGATCTGTCACCATCGCCTTGCCCAACCTTGTCTTCACGGCCATCTCTGCCAAATCGTCTGCCATCGTTTCTTGTATCTCCTTTAGCGAAAGAACGCTTTCGTTATGGGATCGATACCTTTGCTCGTTATGGGATTGATACCCTTCAAGAGCTCCTCATGCGCCTTTGAGGAACCGGTGATCTCCTCGATCTTCTTTTCCTCTAGATCCGAGGAGTACATGAGCGTGGTGACGACAGGTACAAACTTTTTCGGTAGCACGCGCAGTATTTCTTCATCGCCACAGATTCCTCCATCTTGTCGCCGAGAGACAATCTGATTATACAATGAAGACAACTTACGGGCGAACTCGCCCACCGACCGGGTTTCTCCCATCCGGAGATTCTCGAACTTCGGTATGCAAATTCGAGCCGCGACCTCCTTCACACGATCAACTCCCTCGTGCATCTTTTGAAGCGCCACCCACACCTCACGTCTTTGTCTCCTTGCCGATGAGTTGCCGCGATCATGGAGTCCGCACCACCTGATAGATGATGGCCAAAGCCGTCTGGTCTACCTTGTCGTCCACCTCCTTGTCCTTTGCCTTCGGATCGATCGCACCCAGACTCCTGGGCGCGCATGTTCGCTTTCATCTTCATAGCCCACACCGGATAATTGTCGGTCGTCAGAACAGGATATAGGAGGGAGATCGGCCCATCCCGGGTCTTCGCCTTGTTGTCCATGATCTTCAATCACCGCCAAGATCAGAACGCTCTAATACCACTTGTTGAAAAAAATTTTCTCTCCAATGTGACCCGCCTGGCTCGTAGTAGGGTCTTTTCCGTCTCCTTGTCTTCTCTCGTGATGCAGCCTCGTGGAAGCAATACGCAAAGGACAATCTAGTCTTCACTTAATTTGACTTGTCTGGAATTCTTTGCTTTGTCCGTGTGACCTTTGATGGTCCCTGTTCTTCCCAATGGAACCGCGCTTTGGACTCTCCTGCTTGGCTCTCGGTCTTTGGACCTCACGTGATGTTTGCTCTGCGCCACTGATACACCAGCTCCGCTCGGTACTTTCATTGAAATAAAGACGCTGAGAACAAAACGATTTCTTCTCTTCTCGGGAGCACACTGCTCCTCTTTTTTGTATTTTATTTCTTGCTTCTAATCGTTACACAATTGTTGGCCAGAGCACTTGTTTATATAGCCTAACATCCTGACTAGTTGACAGGCAACTACGAAACAGACTCGGCCAACGAAATAGAAACGGGCTCAAAACCAGAAACGGACTCAAACTCATCTAAACTTAGAAACTAAAGTACCAAAACAAGATTAATTTAACAGAATTCCCCACTCATCCTGTCTTCTCTCTTCTTCTTCCCCCAATATTCAAAATCCCCTCAGATCTCCAAAATATTCAAGAGGTAGAAATTTGTATACCTCTACTTTTGACTCCAAACTCGATATATTGTAATTAAATCTTCACTATTATTCTTTTTTTTCTGCATGCATTTCTTCTAACACATCAGTCTTTGTACACACGTCTGCTCTTCATACTTATGTGTAAGTAAGCATGTGAGCTCTTTATGTTCACATAGTTGAAGAAAGGCTAAACTTTTTTTTTTTTGCCTTTTTGATCTGGGTAGCAACTAGGAAGAAAACAATCTGAACTTTGCTGCACGTGTGATTGTTCATTTGACGTGTACAACACACGCCGCTTTGCTTCCTCTTTGATGGAGTTATCTGTAAACCAGTGAGAGCTTCAAGCTTCAATCGTTTGTCATTTTCTTACTACTTTTCTGTAAGCTGATTACCATTGATCAAGTTCTCTTACAAATAGAGACACTACCCATTTTTTCCTTTTTGTGAGGGTGGGCTGAGGAGACGATGTTTTGTTCAAAAATGCAAGTTTGAACAAAGTCCCCTTGCGAGTTGAGCTTCATCAATCCATTCAAAAAAACTGACAAAACTGCTAGAAAATTTCCAAACTGAAAGCTAAATAATAACGTGAAGTAATTACTATATTGGCTCATTCTTAGGAGCTAACTGTATTTTTAACGTCGGTGGTACGTCACATTTACACTTACACCAAGAGATATGTTTTGTACACACGATTTTCTTGTTCTAGATGGAACTTGTTCTTTATACATTCACAACGTTCTCGAGACTTGTATAGGAAAAAAAATTGCCTTTTGAAACCCTCAATCCCAAGTGTTAATTCCATAGTTACCGGATTCGCTATAAAACCATACGAATCGCGAACCGGATTTGTCGAACCTGAACTGGTTTAGGGTACAGGTTCGTATCCGCAGTGAAAATTGGAATAAAAAGTGGCGAACTACGAACCCAAATCCCATACCGCGACTTTGACGAACCGCATTTTTGGTAACTATAGTTAATTCTATCTCCTAGCTAGACTCGTCGACTCGGGCAACTCTTTTGACTTGACAGCAATGCGCAAGTGTTCACAAGAGCATTGTTTACTAGAAAAAAAGTAGGTTACATTATCAGGATCATTGTGCAAGTGCTACTATTAATTAAGGACAGACTGTTGTGATGGACTGATGGTCATGAAATTGTCGGTGATAATGAGCAGTGTATTCTACTCATCTGGAACAGCTCAAAAGATAGCATCGACAATACAGTATCTGAACTCTCGCATAAACAAAGGCATGAGACCCGTTTGTATAGTTGAATATTGTTTCCATAGCTTAAACATAAACGGTACAGGTTGGAATAGAAAAATGATACACATATATGTCTGTGAATCAGCATAGCACATGTTCTTCGTTTACTTTTTCCAGATCAAACAAAGGTGATACAGAATCAATGACAAGTCAGCCAGATCTATTCTTGTAATTGTCTAACTGTAAACTATACGAAAGAAATCTTCCTTCAGTTTTTGCAGTCCGAGAACATGTTTTCCAGGCTTCTTTTGCTAAGCGGTTCGCCTCAGCTGCGACAAAGCGTGCACTGGAGAAGAACAGATCACAGGACAAAACCCGTGCACTAATTCAATTTTCACATGATGTGATTTCATAACCGAACACAAGTAGTAACATACAAGATGAATTTGATCTACTAAACAAGAAAAGCGGAGTCCATTTCAGATAAATCAATTTTACATAAACATTTGCACATTGTGCAAAAGAATATCCCAGAATGCTTTGGTTTCGATCACTAATTTCTTCTCTTTCTATACAAGAAGGTAAACAAGATCGATCAAAGCTACCGGTTACATCGCATGATTCGCAAGCTTCTTGCCTAATTTCCTCATGGACACTCTTATCTGTTAGCTATGTCCCTCCGGTGCGAGATGACAGGGAGAGAAAAAGAACAATAAATTAGCGGCGCCCAAGAAACTAAAAGTCTAAAACTCTCTCTAAATCTGCGGCAAGTCTTGCACGTCGCCGGCCTCCATGAACGTTCTGAGCCAGAAATCCATGTCGTCGGCGCCGAACGCGTCGCGGGGCTCCACTGAGACGTCGTAGCTGTCCAGTGGCATCGACAGCGTCTCTGACCAGAAGCTCTCGTCGATCTGGAAATCCTCCGAGCCCGAGGTGAAGCTCTCCCCCTTGACGAACGCGGAGCTCCCCGTGTTGCCGTGCTCTGCCACCGACGAGGCCATGGACGAATCGGTCACCGACGACGAGACGGGCCGCTCGGGCGACACCGGCGCGGTGGTCGCGTCAGTCCTCCTCCCCCCGCTCTCGCGCTTCGGCGCCGCAGGCTTGTGTTTCTTGGCGCCGCTTGCCTCGCGCTCCTGAGCCTTGGGCTCGAGCCGCTTCTTGAGGTGCGTGTGCCAGACGTTCTTGATCTCGTTGTCCGTCCTCCCGGGCAGCCTGGCGGCAATCGCGGACCATCTATGAACAAAACAAGCATTTGATCAGCGCACAGTTTTGTCAAAAGATGACTTGTTTTACGTTATCTTCGCGTGATTTGATTCCCGCAAAGGAATCACATGCTGTTGTTTAATGCTAAGCGCATGTTTTTGCAGCACTGCTCCTCCACCGCAACGGCGAAACGAGATGGAATCTTCAGATCTCGCGCATCATCAGTGATGCAATTAACTAGCAAAGTGGCCTACAGTTGTGTATTTTTCCCCCCTTTATTTGCCTCAAGGAGGGGCCCATGAGGATAATGTATTGTATGCCCCCACAGGGGAAAAGCAAATAAATCGCCCTTCTTAATTTACATTTGAAGCAACTATCATTGCTCCAATCTAGCAAAAAAAATACGAAAAGATAGCATTGCAATTAAGGGGAAGAAGAAGAAGAAGGCAAAAGGCAAAATGAGCAGCAGAAGCAGTAGTACCTGTTGCCAAGCAGCTCGTGGAGCTGGATGATGGTGTCCTCCTCCTCCTTGGTGAAGTTGCCGCGCTTGATGTTCGGCCGCAGGTAGTTGATCCACCGGAGCCGGCAGCTCTTGCCGCACCGCGGTAGCCCTGCAACATCACACAAGACACAAGGATCTTTAGCGTCCTGCGTCCGGCCGGCACGAGACACCGAGGTGTCGTCGAATGAGTTGCCCACTCACCGGCTTGCTTGGGCAGCGCGCGCCAGTTTCCGTGGCCGAAGCGCTGGATGTGCGCGACGAGGACCTTGTCCTCCTCGGGCGTCCACGGCCCCTTCTTGAGGCCCATCTTCTCGCAGCACGGAGCCCTCCCCATTGATCCTCGCCTCCTCCTCGCGACGGCGCGCACTCTCCTCTTCTCCGCTCCTCTGTACTGCCTGCACCTTTGCTTGCTCACGGTCTCGTTGAGGGGGGTGTGTGTTTGCCGTGCAAGTCCTCTTGTCTTTGGGGAACGGAGCACTCCGGCCTGGTCGTGCTGCAGGGTAAGGGTGAAGGTCTCCGGGAGTCCGGGTATTTATCCTTGGTGGGGACTGTGGAGCGCTTTGGCAACGTGCTTCAATTATCGAAGGTTCAATTCTGGCAACTTCGCGGAAAGCTGGATGGTCTCCACGGGAGCATTATTTTCTCTCTCCCGTTTATATTTTTCTTCCCTTCGTCTTTTTCGCCTTGTATGGGTCCGGGTTGTGTTTTTGCTGCGCTGTAAGGGGCAGGTGTCTAGAGCCAATAGGCGACGGAAACAGGAACGCTCTTCTAGGGGTCTATCCTCACTAGAGGTGTTCGGACCTGGCCTGGTTCGAAAAGTTGTTTTTCGTATTAAAATATATTATTTTAATTTTTTTTTGAATAAAATGGTATTGTAAAATTTATTTTCAGGATTAAAATAATAGTTTTTTATTTTTTAATTTTTTTAGAATTTCGGGTCGGACCGGACTGGGCTTCTTTCGGGCTGGACTTGTAGTCCCAAGCCTGGTTCGGACATGATCGGGCTCGGGCCAGGCCGGCGGGCTAGGCCGCCCATAAACAGGTCCAATCCTCACGTGGAGATTGCCCTGTCAGCGTCCAAAGGCGATCTTACAAATGTCAAGGCATGATCGGACGATGAGGAGGATAGTCTCTACGTGTGGTTCAAGTATTGTTATTGTTCGGTTTTTTTAATAATACTAATTTAAAAGATAATTATAAAAATAAATAATCGAGAAAAATAATTACAAAACTAGGCTCATGTCACCGATTGGAATGACGACAGGGGGCCTAGGCCCTGGCGACAGGGTACCCAAAGCTCCCTGTCGCCAGTTGAATTGGCGACGTGGGTCTTTTTTTAATTTTAAAATTTGGAGAACTTCTATTTCAAATGGCAATAGGGATCCCGCAAAGCCCTGTCGCTATTCCGAATGGCGACACAATCTCCCTTATAAAAGACCCATAAAACCCAAAAATTCGAGGAATACTCACTTTTATTTAGAAAAAAAAAAGAGAAAGAGGGGAGGGAAGGAAGCAAAGCAGAGAGGAGTAGAGGGGAGGAGAGAAGCGCTGCCCGTCCGGTCGTCCACCTTTCAGGTAATTTTTTTAACAGAATGGATTACTCATAGTTTTAGATGTACGGTTATGTAGTGCAGTATGTTGTACATAATCATTTTCGGTGGGTAGTTTGGTTTTAGATACGCGGTTAATCGTGGAAATCTTGTTTACGGTGCAGTGCGTCAAATATGTCAGACGTCACCAATTTCAAATTTTACTACGGTCAGGGGACTATTCTTGAGGGTCCCGAGGGGATTGATTTGCGATATTTCCAATCGACGATCGTGCCCCTACCAATACCATAGCAGCGTACATGGGACGCTGTGATGCGGTGGTTGTTCCACACATTCGATTTGGACCATACTGTGTATATGATTTGAGATTGAGTTACCTTGCCCCCCAACCAACATAGAGCACATATTGGGAGTTAGTTTAGCTCAAGAGAACAATGTCATAGTAGTCATTTGTACGCATGACGAGGGAGGAAGGGGTGGGATTTGGTCCTTCTGGCCCAAGCATATCCCAAGTCCACTCTTTCATCCGCGGCTGAACAAGAAGGGGTGGTGATGCTGAAGAATAAGTCGGGGACTCCAACCACAGCGCGACACACACAACAGCCGAAGGTCTGGGAGTAGCTGATGCTGTCAATGAAGACCATGCAGAAGTAGCTCCTTTAATCAGGCAAACTAGTGGGCTTGCTGACGAGGGTGAGGAGGTGGAAACCATAGTGCAAGAGATGGATCTCGAAGACCGGGACTACATGACATTGTCAAAAGATGAAGGATCCGACAACAAGGATGATGTGGACTAGCAGGCAGTTCCATCCAAGTGGAACACATACCAGATCAACAACTTTGTCGTTAACGAAGGCTCCCGTGTGCCGTTGGAGTACTACCAAAGCGAGGTCAGGCAAGGGGCTATGTACAAATACAAGGAGGCTGTGTAGGAGGCGGTCAAATTTTAGACTTTGTCGATGCGACGTACATTCACAATCATCAAGTTTAACCCAAGATGTTACGATGTGAAGTGCGACATAGAGGGGTGCCTTTAGCGAGTACACGCATTTCAGCCTAAGTGGGACACCTACTAGAAGTGCTCTCTAGTGGTTCCTCACATATGTGTCGTCGCTGAGTCAGTGTAGTCCCATAGGAACCAGTCATCAGGCTTCATCGCCAACCTCTTGTACGGTGAGATTGTGGATAATTAAGATTTTGAGCCACAGTTTATCATTCAGATGATTGAGGTAGGGTTCCAGTACATAGTCATCTATGTCAAGGCGTGGAGGGCAAAACAGAAGGTATTGGAATCAAGGTTCGGTACGTTTGAGGACTCCTACCACAACCTCCCTAGGCTACTCCAAGTCATAGAAGATAGAAATCCCGACACTCATGTCGACATTCAAGATTTCACACATCTGAAGTGGGCCAATAAGAGGGTACTGCAGCGAGCATTCTTCTCATTTGGTCCATGCATCAATGCATTCTGGTACTATCGTCCAATCTTGTGCGTGGATGGCACATTCCTGGCTAGAAAGTATAAGGGCCAGATACTGGCTGCAATAGCGACGGACGGGAACAATCAAGTTCTTCCCTTGCCATTCGCTTTCGTTGAAAGAGAGAACACGGATAGCTAATTGTGGTTCTTAAGGAATTTGAGGATTTCTGTTGTACAAGGTCGTCCAAATGTATGCATCATACATGATTGGCATGCGGTCCTGCTGAATGCAATAACTCAGCTACAACAAGGAGAGAATGAACCACTTCCATGGGCGAATCTGCAGAGCGGGTGGTGCATGAGGCACTTAGGTGCAAACTTCTACAAGTAGTTCCGCAACAAGGACTTGATAAACCTATTCAAGCGTCTGTGCAACCATAATCAGCAACGAAAGTTTGAAGCATTCTGGAAGATTCTGGATGAACGAACATAGACGTACAGAAGAGTGGCAGCGAAAAGGGCCACCCCAAGCGATGAACAAGCCCCTAAAGCATTACCACAGCTACCCACCGATGGTCCCAATCTGACGAGGAAGAGGAGCGCGCAAGTGAAATGCTTCTCGAACTGGATTGAGCACGAGCCTAAAGAGAAGTGGTCGCTGCCACATAACAGGGGTGGTGCTTGATATGGTGTCATGACCACCAATCTAGCCGAGGTGTACAATTGGATCATGCGCGGTGCCAAGTACCTCCCTTTGGTTTGTATTATGAAGGCAATTCCCTGCGGTACCATAAATTACTTTGTTGATAAAAGCAACAACGTGTCGCTCGCCATGGGAAATAACAGAGTACTCTACTCCGCTATGATCACCAAGTATATGGAGGAGAAGAGCAAGAAGAGTGAGATGCACCGGGCATTCAAGATGAGCATAATGGAGCTTCGCTTCGAGATCATGTGTAGGAATAAAGGACACCGCAGGACGAACTGCGAGAGGATCACCCACGAGTGCACGCTACGCCGCGCTAGTTGTGTATGCAATTGCAACAAGCCCCTTCTTCTACATAGGCCCTGCTCCCATGTCATGGTCGTGTGTTCGACGGTGGCGCAGCATCCCGGCCAGTACATCTCTGACTATTTCAATAAGGAGAAGGTGATGCAAACCTAGAGTGCAGAGATGTGTGGTTACGTTGTGATTGGCCATTTCAATGACCATCCGACTTGAGAGCAACTTATCTAGGCTGCAGATATTGATAGACTTAAGGGAAAAGTTGGCCAGCGATAGGTACGGCGCATCAAGAACGACATGGACGAAGCAGAAGTCGGGCGTTGTACAAAGAAGTGCTCCATTTGCAGAGAGTCTGGGCACACCTTCAAGAAATGCCCTACGAGAAATCCATAGGACGAAGAAGACATCGGCAATCCGGATGTCGCCGCGGGGACCTCATCCTACCGCCCCACTCGAGGCGGTCAACATGGTGGACGTTGAGGTCGCGGCTACTGGAAATGTTCGTCTAGTTGAAATATGTGGTGCCCAATGCTTTGTAATAACACTTTGATTTGTAAAAAACCAGGTGTTATGGTATTGTACTAAATGTTATGTAATGTCATTGTGATTTGTTGATAAAAAATGTGCTCCAAAAATATTCAGTAGAAATTTTGATTTTTCGACAAAAAATGCTATGACGTTGTGCTGAATGTTATATAATCTCAGTGTGATTTGTCGATAAAATATTTACTCGAAAATACTCAGTACAAAAGGAGTGGAGAGGAATTAAAAAATGCAGCTCTCTATTTTTTTTTAAAAAAAAAAGAACCATGTCGCTATTTGAATTGGCGACAGGGACCTGTCACCATTTGAATTGGTGACAAGCTTTTGTCGCCAATTCAACTGACGACAGGAAGCTCTGGGTACCCAGTCGCCCCCATGTCGCCAATTGGAATGGCAACGGGAGTCTGTCATCGTTCCAATTGGTGACATGAGCCTATTTTTGCTATTGTTTTTTCAACTATTTATTTTTATAATTATCTTTTAAATTAATATTATTTAAAAAATCGTCATTGTTCTGTGAGGGTCACAAATCTAGTGGATTTATCGGAGAAAGCTAGCCGTCAATGTGTGAGTAAAATTTTATGGATAGGGAGGTGTGTGGTTAGATGTGAGCACCATGATTTGAATCCTGTTAGAAGGAGAAAGCTAGACATAGAGACGACGTCTATGTAAAGATGAACACGATGTCCACAATTTTATCATCTGACTGAGAGGTGGTTCCCACTAGAGGTACCCGTGTGTCTTAAATTTGGATGTAGATGGCAATGTCATATGTGAGTTGACATTGGTCAGGACACGCTTGTTAATCAATTGGGTATCTCGCCATCTAGGCATGAACAATAGACGAACTATCGCAATATTGACAAGTGAATAAAACTAAAACTCAAGTGATCTACATTACAATAAATGTAGTCATATCTCTCTCTGGTAGGAATTAGAGCTGGGCATTAGGCCGTGTCGTCTTGGCCCTGGTCCAGTCCACCGTGCTTCAGGTCAGATCGTCTCAGGTCTTTGTCTGCCCACTCTCGCTCGGCTAGGTTTAGGCACACGCCCAAAGCCCGCCGTGCAGTGGTCGTGCTTGTGCAGCCAAGCCTAGCCCAAAATAACTATAGAAAGCAGAGGCGGCGATGGCGGCAAGAATCGTTATCATCTTCATTCTCTCGGCAGAGGAGAGCGGGAGAGGAGGAAGGCGGCGTGTGAGGAGAGAGCCGGAGGGAGGAGGAAAGCGGTGCTTGAGGAGGAGAGAACCGAGGTGGAGGCTAGAGGCGGCGTGTGGGATTGGGGATATATATGGATTAGCCGAGATGGGGGTTAGGGTTGGGCCAGGCCGTGGAGGTGAAGAACATGATTGAGCCAGGCTACCAGGCCGAGGAGGGATAGGATTGGGCCAGGCCGGGGGAGGGATCGGAGGATTGGGCTTTTTCAGGTGTTGCAGTCGCCAAGCACGCCTAAATAGCCGTCTTAGTCTGCCGCGCCTAACGCATTCGAGTCGGTCGGCCGGCCGGCTGTCTTGCGTCTTGCGGCCTTACCGGACACGTGTCGTCTTGATGTCGTCTTAGACCGTCTTGCGTCTTGATCGTGCACGCCAGTCCAGAAAAGTCTGACCCAAGTCCCAGCTCTAGTAGGAATGCATAGTCATTTGACCCAATTCTGATATGTCACCAATGGACTACAATACTCCTACCTTGTGTGGGTCCACGCAATTAATGGCATACGCTAGCACTGGTGACTTGGTGAGCTTGAATTCAAGCTGACGCAACTAGCGCTGGACGTATGTTATCCTAAGCTCTGAGGTAACATCCGAACATAGCGTTTACAACAAAAAAATAATAATTCATAAGAGTAACAGAATATGCAAATGATAAATACAAATATCAAGAAAAAAAATAAATTTCTCACTGAAAATACAATAAACCATCGTGGTTGTGCTTTTAAAAATAAACAAATTTCCATGTTACAATATTGCAACATTTGAAAACAATAGTAAAAAATATCCGAAAATAATTGTTGCAATATCAAGAAATTTGTAACACTTAAAACTTACTTATGAAATATTTTGATTTCATGTATACAACAATCGACAATAGTTACAACAAAATCCTTTTCCGTGCAAAATTTCAGGAAGATGTATCGCAACAAACCAAATCAGTTTCTACAACAACGAGAGAGAATGGGTGCAACAATTAAATGGCGAAGGGTCTACAACAAAAGGTTTATTCTTGTACAACAAATCAAAAAAACACCATTGCAACAAAAAAAATACATGTTGCCACAACATTTAATGCAACAATATCACAACAATAAAAAACGCTTCATGTAATATTTCGAATCAACTGTTGCAACAAAATTAAGCAAATGCCTGCAACAAAACATATCGGAAAAAGTTGGTGTGCCCTTTGTTGGTGCGGTTGGGCGAGCGGCAGACCTTGCAGGCAAGGTCGACAGCGGTCATCTGAAGGAGGTTGGGCCACTTGGCAACGCGCTTGGCGTTGTTGAGGAGGTACGTGACCGCACACTCCTGCGTGCATGTGCAGAGCATGAGGAACGCGTTCCTCCACGTGACTGCGTCCTGTTTCGAGGCGAGCGTACGCTCCATGAGGCCGGGTGCGTCGGGGAGGAGCTGATCGCCGTTGGGCAGGCGGTAGATGGGTGAGAGCGTGTGGCGGCGGATGAAGTGGTGGTGATGCTTGAGGTTGGCAAGGATGGATGGCACGAGCGGCTCGAGCAACTCTGGCTCATTGAGGCGGCAGAGGAAGATTAGCGTAGAGCGGAAGAATGCATGGAGTTTGAAGCATCGGAAATGGGTGGTTGGTGTTATGCCTTTTGCTGATATGGATGAATAGGATTAGATAGGGATAGCTGTGGAGCGCCCGATGAGGTCGGTGAGACCGGACACACGATCAGTATGATTCCCCATTCAAGTTACACACAACTTCAATTTGAGACAAGCTAAACGACCAAACAAGTACGATGCAATGGTTGCAAAGTAAGTTTTTGTCATTTTTCACTACTGTCTCAAATTAAGGTTCTATATGGCCAAAAGTGGACGTAGGTGTTATGAATAAGACAGATTGATATAAGGCAATGGCCAAGATATATACACAAAATACAAGTGGTGAATACGCACATAACCCTCATAACAATGGAGAATAACACACTTAGACATATATCTCTAACACCCCCTCAAACTCATGGTGGATCAACAACATTGAGTTTGGAGAGTAGAAGCCATCTTGTGCTCGAGTCCGGGCCTTCAGTAAAGAAATCCGCTATCTGAGCTCGGAAGGCACATCTTGAAGAGCAATTACGATCATGCACACAAGACCGCATGAAGGAAGCATCAACACCAATATGCTTGGTGAGCTCATGCTTCACGGGATCACGGGCAATATTGATAGCACTGTCTTTGTCGACAAGAGAGAGTCGGTGTAGTGACAAACACCAAAATCCTCAAGTAACCACCGTAGCAAGTAATCTCTGGCTGTCAAGAGAGCCATAGCTCGCAACTCACCTCTGACTCGAGCGGAACACTGCGTCAATTTCTTTTGTCTTCTAGGCAATGAGAGAACCACCAAGAAAAACACAAGAAGTAGAGATAGACCGCGATCGGAGGATCACCGCCCAAGTAGCATCCGAATAAGCTGAAGTTGTAACAATGGAGCGTGGAAAGAAGAGACGGCAAGAGATAGTCCACGAAGGTATCGCAGAACTCGAAGAAGGTGGTCAGAGTGGACTGAGTGGGAGCAGAAAAGAACCGACTCGAATGTGAATCGGATAAGTGATATCCGGACGAGTAACAAAGAAGGTAGATAAGACTCCCAACAAGATAACGAGAAGCGAGCCGGATCGTAAAGAGGCTCACCATCGAGGGTCGGAGGTGAACATTGAGCTTCATGGGAGTCTCAATAGTCTGTTGATCGATGAGAGAGGCGCGATCAAGAAGATCTGAATATACTTCTCTTGGGACATAAAGAAACCATCCGAGTGGAAGTAACCTCAATCCCAAGGAAGTAACGAAGAGGACCAAGATCGACATAAGGAACGCTCACTAAGACGAGCCTTGACAAAGGCAATGTACTCGAGAATCATCTCCGTTAATGATCATATCATCAACATACTGAGAAGAAGAAGAGTCCGACCACGAGGCGAAGTGTGGACAAAGAGCGCAGGATCATGATCACTTCTGAAAAGCCAGCAGAAGTGACCACAGAGGAGAAGCGCTCAAACCAAGCACGAGGGCTTGCTTAAGGCCCAGAGAGAGCGGCGAAGGCGACAGACCATGCCCTCAGGAACAGAATACCCAGGTGGCGGATGCATGTAGACCTCCTCACGCAACTCGCCATTAAGAAAGGCATTCTTGACATCAAGCTGAGAAATAGACCAGTGGCAAACAGACGCCACCAAAAGAAGAGTGCGGACAGTGGTCATGTGGGCTACAGGAGCAAAAGTCTCGTCGTAGTCACGACCATACTCCTACTGGAAGCCACGAGCAACAAGACGCGCCTTATAGTGCTCAAGAGAGCCATCAGAGCTGGTCTAAATCTTATAGACCCACTTACACGTGATAGGACGAGAGTGAGATGGAAAAGGAACAAGATCCCAAGTACCAGTACGCTCGAGGGCAGCAATCTCCTCGGCCATGGCATACTGCCACTCAGGGTGAGTAACAGCATCCCGGTAGGAGACAGGCTCACAAGTAGCTGCGCCAGCAAAGGCAAAACGGGCAGGGGGCCGAATCGACTAGCGATCGCGGAGAGCGTAGTGAGGAGAAGATGACCCATCAGGGGAAGATGGAGCATCAGAAGAAGATGGAACATCAGAAGAAGATGGCTCATCTGGAAGATCCTCAATACGAGGTCGACGAGTGTAGACGAGTGTAGTGGGGAACTGAGGAGCCGCAGGAGAGGCAAGCGGCGGCATTTCTTGGCGGAGAGGCCACAGGAGGAATATGTGGAGACTCAATGGGACGGGTGGACGAGGGCAAGACAGATATAGGTGTATTTGGAAAGGTAAAAAAAGACAGAGACTCCACAGAGGAAGCCGAAGGAGAGACAGGATGTGGGTAGAAGGGACGAGACTCGTCGAAAGTCACATCCCGAGAAATCCGCATCCGTCGACCAACAGGATCCCAGCACCGATAGTCCTTGTGCTCGGCACTGTATCCCAGAAAAACACACTCAACAGACTGAGTGGTCAGTTTGGTGCGTTCTCGAGGGGCGAGGAGAACGTAGCAAATGCAGCCAAACAGATGAAGGACAGAGTAGTCAGGAAGGAGACCACAGAGACGCTCAAAAGGGATTGTGCCCTGAAGAGAAGAAGAAGGCTGGATGTTGACGAGATAGGTGGCAGTGGAAACAGCCTCGGCCCAAAAGTAAGGTGGAATAGAGACGGCAATCATCAGTGCATGAGCCGACTCAAGGAGGTGACGATGCTTGCGCTCAGCAACACCATTCTAAGTATGAGCACAAGGACAAGAGAACTGAGCGAGAGTGCCCTGCTCAGCAAGGAAGCTGTGCAGGTAATGAGAGAGGTACTCGCTAGCAGAGTCAGCACGAAAGACACGAATAGGAGTGAAGAACTGTGTGCGAACCATAGTGGCAAATTGTTTATAGATAGACAAGGCCTCACTATGAGAAGACATAAAATATATCCAAGTGTGGCGAGAGAAATCATCTATAAATATGATATAATATCGATGACCCCTTTCGAAACGAAGGAGCCGGACCCCAAACATCTGAATGAACAAAATCAAATGGACGCCGAGATCTTGACTCACTATGAGGATAAGGAAGTCAAGTTGTTTGCCTAACTTACAATACGACAATCTAAAGACACGTCTCTGAGAGACCCGAAGACCACGACTTAACTAAAGACGACGACGAGATCCACATAGATGGCCAAGACGGTGATGCCATCTTTGGAAAGAGCCGGTGAGACGGAGTGGCGGCCGAGAGACCGGCGGCGACGGTGGCGTGGAAGGAAGGTGAAGCAGTCAAGCTCCCAGAGACATTTGTGAGTCAAGGCGCCGAGGGCAAGAACCAACGAGCTCCGTGTGGTGGTCCTAAACACAACAAGAGTCGAGTCGAGAATGACCCGACAACCAAGATCGATGTCCGCCTTGTGAGAAAAGAAGTCGCATGGTAAGGCGAGGCACATGAGAAAATGAAGGAACATGAAAGGATGAGTTGCTAAGAGGTCCTCGACCGAGAGATGAAAAGAGAGGTACCATCGTGAAGAAGAACACTAATATGAGAATCAAGAGGTGTAATAAAGGATGAGTGGAAGCATCGAAGTCATGTGAAAAGATGCTCCGAATCAAGAATCCACGGGAGGTACCATTTGTGTAGAAGGTGGTTTCTCGATGCCCAAAGAGTCGAGAGCGTAACTCGCAGAACCTTTCGAGGAGAACACAGGCGGCAAGCGGCGTCGAAGTCGGCTATCTCTCGCTTTCGGAGAGAAGGCTGCTGAAGGAGTCGATCGACGTCGATGTAGAAGCACCGATGTCGGTGCTAGTAGAAGAACGGCGTGAAAGATGCCGCTTCTTCTTATAGCAGGACTCAATGTGACCGACCTTGTCGCGAGAGGAAGCGATGAGGACGGCCACATCCAGATGGAGGGCGGCCACCACCGCCTATGGCGGCACGGAGGAGGAAGCGGTGTCAAGCGTGGAAGCGACGGTGTAGCAGTGGACGGCGGCGAGCATAGAGGGAGTGGCATCGGACCAAAGACCACTCAAAGTAGTCTCCTCCGCGTATCTCGGTAAGGGCCTCCAGAGAGTGACACGAGGTGGCGTGCAAGAGCTGGGCACGCCCTGCTTTCGAACTCAGGCGAAGCGTAGTAAGGAACTCGTAGACCCACTGAAACTCCAGGTCAGCACGTACAGCTAGGTAGCACGGACAAGAGCGACAACCAGCAGTGCGGAGAGAGTCCAACTGACGCCAGACAGTAGAGCTCTGAGCGTAAAAAGCATCAACAGTAGCATCACCCTGCTGAAGAGAGTGCTCCTGGCGGACCACGGACAGGTACAAGGCATCACGAGAGGGCTCGTAACGCTGATGAAGGTGAGTCCACATCTGGAAAGCCGTGGAGAGTCCCACAACCTCAGAAGAGAACTGAGGCCGACATCGGCAATGAGGACAAGAAGCAGCTGAAAGGCCATCGTCAGATCACTGAGTATAGACGGTCAGTCGATCCTTGTAGGAATCCAGAGCCTCTTGGTAGGCAAAGGCAGCCTCATCATCAGCAAAGTGAGCGGCCTCGAAGAGACCTTGTTTCATTTGTCGAGCAGCATGACAGCGAACTCCGTCGGAGGAGTAGGGCAAAAGCGGGCGATGACATCGCCGAGAGGATGCCCCAGAGGCGAAGACCACGCATATGAATGCGCATGTGAGACACGAAGTCGTCAGTAATTAACACCATCAAGATCACCAAGCAACGAGGAGAAAGCAAGACCCATTGGTAGGTGGTCTTTGGACGGCACGGCCACCAAGGCAACGAAAGTCTAATAGGCGGCGCCGACGGCGCGACAGTTAGATCAACATTTTTTTATTTTTTATTTCCTTTTCTTACGGCCGCGCCCGACTAAAAACGCCACCAAATTCGGGTGCAAACACGAAGACACAGGGAACCGAACTAGGGTTCCCTACTCTTGATGGCGGCGGCGGCGGGCTGAAGCGGCGACGGTGGTGGGAACTGGCGGCAATGACGACGGCGACATGCGGTAACGGCCGAGTGGCGGCGGCGAAGATCACGCGCAGTGATGTGGGCGCCGAGCTCGTTCGCGGATTAGCGGAGGTAGTGGAGGCGGCGGTAACTCGGCCGCCCGAGCCCGGACGGAGCGCCGAAGCGGAGTCGGGCTCGGTTAGACCGCGCGCGACGAAGATCTGGCGGGGAAGAGTCAGCGTCGTCATCGGGTCCAGTAGGCGGCGCGTCGGGCCCGATCAACACGGTAGCGACGGGCTCCCGGTCGGCTTCAGGCACCATGGCGACGCTAAGGACGAGGCGTGGCGACACCGAGGCGACGGTGGTGGAGGCGACGCCAAGCAAGGCGCGCCGAGTCCGGGTCCGGACGTCAAGCGAAGTCGGGCGGCGGCGGCTCGACAAAAACAAACCCTAGGTACGCTCTGATACCATGTTATAAATAGCGCTTGTATTCAATATGAGGCCAATGTGCTAGTATATAACACAAAATACAGGTGGTGAATATGCACATAACCCCTCATAATAATGGGGAATAATACACTTAAACATATATCTCTAACAGTAGGAACCAAAAGTGGACATAGAACATTGTGTTCCTGGATCGATTTAATTTGTATTCTGCACTGAGGCGCTTCTACATAATTAGGCGTGTTCTATCCCTTCCTTTTTTTCGAATACAGGAAGCAAACACCCACAAAATTGAGAATTTAGTTGAGAAACTATGCAGTAACATAAAACGAGGTTCAATTGTATCATTTTCTTAAACCTCAAAAACCCATAATATGGCGAACCATTTGTCGACATAATTTTAATTTAGGATTAAATAAGCTGCCAGAAATAATATTGCTTGTCAGCAAAGAAAGATCTGTCGGGAATAAGATGTATGTTGGCAATGAAATGTTTATCAGGGATAATATGGTCAACAAGGATTGTTTGTCTGTCAAAAAATATTATGTATGTCGGTAAAGGCAATTGCAGACGGCTGGGTCCATAGCACACACTTTCGGTAGAACGTGCGTCGGCAAAAGCCTTTCCTGATAGACGTTTAGTTCTTGAAAGTCATTTTGGCCTCAATGCTGTGTCATGGTGTAGTGGTTATTTAAGACATTACGATCAGTCTATTATCATTAAGAACCTGTTTGAAACATATTAATTTTGTAGATTTTTTTAAATAAAAATCGCAGGAAACCGTTCAACTCCCCGTTGGAATTCGAGAAAATCTAGCGTTCCGAACGAGTCCTAACACTAAATATAAATATCATAAAACCTCTATAATGATGATGCCCACGCAAGAACGTGGACCACCTTGCTAGTTTAAATTAACGAGCAAACAACACAAGTAAATTGACATCCCTACCAAACATCAAGACCACAAAGAAAATGCCACATTTGTAAAGACACGAATGAGTGATCCCAATATGAAGTTACCCTCGAATTTACCACTGCTGCTACTTCCATTCAGTGGCCGCGAATGGACGACAAGATCGAGTAGTGTTAGTACGTTACGATGTCGTTTCAAAGAAGACTAAGAAGAACAGTGTTAACGATGAATAGAAGAAAATTAACAAAGGAAGGAAGATAGAGCAAGGAAGGAAGGAAGCACAGCTAGCTAGCGCCGGACGGGGCAAGTTCACCGCATCTGGCCTAGAGGGGTCACCTGTCTAAGGCTCGTCACGTAAGCGACTTGCCCTTGGAGACTAGTGCTAATCAAGTGGAAATTTTTGACGAGATCCGGACAAATCAAGTGCGTGTGCGTTCTCGGACAGTTTCGTCTCAGCCGGCGTGTCGAATCCGAGCACTTACGGCGAACGCTTTTTGCTCGATCGTCGTATGTACGTCGCCGCAGCACGGTCGTACGTACGTGCCGAGGCAGCCGACCGAGCGAGCTGGCACAGAACGTTCCAATTCAACCGGGAGGTCTCCAGCACCTTTAGCCTAAGTTTAGTGCAGATGTGTGCGCTTGACACGGCACTATTCTGACCCAACAGACACGTGCGATGTGTGCGCTTGCTTTTGGCAAACCCGACCTGAAAGATGCAGTGCAGAGGAAAGGTAACTCGCGCACTTGTGCTACGTGGTTACATGGTTGCCAGCATGTGAGATCACTTGGGAACCGACAAATCACAGAAATGCTCGTGAGATCAATCAAACTAGTACTACTAGACATGTAAAGAAATGTCTTCGCCGCATGTGCGTCTATAGCTTGACCAAAGCCGAAGGACACACGCTGCTTCGTACTACGGAGTAGTAGTTTGGAGTACTACGTAGGGTCAAACGGTCAACGATTATTCATAGGTGGGCCCCGTCGAGGCGTCGACACAAGGATAGGCAGCCGCTTTTATCGGCCAATCCGAACCCGAACGTTAAGTAATCATCATCATGGTTTTCAAAATACAACTTCACCGCTAATTATTATTATAATATATTTATAAAAACCCAACAAATTACAATATTATGAAAGTATTTTTTGAGATAAATCTACACATAAATTTCTATGCATCTAATCTAAATATTTATAAAGATGTTAATAACCAAAGTTTTTACAGTTTGATTGCGAGCATTTTAAAACTATTTGTTTTGTGAAGCGGAAGGAGTATTACGTTGTGCAAGTAGGCCTGCAGGGTCGTTCAATTATGCGTGACTGGCGCGTGTTCGGTTGTTCATTCATAGTCTGCGGCACATGACCTTCAATCTGCATTCATCTCCTGTATGTATAGCAGTGGAGAAAGCAAAGTTTCAACGCAAAGTCGTTCACCGAAGAAACGAGGACCTATTTGAGATGCCTAATTTCCTTCGGTACATCCTTAATTTTCCGAGAAGGGTTTTTAACTGCTTACTAGCTTACTGCTACTGTAGATATAGCTTAAAGCCTTAAACCCATGAGGAGCCCGAGTAGTCACGCTTCATTTTCAACTCGATAGTACGAAAACCCAACATTAACTAGTTGATATCATGCCCTAATTTTAAAAAGACGTTATCATGCCCTAATTAAGCACTTGAAACTTGAAATTATATATCTTAGGGTATGATCAACAACGATACACTCGGTGCAACTAAAAACAAAACATCGAGGCAGACAAATAGATATATTAACACACGCTCGGCAAGGAACAAGTGCATGCAAAAAAAAAAAAAGGCGTACGTAGCATTCAGGCATCGCGATATCATCGTCGACGTCGCCTCCTACATATGAATTCGTCGTAACCCGCACTTCACCGGATATCGATCATCGCTTACGTTAGCGCAGTAACCACGCCGCTATTTTTTTATATACACCGCCGTGTATTAGATATGTACAATAGATTTATATCAGCTGTTTATAGTTTTTATCACATATGATTTAAACTGATGTGGATGAAAGATAAAAAAAAATGTGTTATCTACAATCATGTAGTCGACTGTATCACAAGAACCATTGAGACTATCACCAGAACTATAAAAGCATTAAAAGATTGTGTGATTTATAAAGACAAGTACAAAGATAACATATTGTATAAACTGTCCACAAGTGATATAAAAAGTTATTATAGATAACAGCTGTCT
This sequence comes from Phyllostachys edulis, assembly GCA_036346405.1. Lineage (NCBI taxonomy): Eukaryota > Viridiplantae > Streptophyta > Magnoliopsida > Poales > Poaceae > Phyllostachys > Phyllostachys edulis. Next base: position 51,335,128 of record CM070552.1, read on the forward strand.
GTACCATTATACATACTCTTAGCGTCCCGAATTATTGATACTAAAACCGAGCCACCCGTTGTCTCGAGCGCGCGGGCGTATCGTCGGTCGTCGCCATCGATCGATCATGGAGAGAAACTCAAATATTTCAACGCAGATTAATTAGCCCCGGCCACCTCGTGGCTGGACTTGTCCTCGCTCGCATTCAGCTGTCGGTTAGACTCACGTGCCATTAATCTACTATGTTCAAAGCTGCGTGATTAAACAAAGATAGTTAATGCGGAAAAGCAATAGCATGTGTTCAGACGATCTCGAGGCCGGACCAGGGGCAGCGTCCGGGGGATGTTAATTTGGCCTAATCTCAGTTTAGCTGGCCAGTTTTATTATGATCATATAGGCTAAAACTCTCCTGTGTTTACCTGCTAAACTTAAGCCCTGCTCTCACACGGTCAATGAGTAGACTAGACTCACATGCCGGCTAATTGCATCAGTATTACCACTCCCTCTTTCTCAAAGTATAAGGTCTCATTTTTTTAATCATATTTTGAGACTAAGTCTTGAACTTAAGAAAAGAAATATATAAAGATGAACATGTTAGAATTGGGCTCATGAGTGTTAAGGCATATTCACTCCTAAAATTCTAAAGTATGCATAGTTCAGTATCATATTGCCTAGCTAAGTAGTATAAGAGCAATTTATAAGGTAGAGTCATTGCCACCCCCTGAAACATGGTATAAGATGACATAAGGAGGATTATAGCTACTGTCACACACATACGCACGCACACGCGCGTATTCAAGTATTTTCATGTGGCAATCGTGTGACTCGTGACCTATGACACACGACTGTGAACGTGTCGTGGTGTCGTCACATTGTGAATCAAATCTATCTTTTTTTTGCTAACCGTGCATTTTTCTCTCTCTATCTCTCTCTTTTCACTGGTCAAACTACATTGGTCGGAAGATCAGTGTGGTCGAAATACACTGGTCAGAGCCGTAGACCAGTGTGTAGTGAGGAGCTGATAAATACTACTTAATTATCATTAAATTGTTTGAATTAGCAGTTACCAGTAGTTCAATGTGTGCTTTATTAGGCAGTTACTAGAGAGTAATTGTCTCGACCATAAAAAGGATCTGGAGACGTCCAGAGCTGAAAACAAATGAATTTCTCTTATTATTATTCTTACTCTCTGTACAACTGTGCTGGTGTGCTATATTATCGAACCAAGTCGTCCCTTCTCCTCGGCATGCACCGAGAAGGAGAGTGGGCATGTATCTCTGGACCATTGTCGTAGAGTTCATCTGCACGGGACGACAATAAGGTTTCTGGGCAGCGCATCTACGCGATTGCTCGATTCGCTGCTTCATCTTAATTCGTTTTGTACTGCATCGAGCCCGCGCTGCTTCATGTTCTTCATCAAACCCGACTGTAAGTTGATTGTGCGACCAATCGATTCTCTTATAATACTATTCTTGCTTATATTTAGAAGTACAATGAGTTATCTGTTATTAGCATTGCTTTATACATCTCTATTTATCTATGATCTTTACCTCATAATAAAATCTGGAATTAAAATATTGCGCATATTTCCAACTAATGTTTTGTGCGACAAGCCCGGCCTATATTGCTGAAACAAGTATATCGACGAAAGTTTACCATGGTTAATTTGACCAAAGAAGCGCGTACGTCTTACGCATATAGCTACGTGATGTATCTCCTCTTTATTATTGACTACGAAACAAATTAAAATTAAACAAAGATAGCTTCTGTTCAAAGCATTATGTGTGAACTCAGACTGAATGAGAAGGCCGCGTGGCTTCTCTTTGGAACAGCAGAACAGCGACGACCGTACGTGCGAACGGTGCAGTCCGTTTCGTCCTCTCTTTTCGTTGGTTCGTTGGTTCGGGCGGGCGGACGTACGACTCGTCCGGAGCCCCCGACTAACGCCTGATCGAGCGAGCCGCGCGTTGTTACGTCGTCTCCTCACCATGCGTTAGTCAGATGCCATCACGGTTCACGGACGCCCAGTTTTTTCACCCTCCTTTTTCCCCGTTCCAACTATGAAAGGCGAGCGGGTGCTGGATCTACGTAGCTTTCCGGCGTTTTGGATTTGGATTTGGGTGGCGTCCATGTATGGACTATACGGGAAAGCTACGAATGTGTGATGTGTCCACGTACAGCAGCAACAAACAAGTAAATTGAAATGATAAAAACCTGCACGATCTATGCCCTGATTTATTAATTCTTGATATATTATTTCTTGGTCATGGGGCTCGCGATCGCATGACACTTTCTTTACCGATCACTCGTAAGTTCAGGCTCATGTTGCCTTCAGCATCCCTTTTTTGGACAGGTACCCCACTTCAATTGAAAACTTGCACACGTACGTCTTACATGATCGGTGGTTCCTTCTGGACCGTCCATTAGATGACGGACGTGCTGGACGCGTGGACAGCTCGTTAGGAGGTGAGACGTCCTCCTCGCAAAAAAAGGAAGTGAGACGTCCAACGGAGAGGATTGATCCGGACATGTTTTACAGCTCCACGTCACGCGTACGGTTCCCCATGTCACTCCCGAGTCCTTACAATGTAAACAACACAGCTATGGCATTTCTCTAGCATCTGTTAACGTCACTTACTCATTTGCGATGCTCCTAGCAATTAAAAGGCACCAAGTGCTAATTGTTCCCATTTGGTTTCAAAAAAGAAGAGACACTTCTTCTTGTAGTCAGAATATAACCGCGGTGTCCGATCTTTATTGACTTCACAAGCCAACCTTACTTTCCCTAATCTCTAATTTACTCTTGAATGAATATGTAAATGCTTTTGCTTTGTCATCCACTTGCCAGACAGAATTTCTCGCCTTTTTGGGCCAGACAGAATTGGGAGTAACTTGTTAGGCCAATTGCGTTCCGTCTTAAGTAGACTCTTCGCCTCTTTGGGCCTGACCCTTTTTTTGCTGATTTACTCTCCTCGCTCCGCCCATCGCCATCGTTGATCGTTTTAACCAAAATGAGCTTTCATTTTTCGCCCCCAACTCAGGCGACGACGATAATTCGGGAACTAGGTACAGCCACATCGAAGAAAAGTACATCACGTCACGTGTAAGGACTGGAATTACCAATCCTTTGGTCTGCAGGGTGATGGAAGATGCCAGTAATAAGCCGCGTGAATTCATCTCTTGTGCCCATGGTAATTTATGCTCGCGGCGCCGTTCTGAAACCAACTTGTTCTTTTGCGAGGAGTAGCCGTGCAGCATATCGCGCAAGTCACGGTGATTTCGCTAGCGTTCCGGTTGATTTTCTGACTGTAATGCCCTGAATTACCTTTCGATTTTTTTCTTCTGAAAAAACCTTTTGGCTTGTTTCGCGAGAGTTCTGACTTCTGAGATGACGAGCCGGCGGGGCGCATCACACATTCACACTGGGAGACGACGAGTCGACGACGTGATTCACTCAAACTTGGAAATTAACTCAACTTCCAGGATTCTTTACTCACCGTGAATGCGTGATTGTCAAACCTACAGATGGCAGGCTGTGGAGTGTTCGCTTATGTCAGCTCGGCATGCAGCATCTTGACCATCCTTGCGGCTCAATGGCTTGAATGATACGTGATCCTGTCAGAGCCAGACACTAATAAATACATCAGTAGCCCAGTATGTGTACCGTAAAATAGCACAATAGTTAAAAAAAAGGAGAGGTTCCGTTACGAATATTGTGTGTACGTATTCAGACGCCCAATAAACTATATATATATAGGGTGTACAAGAAGTATATGTCATATACAGATAAGACAATATAAAAGAGGTTCTTATCTCTAACACCCCCTCAAATGCAGGGCGTATGTAATAGCATTGTATTTGGAATGAGTTGACACTAAAATATAAAAAATCCAAAATCTAAGTCTTGATAATGTCGTCGTAGCATGCAGCTCATGAAAAATATGCCGATAAAAGATCTCCTCCCATCTGGAGTTGTACGACAGCCCATAAAACACAAGGTGCAGGAGCAAAGTCGATGCTGCAATATAACGAAGAAGATGATAAAACCGATAAAAATAGAGAAAGTTGTCAAATCAAGCCGAATAGGAATAGATAGAAACACGGTGGCGCAGATCGTAGCCCAAGATGGCAGCGGCGTAGTGCACAAGAAATGCAACGGAGGCACACAGTGCAAAAGAAGCGTGATGCAATGGACAAGAAGAATTTCTAATATGATCGAATCCAATCATTAGTTTCTTACTTGGACTTCAAGTCTTTTTATCCCTTTATATGCCTCTTGTAAGCCGCACGGAGAGAGTTGATGTCGCATTGTAATCCTCCTGCGTTTTGTAAACACTCCTCATATAGCGATCATCGTCGGTTGGCGCTCGTGGTTTTTTCCATAAGGGTTTTCCACGTCAAAATTTGTATCTTTGTCTCTATTTTATCTAACAACTGGTATTAGAACACAGGAGATTAGGGTTTAAGAGATACGAGAAAGAAAAAAATTTCATCAGATCCAATCGGCGGCGGCGTCACGTGCAATGTGTCTGCGTCTCTCGCGGCTTCGCCTCGATCCGCACCAGCAAGCGACAACGCGCCTCCTCGCCTCGATCCGCAAGTCAACGCATGTCATCCACTCACGTTTCCTCGGCGCTCGTCCGTCTGCGTCCGCCCATCCACGATCCAAGCAACGCCAGCACAAGTGGTATACTCCCATCAGTCCTCAGACCATCTCCAATGTTGTGTTTTGGCCAGTTCAAATGAGGAGAGAGAAGGTATTGAATTAATTCAATACATTGGATGGGTCGATTCCAACAAAAAAATGCATGGAACCAGACTCTACTTAGGAGTCGATTCAAAGCATTAAACAACTCATATGAGCATTAAATAACTATATATGAGAGAGTGCGGTTGAGAGATGACATTATTATTTTTGTGGTTCTTTAATGTAACATGGGTCCTAGTTATTAGTAGAAATCGGTTCAATACATTGGAGAAAAATAAGTTCAGTTCCTAGAATACTTACGTGGCATGACTTTGAATCGACATCGGTTCAATGCACTAAAGATGCTCTTAGTAGACCGAAGACAGCAAAAGCAAAAGCACTCCCAGCATAGGTCCCAAGAACTTTTTGTTTTATTTAATTAAATCACACAGCAAGCTTCATGTTGATTCGTGGAGGATCAAAATTCTAGAGAGCTTTGCTTTGTCCACCTGAGAAGCGTACCAGGAGATTCGAAGATCTTTGATTCGCGTACACAGAAGGTGTACAAAGAGGTCGTGTTTTTTGCTAGGTTTACACAGAGTAGTACCAGCAATTTTAGGATTTATTCCTCATGACAACTTTAAAGTATGATCTTCCACTCCTGGGTCGAGACGTAAGATTTTCGCTGTGGCAAGTCAAGATGAGGGCTGTGCTGGCACAGATGGATTTGGATGATGCGTTGGAAGGATTTGAGAAACAACCTATCATATGGACCGCAGATGAGAAGCGTAAAGACCGTAATGCTTTATCTCGGATTCACCTTCATCTATCAAATAATATTTTACAGGAGGTTTTGAAGGAAAAGACAGCTGCTACATTATGGCTGAAGCTGGAACAAATTTGCATGACAAAAGATCTCACCAACAAGATGTATCTCAAGCAGAAGTTGTACTCTCACAAATTGCAAGAAGGAGGATTCGTGCTTGATCATCTTTCGGTGTTTAAGGAGATCATTGCTGACCTAGAGTCGATGGAGGTAAAACATGATGATGAGGATTTGGGTCTTATTTTTTTATGTTCCCTGCCTAGTTCTTTTTCAATTTTCAGAGATATCATATTATATAGTAGAGATACTCTCACTCTTAATGAAGTTTATGAAGCTTTGCATGCTAAGGAGAAGATGAAACAGATGATACCTTCTAAAAATTCAAGTTCGAAAGGACAGGACTTGTTTGTTCGTGGTAGGCAAAAGGAGAACTCAAATAATGGATCTCGAGGCAAAAGTTCGAACGGTTATAAGAACCGGTCGAAATCGAGAGGCAAGTACAAGTCGTGCAAATATTAAAAGAAAAGTGGACATGACATCTCTGAATGCTAGAAACTGCAGAATAAAGAAAAGAAAACAGGCTATTATAAGCCAAAAGGTAAACCAGAGGATGAAGGTAAAGCCTCCCTTGCTGCTGATGATAATTCTAATGGAGAAGTTCTTGTTACCTTTGTTGGATGTGCTAAGACCAATGATGAATGGATTCTTGATTCCACCTGTACCTTTCATATGTGTCCTAATAAGGATTGGTTTGCTACCTATGAACCTGTTGAAGGTGGTACTGTGTTGATGGGTGATAACTCATCTTGTAAGGTTGTAGGAATTGGTTCAGTTCAGATCAAGATGTTTGATGGCATTGTCAGAACTTTGATAGATATGAGGCACATTCCAGATTTGAAAAGGAACCTCATCTCTTTTAGTACTCTTGATACTAAAGGGTACAAGTATTCTGGTGAAAGTAGAGTTTGGAAGGTATCAACAGGCTCTATTGTTGTGATGAAAGCTGATATTAAATCTGTCAATCTGTACCATCTGCAAGATACTACAATATCAGGTAATGTTGCTGTAATTTCAAGTTCATTATCTTATTCCGATGCTACTAATCTTTGGCATATGCGTCTTGGGCATATGAGTGAAATTGGTTTGGCAGAATTGAGCAAGAGAGGACTTCTTGATGGACACAGCATCAGCAAGCTGAAATTTTGTGAGCATTGTGTGTTTGACAAACATAAGAGAGTGAAGTTCAATACTTCGGTTCATACTACAGAAGGTATTTTGGATTATGTGCATTCTGATTTATGGGATCATCTCACAAGCTATCGCTGTGAGGTGCTCGTTATATGTTAACAATTATTGATGATTACTCTAGAAGAGTATGGCCTTATTTCTTGAGGCATAAATCAGAAGCATTTTCAGCATTTAAAGAGTGGAAGACTATGGTTGAAAGGCAAACTAAAAATAAGGTAAAGAAACTTCGCACTAATAATGGGATGGAATTCTGTTCTAATGAATTTTAATCATATTATAAGACTGAAGGCATTGTTAGGTACTACACCATTCCCCATACACCTCAAAAAAATGGTGTAGCTGAGCGTATGAATAGGACCATCATTTCCAAGGCCTGTTGTATGTTGTCAAATACAGGTTTGTATAGGCGTCTTTGGGCTGAAGCCGCTTCCATTGCTTGCTATCTTATTAATCGGTCACCCTCTATTGCAATTGAAAATAAGACTCCAATTGAGGTATGGTCTGGTTCCCCAGCAAATTATTTAGAATTGAGAGTTTTTGGTTGTACTGCTTATGCTCATGTTGATAATGGAAAATTAGAGCCTAGATCTGTTAAGTGCATCTTTCTTGGTTATAAATCTGGTGTCAAAGGATATAAGTTATGGAATCCTAAAATAAATAAGGTTGTGATTAGAAGAAATGTTGTCTTCAATGAATCTACTATGCTTCATGATAAACTACCTTCTAATATTCCTATTGAGAGTGAGCAGAATTCAAGTGTTCAGGTGGATCACTTCGTTGGTTCAGATAACACATCAGATAAGGAAAATGTTATTGTTCATGATGCACCTATTGTTGAGCAGCCACCACAACGGTTCATTGCAGTTGACAGGCCTAGGAGGGAGATTAATCCACCCAAGAGGTTGTTTGAAGAAGCTAATATTGTTGCTTATGCATTGAGTGTTGCAAAAGAAATTGAAGGTAATACAAAACCTTCATCATACTCTGAGGCTATTAGCTCCACTGATTGTAATAAGTGGATAACTGCTATGCATGATGAGATGGAGTCACTTGAAAAGAATGGCACTTGGGAACTAGTAAAATTGCCAAATGAGAAGAACCCCGTTAGTTGCAAGTGGATTTTTAAAAGAAAGGAAGGTATTTCTCCTACTGCACCAGCAAGGTTGGTTGCTAAAGGTTATAGTCAGATTCCAGGTATTGATTTTAATGATGTCTTTTCTCCAGTTGTGAAGCATAGTTCTATTCGCACTTTACTCAGTATCGTTGCTATGCATGATTATGAACTTGAGCAATTAGATGTTAAACCTGCATTCTTGCATGGGGAGTTGGAAGAAGATATATATATATATATATATATATATATATATATATATATATATATATATATATATATATATATATATCAACCTGATGGTTTTGTTATTCTGAAAAAGAACACCTTATTTGTAGATTAAAGAAATCTCTTTATGGTTTGAAGCAATCTCCTAGGCAATGGTACAAGAGATTTGACTTCTTTATGCTCTCATGATTTTAAGTGATCTGATTATGATAGCTGTGTTTATTTAAAGACTAAATGGCTCAGCTATTTATTTGCTTCTCTATGTTGATTGCTGCAAAAGATAAGTCAGAAATAGCAAAATTGAAAGCACAATTGAGTAATGAATTTGAGATGAAGGACTTAGGTGCAACAAAGAAAATTCTTGGCATGCAGATTATTAGAGAGAGAAAATATGGCAAGTTATGTCTTAGTCAACAAGGTTATATTGAGAAGGTCCTTCGTCGATTTAATATGCATGATACAAAACCAGTGAGTACTCTATTAGCTTTGCATTTCAGATTATCTTCAGCCTTATGTCCTGAGTCAGATTATGATATTGAGTACATGTCTAGAGTTCCATATTCCAGTGCAGTTAGCTCTCTTATGTATGCCATGGTTTGTTCTCGTCCTGATTTATCTCATGCACTGAGTGTTGTTAGTTGATACATGACTAATCTTGAAAAAGAGCATTGGAAAGTAGTTCAATGGATTTTCAGATACTTGCCGCACTTCTAATGCTTGTTTGCAGTTTGGGAATTCTGGAGATGAACTTGTTGGTTATGTTGACTCTGATTATGATTGTGATTTGGACAAGAGGAGGTCTCTCACAGATTATATTTTCACCATTGGTGGTTGTGCTATTAGTTGGAAGGCAAGTTTGCAAGTTACTGTTGCCTTATCTACCACTGAAGCAGAATATATGGCTATTTCTAAAGCTTATAAAGAAACTATTTGATTGAGAGGTTTGTACATTGAGCTTTGTTCAGATAATTCTTGCACTACTATATTTTGTGATAGTCAGAGTGCTATATGCCTTACAAAGGATCAGATGTTTCATGAGATAACAAAGCATATTGATGTGAGATATCACTTTATTCGAGGTATTATTGTTTAAGGTGATGTCAAGGTGTGCAAGATAAGTGCTCACGATAATCCAGTTGATATGGTGACAAAGTCAGTTCCTGTTATTAAGTTTGAGCTTTGCTCAAGCTTAGTTGGTGTTACAGTTTAGTCCTAGACATGGTCTCTAGGACCAAACGGTGATTTTTATCTTATTAGGGAATCATTTGATGATTGATGATGCTTTATTATGCTTCAAGAGACCATGTTATGAATATTGTGTGTATATATTTAGAGGCCCAATGGGTAATATATATAGGGTGTACAGAGGTGTATGTCATATACAGATAAGACAATACAAAAGAGATTCATATCTCTAACATATCTCTAATAGTTCCCTCCTTTGAAGTACTAGCAGCATGCAGCATCTTGGTTTTCCATTTCGTGTATGATTCAGGTTTGGTCGCCAGACAAACATTTACTCATTTCTATTATACATACTACATACACTACAATGAAGGTAGCTTGCATGATGATCCTATGATTCACCATAGACATCGAGAAAATGTTCTACAAACGATGTAAAGTGAAAACAAGTTGATCTGTTCATATTTGTAACTAAAAATTGTAGTTAGAATGCACCACCTTCATGGTTTGTGGCTTCATGCTCTTCCTCCAACAATGCTCATTAAGCAGCTATTGAGATTCTGCATATGCAATTCGACTACCATTTTTATCTAAAAACTGATCTGTGTACCAGCCTCTACTCCTAACTGTTATGAATATTGTATGTATTCAAGAGGGCCAAATGGGTAATATATATAGAGATGTACAAAGGGGGTTTCTATATACAGATAAGAAAATACAAAATAGTCCTATTCTAACAACCCCCCCCCCCAAACTCATGGTGGATCACACACACTGAGTTTGGAGAGAAAATACAAATGTTGTGCCCTAGTCTGTGGCTTCGTGAAGAAGTCAAGAACTCAGAACTCGATGGCACAAATCAGAAGTAAGTACTCCCTCCAGCACCTGTGAGCGAGTGTATGAAGCATCCATACCAATGTGCTTGGTGAGATCATGTTTCACTGGATCCAGGCAATACTGATAGCACCTGTACTGTCAGATAAAAGAGTCGTAGGTCCCATCACAGACACTCCAAAATCTACAAGTAGCCACCTCAACCAAGTAACCTCTGTTGTCACTGCTGCCATAGCTCTCAACTCAGCCTCTGCACTCGAACGGGAAACTACAGTCTGCTTCTTAGTCCTCCAGGCAATTAGGGAGGAGCCAAGAAAACACAAGAAATGTAAAGAGAACAACGATCGAAGGATCACCGGCCAGTGTCGATCAAGTATGCTGAAGCTATAGTGAGGTAGAGCTAGGGAAAAACAAACGACGAGAGATAGTCCCACGCAAGTAGCGAAGAACATGAAGAAGGTGACTGTAGTGAAGATGGGTAGGACGAGCCATTAACTTACTCAAGATATGAACAACATAAGCAATATTAGGACGAGTGCTCACAAGATACACCAAACTCCCAACCAGATGGCGATACCGAGTAGGATCTTCAATAAGATCACCATCAGTGGCACAAAGCTGTAGGGATAAATCCATGGGAGTCTCGGCAATACGAGTGTCAGTCAGACCAGACCGATCAAGAATATCCTGAACATACTTCTGCTGGAAGAGGTAGTAGCCCTCAGGCATGGAAGAGACCTCAATTTCAAGGAAGTGCGTAAGAGAACCAAGATCAGTCATCAAAAACTGCTCACTGAGATGCTTCTTCACATATGTGATGAATGAGGAATCATCACCAGTGATGAGCATATCATCAACATACAGAAGAAGCAGTGTCATACCCCGAGATGAGACATGAACAAAAAGAATAGGGTCATGGGAACTGACAGTAAAACCGATAGCAGTAATCACTAAGGTAAAACACGCAAACCAGGCACAAGGAACCTGTTTGAGGCCATAAAGAGCACGATGAAGACGACAGACGTGCCCATCGAGAACAAAATACCCAGGTGGAGGCTGCATGCAGACCTCCTCATGCAAAACACCATTAAGAAAAGTATTCTTAACATCCAGCTGAGAGATAGACCACCGACGAACAGAGGCGGAGGTATAGAATGAACCACTTGAGACAGACCAGGGGAAGACTGTGATAGTGGAGAAATTGATGAAGAGTCAGAAAGAGACAACCATGAAATCGACTCAACGGTGGAAACAAGAGGGGTCAAATCTCGATAGAAGAAAGGTCGAGATTCGTCAAAGACAACGTCTCGTGAAATTCTGATCCATCGAGCAGAAGGATACCAGCAACGATAACCCTTATGCTCATAACTATAACCAAGAAACACGCACTCAACTGACTGGGTCGATAGTTTAGTGTGTTCACGAGGCTACAACAGAACAAAACAAGTACAACCAAAACATGAAGGTGAGTATACTAGGGGGGCTCGAGAGTAGAGACGCTATATAGGACTGACACCCTTAAGAGCAGTGGAAGGCTACATATTGATGAGATATGCAGTCGTAGAAATAGTCTCAGCCCAGAACTGTGGTGGAACGTGAGAGGCAAGGAGAAGAGTGCGGGCAGTCTTAATCAGATGACGATGTTTGCGCTCAGCAACTCCATTCTGAGCATGGGCACCTAGATAAGAAGACTGGTAAAGAGTGCCCTACTCAGAAAGAAACTGTTTAAAAGCACCAGAACAATACTCGCCAGTAGAATCACAGTGAAAAGTGCGAATGGAAGAATCAAACTGAGTACAAACCATCGTTGCAAAGCTACGATAGATCGCAATAAACTGACCACAATTATGCATAGGGAAAATCCATGTAAAACAGTAATAATCATCAATGAAGATCACATAAAATTTATGCCCACCTTTAGAGATAATAGGCACATGTCCACATACATCTGAATGAACTAAATCAAAAGGACGAGAAGACAATGACTCACTAGAATGATAAGGAAGTTGTAGCTGCTTGCCCAGCTTACAACCCTGACAAAACATGGTCGTGTCAACAGTAACACGTGCAAGAACATCGTTATGAACTAATGAAGAAAGATGGGACCCACATAAGTGACCTAAACAGTAATGCCACTGCACAAAAACTCCAGAGGTGGTGGCAGCAGTGGCGATGGAGGTAGACGTAGAGGTGATAGGAGCAACTGAAGTGGACAAAAGGTGGAGACGATCCCTACGGCGCCGACCAGTCCCAAGTACCGTCCCTGTTTGTTGATCCTGGATGAAATAGGTGTGAGAGTCACAACCAACCCTACAGCTAAGATCGGTGAGCTGACCCACCGAGAGAAGTTGCATGGTAAGCTGGAGAACGTGAGAAACAACTGGAACAGAAAAATCCGTGGACAAAAGAGTGCCCTAACAACTGATAGACAGAGGAGTACCATCAGCTGTTTGAACAGAGATAGGAAAAGCAGGAGGTCCTACTGAACTGAGAGATGTGGAGTCTGGTGTCATGTGGAAAGAGGCACCAGAATCTAGAACCCAAGAAGTACCTAGAGGAGACGTTTGAGCTAGACTGACAGAACCCACTGAGCTGTGAGAAACTCCGCCAAGTAGAGCATGTGTAATCGCTGAACAGAGTCACCTCGCCGAGAAGGTCTCGACGTCTTTGTGTTCTGTCGTGCCGAGGAAGGGCCTCCCTACCCCCGGATCGCCCACGGCCTTTTGTTCTTGCCACGACCGCACGACGCTGGTAGTCGTGCCCGAAGTTCTTACAAAAATTGCACTAAACCCCAGTTGGTGCAAAAACAGGAGTAGAAACAAACATCTGAGGAGAGACTGTAGTCGAAGTAGAAACCGTCAGTGTAGTCGAAGAAGAATGGCTAGCAAGCACAGCCGGAACAAACTTTAGCTATGGTGGAGTCATCAGCGTGAAACAACCATTGCCGTAGGTACCACCCTAGCCATCAGTGTTGGCGTGCTGCGCCGCCACCCACGCCGGGAGCCCCCAACCGTCATGTAACATCCCAACTTTTGTAATCAAACTCTTGAACATGTGAATGGTAAAGAGTAAAGACTTATCACCTACTCCACTAGCAATATTCAAGTTGTTATGCTCAATTCCAAATTCCAACTAATATTCAACTATAGACTAGTTCATCTTCACAATGATCGATTTTCACATGTATGCTGTAATAATTTTCTTAAGCATAATTCTGATAGAAAATTGATTAACAAATTCAAAGTGTCATGCAATCAGAAATGCTAATGCCTTTGTGATGGAGTTCTAATAGTTGTACAAGAAGGATATCATTCTAGTCAAATTTGGTATTTTGGGAGCAATGCCATAGCAATTCAGGCTTCTGCATACATGCTATATGCTATTGGGAGCTCATCGAGTCTGCTTTCTAAAACGAAAGGAGAAGGGTACACATCTGAAGATTCATGTGAAAAGTTAGGTCCATCCAAATGGACCCTACAGATACCATCCAAAAAAAGAGAGAGAACTGAGAATTGGATGTTGCTCCAAAGTTCTGCTTGGGACAAGAACTATAACTAATAATCTTATTTGTTGCTCCAAGCCTCCAAAGTCCTGCCCCTGGCCCCTTGCTAATGCAATGCCGAACACCATGGCATGCTCACACATACACCATACCTCTGTTGGACCACCGAAAAGGCCTAAGGCAGCCTTTGTGGCATCAACAAACTGCCCTTCATTAACGAGCTTCCTGACCACAACAATGGCAGCGGGCGCTTTCAGTCTGTGTAATTTCTCAGCACGCTGGTCCACAGGGTATCATCTGCAAGAACATTTGGAGGCAACACATCATGGCTACTATCTTCACTTGCCTTGCGTCAACATACTGAAAAGGGAGGTACATATGCATGGTTTGGTTGGGGCATTTTGTCGAACGCCTTCCGGGCGTTGTTCCCGGAGCAATCCGACAACCCTTGGTCAGTTGATCCCTATGCTTGGATGCAAGCATCGAAAGAACCAAGAAACCAGAATTGATCTCAGGTCTCAGAGACTAGGGGGGAGTGTAAGCAGAGGTAGGCAGTTACGTATGGTTGAGCTGGATCTTCTCGGAGGTGACGCCACCCCACGGTCCTTGTGGCCTTGCTAGGTCAGCTGGTTGTCGGCTATCGCTGTGGCGCTGGGCGATGCCACGTGTTCATTGCGGTCGCTATCGCAGCACACACACCTCGCCCGTCCTCACAAGGCTCATGCATTTGTGCCCTCGCCCTCGCGTTGTGGCCTCGCCATTGCCGCCACACAGGTCCTCACCCGCTGATCGCCCTCTGTCTCGCCTGGTTGCCCGCCTCGCTTAGGAAGGGGGGGGTCTCTGCGCCGGAGGGGAGCTCGGGTGGCCTCTCGAGCATGCCCGAAGGGAGGGTCCGCCCCTGTCCTCAGCATGAAGCGTCGAAAGAGCCTTGACGATTGTCAGTCGTGGTGAGCGGCTCAGCAGTTGAGCCCTGACAGGCTCAAACTCTGGGCGTAGATGGTAGACGAAGTCATAAAGGCGAAGGCGATCACGATCTACCTTCTGCACCTTATGACACTCCTAGCAGAGCGGAGAAGCCAGCTCATCCAACTGGCGTCAGAGACTGGCTAGGGCTCGGAAGAAGTCGTCGACAGAGGAGTCCTCCTAGCAAAGTGTCTCCAACTCACGCTGAAGCGAAAAGAACTGAGCATCACTGCTCTGCTAGTATCGCTCGCGCAAGTACTCCCAGAGCTGGCGAGTAGAACGCAGACCAACAATGTCTGGCTAGATGGAGTCATCGACGTTGACCACCAGGATGGCGTGGACACGGGCCTCATCAGCACACCAGCGCTCAAAAGCGTCTATGGCATACTGAAATGCCTCATCAGCAGCGTCAGCAGCAGCAGTAGCGACCTCTGCCTCCTTCTTGGCGGCCTCATCTTCTATAGGAAGTGCAGAAGTAGGTTGTCTGAGAGAAGGCTGAACCGGTGATGGTGGGCAAGGTCGAGCACCAATGACATGTCCCCAGAGGCAGAGACCATCAAGCGCGATCTCCATAAGTGAGGACCACAACCTGTAGTTTGTTCCATAAAGCTTTGTTCCCGAGAATGGGATCGTAGCTGATGGAACGGAAGCCATCGGTAGGCGGTGCGGCGACCAAGGCAACGAAGTCTAACAGGCGGTGCTAGACGAGCGCAGCGGTTAGATCGACGTTCTTCTTCTGTTTTTTTTGTGTGTTTGGGCCGGCTAAAACGGCTTCAACTAGAAGCCGGCCTGCTCACCCTACTCACGAAGAATACACACAGGACGCGGGGGGACTAGGGTTCCCCCCGTGGCAACGGCGGCGGATCCGGCAGCAGCTCCGGCGAGAGTGGGCGGCGGTGGCTTCAATGAAAGCATGTCGGCGGAGGTCAAGTCGAGAGGCCAGCGTCGTCGGAGGAGGCCGGTGTCGAGGCGGGAGCGTCATATGGAGGTCGGGCTCGTAGAGGCCGGTCGTCAACAATGACTCGCCGGCGGCGGCGGCCGACCGACGCCCTCGAGTGGCGCCCTTGTCGACGGGCAAGGTTCGACGACAAAGCGGCGGAGTAACGTCGGCGTCGGCCTTTGACGACAGCAAGGCAGCGGAAGGAGCTAGGTTAGAACTGTAGCTATGATACCATATTATGAATATTGTATGTATTCAAGAGGGTCCAATGGGCAATATATATAGGAATATACAAAGGGGATTTCCATATATAGATAATGAAATACAAAAGAGTCGTATTCTTACACTAACTTCTGACACAAACATTGGGAATACGCTCTCCATCCTCTCATAGGCTTCATTTAGAACTGTATCACGTGAACCAACACCTGACCTCTCCATCTCTGAAGCAGAGGCAGCAACCAGCCACCCCCTCACTGCATCCTCCCCAGTTGCACCCTGCTCAAGAACCATGTATGTCTTATTGCTGTTTTGGTTGAGCAAAAATTTCTCCTTTGGGAAAGTAGCTCTCAGCTGTTCGACACATTGTGTGCTCAAAACTCTGCGAAGTGGTTGTCCAATTTTCACACTTCTCACTTCTTCTATTAATCGGTTGGGAAATAGAAGATCTTCTCTATCTTAGCTCAGCTGGGCTAGAAACCTTTCCACTCTGCAGTGCAAGCAAAAATTAGTATTGTAATTGGGAAGAAGACAAGTGCTTACAGATCAAATATAATTAACCTTGATAAAATCAGCCACAATCATTGCTGTTCTTTGTGGATTAAGTGTGTTTATAGGAGTTGCTCTCGTCTCTTGCACAACTCTGTATATATGTACAGCAGAAAGCAACGGGCCTGCAATTAACTGAAAAGAAAATTGATATAGTAATTAGAAGCTTGTATCAAGTAGAAAGTTCTTAAACATAATAACAAGGTCTGATGGTATGCAACGGTTGAGAACGGAATATGTTAAGAAGACAATGAAGGCAGTCATCACCAAAACATGCATACACTGTAGTTCTACTCTCCAACAAATTCTCAACCGTGAACAATACATAGGTAAAAGTTGGATCTGGCCTGGTTAGATATATGCATTCAACAACACGTAAGTGGACTCAAAATCTATGCTGCAGCACACATTAAGTATTTACATTGTAGGGAACAATTGGAATATCCTAAGCCCTCCTTTACCCTCAAAAGTATGAGTAAGTCCTTGTCAGTTCCCTTAGGTACAGAAAAAACCAATATTTTACATTACAGAGATCTCCATCATACTGTCTTGCCTTCATGCTAACAAGTACTTGAACCATACGTACAAACCCAACACAAGTTCACTGTGCTAGCAATTCTTTTTATGCTATGGGTTTGTTTCAGTGCATGCAATCATCACGAATGATGCACATGAACTATATTAGAGGACCTAACTGTTATGAATAGCGTTTGTATTTATTATAAAGTCAATAGACCAATATATATACAAGTACATAGTGATATATATGCAAGAAACTCCTTATACAACGGGGAAAAGACATATACATCTAACACCCTCCTCAAACTTATGGTAGATCAACAATATTAAGTTTAGAGAGATAGAAACTGTGCTGAGCTCTAGTCTGCGTCTTTGTGAAGAAGTCTGTCATCTGAAGTTCTGAAGTCACATACTGAATAGCAACAATCTAGTCCTGTACCTGTGTCCGCATGTAGGAAGCATCAACACCAATATACTTTGTAAGCTCATGCTTCACCAGATTGGTAGCAATGCTAATAGCCCATATACTGTCAGACGAAAGATGATTGGGTGCTGAAATAGAAACACCAAAATTCACAAGTAACCACCATAGCCAAGTAACCTCCACAGTCAACAAAGCCATAGCTCCCAACTCAGCCTCAGCACTCGAACGAGAAACTGTTGTCTGCTTCTTAGTCTTCCAAGTAATGAGAGAACCACCAAGAAAAAACACAATAAGCAGAGAGAGACCGACGATCAGAGTGATCACTAGCCTAGGTGGCATCAGAATATGCCTGGAGCTGTAAAGAGCTGGAGCGAGGGGAAAACAGACGACGAGTGATGGTTCCATGAAGATATCGTAGAACACGAAGAAGATGACTATAGTGGAGCTGAGTGGAAGCAGAAACAAACTGACTCAAGATATGCACAGGATACGGAATACCTGGACGAGTGACACCCAAATAAATAAGACTCCCAACAAGGTGAAGATAGCGAGTAGAATCAGCAAGAGGCTCACCATCAGTGGACCGAAGATGAACATTAAGCTCCATAGGAGTCTCAGCGGTGTGTTGATCAGTAAAAGAAGCACGGTCAAGAAGATCCTGAATATACTTTTCTTGGGACAGATAGAAGCCCTCAGGTGTAGAAGTAACCTTAACCCCAAGAAAGTAGCGAAGAGGACCCAGATCAGCCATGAGAAACTGCTCATTAAGACGCTCCTTCACAAAAGTGATGTACTGAGAATCATCTCTAGTAATGATCATATCATCAACATATAAAAGGAGAAGCGTCCGACCACACGGCGAAGTGTAAATAAAGAGAGCAGGATCATGAACACTAGCAGAGAAACCAGCTACAGTGACAACAGAAGATAAACGATCAAACCAGGCACAAAGAGCTTGCTTGAGGCCGTAGAGAGATCGGCGAAGGCGACAAACCATACCCTCAGAATGTAATACCCGGTGGTGGTCAGATATAAACCTCTTCACATGACTCATCATTGAGAAAGGCATTCTTGACATCAAACTGAGAGATGGACCATGCTCGAACAGACGCCACAACAAGAAGAGTGCGAACAGTGATCATGTGAGCCACAGGAGCAAATGTCTCATCATAATCACGACTATGCTCCTACTGAAAACCACGTGCCACAAGAAGAGCCTTGTAGCGCTCAAGAGAACCATCAGAGCGGGTCTTAATCTTGTAGACCCACTTACACATGATAGGAGTAACACATGCGGGAAGAGGAACAAGATCCCACGTGCCAGTACGCTCAAGGGCAGCAATCTCCTCTGCCATCGCATGCTGCCACTCCTGTTGAATAGCAACATCACGAAAAGAAGTTTGTCAAAGAAGAGTCGCTAAACAAAAGCGCAGAGGCCGAATAGACCGGGCGATCACGAAGGGCATATCGAGGAGGTCAAGAAGATGAACCATCGTAAGAAAATAGCGATCGAAGAATCTCAACTCATGGACGACGAGCGCGAGAGATAGGATAAGAAGGATGAAAGCCGGGAGGAGCCTTTGGAGAGGGTGGCGGTGGCGAAGGAGACGGTGAAGGAGGAACCGAAGAGGTCAAATGCTGTGATAGAGGTGTGGTGACTATAGGGGTGGCAGGAAAAGTTAGGAAAGAAAGCGACTCGACAAGAGAAGCTAGAGTGGTGGAAGGAGAAGGACGAGGGTAAAAAGGACGAGACTCATCAAAGGTGATGTCCCGAGAAACCCGTGATCCGCTTCGCCAACAGATCCCAACAACGATATCCCTTATGCTCGCCGCTATAGCCGAGAAACGCGACTCACTGGGACCGAAAGCGACACTTTGCCTTGCGCACAAGGGCAAGAAGAACATAGCACACACACCTAAAGAGGCGAAGACTAGAATAGTCAGGAGTCTTACCACAGAGACGCTCAACTGGGATCCTACCCTGAAGAGCAGAAGAAGACTGAACATTAATCAGAAAAGTGGTAGTAAAAACAGCCTCATCCCAAAAGTGTGGGGACAAGAGAAGCAAGCATAAGAGCACGGCCGTCTCAAGAAGATGACGACAAGCCTGCTCACCACACCATTCTGGGCATGAGCACCAGGGCAAGAAAACTGAGAGAGAGTGCCCTACTCAGCAAGAAAACCACGAAAGACTCTTGACAAGTATTCCCCAGCAGAGTCAGCACGAAAGACATGAATAGGAGAGTCAAACTGAGTACGGATCATGGTAGCAAAAGTCTTGTAGATGGATAAAATCTCACTACGAGATGACATACAACATATCCATGTGTGGCGAGAAAAATCATCAATAAAAATTATATAATATCGATGACCTCCTTTCGAAACAAAAGGAGCCGAACCCCATACATCAGAATGAACAAGATCAAAAGGACGTTGTGACACTGACTCACTGCAAGGATAAGGAAGTTGAAGCTGTTTACCAAGCTTACAACTCTGACCATTTAGAGAAACATCACCAAACACAGACCCTAAAAGACCACGACAAAGTAAAGAAGATAGACGTGACCCACAAAGGTGTCCCAAACGATGATGCCACTGAGCGAAAGACGCAGTGGAGGATGCAGCAGAAGCGGCGGTGATAGTGAGGGCGACAAGACTGGCAGGGGCAACGGAAGGAAGACAAAGCTAGTTAAGCTCCCAGAGACGCTGTGAGTAACGGCGGCGAGGGCCAGAACCAACCAGAGTCCCCGTGCGTCGATCCTAAACATAACAAGAATCGGAATCGAGAATAACACGACAACCATGATCAGTGAGCTGACCGATAGATATGAGCTGCATGGTTAGTTTGGGAATATGAGAAACAGCAGGAATATAAAAAGAGGAATTCGAAAGAGTGCCTCGTCCTGCGATAGAAAGAGGTGTACCATCTGCTGTATGAACAGTGATAGGAGCAGCTAAAGGATGAATCGAAGTGAGACTGGTGGAATCAGATATCATATGAAAGGAATCACCAGAGTCAAGAATCCAAGGTGATATACCTGAGGAAGAAGTAGAAGGTGGCCTCTCACTAGAAGACTGTGCAGCAGAACCGACAGAACCGGATGGTGTAAGAGCAGCCATGCGACGCAGCAGTGTGAGAAACTCCTAAGAATCGAAGCACCGAACTCCTCTCGAGAGGAGGAACCACCGCCTCGTGGAGGACGGCTACCACGACGTAAATTCTTCTTCTTCTTGTAGGTGTCCACAGACATGTCCATCCTTGTTGCAAGAAGTGCATGGAGTCCCCAACCAACAAAGATCGCCATCGTGAAGGAGTAGCCGGAGACGAGCGGTGTAGAAACCGGAGGAGCCGCCGAATCGAAGAAACGATGGTGACGCATAAAGCAGACCAAGAACACGGGCGAATCTCTCAAAGATGAACAGCGATAAGGGCTTCCAACAAGGTCACACGAGGTGGCGTGCTAGCAATTGAACACAAGTCTGCTCATACTCACCGAGATGGGTCAAGAAGTCGAGATACGACGGTTTAAGCGAGATCGCCGACGCCGACAAAGACCGGACACGTGTGGCAAACATCCGGTCCCAAAGAGTCAATCGACGCCATACCGCGCATAATCGGGCATAGAACTCGCCCACAAGGGCCTCTCGCCGCAGAAGGATCGCCCCGACGCACAATGAAAGATACAACGAATCACTAGACGGCTCGTAATGGTTGCGCAGATGTGTCCACATCAACTGTGCTGAAGCCAAACCAACCACATCCCCAGTGAATTGCACCTCTATGCTAGCAACCAGAATAGTAGAGGCATGAGCATCTTCATCAATCCAAGTCTTGTAGGCAGCATACTGAGTCTGAAAAGTCTTCATAGCATGCTCAAAAACCTCATATGCCTTTGTATGAGCGTCTTCAGAAGCATCCTTCGGAGTACAGGCTCAGCAGGCGGAGCAGTGCGAGGCGGAGCAGGACAACTCGCCAGTAAGAAACTCCCAAAGACGTTGACCACGCATGTGGAGGCACATATGCTGAAACCAGTCCCGATAATTGAGACCATCGAAGATCACCGCAATGAGGTAACGCAAAACAAAGGTCTATTGGTAGGTGGCGCCGACTAGCGCGCGACCAAGGCAACGGTTCAATAAGCGGCGCCGACGACCGCAGTAGTTGAATGACGCTTTTTTTTTTGCCTTTTTTTAATGGGCCGCTCACTAGAAAGGCCGAGGCCTACTCGACCTGAAAGCCAAACGCGCACGGTTCACGGGGGGAACCCTAGTGTTTTCCCAAGAAATGCCCCAATGGCGGCGCGACTGACCTAAGGGTAGTGCCGCCATGAGCGGGCGGCTCGCGAGGCGCTGACTTTGGGCGGATCTCCGGCGAGGGTGTTATGGCGTCCGACGGCGGCTCCCGCAAGTCGCGCGGAGGCACGGGCTTTGGCAAGAGAGGAATCCCGAAAGCACAGCGACCATAAAGCCCGGGCGTCGACGAAGTCGCTGGAGGCGCGGAAAAACCGGTGGTTGCTCACCACAGCAAGCATGGCGGAAGGTCGGGCGTGGCGCGACGACGAAAGGCAACGATGTCAAGATCGACGCGGTAGCTTCCGGTGATCATGGGCGATCGACGCGGTTTTCAGAGGAACCAGCGTCCAGAGGAGACCGGCAACGACAAGCGACAGCGACCGGCAGAGGACACGGGAAGGGCGGCGGCGGCGGCCAGCAAAAAGACCGACGGCGGCAACTGTAAGACACTAACCCTAACCTCGCTCTGATACCATGTTATGAATAGCGCTTGTATTCATTATGAGACCAATGAGCCAGTATATATACAAGTACAAGGTGGCATATATGCAAGAAACCCCTTATACAACGGGAAAAAGACATATACATCTAACACTAACAAGCTGTCCTGGGAGTATAGGACATGATTGCAGTCCGACAAGTTAAGATCCATTCAGGAACCCTAACTAATGCACCTGATAATGCTCGGTGAAATATCTCCTGGATAAGATTTAAAAAAAAAATCAAAACAGTTATGTATGGCAAGGTCATTTAGCAATTAGCATAGGACAGCAATGCTTTTATGTCACAATCATATAACTCTGAAAGACCTAATATAATGGTCATTCTTGTAAACACATTTTTACTTTGTGTATTTCCCTGATCAAATGACACTGAGTAACTGAAAACAGATGTATTCTTTTAAATATGTGTACCTTCCCTTGAGTTGTTGAACATACAGTTGATGCTAATCCAATGCCAGCTCCTATCCCCATGACGTTGCAAAGTGTTGAGATGGCCTCCCCTTTAGCAAACAAGTCACTAAGGTTACCTTCCTTAGCAAAAGAAGAACAGATTGGTAGCCTTGTCGCTCTAGCTGCAACAACAACCATTCCCTACAATGACAAGCGATGGCTTATTTTTTTGGTAACCCAGTTTTCAGGCAGAAAAAAACTGGACAAACACATTATCATTTTTATGTCATTGTTCTATATATTTATTGGGCCCATAAATACTCTTATTAAACCATTGGGTACAGTCATACAGAGGAACACTCCTTTTATCTTTCCATAAATCCTCAACTAAATTGTACATGCCAATGTCAGAAAGAAGATTATATCAGAACATTCATGCCGTCTGAAGTGCAACATGCATGTTAGAATCTGCACCTTGCCACCTTTGCAAAGTTTCCCAAGCCCGCCACTTCAAGAAAAAGTTGTGGGCACAATGGTGAAATGATTTCCAAGGCAGTACCAAGATCATAGAGAACATCAGCTGACAAACCACAAAAACAGGCATGAATAAAATAGCTTGGAAAAGATAGCGATAGATAAGGAAAAATCAATATAACAACACAAAAGGACAGAAATATCAGAAAAGGGGTTATAGGATTCACATAATTACAACCCACCAAGTATCCTCCAACTCTTTGGCTCTGAATCCATTCTTGCCCCCATCCTGCTACAGATGAGCTTTCCAGCATGCTGCATTCCATCTTTAAGAATCTAAAAGATACAGAAAATTAGCCGAGATGTTTGGTAGTACGACCTGTTTAAATTTTTTAGCCTCTCTGTCATCATATGCTTACCCAACTTACAGCAGTTGCTTGTGCAGGGGTAGGTCGCAAACCTGCAGCGAATAACAAAGACTGAGCCACAGCCCACTTGGGCAGTCAGTTGAAAGGCGCTATTTTTGTCCATCAAACAAAGCAGGTAGAAGTAAAGGGTTCAAAAAGTTGAAGTACTTCAATCAGTTCTAGAAAAGTGGCTAAAATTCATGGAAACAACACACAAGTCATCTAATGGTGACTTTTGTTGCTCAACAAAATACAATAGTAGCCAGAAGAACTGACCTGGGTTGACATTTGACAACACATACAGCATAGCACTAGAAAAATGCTGGAGTGCTCAGAATTTCGTATATGTTAGGTAGCCCTCATTCACACTGCATCATGGTAGCCAAAACTTATCAAAGACTGTTGACCAGCAGAATTCTTAAGAATATCTACAATTCCAGGAAACTCATACCTGTATGGATAACCTGATGGAAAAAAAATTGTTCTAGAAAGAATCAACCATCTTATCATGTATCGGTCTTGAATCCTGGATAACTTTTACCTACAGAAAAATAGTGAGCGGTCAGCTTGGTGCGTTTACAAGGGGCAAGAAGAACATAGCACACATACCCAAGGAGGCGAACACTAAAATAGTCAGGAGTCTTACCACAAATACGCTCCACTGGGATCCCACCCTGAAGATTAGAAGAAGGCTAAATATTAATCAGGAAAGTGACAGTAGAAACAGTCTCAGCTTAGAAGTGTGATGGGACAGCAGGAGCAAGCATAAGAGCACGGGCTGTCTCAAGACGATGATGATACTTCCGTTCAGCCACACCGTTCCGGGCATGAGCACTAGGGTAATAAAACTGAGAGAGAGTGCCCTGCTCAGCAAGAAAACCACGAAGGACTCTGGACAAGTATTCCCTAGCAGAGTCAACACGAAAGACACGAATAGGAGAATCAGACCGAGTACGAATCATGGTGGCATAAGTCTTGTAGATGAATAAAACCTCACTACGAGATGACATAAAGTATATCCATGTGTGGCGAGAAAAATCATCAATAAAAATTATATAATATCGATGACCTCCTTTCGAAACGAAAGGAGCCGGACCCCATACATCGTAATGAACAAGATCAAAAGGATATTTGTGACACCGACTCATCGAAGGATAAGGAAGTTGAAGCTGTTTAACAAGCTTACAACTCTAACCATTTAGAGAAACATCACCAGACACAGACCCTAAAAGACCACGACAAAGTAAAGAAGATAGACGCGACCCACAAAGGTATCCCAAACGATGATGCCACTTAGCAAAAGATGCAGTGGAGGATGCAGCAGAAGCGGCGGCAATAGTGAGGGCGACAAGACTGGCAGGGGCAACGGAAGGAAGACGAAGCTAGTCAAGCTCCGTAAACGCCAGTGAGTAACTTGGCGGCGAGGGCCGAACCAACCAGATTCTCGTAAGGCCGATCTTGAACACAACAAGAATCAAAATCGAGAATAATACGACAACCATGATCAGTGAGCTGACCGGCAGATATGAGCTGCATGGTTAGTTTGGGAACATGACAAACAGCAGAATATGAAATGAGAAATTCGATAGAGTGCCTCGTCCTGCGATAGAAAAAGGGGTACCATCTGTTGTCTGAACAGTGATAGGAGCAGCTAAAGGATGAATGGAAGTGAGACTGGTGGAATCAGATGTCATATGAAAGGAAGCACCAGAGTCAAGAATCCAAGGTGATATACTTGAGGAAGAAGTAGAAAGTGGTCTCTCACTAGAAGACTGTGCAGCAGAACCAACAGAACTAGACGGTGTAAGAGCAGCCATACGACGCAACAGTGTGAGAAACTCCTGAGAATCAGAAGTACCAGAGCTCCTCTGAGAGGAGGAACCACCAGTTCCCTATGGAGGACGGCCACCACGACGTAAATCCTTCTTCTTCTTGTAGCAGGTCTGCTGTACATGTCCATCCTTGTTGCAATAAATGCAGTGTAGTCCCCTACCAACAGAAATTGCCATCGTGAAGGCACCATCGGTAAAGGAGTAGCTAGAGACGAGCGGATGTAAAACCGGAGGAGCTACGTAATCGAAGGAAACGACGGTGACTAAGAAGCAGATTCAACAACACTAAGCATCTCTCAAAGACGTAACAGCGGCAAGGGCCTCCAACATGGTCACACGAGGGTGGTGTGCCAGCAACTAAGCACGAGTCTTCTCATACTCAGCTCGGAGACGGGTCAAGAAGTCGTAGATACGATGAAGCTCTAGGTGAGACTGCTGACGCTGACAGCGCTGACATGTGTGGCAAACATCTGGTCCCAAAGAGTCAATCTGACGCCATACCGCGGACAATTGGACATAGAATTCGTCCACAGTGGCATCTCCCTGCTGTAACGACTGCTCATGACGCACAACAGAAAGATACAACGAATCACTAAACGGCTCGTAGTAGTTGCGCAAATGTGTCCACATCAACTGTGCTGAAGCAAAACCAACCACATCCCCAGTGAATTGCACGTCCATGCTAGCAACCAGAATAGCAGAGGCACGAGCATCTTCATCAATCCATGTCTTGTAGGCAAGATATCGAGTCCGAAGTTCCATGGCATCCTCAAAAATCTCAGATGCCTTTGTATGAGCGTCTTCGGAAGCATCCTTCGGGAGTACAGGCTCAGTAGGCGCAGCAGGGTGAGGCGGAGCAGGACAACTTGCCAGTAAGAAACTCCTAAAGGCGCTGACTACGCATGTGGAGGCGCATATGCTGAAACCAGTCCCGATAATTGAGACCATTGAAGATCACCGTGCAGCTAGGATCGGAAATAGTGCCCATTGGTAAACGGCGCTAAACGGTGCGGCGACCAAGACAACAAAGTCTAACAGGCGGCAGGCGGCGCTGGACGATGCGGCGGTTAGAACGACGTACTATTTTTTCAAAGCAAAAGCATCTACTCTTGTCTCTCACAGCCAAAACACCAAACAACCATCTTCTTGATTAACACAATGCACAAGAGTGTTTCTCTAGTACATGCTATTGATGACGCCCACCAACCAGCAAAACAAGCTGCTTCAAGTCTCTCACGAACCGAGTACAACACGCGCGTACGAAAACCGCAGCCCCGCAGACTCACGCACAGGGAAAACGACGATGGCTCGCGCACAAAAGCCTCGGCCACCGCCGAAACCCAAAAAACGTGTTTTCTTTCTGGAGATAACGCCCGAACAAAAGCGCCAGATCTAGAGGCTAGCGAACAGGCGGCTCGGGCTCGAGGTCCGCGACGGATCCGGCAGCTCGAGCTCAGGCAACCGACGACCGGCGACGGGCAGCAAGGAAGTAGCAAACGAATCGCAGGCGGCTCTCGGAGAAGGCGACGCAAGTCACAAGCGAACGGGCTCGGGCCCGGGCATCCGGTGAGGCGCGTGGGCGGCACCGACCCCAAGCGAGGAAAATTCCGAGCGCCCCGAGCGAGTAAAGACTCGGGCAGCCCCAAGCGAAGACCAAGCGGCGGGAGCGCGAAGAGCAGAGGCAACGAGGGCGGCGAACGACAACCGGCGGCTGAGGAGGCCGGCGGCGGTCACGTGAGAAAACCCTAACACTAGCGTGGCTCTGATACCATGTTATGAATAAGGCAGATTCATTATAGCGCCATTGCGCCAATATACATATAATTGTGCGCAAGATATATACAAGAACCTTTATACAATGTAAAAAATACATATACATCTAACAAATAGGACTTATACACTAACAAAAAATTTAATCTAAACTCTACAACTATCACAAAAGTAACACTCCAGTACTTTCACTAAGGAATTATGCTTGCACACACTCAGGATTGTTTATATTTCATCCAAGCAAACATTTAGAGGTTATATTGCAGCCGCAGGAAGTGAAAGCTCACATTAGTATATTTGTGAAGTACAAGATGGGGAAAAAGGCTGCTTGCTGGCACAAGAACTCAAACAACAATTCGCAAGGTTGATGGTCCATTTGCACAATTAGAACAAAGGCGCATAAGATAATGTAACATGTCCCAATTATTTGATCGATGAAGCCAAACAACTGTAATATACTTCATTTCCAAATAACACTCGGACTGAGGTGCACTAGCGTTACAATTAGCTATTACCATAAAAAAATGAACTATCCTAGCAGCCCAGCTATAGTTCTTGCTTTATTTGAGTTAGCTCCAAGATCTATTGTTCAATTGGGCACTGCTATATTGTAGTAGGCAGATTACCGTTTAGAGTTCATAAGAGACATTTAGAGTTCATAAGAGACAACAAAGTCCCAGCAAGCACATAGCTTCATTTGCACGAGACCAAATTTTCAGATAAACCATAAAGATTTCAACTGTTGAGATGTTGGTCTCTCTGTCGCGATACTAATTGATTCTTGCAAAACCAAAAGGCAACACATTGACCAAGCATGATTCCCTTTAGCACAAGACCCTTGTGGCCATTAGGAAAATGCTAAGCCTACTGCCCCCATACCTTTCCCCCTACTCTTTCATTTCATTAGTGCTACAGGGGGTATCTAATCTGATGCTAAGCGAAAATAAACTTTTCTTACTATCATCCAAGTTTCCCCCTGGCAGATTTCTGTTTCTCACAGGAACGATAAAGAAGAACAATCTGATCCTGAAAGTCGAGGAAACCCAATAGAGAAAAAGAAAAGGAGAGAAGGATTACAGAGATGCCGCTGCCGGCGTCGAAGCTGCAAAGCCGCGAGACGGACTCCGAAATATCCACCCAGGGCTCCGGCTGTCGGGGCATCTCCGTCCCGGCCGCCCTGTCGGTGCCTCCGCGTATCCTCTCCTGCGAAATATTCGCGCACAAAAGAAGATGTTTGACTGGCCAGGAAGCACCGTGTCACATCGCTATCCATGGCTGCTCTGGCGATGGACATAGAAGGGGCAAGGAAGAAGATGACAATGACTGCAGAGCCACGCGACAGACTGGCGGGAGGATGACAGTGAGACCGCAGGCATGAGAGGTGTGTGTGTCTGGTGCATGGAACAAGGGTCCACTTGTCATTGTAAGTTAAAGGGGTATTTAAACGAGTGCTACTGTGTAACGATAAGCTATAACACGAAGAAACTAAGTTCTACTTTCCCGTCCTATTCTTTCCATCTCCTCATCCCAGTTCTTGTGAGATTCTCAGAAATCTTCATTTATCATCCAGAAAATGGGTTACTCTGTAGCTAATATTCTGTAGCCCAACTGGGATGCTACAATTTGGTATCAGAGCTAGAGCCTGATTGTGAGTCTCTATGTTCTTCTTTAATCCATAAAATCTCTGGAAGGTTGGAGACCACTTCGGCTCGGTGATTCTGATCTAAGGTTGGATCGACAGAGACCGACATCACGGTGCCCGTGAAGCCATCACTACAGACTCGCCAAGTGATTATGGCAGTGGAGGAGCAGAGCGGGCAGATTCAGGCAACATTGTCTCAAATTTTGTCTCGTTTCGATGTGCAAGCCGAGAAGATTGATCGCCTATCAACAGAGGTGAAGACTCTGGGGCACCAAGTGGAATCCATGAGGAAAGCATCGACGAGGTAAAACATACTCAATCTAAAGCTCTGCATCGACCACCACAACCACCACCTCCACCCCCTTCGACAACCACCGACGCTCCATCGACCTGTCGGGGCCGGCCAAGTCACGACGGTGATTCCTCCTAGCTCTCTCGCCAACCAAGGACCCCCGTTGCTTCCTCAACGCCCTCATCTCTGACTGAAAGGGGGGGGGGGCTACATGAAACCTCTGAAATTGGATTTCCCTAAATTCTTTAGCGATAATCCTCAATTGTTGTTGGATCGATGTCGCACGTACTTTGATATGTATCGGGTGCCAGCCTTGCAGTGGGTAGCCACAACACAACTCTACATGGATGGCCATGCGGCACTTTGGTTACAGGTTTACAAGTGACATCATACATTGTTCTATTGATACTTTCTCGCAAGCCATCAAATCGAAGTTTGGCTCGATTTAATATGATTCACAAATGAGCAAGCTATTGCAATTGAAGCAAACAGGCACATCGGCATAATACCAACTCACTTTTGAAGCTTCCATGTACCATCTGTTGTCCTTGGATGCGACTCTGAACATTCGTTTCTTCGTCACCCAAATTCTACTGGGTCTGAAAGATGAAATCCGCGGAGCGGTGTAGTTGCAAGCACCATCGAGTGTTAAAAGGCAGCTGTGCTATCTCGTATCCAGGAAGAAGAATGGGAAGCGAGTAGACCACTTAATCGCTGGCTACCATAGCTTGCCAAAACATCCAAATAGCTTACTACCTACAAAGATACCCAAGAACGCCTACAAAGGCGCCAAGAATGTCTACAAATGAGCATCGATGCAAAGTAGCAGAGCACTGAAGGTTTCTGGTGCGAGCGCCAACTGCAGGATTTTTGTCGTGCTAATGGTCTGTGTTTTAAATGTGGAGATAAATATTCTAAGGAACATCAGTGTAAGAAGTCCATGCGGTTATTGACTATTGAGCTTGGAGATTTTGGGGAGATTCTTCCAGATGATACATTGCGAGCCTTGGACACCACCAAACCAACACCACAAGAAGAGTGTTTCCAATTGTCCATTCATGCTCTTGCGGGCACAGAAGTACAATTAGTACACCTTCGAGCTCTGGTGAAAGATCAAGTAATGCTCATTTTAGTGGATTCGGGCAGTACTCGCAGTTTTGTCAATAGACCATTTGTCAACCAAACCAATCTCAAAATCCAACCCATCGCTCCAATTACAGTCAAGGTGGCCAATGGAGATCGACTTCAATGTGATAGTGCCGTTCCCGAACTCACTTTGTGGATTTAGGGCATCACCTTCAGCACCGACATGAGAGTTATTGATTTGTGGGCATATGACGCAGTCTTGGGGATGGACTGGCTGCAACCACTTAGTCCTATGGACTGTCATTGGTTACAAAAAAAAAACCTATCATTTGAGTATGAAGGTAGGTGTGTTTGTCTCCAAGGAGTTCAAACAAGTCGTCAGGTAACATTGCTCGAGTTGTCTTCGGACCAATTTTAGAAATGGTGTATCGGCAATGGGATTTGGTTGGTCACTGTGTTGGAACATCAACCTCAATACCAGCAGGAACAAGCTCCAGCTCTGCTGGTGTCAGTACAAGCTCTCTTACAACAATATGCTGATGTTTTTCATGACCTTAAACAATTGCCTCCACATCGACAATTTGACCATGCCATTACTCTGGAACTGGGTGCAGCACCTATGAATTCGCATCCCTACAGATATTCACCAATGCAGAAAGATGAAATTGAACGAAAGGTCACTAAGATGTTGGAAGCAGGGATAATCACACCGAGCATGAGCCCGTATGCGTCACCAGCCCTCCTTATTCAAAAGAAAGATGGAAGTTGGCATTTTTGTGTTGATTATCGTCGACTGAACAAACACACAATTAAGAGTAAGTTTCCCTTACCAATTGTGGATGAGCTACTAGACGAATTGGCAGGCACCCATTTCTTTTCCAAGCTAGACTTGCGCTCGGGGTATCATCAGATTCGGATGAGGGAAACTGATGAGGACAAAAACGGCTTTTAAGACACATCAAGGTCAACTCCAATTTCGTGTGATGCCCTTTGGCCTGACAAATGCACCCACGACTTTTCAGTGTTTGATGAATACAATGTTCGCTCCACATGTACGCAAGTTCGTGATAGCTTTTCTGGATGACATCCTTGTGTACAGCCGTACTTTGCATGATCATCTCGAACACCTGTAGATTGTATTGGATGTGCTACGCAAGAATCAGCTCTTTGCAAAAATGTCCTAGTGCTCTTTTGCCAAACATCAAAAGGAGTATTTAGATCATGTCATTTCTCATAGTGGAGTAACCACTGATCCAGAGAAAACCAGAGCTATGGAGTGTTGGCCTCAGCCCACCTCTACTACTAAATTGCGGGGGTTTTTAGGACTGACGGGGTATTATCGCAAGTTCATCAAGCATTATGGCATTATCGCCAAACCACTTACCAATCTCTTGAAGAAGAAGAGCTTTTGTCTGGACTGAACAAGCCACGACAGCTTTTGAGTCCTTGAAACAAGCAATGGTGAACACGCCAGTACTTGCACTCCCTAATTTTGCTTTGCCCTTTTCAATGGAAACTGATGCATGTGCAACCGGCATTGGAGCTGTCTTAATGCAACAAAGGCTTCCTGTGGCTTATCTCAGTCGGGCTTTGGGACCACAGAATCAATAATTGTCGATTTATGAGAAGGAATTCTTAGCGGTCATCTTGGCAATCGATAAATGGCGATCATATTTGCAGCGAGGGCCCTTTATCATTCTTACTGATCACAAGAGCCTCTGCACTTTGGCTGATCAACCACTCGGCACTGACTTACAGCACAAAGCCATGTCTAAGTTGGTAGGCTTGCAATTCAAATTTCAATACAAGAGAGGGGTGGACAATGGTGCAGTCGATGCTTTGTCCCGCATCATTCATTTACTTCAGCTCCAATCTCTTTCCAGTTGTCGGCCGGATTGGGTACATGAAGTTCTCAACTGGCAATTACTAGTCCTGATGAACACGGGTTTTCATTGGAACATGGCTTGATAAAGTACAAGGGCAGAATCTGGATTGGGGCCAATCTGGCGTTACAGACCAAATTAATCAGTAACTTCCATGACACTGCCATTGGGGGACATTCTAGCATTTTAGCTACATATCACCGCATCAAAAAGTTGTTTTTATTGGTCTGGCCTCAAATCAGGAGTGGATGAGTTTGTCAAGTAGTGTCAAATCTGTCAACAAGTGAAGCACGAGCACTCTCATCCATCTGGCACATTACAACCACTTCCAGTACCGAAGGGCGCCTAGCAAGACCTCACCATGGATTTCATCGAGGGCTTACCGAAATTCGAGACTTATGACATGATTCTGGTAGTTGTGGATCGGCTAACCAAGTATGCCCATTTTCTTCCTTTACGTCATCCCTTTATGGCAAGTCAAGTGGCCAAGGTGTTTCTTGATCATGTGGTCAAATTACATGGTGTGCCGCGCTCAATTGTCTCAGATCGTAATAGAGTATTCACCAGTGCATTCTGGTGCGAGCTCTTTCAGGCCGTGGGCACGAAATTACACTATAGCACTACATACCATCCCCAGACGGACGAGCAAACGGAACGGGTAAATCAGTGTTTAGAGATGTACCTCCGTTGTGTCGTTCACCATTTCATGAAGAAGTGGAAGTCCTGGCTTGCAATGGTGGAATTCTGGTATAATTCAACCTTTCATTCAGCTTTGGATTGTTCACCTTTCAAGGCCCTCTATGGAGTAGATCCCAATTTTGGTGCCCTACTGAATCTATCTATGTCAAACTCTTCTGAAGCTCAAGAAATCACTAATAATCGCCAAGCATATATTGACTTGTTGCCGGCTCAGTTGGCGCGCGCCCAAAACCAAATGAAAACTCAGGCTGACAAAAGCAGAACCGACCGGCAATTTCAATTAAGTGAACACGTACTTCTGAAACCCCAACCATATGCCCAACATTCAGTGATCAATCGCCCCTTTCCGAAGTTGACCTTCAAGTATTTTGGTCCCTTTTCTGTCTTGGAACGAATTGGCGTCGTCGCATACAAGCTGTAGTTGCCCGCGGATTCTTCAGTGCACCCAGTATTTCATGTTTCACAATTGAAGTCCTTTACACCCAACTACTCTCCCGTGTTCCATGACATGCCGACAATACCAGATTTATCTGTTGGAACTCCGACACCCATTGCCATTTTGGATCGACGTTTAGTCAAAAAAGGGAATTCTGCTACACAACAAATTCTTGTTCAATGGTCGACACTCTGGAAGGATCGCACCACCTGGGAAGATTATTTAGTGCTGCGAACCCATTTTCCGGATGCAGTAATCTGGGTTCCAGTTCAATCTCAAGGGGGAGCGAATGTCACATCGCTATCCATGGCTGCTCTGGCGATGGACATAGAAGGGGAAACACAAGCGCCAAGGAAGAAGATGACAATGATCGCAGCCACGCTGATGCACTAGCGGATGGATGACAAAGGCCCGCAGCATGAGAGGTGTGTGTGGGAAACCGTGCATGGACCAAGGGGTCCACTTGCCATTGTAAGTTAAACAGTTATTTAAACGAGTGCTACTATGTAACGACAAGCTATGAAATGAAGAAACTAAGTTCGACTTTCCCCATCCTGTTCTTCCCATCTCCTCATCCTAGTTCTTGTGAGATTCTCTGAAATCTTCATTTATCGTCCAAAAAATGGGTTACTCTAGTAGCTAATATTCTGTAGCCCAACTGGGACACTACACACCGCGACACAGAGGGAGTAGGTATTGGAGGAATTAGACACTCGTGCTTACCAGTATGTTCATGTGAGGCGCGGCACGGAAACTCGCTGGAGGCCCGAAGCTCGTGTCCACCTATTCGGTCTTCTCTATCCTGTACGGATGAGAACGAGATGGTGGCTAAGCGGAAGGTATCTGGGTGGCAGAAGAGAGCGGGGGCTTCCAAGCTCATAACTCCCTCCTTCCGTCACGTGTTCGTGGTTCCTACCAAATTTCTTTGTTTCTTCTGCTCTTTTCTATCACATCTTTCATGTCTGTTATAATTTGCATTTATTTTCGACTACGTTGATTATTTGCCTTGGATTGATCCATAATTTTTATTGATGCTTTGCCATTTCCCTCTCTTTTTGTAATTTCTAATACCTTTTTGCATTTCAAATTTCAACCAAATCCTTACGCCTTTCCTTTAAAACTTTTTTTATTAATTAACCTTTATTAATTTTTATTTTAAAGTTAACCTCCAAGAAACTTTATTTCCACTCGACCCTTTTGGTCACGCCACACTGTGGCGTGACAAAACAATATTGTCACGCCATAAGATAAGTCCTCAAATAGCATCTTTTGGTCACAAGACCACCCGTGGCGTGATGTATCAACATCGACACGCCCACTTGTCATGGAGGACAAGAGTCACCAGATGTGGCTAACAGAATAATGTTGTTTTGTCACGCCACGGGAAGTGGCATGACCAAAGGGGTCAGAATTGAAAATAAAATTCGTCGGGGGTTAATTTTAAAATAAAATTAAAAAAGGGTTAATTAATAAAAAAATTCCTTTCCCTCCCGCAGTTGGCTCTGCCTCCATCATCTCCAAGCACCAGCGCCAGTGAGGCCATGATGGAGGTGTCCACCCGCCTCTGCTCCTTCCCATCCCGCGCCAACTCCGCCGCCGCCAACTACACCTCCCTTTCCTCGAGGTGCCGGCTCCCCCCGCCCCTTGTTTCCACATCCCGACTCTCCTCGTAGCCCAAGATCTCGACATCCCGACCCCGAGGCATGAAGCTGGTCCTGCTTCTCGTCTCCCTTGTGGTCGACCTCGCCGTACACGGGCATGGCAGCTCATCTCCCCTTCTCCCTCGTCGTTGACGCCGACCCTGTCCTCAGCTCCGCCCTCATCACCATGCCCCCCCGACACCTCCTCCTTCTGCCTCCGCCTCCGCGCTGCTGGCGTGGAGCAGGACCCCTGCAGCGAGCGCGACTAGGAGGTTGGCAATGGCGCCGGAGGCAGAGAGGTTGGCGTGGACATGGATGAGGAAGAGCGCGGTGATGAGGTGGCGATCGAGGAGGCGGCGCAGGAGGTCGGGGTTTAGGAAGGCCTTGAGGAGGGCGTCACAGAGGAGGAGGCCCTTAGAGGCGTCCATGAGGAAGAACACGGAGGCACGGTGGTGGGCGCGAGGGAGGAGAGGAGGAGCACCCACTGGATGATAGCGTAGTGGAGGGGGGACGGACGGCAAGCGTCTTCCTCGTCTTCAGCCGCCGGTTCTGCCCACAGAGTGTTGGACCGAAAAGGCGACTAGAGGGGGTGAATAGGACCACGCTCACTTTTTCACTTTGATCGAATTCAACATGAATCTCACTCCAATAGCTATGAAAGCTATGAAGATTGTAGGACCGGAAAGGCGACTAGAGGGGGGGTGAATAGACGCTTTCTCTATTTTTCACCTCGATCGAACTCAACACTACTTTCACTCCAATAGCTATAAAAGCTATGAAGATCTATATACAGGCACAGCGGATGACCTGTGTTGAATCCGATCAAACCCCGAAGCAAAAGACTAAAAACACCTCATAACTGCATGCACAAAATCCAAAGCAAACTCTCTCAGATCAAAAATGGGTTCAGTAGCCGACACAAGCACATCATGTAGAGCCACATCAAACAGCTGCATCAAACAGCCGCCACAGCTCCTCTGCTGAAAAGATCAAGCCCCGCTAGCACTCACTAGTCAATCAGCAATGAAATCCTCAAATAGATTTTCTGATCTCTCACTAGCACGCAAGAACAAAGATGCCGGCCGCCGCACAGCAATATACAAAGATCAGTCACAACAATAATTGCTACCACAAAGAATTAACACCAAAATCGCAACTGCAAGCATGCGCATTTAAAACAAAGAATCAATCCATCGTAATCAGATCCAACGCAAAGGATTCGATTTCATCAGGAGATCAGAACCAACAAACAACAAGATCAACTCAATGAAACGATTTGTGATTCACAAACTGATGACCAGCAATAAGCTGCCGACAAGGACTCTCGTATACCGATCATGCACCAAGCCGCCGCCTTGATCTTCTTTTTTCATCAGCGCATGGTCACGCCCAGAAAATCTTCAAGGCTTTCACCGGCGCCACAATTTTTTTCAAGCCCGACGCCACCAACAACCGCCTGCGAGCTGCAATTTCTAACGAAAGAGGCAAAATAAAGAAATCGCCGGCAAGCATAAACTAACGCCATCGACGAGGCATCAACGCGCCGCCGTGATGATCTATCGGTTTTTCCAAAGCAGTGAAGCAAACACTACAGCCGCCGCCGAATCCTTTTTTTTTCAGGCCGCAACAGGCAGGAGGCAAAACGCACAGCTCAAGAACCAGAGCCAAAACAATAAAAGAACTGATCTCAATGCCAAGAACTGAGTTTCACAAACCGAAGGACCAACCGGACAAACTGCAGCCAAATAAAAAAATTTTGTAACAAAGAAACAACCAGGCGCCTAACACCACACAGATTTAACCTACAAGATGCATACAGTCGTCGCTCAATCCTTTTTTTTCAATGCGCGCATATAAGCCACTAGCAATAAAGAGAGGTCACAGAGCTATCAAATCAGCAGTCACCGCAGGAAACAAAAAAAAAACAGATCTTGAAAACAGCAAATGATCCGTCACAGGGCTCTCCCAACAGGCGCGCAAGCTCAAATCAAACAGAATAGACAAGCAATCAAAACCAGGAAATTTTTTTCTTCGCAAACAAGGTCAGAGTCAGCCCGATTTTTGTGTTCACAGAACCACCATGAATGGTCACAGAGCCTCCGCTTCTCCGCAGGCTTTTCACAAAAAGGCCGCCACCATGGCTCTTCCAAACCGCCCTAAGAATATTCCATCTCTCTCTTTTTATAGGCGCCTTCTAACCCTAAAACCATAGAGAAGAATTACCCTAATGGGCTTCCGCTAAGGCCCAACATCAACTTAACACACACGACACGATCTCAAAGCGCCGCCTTCATCGCCGATTGATCTAAACCGCTTCACCATGCGCCGACCTGCGCCGCGGCTTAGTCAAAGGTCACCAAGGCGATTTGGTGAAATTACCAAAATACCCCTTCTCGATCCTTTCCAAAAGACCGAGTCCATCCGCACGGCACTCGCCGCTTCGCCACGCAGGTTCATCAACGGCTCCATGTCGCCAAGTCTCCCGTCCGGATCCCACCGCACCATCGAGCACTTGCAACAACTTCGCGCCGCTGATCAAACCAACAGATCAACCGCCTGCTCGGTCATCCTTATCCATTCTCGGCCATGCTTGAGTCACTTGACTCACCCGCATCCATGATCGCTCGACCTCGCCTCTCCAAGCTTAGTCCCGATCCTCCCGCCGCTGACCGCTATTGACTCGCAAGTCACCGCACAAAGAATGGACAAGCAAACATGAATCCGGAACAAGTTCTTCACAACTTGACCCACGTTAGTGAAAACATGCAATATGCAACACATATGCATTAACAAATATGGATATGACCTATCCCATAATCAACTCACCACTTATATCAACATTCAAAGACAAAAGTTTACGACCGCCACGACCGACAGATCCAAACTTTGTCGAAAAACACATGAAACTTCAAACCAAAAGCCACATTGCCAATTGTTTCATCATCCTAAGATCATGGGCATATCCCCATGATATCCACAAAGATCAATAAAAAAGTACAGCGGAAGACTTGTATTGAATCTAAACCAAAACCCCAAAGCAAAAGACCAAAAACCAAAACCCTAATCCAAAGGGCCTGACTAACCGACAAGAAAAGTGCAAGGATCGACCTCTCCTACCGAATCGACTCAGTGCAAAAGTGGATCGACTCAGCAAAAGTGCGAATCGACCTCAGCAAAAGTGCGGATCGACCTCAGCACGATGAACAAAGACAAACAACCCGAAAACCAAAACTCAAATCGGTCTAACTTTTGATTCGTAAGGCCAAACTCCACGAAATTTGAGACACACCTTCTCTAAGATATTAGGAACCTATTCCAATCAAAAATCACAGAGATCTATGCCAAAGTTTCTATCTTTTTCAGTTTGAACAAAGTGTTCTCCAAAACCGAGCCAAAATCGAAATATGATCTAGAGACTTGCTCGTGGGTGATTGATGATCAAGATGACCCTAGATGGGTTCCCACATGTCACAGCAAGTTAGATCACGGCAAGAAACCAAGCAAAAACTCGCGGATCAAAGAAAAACTCAAAATCATCAAATAGAGAGAAGGAAAGCAAAGAAACACATCTTTGAGCAATCTTTTCTTAGATTGATTTGATATGGTATTGGTTTACAGCCACTCCATCAATGGAGGACAAAGACTCAATATATGAGTACGAAATCAAATCCAACTCTCTAGAACCCTAACCTCCACTAATCCTCTCCCTAAGCAAAACTAGGGTTTCAAAACAATGAAAGGGTTGAAGGGGGTGCAGCCACCTCCCTCCTCTATTTATAGTGGAGGCTTAGACCTTCTAGAAGCATTAACCCTATTGGGGTCCCGTTAAGGCCCACACACAAACGGGTTACATACACACGCATTTTCAAGCACCGTCTTCATCTCCTCTTGACCTAATCCACTTCATCATGCGCCGTCTTGCGCCGCGGGTTGGCAAAGGTCACAACATGATTTGGTAAAATTACCAAAATACCCCTTCTCGATCTTTTTGCAAAGATCGAGTCCTATCTTCGTAGCACTTCCATGCTTCGCCACGTAGGTTGATCCAACGGCTCTCATCATGTCGGCAAGTCTCACCCATCCCGGCCTCACCGAAACCACCATGGCACTCAAGATCGACCCCGCTACCGCTTGATCCAACTCCGTCGCAATAACTACCTGTTTCGGTCATCTTTGTCTCTCTTACACCATGCTTGACTCAATTGACTTCACCCGGCATCCCCGATCGTTCTGGACCTCAGCACTCCAAGCTTAGTCCCGATCATCATCGCCGTTGACCGTCATTGACCTCCAAGCAACCTGCACAATAATAGACAAAGAAATCGATTCTGGGAACAAGTTCTTCACAACTTGACCCACGTTAGTTAAAACATGCATCATGCAACACATATGCCATGAAACCCATGAATTTGACCTAACCCAACACTCATCGCCACCGATTGGCCAATGATCAGCAAGAAATTGATCAGACCGCCATTGAATGGCCGATCCGATCGAAATGGTTCGACCGCCATTTACAGCCGGTTTGTTTCACCGCCCGTCTCGACCGCGCCCCAATGCCGATCGACCAAGACTTGCCCTAATAGCTTTTCAAACTTTGACGAAAACGCTGCCGACAAACTGCTAATCTACATTGTCAATTGTAACATCATCCTAAGATCATGCACATATCCCCATGATATCCATAATCTCCCCCTTGATGAACACATTGGCAATTTCCCACAAATACAAATTTTGAGGTTTGAAAAGTAAAAACTCGACGTTTTCGCACAAAGGCACAACTTGGTCCAAATATAGGAGAAAGCAATGGAAGTGACCAAGTTGGCTTCAGAATAGCATAGGCAAGTGAGATAAGGCAAAAGAAAGTGAGAAAGCTTTATTTTCCAGAAAAGCGTCAAAATCTCATTTAAAGTCCATATGAAAGAATAATTGTTCAATTTGACCTTTGATCATTGTGAGGTTGCAAGAATTACAATTCAAGTTCAGAAAATACAATAAGACCACAAGAACGCAAAAAGAACTCCCCCTCACTATGATCCTCAGAATTCAGAAAATTTCAAATTCTCCAATTTTCTCCCCTTTTTTAACACTTTTATATCTTCTCCCTTTATACATCTTTGAAATATCTTCTCCCCCTTTGATAATGGAGTCATCAAGGAATCACGCCTTCCTCTCGTTCAGAGATAACAAATGCAGTATGAGGAAAAAGCATAAGAAGGAGCATGCATGAAATGCAATGGAGTGGCTTCAGTTTTTTGTAATTTTTAATTTTTGAGAACAAGAAGCTTTGGAGATTACCCAAAAGAACAAGCTAGCATTTCTAATATTGCACAAACAACATATCAAGCCTAACAGCACTAGCAACATCATGATAAAACATATATATCAAAGCTAAGCTCGAAGGCTCAATATAAAGCAATGAATTTGATCGATTTAAGCAAAACTTTAAATTTAGCAAGTTCATCAACAGGGATTCTAAAATGATAACAGCCATGTCAAAATATCAATGTGAGATTAAAAAGCTAATAAAGATCACATTAAGAGACAAACAGATCCTGAATTGAATCATTTTGCTCAATTTTCTCAAACGCCCACTTTTCAACAATTTTTCATTTGCAATGAATATTGAAGTTGACTAATGGTCTAACTTAGTGAAGAAGATCCTGGACTAGGAGTTATTCACAAACTCTTTCTAAGTTTTGACCAAAAGTTGATTAAAGGTATATCTTATTGAAGAAGATGCTGGACTAGTACCCATCCACAAACTCTTCTTAAGCTTCTACCAGGACGACAAATTTTGAGGTTTATGTCAGTTTTGACAAGCAGTCCCCATGAGATCGTCTGGATCATCAAACTATCTCCAAGTTCATGTCTATGACATGCAGTCTCGTAAGAATAGTTTGGCACAATTTAAGCATAAGACAATCTTGAAATTGATTTTTTATTTTTTTTTATTTTCACAAGAGCAGTTTTAGATTATCAGAAGAACATGAAGCTCAAGTAATGATCAATTTTAGATTCAAGAGCTAACAAAGCAATTTTGATAGGGCCAATGTCACAAAAGGAGCACTAATTGCGCAACTAGCTAAAATATCTACAAATTGCAGTTTTAGTTCAAGTTGTTTTTAAAGTTCTAGCTTATTCAGCAAAGACTTAGCTACACATGTGAAAGCATG
Organism: Phyllostachys edulis; assembly: GCA_036346405.1. Classification (NCBI taxonomy): domain Eukaryota; kingdom Viridiplantae; phylum Streptophyta; class Magnoliopsida; order Poales; family Poaceae; genus Phyllostachys; species Phyllostachys edulis. Next base: position 51,375,865 of record CM070552.1, read on the forward strand.
ATAATTCTAGCAAGTCAAAGAACTAAACATGGCATTGAGCAAGAATTGAAATACTAAAACTCCAAAGGGTAATAAACAAAGCTTCATCAATTTTAAAAGATAAGCAGAAAAGCTTATATTACAATGCATCTTTTTGGATTTTCATATGAATGCAATATGATACAATGCGATGCAAGAAAAGCTCAAAAAGCCTAAAAGGATCAAAAAGGATCAAAAAGTTCAAAAAAAGATCAAAAAAAGATCAGATGAACAAGATGAGATCAGAAAAGATCCAACTCCCCCTCAAACCAACCCATAGGGATAAATTACCCCTAACTCGCTTCTCAAGATGGCAAATCTTGTTGGGTCTAAAGGCTTGGTGAGGATATCGGCTAACTGAGCCTCGGACTCCACAAAATGCAGCACAATATCACCCTTCTCAACATGATCTCTAAGAAAGTGATAGCGAATGTCTATGTGCTTGGTCCTAGAATGTTGCACTGGGTTTTAGCAATGTTAATAGCAGAAGTGTTATCACAGAAAAGATGAACACTAGCAAAATTTAACCCAAAATCCTTAAGAGTGGACACCATACACAAAATCTGACTACAACAACTAGCAAAGACTACATATTCAAATTTCAAAGAAGGATTGAGCAATGTAAGACTGCTTCCTAGAAGACCAAGAGACAAGAGAAGTGCCTAAGAAATGACAAGTGCCAGAGGTACTCTTCCTATCTAGCCGACAGCCTGCAAAATCATAAGCAGAAGACCCCCGAATGGACAACGAAGAGGAGCAGGAATACCAAATGTCATACTGGAGGATAGAGTGTAAATACATAAAGATGCGCTTAACGGCTTGGCGATGTGAAGTCCTCGGAGACGCCTGAAACCTCGCACAGAGGAAGACCGCGAAGTGGATGTCCGGTCTTGAGGCCGTCAGGTACAGAAGAGAGCCGATCATGCTGCGGTACTCGCGTTGATCCACGGCTTCTCCTTCCTCATTTGAATCAAGAGCAGTCGAAGTCGCCATGGGAGTGGCGATCGGCTTGTAGTCACCCATCTCGAAGCGTTTGGGCAGATACTTGGTGTACTTCGTCTGATAGATGAAGATCCCTTCTTTGCATTACTTGATTTGAAGCCCTAGAAAGTAGTTGAGCTTGCCTATCATGCTCATCTCAAATTCCTTGGACATGGTCTTAGAAAAACTGAAAACAAGAGCATGAGAGGAACCACCAAAGATAATATCATCCACGTAAATCTGAACAAGCAGGAAGTCATTGCCATGCCTAAGAATGAAAAGAGTCTTATCAACTGTTCCCATTTCAAAATCATTCTTAAGCAGAAAGGTCTTAAGTCTATCATACTAGGCTCTAGGGGCTTATTTAAGACCATACAAGGCTTTGGATAGCTTAAAAACACGTTTAGGGTGCTTGGGATTCTCAAAGCCAGGGGGTTGCCTAACATACACTTCCTCCTCTATAAAACCATTCAAAAATGCACTCTTAACATCCATTTGATGCAACGTAAAACCTTTAGATGTAGCAAATGCAAGCAGAATACGAATGGCTTCTAGTCTAGCAACAGAAGCGAAGGTCTCATCAAAATCTATCCCCTCAACCTGGCTAAAGCCCTGAGCTACCAACCTAGCCTTGTTTCTAACCACAGAACCATCCTCATTTTGCTTATTTTTTTAACACCCAACAGGTTCCTATTACATTATGACCACTAGAAGGTTCTACAAGGTTTCAGACTTTATTTCTTTCAAAATTCTCTAACTCCTCATGCATGGCATTGACCTAACTAGCATCAGATAAAGCATGTGATATATCGCGGGGTTCAAAAGAAGCTACAAATGTAGAATGAGAGAAGAGACTCGGATCATGATGCCTGGAGCGAGTGACTCGCTTATGAAGATTACCAATCATCTGACCCGGAGGATGTTGGTTCTGAATGTGCAGTGGAGCGTTTGGGGGAGATATCATCTCCTCAACCTCCGCAGGTACTGCTGATGATGAAGATGCAGCAGGAGCCTCAATTAGAGGTGAAGCAGTCGTCGCAGGTTCTGGAGCTTGGACAGGAACATCAGCAGCAGGTGAAGGAGCAATATTGAAATCAACCTCATCTTATTCAACAAAAATGCTCTCTGTCACCTGTAAGTCACCTGAAACATCGGATCTAGCTCCAGGGCTAGTCTCATCAAAAGTGACATTGCATGTCTCCTGGACAATGTTAGTTTCAACATTAAAGACCCGAAACCCTCGAATGAGCAGATAACCTGTAAATAAACCATCACAAGTCCTTGATTCAAATTTATCCGTGTTTCTGCCTTGAGAATAAAACACTTGGATCCAAAAACTCGAAAGTGAGAGACAGAGGGTTTTCTACCAAATCGAAGCTCATAAGAAGTCTTGCCCAAAGAAGGTCTCAAGAAGACACAGTTTGAAATATGGCAAGTCAGAGCAATAGCTTCGCCCAAAACCTCCCTGTGCTATACTCATCTAGCATCGTCCTAGCCATCTCGACTAAGGTCCTGTTCTTCCTTTCCACAATGCCATTTTGTTGACGGACGTGTGGAGAAGAGAATTGATGCTCAATACCGCGCTCAGCACAAAATGAGGCAAAAGAAGCATTCTTGAACTCTGTGCCATTGTCACTGCGGATCGCTCTCAAGGCACGAGAAAGTTCAAAAGCCAAACGAAGAACAAGATCATGATAGTGATCAAAAGCCTCATCCTTCGAAGCAAGAAAGAACACCCAAGAGTATCTCGAAAAATCATCAACTATGACAAGAATGTACCATTTGCCACCGACTGACCGAACCCTAGTAGGACCAATAGTATCCATGTGAAGCAACTGTCCTGGTCCGTCAGTCATGACCATAGTCAATGAAGGGTGTTGTCGGTGTTTTAGAACCGAACTTACGTAAAGATTGTTTGATTCGGGGGGTCTCCTAGAATGAAATCACGCAGAGAGATTGACACGGGATTTTATATGTGTTCAGCCTTCTCCGAGAGAATAATAACCCTACTCTGTGTGTATATGGTATTGAGTGTATTTCAACAATCAGGAAAAACTCATACTATTACAGATGATAGTGCTTGTATTTCTCCTCGCCTCTTCCATCTCTCGACGCTTTTATATAGTACGTGAAGGAGCGCAGTTTCTCCAGTGAAGCAATACCATCACATCCTCGTGAATTCGGCGATATTGGTAGTAATCACCGCGATAACTCCTCCACGCCGCCAATGACTATATACCGTAGATAATGGAGCATTACGTGCTATTACTTTAAGAGAGTAACAACAGATGATGATCGTTTGAATCCCTTTAATCAATTGGGCCTACTTGTGCAGAGGTTTAATTGATCATAAGGTGGTCATATTGACCTAGTCGAGAAGAACCTACGATTATGAGGTAGTCGAGCAAGACTTACGATTATGGGGTAGTCGAGCATAACTTACGACTATGGGGGTGGTCGAGAAGAACTTACGACCATCTAGTAGGCTCTTCCCTTATAACATTTAAGGGTATACTCGGGGACCATATGACGCCATATTTACTTGGTTAAGGAGTTATAGATAAAAGATAAAATGAGGATTATTATATCCTCGCTATCTAGCCCCTGACCTTCAAGTGAAAGCAACTTACTTGGTTAAGGAGTTATAGTTGGTCTTACGACCGCGAGAGGGTCAGAGAAAGATAGTCGAAGGAAAAACTCTTCGACATTAGTGTACTACTTTGACCGTAAGTATGCTTTGTCAAGAAAATTGCTTACGGCTATCAAATAGTCGAGAACATTTCTACGATCACGAGGTGGTCGAGTATGGTGATCGGAAGACAAACCTTTCCGATTGACATTTTCTTTGGTTAAAAAGAATCTAACCAAGGAAGTAATTTCATTTGAGGTGTAAAAGCAAACCCGATTTTCTAATGACACGCTAGGAATTTCAAACGACACCCGTTAGCTTCGTCTGCTGAGCGGTTCCCGAGACGGTGGCAACCTTTGAATACCACGCCCGCCCAAGGCACGCGGTTATAAATACTTATCGGGGTAAGACTTAGGGTTCACACTTTTCCTCAAATCATCCCAATCGCTCATCAAGTGCTTGTCTTCTCCGCCACCAACTCAATCAAGAATCTCCCTTCCGAGAGAAATGGCCGAGAGTCTCCGAGCGGGCCGAGTCGGAGATGGATACGATAAAGATGCAAGCCCTTGTCAACGGGAAGATTCCAAAGGAGTTCTCGTGGAGTGGTTCCTAGCTAACAAGCAAAGAATGGCGTCGGGGAGGATGGACAAATTCCGCCTTCCAAGCGCATCTTGTGAGTGTGGTCTACGATTGCTCGCTTCACCCCTTTCTTACACTTATACTGAAAGATTTTGAGGTGGAATTGGTGAACCTTGGTCCCAATTCCATCACAATGCCGAGCGATTTGTGTATCTCGTGAGGCGTGACTGGAATTCCAATGACCTTGAGCTCTTTCAAGATTTCTACTAATGGCTCGACAAAATTGGAATAGCCTAAGTCGGGTCCAAGCTCCATGACGGAAGTCGAGGAGTACATCAAGATGTTCACCAGTCTTCGTGGGCGGGATGGAGGAAGAGGTGGTTTTACCGAAAGTCACCTCCGAAGATGTACTTTACCTTCCAGGAAGGCTCAAAAGAAATCTTCGTGGGATTCGACTCCCCAAGATATCGGTTAATTGCCCCTATATTCAAGCTATTAAAGATTTGAAAGAAGGGGGTTGATCGATGGCATGTGGTGAAGGATTTCATCACACGCCGAATTAGCCCTTTGAAGAAACGAGTACCTCCTATGTGGAAGTACACGGGCCAAAAGACCCACTGTGACTAAGATGAGGGTAAGTAGTTTTTCGACTTAACTCTCGCTTTGGTCTTCTTCATAATTATCCAATCGAGTATCTTTATCTGCTTTTATACGATCTTTCACAGCAGAGATTGACGCTCGAGTCAAACTCGCTTAGAGAAGCCCCGCCACCGGAATGGCGGTTCTCAAATCCTTGCGGTTTTGTCTCGCAGAGGAAAAGGTTGAGCGCCTAAAGGTAATCAAAAGCTGATTTTATCCTTAGGACTTTATAGTCGAGAAAGAACTTATGACTAGGTAGTGATCGAGAAAATCTTACAATGAAGGACATGTCGAGAAAAGCTACGACTAGGTAATCGGTCGAGAAAAACTTACAACCGTCATTGATTCTTCTTTTTGCTTTTTCTTACGTAAAGTAGGCATGGAAAATCACGGACGACGACGAAGAGGTCGAATTGATGACCATTGGCGCAGGGCGACAGGACAAAGACTCGGCTCCCCAGTAAAAAGCGCCGACTTTCAAAAGTCGCCGACAAGGAGGATCAAGCTCAAGTCCCTTGTTTCACCAGTGTCCTCGTCTCATGCACGATAGTCGCAGCAGTAAATCAAGTCGAAACAACTGAAGTCGAGGAGGATGAAGAACCTCTTATACGCAAGATCCGTAAGACCAAGGACATGACCACAACAGTAGCCGAGACTGAAGCAGCTGCAGCTGAGGAGGCCGTGGAGGTTGAAGAACCTCTTAGGCGCAAAGCCCACAAGGCCAAGGTACCTTTTTATTATGACGAGAAAGCTTTCACAGTTTCTGCCACTTCTAGTTTTGTCAAGCAACTAGAAAAAGAGAACCGAAGGAGTTTATGTCTTTTGTGAAGGACAACGCCGATCCAGCCCCTATTGTTGAGGGTAGCGCTGCTTTTGGAGTGGTCGAGACCGATCTCGCCCTCCGGAAAGTCAGAGACCAGAGAGATGGTCCTCGTTCAAGATCCACGACTGACGTGGTCGTGGCCGAGCCTATTCCTCATCTCTGAGCTACGACCGACGTGGTCGAGCAAAGAAGTCGAAGAACCCTTCCATCGGAAGATGGCTTCAAAGTTTCGATCAAGTCCAGATGCGAGGTATGTGAAACAAAGCAAAGTTTAAGAACATCATTTACCTTTTGCTTTTCACAATTTGACTTGCTATCCTTTTGTTTGTTTTAGCTCGACTTCTTGGCCCTCGAGATGGCTTCTATCGAGAAGCCCATTTCGCCTCCGGCGATAGGAGAGTCGACAATGAGTGGTCGAAGGATCATCTTCGCCCGGATGGTGGAAGAAGTCGTGGTTCCGAGGCGTTGTCACAACCGTGACCGGTTGTAGCCATGGTCACGAGGTAGCAGCCACAATCGCCGAGTTGGCGGCTATAACCACTCGTAGCGGCTACAACCACGTAAATAGTCGCCATGACCACCGATGTGGTCGTGGGACCGTAAGAGGCAACAGCGAAGTCTCTACCCAAGGTGGAGATGTACCGACCACCGTAAGGGAAGGAAATTGTTGCGCACTCCTTCCCGGTACCCAAAGAGATGTCAGAATTTTAGAATTGGAAGATGAGGAATACTTCAACTTCGCTCGATTTCTTTGGCCCCGCTTCCATAGTAGGGTCTTCGCTTTAGATCTCGCCATCGAAGTTCCTCATCCCAAAGACATTCCCAATAGAGGGACACTTTTGACAATGAGCATCTTGAGAAGGTTTGGTGGGATCAGTCGATAGAGTAGACAAGTCAAGATGCAAAGTCGGGTTTACTCGATATTTGCTCGATCAACCATGAGTGTAAATATTTAAGAATACTTATATATGTGATCTTCCTTGTTTTCATCGTTTTCCTATCGCAGAAAGCTCTAGAGCAAATCGCCGTTGTCGGTGAATATCACCGACAACTTCTAGAGTCATGACGACAGAAAGAGGAACTCGCAAAAGCAGTAGAGGTGGTAAGTCACTATTTTTCATAGTCGTTTTGACTTGACTACTTATATAGTGCTTACGTGGTTTGTCGTGGAAAAACTCACGACTAGGTACTAGTCGTAAAAGGCTTATTTACCAGATGCTTAGTCGAGGAGAACTTACGATCGATCAATAGTCGAGAAGAACTTACGATCGATCAATGGTTGTAGGAGAGCTTACAACCAATTTAATAATGTTCATGTCCACTTTTAACCTTTACAAAGTTAAAAAGCGATTTAAAGACTCTCGCCGACTCGCCGATTATCAAAAAGAGGAGTCGAGAAAGCTATGTGAACAAGTAGAATTCTCTTGAGGAAGGTTAAAGAAGCTAACTCAAGAATCAAGAAATGCAGAAAAGATAAACAAGAAGTGCCGGACTTAGGACCGCTTATATTGTTGATTTTGCCTCGATCGCCACTTCTTTTCGTAAAAAGAAAATGATACGAGATATCTTCAGATGAAGTTAAGGAAAAATCGTGGTTATTCGCGAGCTTTTTCAGATATCCAAAGAGAAGGATCAAGAAATTGAGAGGCCGAGATCTCGCCGATCGTAAGCATTTCTTTTCCCGCAATCCATTACGAAGTTCCGCTTCCTTTTCTAATTGTCGCTTTTCTTTTAGAAATGGATCTTGAACTAGGAAGACTCGAAAATGAACTTAGGGATAAGACTTTGATCTATAACGAGATATGCTCGCATTGCTAAGGCAAACGCAGATGAGGTCAAGTTATGGAAGGAGCGCATGCCGAGACCGCTGTTTCTCATAATGCGGAAATCGAGAAGTTAGATTTCGCCTAGCGTAAGAAATTCTTTTACTGTGACTATTTTATTCTTCCTCTAGAAGTTTATTTACTCGACGGTCTTATTCTTGTCGTAACAAGTGGTCGAAAACAAACAATCGCAGCGAGGCTTCGACTCGCACTCAACAAAGTCATGGAGGCAATGAAGATTAATCTTCAAGATAATATCACGCCTCAACAATGTACTTGGCGAGCTACGATCGAGGGAAAAGCTCCTCAAGATGATACGATAGTCTGCCACGTAAGTACTATTGGGGAACAAGTCGACTTTGCAAGAATCGTGACCACTCAAGGCCAATCAAACCGAAGTCCATCAAGGAGGCGGTCGAAAGTGCTATAAGTTATGCATTGGCAAAACTTAAAGCTCATGACCCCAAACTTTAATGTGCAACCAATCGAAGTCGACTTCGACCGCCTCAAGGTATAAGTCGCCTTATTGAAGAAATGCAACCACTCGGTAAAAAAGTTTCGAGGAAATGCGACTAGGCTCTCCTTCTTGAGTGATTTGTAAAAACCCGTGAAAAACAAGCTTTTGTTGATGTATTATATAATGCATCTTTTTTTCCTCGCAAATCATCTTGTCGAGTAGTTAGTAACTCAAATGATAATTAACTAATGAAAAATGTAATGAAAGACTAAGAATTGAAGTCAAATTAATAACTTTATCCTAGCCCTCGATTATTTGTTTAGTTTGTTTAGACAAACTAAGTAAATAGTATTAAAAAGGGTTTCAAAAATGAGAGGTTTGGTTAACTTGTAGTTTTTGGTCACGATTGTCATGCATCGCCGAAAAAGTAGTAACGAATCGACACTAGGAAGTTCCTTCTAGTGGGCAGGACCACATGCAGAGAGGAAAGTCTTCGACTAGGTGATGTCACCATCTCTGATTAGATTAATTAAATCGAGAATAGCAACTTGAGTTAAACAAACATCGAGAGGACTTCAAAAAAAAATTCGTTTCTTCTTCTTTGGAGGACTCGATAAGTCGTCCCGATACCAAGAATAGGAAACTGAACGATGCTAGGAAGTTCCTTCTAGTGGACAGGACCACGTGCAGAGAGGAGAGACTTCGACTAGATGTGTTTCTTCCTCCGACTAGTTCAGACGAATCAAATACCCCAAAAGCAGTTGAATAAATCTAAGAAAGTGCACTTGACTTAGAATATTTTTTAAAAGAACTGAAGAAATAAACTAAGGTGAAAAGAGGAGGCTTTAAAAATATTTCGACTAAATAGAACCCGAGCTCTTTGTGTTGGCAGCAAAAGTGAGTAACGAGTCAACACTAGGAAGCTCCTTCTAATGAGCAAGACCACATACAGAGAGGAGAGGCTTCGACTAGGTGATGTTACCCGTCTTCCGACCAGTATAAAGGAAACTGGGTATTTGGAATATAGTCGAAAGATTATGAAAGCACTACTCAAAAGTAAGACAATAGAGGTAGAGAGAACCTGAGTCTTTATTGTCTGAATGATTGGTTACACATAAAACTTGCGTAACTGGTCGATGTTCCAAGAGTTCGAGAGAACCTGGCCGTCTCCCATTGCCAATCGTACCGACCCTGGACGAGTAACTTCGACCACTTTGTAAGGACCTTCCCACTTGGGAGAAAGTTTGTTCCGATTAGACTTGGATTGGCAGAGCCTCAATACTAAGTCACCTACAAAGAAGGTCAGCGAGGTTGGACCTACGATCGTAGTATCTGCAGAGGGCTTGTTGGTAGACCGCCGAATGGATTAAGGCCCGATTTCTCCTTTCCTCAAGTAGATTAATATCATCCGCTCGAAGTTGTTCTGGTTGGAGTCTTTGAAAGTTTCGACTGTGTTGACTTTATCTTTAGTTAGGAGGAAGCATGGCTTCATTCAAGACTAGAAAGAATGGTGTTTCACCAGTAGCTCGACCGGTAGTCATATTTAATCGCCCATAATACGGAGGGTAACTCTTGTACCCAAGCCCACGAGCATTTAATGAGTGGTCAAGACTCGAGTCTTAATTCTCTCATTATTTGGCCGTTTGCATCGCTCGATCGCCCCATTACTTTGAGGATGGGCCATGTACATAACACGCTTTGGTACCCAACTCGTCGCAAAATTCCGAAATTTTGCGATTGAAAATTGCTTACCATTATCTGTAATTATTCGACTTCGGACTCCAAATCGAGTAATTACGATCTCATCATAAACCGCTTTGCCGCTCCGTTGTTATCCGATCCATGAGTTCGCTTCAATCCATTTTGTGAACGATCAATAGCCACAAAGGAACTCGAAACCTCCCCGACCTTTGGGGAACGGTCCTAGGATATCGAGACCCTGTGTCGCAAAAGGCCAAGATAGAGGTATTGTTTGTAATGCCCGAGCTGGTTGGTGTATTTACCGCTATGAAACCGCATCGACACACTTTTTAACCAACTCTTTAGCATCGTAAAGGGTCATTGGCAAGAAAACCTTATCGAAAAGCCTTACCGACCAAAGATTCTCAGAGGAAGCATAATTTCCACAGATGCCATCATGTATGTCGTGAAGGAGTGTTAATCCTTCGCTGCGGAATGTATCGCATGAGCACCCCTTGAGTACCTCGCTTATAGAGGACTCCTTCAACCAAAGTATACATTTTGGCTTTTTCGATAAGCGATCCGCCTCGAGATCGCCTTCGCATGTAACCCTTCAAGATATTCATAGATGGGTGCCATCCATGTATCCTCGTATTCTAGAGAGGCGTCTCAATAGGAGGTGTCTCGGTTCGTCGACCGAGACGGCCTCGAGTTGTTCCAAGAAGACTCCTTTTGGTACTTCCGATCGGAAGAAGCTATTCGAGCAAGCCGGTCTGCGAGGAAATTATCCTTTCGAGGGATGAATTGTGCCTCAAACCTAAAAAATGCTTTTCTAGCTTACGACTCCGATAAGTACCGAGACATTGTCAAGTTAGAGCACTAGTACTTTTTTCCGACTTGATTCACGACTAGTTGAGAGTCTCCTCTCACGAGTAGTCGGCGAATCGAGAGCGCCACGTCAGATGCCGCCTAGCAAACCTTCAGATTCTCGCCACGCTGTTAGTGGCCCGAAAGTTTAATTGTATGGCATACTTTAAGATCTCTCCTAGGAGATACCAGACCACCCCAATTTCGAGCCACTTAAAGTAAGCGACCCGTCAGTACATCGCCCATCGGTCGTGGGAATTTATCGGGATCCCGAGCGAGTTCAGATTTGTCCATTCGGCGACAAAGTCCGCCAAGATCTCGATTTAACGGCCGTCGACACGAATGGATGTCGAACTCCCCAAGTTCGACCGACCATTTTGCCATGCGCCCCATTGCTTCCCTATTGTGGAGGATCGCCCTAAGGGAAACTCGAGGCAAGACAACTAGTTTGTGCGCCAAAATAATGCCGCAGCTTCTCGAAGACATGAGGAGGGCATATAGAAGCTTTTGGACCGAGGGTAACGCCCTTAGGCCGTGTAAAACTTCACTCACGTAGTAAACTAGTCGCTGTACGCCACGCTCTACGACCAAGATCGCGCTTATCGCTGTGGCGTGGCGGTAGGTAAATTAAGAGCGCTTTTCCGCTTCGGAGAGACCGTAATAGGAGCACTCAGAAGGTACCTCTTGACATCCTCAAAGGCAATGTTTGCCTCTTTCGACCACTCAAAACCTTCGTGTTTCCTTAGAAGTTTAAAGAAAGGTAGTCATTTTTCTCCCGATCGTGCGATGAAACGACTTAAAGCCGCCATGCACCCAAAGTGAGTTTCTCAACTTCTTTCCTTGTGGTTGAGGGCGATTTGGAGAATGGCCTTGATCTTTTCGATTTGCTTCGATTCCTCGATAGATACTAGGAATCCAAGCAATTTTCTCAAGAGATTCCAACACACACTTCTCGTGATTGAGTTTTAAGCGATGTTTTCTCGAGATTGTCGAATGTTTCTTGCGTGTCAAGAATATGATTAAGTCTCTTGATGCTTTTAACAACTAGATCATCAACATAGGCTTCTAGATTTCGCCTAATTGAGATGAAAAGTTGCTTGCATCAAGCGCTGAAAAGAAGCTACCGCATTTTTAGACCAAATGGCATTTTGACATAGCAAAATATACCAAATGGTGTAATAAATGTAGTCTTTTCTTCATCGCCTAGACACATATTGATCTGGTGGTATCCGAATATGCATCTAAAAACTTAACATTTCACAACCTGCGCAGAGAATCAACCAACCGATCGATACGAGGTAAAGGAAAATCGTCTTTTGGACAAGCTTTATTAAGATCAAGAAAGTCACGCACATACGCCATTTGCCGCTTGACTTTCTAACCATTACAGATTAGCCAACCACTGGGTGGTTGACCTCTTATAAAGCCCGCTTAAGTAGCTTATCCATTCGATTTAATAGCATCTCGCCGATCAGGGCAAATCTCCGTAATTTTTGTTTTATGGGTACTTTGTCGGCCGTAGCTAGCTTCGTGCTCGATCACCTCCCCGGGACTCGGGCATGTCGATGCTTGCCACGCCAAGACATCTGCGTTAGCTCGGAGGAAGGCGATGAGGGCGCCTTCCTATTTGGGGTCGGAAGTATCCTCGATGAGCAGATCTCGAGGGCTCCTCTGCGCCCGTGAGGAACCTCTTTGACTTTGTCGTTCGGCTTTGGTGCGACTTTTAGGCTTCGACTTGCTAGTTGAAGGTCGACTTTCTTCTTGAGTTGGTATTTGTCCAACCATCTCGAGGGATCGGCGGCCGCAGTATGCGCCATCTTCTTGTCACAATGGATTGTGATTACTCCTTTGGGACTCGCATCTTAATACATTGATATCCATAATGAGTAGCCATTAGAATTTTGCCAAAGTTGGTCGTCCGAGTATGGCGTTATATGCCGATCGAAATCGACCACATCAAAGGAGATTTTCTCGTCCGAAATTACTTGGTGAACCAAATGTTAAAGGAAGAGAAACTTGGCCAATTGGTTTAGCGAAGATCGATGACGATTCCATGGAAAGAGTATCGCATCGGTCTTACCTTGGTCCCGGTACTTGCATGTCATCCAGGCACTCGTAAACAAAATATTTAACGAGTCGCCACCATCAACCAAAACTCGATTGACCCGACAATTGTTGATGGTGGGTTCGACCACGCATTGGATATCGACTGTCGAAGTCGAAGGAGTCGGACGATCACCCTTCTCAAAGAGATGGTGACTTCCGACCACTTCGTAATTTATTGACGAGAGGAGGATCTATGGAGTTTACCTCACGCTCGGCGACCTTAAGTCGCCGCTTTGATTCATATGCCGATGATCCCGTAGATGTGCTCGACGGTGTGTTGCGGATCCTCGAACAAGCATCTCCTCCAAATCATCCGATGACTTATGACCACTCGCTTGCCCTACCCGCCGAGAGTGGGAAGTGGTCCTTGTCGTTGTAGTAGTCTTCAAGTTTTCGTTGGAAGACGGCGATTATGAAGGTCATGTCCTTCCTTTTATGGAAAGGACACCACCTAGGCTTATCATTTTTCCGATCGGGCGCTTACCTTTGCCTCGGTCGAGTGCGGCTTTGAGGTGCGTGGCTCTTTATCATTCACATACCAAAACCTCCTTGGAACCGCCGGCTTGGAGTTTTTGACCCTTCGCCTTGTTCTTGGACTTTTTGCTTTCTTATCTTTCTTCTTACTAATGTCACCGGCTCTCGAGAGGTATTGTCTTCTCGATCTATTGTGTTGTTCCACTCGACCGCCTAAGAGGCGCTTGCATATCGATCACCATCTCAAAGAGTTCAAATGATGTAAGTAGGAGGATTCAAAGCAATGTCTTCGTTATCCTTTCATGCGGACTCCTTGCTTGAAAGCCCCGATGACAGATGAATCGAAACTTCCTAATTGAGTTACGAACCCGATCAAGCGCTTGATGAATTGGCGCAAGGTCTCGTTGTCGCTCGTCTCATCCGGTGCAAGTCGTCCTCCTTCCCGAGGCGATTGTAAGTGCCTTGGAAATTTGCCAATAGAAGGTCGCAGAGGTGGTTGGTTCAGTAACCACGATCGAGCAGATCCTTCGAGCACAGTTGGAAGGTAATTTGCCATTACATGCTCTCTCCTTCGCCGCTTTCGGACAAATTGCTAGTAGATTTGAAGGAATTCGATGGGATTTTGGGAACCATCAAACTTCTCCATGTTCACTAGTCAAAAACGAGGTGGCCAGCGAACAACTCGGAGATCAGGCGAGAATGCTCGACATCCAGTAATGACTTCTTGACGTCTCCTTTGCAGGAAAGAAGGGTTGATATCACCAGGTGGTCGTACTCGACGATACCCAGTAATAGGTTGACCAGTTCTACGAGGGGAATACTCCTCGTAGTTCATCTGCTGCTGCAGATTCCCATGTCGGAATGGTGAGTGATCACCTCTCCGAGGGGTTTGCTGATCATCAGTCGTTCGAAAGACATTTCTTCGAGTAGGAGATCGACACGACTTCATCGTTGCGCCGATTCCTCCGTGGTGATATGTTCGATCGACCGGTAGTCAAGAAGTCGTATACGATTTCTGAATGATGCCGCGAGGTGCTTCCAATTTTTCCATCGAGACCGAAGTTTTGTGCGATCTCTTCAACGAAGAGGTCGACCCGGCGCTTCGGCGAGCTCTCGAGTTGATTCTCGAGCAAATCATCGATGTGCCGGAGTTCTTGAGCTTCCTCCGACCGATATTGATGCGCCAGTAAACTCTTCGGCCGCAATCTTCCTTCGTCGAGTAGCTTCAAGATCTTCCCCGCCGACTCTTGAGACCGCCTCAATGAAGTGCGAGTATGTCGAGAATTTCTTCGCGTTCATGAAGGTGTTGGTCGTGTCCGCCATCGGTGGTGTTCTTGCCACTGCCATGAGGGGGCGCAGTGCGTGATCTTCTGGGAGGGTCTCCAGTTCGGTCTCTAGGAGAGTGACCTTGATTTGAGGGAAGGACGAAGACCTCCCGTTGATGATTCTCACTTGCGCTCGAGGCCTCCCCGCTTGAGGAGTCGTCGAGAGACACCATCTGGCGACTTGGAGTAATCCTCCGTAGGGGAAGTCAGGGTTATCTTAGTCTCCGCTATGTGCGGATCTGCGAGAGATGACCGAATTTGTAGGAAAAGCATGCTTGATCCCGCTCTCTCTAGCGCCATCCGAGAGAGAGAATCACCAGATCTTTGGTGAAGTCCTCGAATTGTGGCTTCTAGAACTTGCCTCACCAAGTCGGATCGCCTTAGGGGACTCTGACACTTCGAGGTAAAACTCTCGTCGTGTTGTGAGTCCACCGGTGTAGTCTGGTCAAATTGACCCTTGTCCTTTGAGAGGGTAGACTCTCTCTTGACGCATCACAGGGGGATATGGATCCTCCTCAACTCCATCACAGATTGTCTCTCGGATTTGCGGGAAGATCACCGGAGGCGGCAGCACCATCGGATGAGTCATCACTCTGCTCAGAATTGAAACCGCATCCATGTCGACGTCTCACAGACCGCCAAGTCGAATCAGTTCTCCTCGCTCCATTCTCCGCCATGAGTGCATGAGATTTGGAAAACAGAGAGTATGTTGACAAGAGATTACCGAAGATCCCCACGATCGGCGCCTAACCGCCGGTGTTTTAGAACCGAACTTACGTAAAGATTGTTTGATTCGGGGTCTCCTAGAATGAAATCACGCAGAGATTGACACGGGATTTTTATCTGTGTTCGTGCCTTCTCCGGAGAGAATAATAACCCTACTCCTGTGTGTGTATGGTATTGAGTGTATTCTGAACAATCAGGGAAAAACTCATACTATTACAGATGATAGTGCTTGTATTTCTCCTCGCCCCCCTTCCATCTCTGATTGCCGCCTTTATATAGTACGTGAAGGAGCAAAGTAGCCTCAGTGAAGCAAATACCATCACATCCTATAATGGGCGCATGTTGGTAGTAATCACCGCATATTAACTCCTCCACGCCGCCTAATGACTATATACCGGAGATAATAGAGCATTACGTATATTACTTGGCGAGTAACAACGATGATGATCTGTTTGAATCCTTAATCAATTGGGCCTACTTGTCTCAGAGGTTTAATTGATCATAAGGTGGTCATAGTTGACCTAGTCGAGAAGAACCTACGATTATGAGGTAGTCGTAGCAAGACTTACGACTATGGGGTAGTCGTAGCATAACTTACGACTATGGGGGTGGTCGAGAAGAACTTACGACCATCCAGTAGGCTCTTCCCATATAACATTTAAGGGGTATACTCAGGGACCATATGACGTCATATTTACTTGGTTAAGGAGTTATAGATAAAAGATAAAATTAGGATTATTATATCCTCGTCAGGTGTGAGGCGGCAACTTGCTTGCCATGCCTACAGTATTATTATACAAAGATCCTTGACGGCTTTGAGTTTAGGCAAACCTCTCATGAGATCAAGACCGCTAACTTTCAAGTAGATGATCAAAACCAATGTGCCCCAAACGCCGGTGCCAAAGCCGATATCGAAGAAGATGCAATTAAATATTTGAGAGATCCAAAGAAGAGATTCGAGAAAAATCAACTCCAAAAATTCTACCAACTCTAGAAATCCCAAAAACAAGCTCACCGGCAGAATCAAGCACACGACAAGCATTTTTCTTAAAACGAGTTTCGTAGCCATTATCAAGAAGCTGCGAAATAGAAAGCAAGTTGTACCTTAGCTTGTCCACAAGGGCGACGTCCTTCAAGATGAATTTGTCATTCACCTTGATTGATCTCGTTCCTTCAATTCACCCTTGTGTATCATCTCCAAAGGTGATGAAATCATCACCCGTTGACCGCGTGAAGGAAGTGAACTATCTTGAGTCTCCCAATATGTGGCGTGAACAAATGAGTCGACGAGCCACGTGTTCTTCCTCCTTCCGCGGCGATCCTGAAAAATCAAGGCACAAAAGAACGATATGTCTCAATACTAGGGTTAGTTAAAAGAAACTTGGGAACACAGTACTGAGACACATGTATGCGAGTAGTATGCAAAGAAGAAGTGCTATCCTCGATTTTATTAAGAGTTTTATTATGAGCAATGGTTACTTTAACATGAGAAGCATCCTGTCTAGGAACATGATGAGCATGTGAAACAAATCCTACTCCATGTTTCTTATTTTCTAAGTGACCATGTCTCTTAAAAGCTCTAGGTTGATGAGATGAAATTCTAACAATATTTCTCCTAGTATTTTTCAACCTACGCCAACAGAACTCTACCAAATGTCCACTCTTCTTGCAATAGGTGCAATGGTATTTGGTACCACTGGGAGAAGCATCTTTTGCCTCAAAAGAAGGTTGGACAAACCCTGCAGATTTAAAAACAGTTTTTGCAGGTTGGATTTTGAATTCAACTAAGCCATTTTCCAAGACCTGAATGACATTAGGCTTAGATGTGTCCTGGGCAGAGTTGTATCCTAAACCTTGCTTCTTATAAGGAGTTTTAGACGTGTCTAGAATCATGTTTAACTGTTTCTTACCTTTAGAGAGTTTTTTTAGTGTGTCATTAGGGTAAGCATTTTCTTTTCCAAAGTTAACACATGATTCATAAGTCTTGGCCTTAATGGCTCTAGCATGTTTCTCCTTAAAATGAGCAACTTCAAGTTTATAGGTTGCACATGAGGCACAAGGTGTAGACTCAATTGTATCATTAAGCTTGGCATATTTAGCTCTAACTGCTTTTAAAATGTCCTTAACTTTATGTTCATGTTCTATGCAGAAAGAACAAAAACTAGATTTAACATTACCAGAAGCATCCAACTTGCTAGACTCTAAGCATTTTTCACAGGGAGCAGATTTAACATCAATTAGCTCAGTCCTAGCATTTTCAAGTTGATGCAAAGCAATATCATGAGCAGATTGCAGTTTAGCAAATTCAGAATGTAAAGCATGGCAAGAGGAACATTCATCAGATTCAAGAGTCTTAGCATTTGCAAGTTCTAACGTCAGATTGTCTACTTATGACTCTAAATCCTTGTTCCTAGCTATGATAAATTCTAATGCCTTATCCTGATTCATGAGTTGCTCAAACATGTTGTCGTATCTAGCAGAAAGAACAGCATAGGAGAGAGGTACCTCATCGTTGTCATCGATGTCGACGGAGTCGGCCATGAAGCACATGCCGGTGAAGTCCTTGGCCTTCCCTTTCTTGTCTTGAGGAAGCTCCTCCTCCTTGTCCTCTTCGCTCCCGGAGTCCACATCGCTCATGGATTGCTCTCCAAAAGAGGCAAGGACCTGGTGAGCGGCCTTCATGAGCTTGGCAGTATTGTACTTGGGCTTATTCCCTTGAGGCTTCTTCCAAGCTGGTTTTTCCTCCTTGTGGTTGCTCTTATCTTTCAGCTTAGGGCAGTTTGCCCGGATATGATATAGCTCTCCACACTCATAGCACGTCACAGGGCCACCTCTCTTCTTGTTTCTAACATTGTTATATGCCCGTGTGACTTTCTTGACTAAAAGAGCTAAATCAGCCTCTGGAAGACTCTCAAACTCTTCTCCTTGAACAGCAGATAAACACGCAAGAGAAAAGCCAGAAGAAGACTCAGAAGAACCATCAGGAGTCCATTTGAGAGGATCAGCCACCAAAGCTATGTTATCCTTCTTAGGAATACTACCTCTCTTGATCTCATGAGTTTTGAGCTTGTTATAAAGCAACTCCAAAGTGAGAGTAGAGAGATCGACGTTCTCCTCAATGGCAGTAGCCTTGATCTCCCACTCCTTGGTGTTGATTGCAGCCAAGAGGTGGGTGACATTCTCAGATTGAGAGTACTCAATGTCAACAGCTCTCATCTGATTGATCACCTTGTTAAAGCGAGTAAAAACGTCATTGATGCTCTCACCAGAACGCATCTCGAATTTGTTATACTCTCGCTTGTAGACCGTCTGGCGCACTTGCTTGATTTGAGACGATCCCTCATGGTAAGTTTCGAGGGTGTGCCAAATCTCATGTGCGGTCGTAAGGTTGCAAATCCTATCGTACTTCTGTATACCAAGCCCAACATATAGAAGGTTCTTTGCCTTGTTGTTGTTAGCCAAAAGGACTACTGAAGCCAGCGAAGCAACTTTGGGCAAAACGAGCGGGGCTCGAACAACCTCCCATATAACTTGTCCTTCACTCTCAAGGAAGACTCGCATGCGATTCTTCCAATAGGCATAGTCGAGCCCATTAAAGACATGCAGCTTGGTCGAGTACTTATCCATCACTAAGTTTAGTGACCGGTTAAGATCAAGATTGAACTAACCGGACTCTGATACCACTTGTTGGACCGAAAAAGCGACTAGAGGGGGGTGAATAGGAGTACGCTCACTTTTTCACTTTGATCGGATTCAACATGAATCTCACTCCAATAGCTATGAAAACTATGAAGATCAATAAACAAGTACAGCGGAAGACTTGTATTGAATCCAAACCAAAACCCCAAAGCAAAAGACCAAAAACCAAAACCCTAATCCAAAGGGTCAGACTAACAGACGGCAAAAGTGCGGACTGACCTCTCTGGCCGGACTGACCTCAGGCAAAAGTGCGGACTGACCTTAGGCACGATGAATAGCATAAACAGCCGAAAAACCAAAACTCAAATCGGTCTAACTTTTGATTCGTAAGGCCAAACTCCACGAAATTTGAGACACACATTCTCTAAGATATTAGGAACCTATTCCAATAAAAAATCACAGAGATCCATGCCAAAGTTCCTATCTTTTTCAGTTTGAATGAAGTGTTCTCCAAAACCGAGCCAAAATCGAAATATGATCTAGAGACTTGCTCGTGGGTGATTGATAATCAAGATGACCCTAGATGGGTTCCCACATGTCACGGCAAGTTAGATCACGGCAAGAAACCAAGCAAAAACTCGCGGATCAAAAAAAGACTCAAAAACATCAAATAGAGAGAAGGAAAGCAAAGAAACACATCTTTGAGCAATCTTTCCTTGGATTGATTTGATATGGTATTGGTTTACAGCCACTCCATCAATGGAGGACAAAGACTCAATACATGAGCACGAAATCAAATCCAACTCTCTAGAACCCTAACCTCCACTAATCCTCTCCCTAAGCAAAACTAGGGTTTCAAAACAATGAAAGGGTTGAAGGGGGTGCAGCCAGCTCCCTCCTCTATTTATAGTAGAGGCTTAGACCTTCTAGAAGTATTAACCCTAATGGGCTCTCGTTAAGGCCCACACACAAATGGGTTACATACACATACATTTTAAAGCATCGTCTTTATCTCCTCTTGACCTAATCCGCTTCATCACGCGTCGTCTTACACCGCGGGTTGGCAAAAGGTCACCAAGGCGGTATTTGATAAAATTACCAAAATACCCCTTCTCGATCTTTTTGCAAAGACCGAGTCCCATCTTCGTGAAGCACTTCCATGCTTCGCCACGTGTAGGTTGATCCAACGGCTCTCATCATGTCGGCAAGTCTCTCCCATCCGGCTCCCACCGAAACCACCATGACACTTGCACCGACCCTCGCGCCGCTTGATCCAATCCGTCGCACCGAACTGCCCGTTCGGTCACCTTTGTCCCTCTTGCGCCATGCTTGACTCCATTGACTTCACTCGGCATCCCCGATCGTTCTGGATCTCAGCTCTCCAAGTTTAGTCCCGATCATCCTCGTCGTTGACCGTCATTGACCTCCAAGCAACCTGCACAACAATAGACAAAGAAATCGATTCCGGGAATAATTTCTTCACAACTTGACCCACGTTAGTCAAAACATGCATAATGCAACACATATGCCATGAAACCCATGAACTTGACCTAACTCAACACTCATCGCCACCAATTGGCCAATGATCAGCAAGAAACCAGTCAGACCGCCATTGAATGGTCGGTCTGACTACCATTTACAGGCCGGTTTGACCATTGGTCGGTCTCGACCATCTTCAATGCCGGCCTCGACCGCACCGCCTCGACAATTTTTCAAATTTTGACGAAAACGCGTGTTTCGACAAACCGTTAACGATATTGCCAATTGTAACATCATCCTAAGATCGTGCACATATCCCTATGATATCCACACAGGGAAGCTAGATCCAACGGGGAGGACGCTAGATCCAGCATTGAGTTCGGCCTACACCGGGCAACCAGACCATGTGCCATTTCACGTGGGCTAAAATGCGAAAGAATTAGAAATTAGGAAAAGTGCAAAACATCAATAAATTTTATCAATCTAGGGAAAATAATTACCATCGTCGAAAATAAATGCAAATTATAGAAGACATATGAAAGATGAGGTATACAATCAATTTTCCTATTTTGTAGGCAGTAGGGTGGGCGATAAAGGGGCTAACTACATGACAAGTGACAACGGTGATGTCGAGTGCCGGCGCGCACGCGTGAAGCGGTTTCTAGAAGGCTACTACACGGCAGGGCGGCTCAGGTGCCATCGTGTGACTCACGGCAATAGGCAACGTCTCTAACGGGAAAGCGGAATCCATGTTGTCATTCGCCGTTGGCGAGAGCACCGGGCAGCCTCGGCCGGCGATGAGTAGGCATGGCCACAATTGGACCAAGCAACATAGGCCCATGGGTTCGCCTGAACTTCACACATTGGACTAACTCGCGGCACGAGTGTAAACTTCTTTCCAGGACCAGCAACACTGGCCCGGTGTCGTCTTGGCCCGCTCCACACACCACCATAGTCCACAGGCCGTTCGGCACCCACACTGTACGATCACTTTCGTTGTGTTTTCTCTGCTACTTAAAAATTTAAGTTGGTGGTCGTCCGTCCTCTCTCATCATATTCAGTATCCGTTGGATCGACGAGCGGGTCATGACAATCTAGATCGCGTCGCTAAGCATAATTATAATTGATGACCCGATATTGCTAGGACTATGATTTTTTTTAACTTTAGCCAAGCATGAGTAGTTTTCGTCTAGAACCCGACCGGCCTCGAGCCCTGGACTGCTCGCTCACCATCGCTATCGAACGACCTGACCGATGAAGAATTCAATGACCGAAGAATACTAATCTCCATCACGAAACCATCGTATTCGAGATCGGAGAACGAACTCATTTGCGCCATTTCGGCCAAAAAGTCTCCGAAAAGCTCTTATTCGAACCACGCCTTTCCACTACGTCGCACTGGCTCTCCATCGCTAGCCCTCCTCGCCAAGCGGGAGCCCCAGTGAGATCCCATCCGGGCCGTCGGATCCGGCCTCGATGAGGCCTACCTCACGCTGCTGTACGGCGACGAGTTCGTCCTCGGTGTGCGCGTCCTGGGCAAGTCCATCCGCGACACCGACACGCGCCGTGACATGCTCGTGCTCGTCTCCGACGGCATCTCTGACTACTCGCGAAAGCTCCTCGAGGTTTGTGTGTGCTCCACTCAAGGAATTTAATTGGGACATCTGAACACTTTCGGTGAATCAGTAGCTTTGTGAAGCACTTTTAGTGGAAAGATGTGTAAAATTGGAATAGAGATGCGAGGAGGTGTCAGGAACCAAGGTTGAAGACAAAGCAATGTGGCTGTTCAGTCGGGAGGAAGAAGAAGGCACTACTGGGAACTTATGAAGATCCTACCGACGAGATTGACTCATACCTTTTGGAAGAAAGATCTACGGCTGAGAATCAATTCGATTGTTACTGTTTGACTATGGCAGTAGCTTGTCAAATTGTCAGATTTAACTGTGGTGTTAATTTTCGTTTTGTCCAGTGGTGAAATCCTTTTGTAAGAGTTATAAGGCTCGTATCGTTTGTGTTATGAATATTGTGTGTACGTTCAAGAGGACCTAATGGGCAATATATATAGGATGTACAAAGGGGGTTTTCATATACAGATAAGGAAATACAAAAGAGTCATATTCTAACACCTCTCTCCCCCCGTCAAACTCATGGTGGATCACACACACTGAGTTTGGAGAGAAAATACAAAGGTTGTGCCCTAGTTTGTGGCTTCATGAAGAAGTTAGCAACCTGTAACTCTGATGGCACAAACTGTAAAGCAAGTACTCCCTCCTGCACCTGTGAGCGAGTGTATGAAGCATCCACACCAATGTGCTTGGTGAGCTCGTGCTTCACTAGGTCCCGGGCAATACTGATAGCACCTATACTGTCAGACAAAAGAGTCGTAGGTCCCATCACAGGCACTCTAAAATCTGCAAGGTGCCACCTCAACCAAGTAACCTCATCGTAGTCACGACCGTACTCCTACTGAAAGCCACGAGCCTTGTAGCGCTCAATAGTACCATCAGACCGTGTCTTAATCTTGTACACCCACTTGCACGTGATCGATTGAGCATGCACAGGTGTCGGTACAATATCCTAAGTCTCCGTACATCGAAGAGCATCAAGCTCCCAGCCATAGGGACCTGCCACTCAGAATGAGGAGCAGCCTCACGATAAGAACTAGGCTCAGTGACAGAGAGAGAGCATGAGCTATCGGAGCAAATCCAAGACGATCAGGAGGTCGAAGGGATGTCCGGTCACAAAGGACGTAACGAGGAGCATCATCAGAAGGATCAGATGTGGGTGTCGACAAGATACCAAGAGAGGAGACTGGTGAAGGACAAAGATGCCTGGAGTAGTGAATACCAGAGAAACGAGACGGTGGTGCTACAGGAACAACAGGCGGTGCTACAGGAGGCAGCACCAGAGGCGAAGGTATAGAAGGAACCACTGGAGACAGACCAGAGGAAGACCATGATAGTAGAGAAATTGGTGAAGAGTCAGAAAGAGACAACCATGAAATCGACTCAACGGTGGAAATAGGCGGGGCCGAATCTCGATAGAAGAAAGGTCGAGATTCGTCAAAGACAACATCTCGTGAAATCCTGATCCGTCAAGCAGAAGGATCCCAGCAACGATAACCCTTATGCTTAGAACTATAACCAAGAAACACGACTAATCGACTGGCCGATAGTTTAGTGCGTTCACGAGGTTGCAGCAGAACAAAACAAGTACAGCCAAAAACACGAAGGTGAGTGTACTGGGGGCTCGAGAGTAGAGATGCTCTATAGGACTGACACCCTTAAGAGTAGTAGAAGGCTGTATATTGATAAGATATGCAGCCGTAGAAATAGTCTCAGCCCAGAACTGTTGTGGAACGTGAGAGGCAAGGAGAAGTGTGCAGGCAGTCTCAATCAGATGACGATGTTTGCACTCAGCAACCCCATTCTGAGCATGGGCACCAGGACAAGAAGACTGGTAAAGAGTGCCCTACTCAGAAAGAAACTGTCTAAAAGCACTAGAATAGTACTCGCCAGTAGAATCACAGCGAAAAGTACGGATGGGAGAATCAAACTGAGTACGAACCATCGTTGCAAAGCTACGATAGATCGCAAGAAACTGACCACGATTAGACATAGGAAAAATCCATGTAAAACGAGAATAATGATCACATAAAGTTTTTGCCCACCTTTAGAGATAATAGGCGTAGGTCCCCATACATCTGAATGAACTAAGTCAGAAGGACTAGAAGACAAGGACTCACTAGAATGATAAGGAAGTTGTAGCTGCTTGCACAACTTACAACCCTAACAAAACATGGCCGTATCAACAGTAACACGTCCAAGAACACCCTGCCAAACTAATGAAGAAAGATGGAACCCACACAAGTGACCTAAACGGTGATGCCACTGTGCAAAAATGCCAGAGGTGGTGGCAGCAGTGACAGTGGAAGGAGACGTAGAGGTGACAGGAGCAACTGAAGTGGACGGAAAGTGGAGGCGATCAAGGATGTAGAGACCCTGAAGATCATTACGGCGCCGGCCAGTCTCAAGTACCGTCTCTGTCTGCCGATCCTGGATGAAACAGGTGTGAGAGTCAAAACTGACCCTACAGCCGAGATCGGTGAGCTGACCCACCGATAGAAGCTGCATGGTAAGCTAGGAAACATGGGAAACAACTGGAATATAAAAGTCAGTAGACAAAAGAGTGCCCTGATAGCTGACAGACAGAGGAGTGCCGTTAACTGTCTGAACAGAGATAGGAGAAACAGGAGGTCCTACTGAAGTGAGAGATGTGGAGTCCAGTGTCATGTGGAAAGAAGCA
Source organism: Phyllostachys edulis (assembly GCA_036346405.1). Lineage (NCBI taxonomy): Eukaryota > Viridiplantae > Streptophyta > Magnoliopsida > Poales > Poaceae > Phyllostachys > Phyllostachys edulis. The sequence goes on from CM070552.1 coordinate 51,400,415, forward strand.
CTAGAATCCAGAACCCAAGAAGTACTTGGAGGAAACGCTCGAGCTAGACCGCGTAACTGTTGAGCTGTGTGAGAGAGCAGCCAAGTAGAGCTGTGTAATCGCCAAGCAGAGTCACCTCGCTGAGAAGGTCATGACATGTTGGTATGTCCTCCCATCGAGGAAGGGCCGCCCTGCCCCCCCTTGGATCGTCCAGCCCCACGCGCCTTGTTCTACTTTTTTCGCACTGCACAACGCTGGTAGTCGTGCCCGTAGTTCTTGCAATTATTACACTGAACCCCAGTTGGTGCAAAAACAGGAGCATAAACAAACACCTGAGGAGGGACTACAATCGAAGCAGAAACCGTCGGTGTAGTCGAAGAAGAAGGTGTAGCAAGCACGGTCGGAACAAACTGTGTTGCTAACTCGTGGCGGCTCTCAAAGACGAAGCGCCGAAAGAGCCTCGGTGGATCGCTTGGTCGTGGTGAGCGGCTCAGCAATTGAGCCCTGACAGGCTCAAACTCTAGGCGAAGACAACAGACGAAGTCATAAAGGCGAAGACGATCATGATCTGCCTTCTGCACTTGATGACACTCCTGGCAGAGCGGAGAAGCCAGTTCGTGCAGCTGGCGCCATAGACTGGCCAGGGCTCGGAAGAAGTCGTCAACGGAGGAGTCCTCTTGGCGAAGTGTCTCCAACTCACACTAAAGCGAAAAGAATTGAGCATCGCTGCTCTGCTGGTGTCGCTCGCGCAAGTACCCCCAGATCTGACGAGTGGCATGCAGACCAACAATGTCTGGCTGGATGAAGTCGTCGACGCTGACCACCAGGATGGCTCGAACACGTGCCTTATCAGCACACCAGTCACAAAAGCGTCTATAGCGTACTAAAAGGCCTCATCAGCAACATCAGCAGCAACAACGGCCTTTGCCTCCATCTTGATTTGACATCATCTTTCAGAGGAGATACGTAGTAGGTCAGTCTGGGAGGAGGTCAACCGCGAGGGCGACAAGATCGGTGCCAAGAATATGTCCCCAGAGGCGCATGATCTCCATGAGTGAAGACCACAACCTCTAATTCGTCCCATTAAGCTTTGTTCCCGAGAATGGGATCGCAACAGATGAAATGGAAGCCATCGGTAGGCGGCGCTGGTCGGCGCGGTGACCAAGGCAACAAAGTCTAACAGGCGGTGTTGGACAACGCGGTGATTAGATCGACGTTTTTTTCTTTTGTTTTTTCTTTTTTTTGCTCGTCCGGTTGGGCCGGGCCTGCTTAAGAAGCACCGAAGGGGCTCGGGCTCACGCGCACCCGTAGGGGGAAATAGGGTTTCCTGTCTTTGGCACCGACCGAACCTCGGGCGTCTTGGCGGCAATGACGCAACTGCGGCGAGACTCGGTGGGTTGCTTATTCTGGCTAAAGCAGCTAACCACGGGCAAGATGGCGACGAGGCGGCAGGCGGTTCTGTGGCGTGAGACTGGCCGCTTCTTCGTCGAGAAGGAGGCGATTAGGCGAGATGGCAACGGAGGCAACTGGCGTGGCAACAACAGTCTGTGGTCAAGTGCGCTGAGTTTCGGCAGTTTCGGCGATCGCGGCGGCGGCGGACAAGAGGCGGGCGGACTCAAAGGACAATGGCGTGGGTGGCGGCGGGCAAGCTTCGAGCACGCAGTGCGGATGGCTCTTGTCTGAAGCGACGTCGGGATGGCAGCGGAAGGAGCTAGGTTAGAACCTTGCTCTGATACCATGTTATGAATATTGTGTGTATGTTCAAGAGGGCCCAATGAGCAATATATATAGGGATGTACAAAGGGGGTTTTCATATACTGATAAGAAAATACAAAAGAGTCCTATTCTAACAGTTTGGAGGAGAATCTATCGCGAATATTACCATTTCATTAGCTTTTAGATATTAGACATTAGCTCTGTAAGAACACTTTCCCCTTCCATTAACAGAGTTGATATCTGAAGCTTGATTTCACGATTCTTTCTGTGGTTCTGGTATAATCTCTGAAGTTCTTGTCAATTGGTATCAGAGTAGTCTTTCCTCGGCAGAACTTTTCGTTGTGGGGTAAATTGATTCGGAGATCGGGTAGGGTTGGTGGGATCGAAACTGTAAAATCCCCAATCTCGGATCTCGAATCAGGAAGCGAGTATGACTCGAGGAAATGGCAGATCGATAGTGGATCCGAGCGAAAGCACAAAGGCAAGTGTGCTCAAACAGGAGATCGCAGAAGCTTATCATCGGATTGATCTAGTACAAAGTCAAATCACAGCAGTCCAGGAGAAGGTGGAAAAAATAGAGGACATTCCAAGGAAGATCGACAATATGGAAGGTATGATGAAAACTTTAATGATGTAGCTCGGACTTTTGACAATAGAACCCAGGCATAAAATTCCTGGTCGGTAACCGCCAGCCATTCTGGACCGATTCATCGATTTACCTACGGGGTTCGAGATAAAATCCCTACCAGAATCCCGGTTTTGCAAAGTCAAATTCTAAATTTCAAATTTTGAATGGTTTTTAATCAAATTCGAGCTTAATTTCATTCGGTTTTACCAGAAAACCGTAACCGGCCTGCCATCGCTCGATGGTCGGGCCGAAACACAAAGGCATCCAGTTATGTGATCCCTGGTAGAACCTCCTAGTTCTTCTTCTCGCAATTATAATAGGAATGTAGAAGTGATTACTGAAGAACAAGAAGTAGGAAGGACTGAACTAGAGAAAGAAGTGATGAAAAGGCTGCGTGAAATGAAGGGGGTTAACGTGAGAAGTACTACTGGAGTAATCTTGGAAGGGTCCCCAAAGGAAAGAATGGGAGAACACACACTATCTTTTGCTCCTACACATAATAGGCCACACTCATTCCCAATTTTTGCTTCTATCACACCTACTTTCCATCGCAATGGAATGATGATGGAGAAGGGAGAACTAATGAATCTGAGACTTGAAAGGGTGAACCAGTTCAGAAGGTCTACTGCCAAAGGGCCAAAACTAGAGTTTCCAAAATTCAATGGAGAGAATCCTTTGGGATGGATAAGGCAAGCTAAGAAGTATTTCGAAATGACAGAGGTGCCTGAGGAATGCAGGATTGACATGGCACAGATGTATGTGATAGGAAGGGCTGGTGTTTGGTTAAGGAGTTTAGGAATATTGATCAATCCACCACCATGGCCCCATTTCTGCAAACTAATCTGTAACCGATTCGCAGATTGCAGTATCTATGATGTTATGGATAACTTTCACTCACTTAAGTAGAATTACTCTCAGGTGTCGTCTTACACTTGACAAATTTGAGGAGGATATGGCTGTGGTTAAGAGAGAGCACCCTTATTTAGAAGAACAATATTATGTTGTCAATTTTGTTAATGGACTCAAGGATGAAATCAAGTGCCATCTCAGACCTTTGAGACCCCATAGCCTCACTGATGCTTACTGGATGGCCAAAGATTATGAAAAGGGATTGCAATACAGGAGGAGTAGTAAGTTTTCGGGTTATGGTCAACCAAAGCAAAATCAATACTAGCAAGGAAAAATTCAATTGAAGCAAGAGAAAGGAGAAGTGTTTTAGAACAAGAACATTCAAAATACCAACAAGGTAAGGAAACCTAGAGAGTGCTAGAAATGTTTTGAAAAATGGATACCCCAACACAGGTGTAAGCAAGCCCCTGTGGTAAATGCTATGATTACTGAACAAGAAGAAGAGGTTCCAATACAGCAAGATCAAGAAGGAATATCTAATGAGGAACAAGTTGAGAACACCACAGAAGAAGAAGAGGATCAGTTAATACAGATTTCTGAACAAGCTGTCAATGGGATCACTAATTCTGCTACAATATCAGTAGTGATTACTATAGGAGGAAAAAGGGGTGTAGCCTTACTGGACAGTGGGAGCACTAATACATTCATAGATCACAAATTTTCTCTCAAAACGAATTGTAAGATCACCAGTAATGAGATGACTAGAGTGACCACTGCTGGAGAAGGTAGGTTACAAACTGGATCACATATCAGTAATTGTATGTATAAGATTCAAGGAGAGGTATTCTGTGATACTTTTAGATTGCTAGATCTGAAGAAGTATGAAGTGATTTTTGGTGGGGATTGGATCTATCAGCACAGTCCTATCACAATTAATTTGAAAACTAGAGAGCTGACTGTGATGAAAGAAGGACATCAGACTATTACTTTCTCAGACATAACTCAAGCGAGTCAAAGATACTAGATTCAAAACAAATTCAAAAGCTAATGTACAAGGGAGCAATGGGATTTGTGTTGCTAGCAAGCCTAGAGCATATGAGTCAACACCAAGACAAGAATACAGAGACAATACCAACTGAGATAAGACAGATATTGAATCAGTATCAAGGGGTCTTTGAGGAACCCAAGGGGTTACCTCCAAAAGGGAATTGTGATCATGCTATACCTTTGAAGGTCAACTCTGAACCTCCCAACATCAAGCCATATCGAGTTCCACATCAACAAAAAGAGGAAATGGAAAAACAGGTCAAACAATTATTGGAATCTGCAGTTGTAAAACCCAGTGAGAGTCCATATGCATCACCAGCCATAGTGAGAAAGAAGGATGGATATTGGAGGATGTGTATAGATTATAGAAGGCTTAATGCACAAACAGTAAAAAACAAGTTTCCAATACCTGTAATTGAAGACCTCCTGGATGAATTGAATGGAGCCACTATATTCTCCAAGCTTGATGAAGGAAGATGATATTTACAAGACTACTTTCAGAACTTATTTTGGCCATTATGAGTTTTTAGTAATGCCTTTTGGATTGTCTAATGCTCCTGCAACTTTTTAGTCACTTATGAACTCAATCTTTGATCAGTATTTGAGGAAGTTTATATTGGTGTTTTTTGATGATATATTGGTTTATAGCAAGAATATGCAAGAACATGTACAACATCTGGACCTAGTATTACAGATACTAAAAGGAAATCAATTATACGCCAAGATGAGTAAGTGTGTTTTTGGTGTAGATCAGGTAGAGTATTTGGGTCATGTGATAAATGCCAATAGGGTTTCAACCAGTCCTGAGAAGATCTCTGCAGTACAGGAGTGGAAGACACCACAAAACATAACTCAATTAAGAAGTTTTTTAGGACTAACTAGATACTACAGGAGGTTTGTCTAAGATTATGGCAAGATATGTAGGCCACTACATGATATGCTTAAGAAGAATAGCTTTTAGTGGGGTGAACTTCAGGATGAGGCTTTCAAGAAATTAAAGCATAGTATGGTGACTGCACTAGTTCTTGTACTTCCCGATTTCCATGAATCTTTTATTTTAGAGACTGATGCTAGTGGCAGTGGTATCAATGCTGTTCTCATGCAGAAGGGGAGACCACTGGCTTATTTCAGTAAAGCTCTAGGAAAGAGATCGATAGCTCTTTCAACCTATGAAAAAGAGGCAGTAGCTATTTTGGAATCATTGAAGAGGTGGAGGCATTATTTTTGGGCAACCATTTGATGATTAAGACAGACCAAAGGAGTTTAAAGTATATCACTGAACAAAGAATTTCAGAGGGGATTCAACATAAGCTGATGCTCAAGCTATTGGAGTTTAACTATACTATGGAATACAAAAAAGGGAAAGAAAACAAAGTGGCTGATGCCTTGTCTAGAAAAGAGTATTGTATGGCTGTTTCTGTTGTAGTACCAGTTTGGATTGAAGAAGTTGAGAATAGTTATCAAAATGACCCACACTGCAGAGACTTACTAGAGCAGTTAACCATTGATGGAAGTTTAGTACCTCCCTTTACCCTACATGCTGGGATCTTTAGGTATAAAGGAAGATTATAAGTTGGGGCCAATGACAGTATGAGAGTTAAGATAATTGAATCATTACATGCTTCATCTATTGGTGGCCATTAGGGAAGGAGATCAACATATCAAAGAGTAAAGAAGATCTTCTATTGGCCGGGGCTAAAGATGGTAGTTGAATCTTTTGTCAAGGAGTGTGTAGTTTGTCAAAGATCCAAGGGTGAATACTGTCACTACCCTAGGCTACTAAGCTCTCTTCCTATTCCAGATATGGCTTGGACTCATATTGCAATGGATTTCATTGAAGGACTTCCAAAATCAAATGGCAAAGAAGTCATATCAGTAGTTGTGGACAAATTCACCAAATATTCTCACTTCATAGCTTTGGCACATCCCTATTCAGTTCATACAGTGATGCAAGCATTCATTGACAATGTATTTAAATTGCATGGTTTTCCTATTGCAATTGTGTCAGATAGGGACAGAGTTTTCACAAGCAAGTTGTGGCAAGAAATATTCAAATCGTTGAAGGTCAAATTAAGGTTCAGCACAGCCTATCATCCTCAAACGGATGGACAAACTGAGAGAGTAAATCGGTGTTTGGAATCATACCTACAATGTATGGCATTTACTGAGCCTACAAGATGGTATTATTGGTTATCACTGTCGGAACGGTGGTACAACACAACCTACCATACGTTGTTGCAGATTTCCCCTTTTCAGGCTCTATATGGTTACCCACCTCCATTAATCAATGAGATATCTATCCTTGGTCCTAAGGAGGAAGGTGCAAGATATTTCTTGATGAGGACATCCCGCCGATTGGACCGATTACACGAGCACGAGCTAAAAAGATTAATCAACAGGTGAATTCGCTCCTAATTAATTTTAATCTTGATTCTAATGAATATATGTTACTGCCTAATAGTCTCATATTGTGTGTATGCAGTTTTATACATATAGAAACATGGGAGACCGTATCAGACCGAAGGAGAGAAGATGTCGCTGCTAATCACCAACCGAAGCATGCTCATCGAGTCACATTTGTTGGCAGCTAAAGAAATTATGGCATGGAGCAAAGGCATAAACAAATCATGGTGCATGTTTGTTTCACGTGGACCAAGTAGAGAAATCATGGTGCATGGTTGGGTCATGCATTTAATCATGGTGCATGGTTGTTTCAGTGTGGACCAAGCAAAGAATTCATAGTGCATGGTTCGGTCATGCAATTACTTGTTGCATCCGAATTCAAGTCGTACAGTCCAGATAAGATAGGAACTTTATTTCCGGTCTCTTGACCGAGTATGAAGCGAATTCGGCCGGGCCGAACCAATCCTGAGGCGGTGGCCTTGCATGCGTGTGCTTTTAAATAGCCGCAACCGCTAGTTGTACCGGAACGACGGATATTTTCAGATTTCAATATACTCTTGATTCTAGGGTTTGAGCAATATTGCCCCCACTAGAATAGGGAGTTCCAATCTGTTGTGTCGTTCCGTCGTTCTTGTGAATCTTTGTGTTTTGCAGGAGCAGCGACATGTCTACTTGGTGTGATCGGGTAGACGGGATCACGAGCGTGTGGTTGGGCGAATTCTTTTGTCGCAGGTTGCTGTTTTGACAGTGGTTGGCACCATCGGTTCGTCAGGTTGCACGGATCCAAAGTTATCATCGATCCTACGTCGTGAAGATCGGGCATTCCTCCCGTATCATCTTGGTATCAGAGCATCGGTTGCCACGGTAGGATCAATTTACCCGTAGTTAGATCTTTTTTTCCTAAACACAAAAAGCCAAAAAAAATCCGTTAGCCCGTAGTTTCAATCTGTTATTTCTTGTGAGTTTCGTTAGGTCTCGATCCATTAGAAACTATGTTTAGTCACTGATCTTTGTTTCCTTTGCGTAGCTTTAATTTTTGGTTTCCAATCTGTTAGCCAGTCAAACAAAAAATGCTCGCGCATAGTGCTCGGTTGGCACCGATCGCTGCAGCAGTCCGCACCATCAGCCGCGCGCAAACGAAAAAAACGTGATGCTACAGTAGCTGCTACAGTGTTCGCAGGCACTGTTCATAGCTACAGTGCGCGTAGGCTCTATTCGCTGCTGTAGTCGCACAAATTGCTGCGCCTGCACGATTTGGGCAATGAAGCGAGAAGAAAAAGTTTGTCGCCACAATGCGAACGCATGGAAAGCCGCTTTGTCGGTGCAAGACACTGCCTCGTCGCCGCACGACAGTCTTGAAAAAAACAGAAACGAATTTCGCCTCGGTTACAAAGGCTGCGGTTGTTTCAAGAAATGAAAGCTACTGAAGATGTGAGAGTCTACAAGATTGTGGAGAAAAAAAAAACCTTCGCGTATATCTTTGTAAGCCACTTCAATCCTTTGCAAAAACTTTGCTCCTATTAAGACTAGCTTGTTGATATTGTTCTAGGGCTGTTCGTTATCATCTCATTGCACAATCTAGCTTGTGAGTTTTTGCTGTACCTATTAGGCTTATGCTGCTCTTTTTGTGAACCTTTTGGTGGCCAAATACAAAAAGAAAAAGAAAAAAAAAAAGAGGAGAACCCAAAAAAAAAAAAGACAAAAAAAAAGACAGAGACCAAAAAAAAAGTGCTTGGCCGACATTGTTTTGAAAGCACACCTAGCTGGTACCTATTTTCAGATTGTGCTATTTCATTGTTTTGAGCAATCTTGTGCCCTATTTTATATCATTGAGCAATTAGCTAGCGTCTCTCCATAACTTGTGCAATACGAGCTAGTTGTCCATCACTTATATTTTTTAACTCATTCCTTTGATTGCACTAAGTTCCATCATCTTTGCGTGTGAGTTGCTTCGTTCTTCGCTTATATCTTTTGGATCAGCAACTAGGCATTGAATTCTAGTTTGAATTGTTACCTAGCTTTACAATATCTAGAAATTTCAGATTGCATAGGTAAACACTTTTCCCTCCAAGCTCCACAAATAAGCCATTGTCTAACAGTGCTTGTGCAATTGAATTAGCTTAATCTATCACCTTGTGTTGTCTACCGTCACCAAAGTGCGTGCAGCTCTTCAATTCCATCAAGGACGCATAAGAACTTCGGTCGGTAAGAGAAGGTGAGGTTGAGTGATTTCCACAAATAAAAACTTCCACATCCACATATATAGTTTTTCTTTGTTTGCACTAACCATGTTAGGAAAAGAAGGAGAACCAGCATATGTTACACAAGTTGACCTTGAAAAGCTCACAAATAATTTCAACACTCAGTTGAATGACAACATGAGCGTCTTGAGGAGAGAGATACTAGAGGAGCTTCGCAAAGAGCAGGGCCCAGTTAGTGTACATGAAGAAGGCATTGAGCTTGATGAGACTGATGAGGAGAGGGCTGCACGATTCGCTAAAGAAGCTCAAGCGGGTCGAGTCGCTACCAATGCGGTTCGTCCACCCCTTCCCGAGCGTGGGAGAGGTGTTTTGGGTGCTGACCATGGCCAAGGGAGAGGCCGTGGCCGTGGCCGTGGCCGTGGACGCGGCGGTGCTGCCCACATTGAGGACTTCGGCGATGACGTTTGGTTACACCGCAATGATAACTATCAACGCCATGGTCGTCGTCATGATGAGCAACACGTGGAGGAAAATTTTGGGAAGCTCAAGTTCAATATTCCCAAATTTGAAGGTGCTTCTGATCCAGATGCATATCTCACATGGGAGCTCAAGGTAGAGAAGATATTCCGGATGCACAATTATTCTAAAGAAAAGAAACTGCACATGGCATCACTTGAGTTTGATGGGTATGCGTTGATTTGGTGGGAGCAAGTATTGAACCAAAGAGAAGATAATGGAGGACCACCAGTTGCATCATGGGCTGAAATGAAGCAAGAGCTGAGAGCACGTTTTATTCCTACCACTTATAAACGTGATCTTTTTGCTAAATTGCAGAATTTGAGGCAGGGAGGTCGCTCGGTGGAGGAATACTACAAGGAGATGGAGCAAGCTATGATTAGGGCACATGTGCACGAAGATGAAGAGCAAACACTTGCGCGTTTTTCTGTTTGGCCTAAATAAAACATTAAACGATAGTGCAATATCGCCCTACAAGATCTTGTTGTTGACTTGGTGCATCAAGCGACAAAGGCAGAGAAACAATCGCTAGAAGATATGAAACCAGCACCAAGGACAAGATCTTTCAACTTGAAAGCTCCATCATCTTCATCTAATGCCACCAAAGCACGCTTCGCTTTGGGGACGAGGTACATCTTCGCTAGTACTAGTTCAAATACTAATGTTCGTTCTTCCCCGATTGCAAAATCAGCACCTATATCAAGTGAGAAGAAGGTGGCTCCATCCCCTACATCTTCAATTAATGCTACAGCAAAGAGTAGAGAAATTCAATGCTTCAAGTGTTTGGGGCGTGGGCACATAGCTAGGGAGTGTCCTAACAACCGAGTCATGCTTGTGACAGAAGATGGAGAGTTTTAATCCGCAAGTGAAGATGAGGTTGAGCCCAGTCATGAAAATGAGAAATATGAAAATGCATCCGATGACAATAATGAGATTGATGTGTTGAGTTATGAAACGGGAGAGGCACTAGTCGTCATTAAAAATTTGAGCTTGCTTGCACAAGAAGGAGATGCACATCCGCAGCAATTCAACTTGTTTCAAACACAAGCCAAGGTAAACAACAAGGTAATCAAACTTATTATTGATGGAGGTAGTTGTCATAACTTGGCTAGCGTTGAATTGTGTGAGAAGCTTGGTTTAAAAAGCTGAAACATCCACGCCCATATCATGTGCAATGGTTTAGCTTAATGTGGGGATGTGAAGGTTCAAGATGTGGTGCATGTTACTTTCAAGATTGGTGATTATGAGGACACCGTTGAGTGTGATGTGGTGCCTATGACCGTGTGCCATTTGCTGTTGGGAAGGCCATGGCAATATGATAGAAGTGTGCAACATGATGGCCGTTCCAATAGATATGCTTTTAAGTGGAAGCGAAAGACAAATGAGCTTCATCCAATGACTCCTAGTCAAATACATGCTGAATTTTAGCAAAAGAAGCTTGCTGAAAATGAGAGTAAAAAGAAAGAAAAGAGTGATTTCCACACATCGGTGAGTGAGAGCCACAAGCCAAATATGAGAGGAAAAAGTAAGAGTGAGGGAGGGTTGGTTATGTTAGCCACAAAATCAGATTTGAGAGATGTGAGCAATGACCCATCAAAGATGCACTTTGTGCTTGTGTACAAAGATGCAACTATTTTGCTTTCAACTAACGACTTAACCTCTCTTCCTAGTGGTGTTTCCTCTCTTTGCGTGCATTTGAGGATGTGTTTCCGGAGGAGATACCAGCGGACTTCCACCATTGCGCGAGATAGAGCATCAAATTGATCTAGTTCTGCGTCACTTCCAAACAAATCCACCCCATCTGCATCAATCCGGAGGAGACCAAAGAAATTCAGCGCCAAGTGCAAGGGCTACTTGAGAAAGGGTATGTACGCCGAAAGTCTTAGTCCTTGTCTTTGTTCTGTAATTTTGTTCCTAAGAAAGATGGTACATAGAGAATGTGTGTTGATTGTCGTGCCATTAACAATATCACTGTTAGATATCGTCATCCTATTCCTAGGTTAGATGATATGCTAGATGAACTTAGTGGTGCTATTATATTCTCCAAAATTGATTTGAGAAGTGGTTACCATCAAATTAGGATGAAACTTGGTGATGAATGGAAGACAGCTTTTAAAACTAAATTTGGATTGTACGAGTGGTTAGTCATGCCTTTTGGTTTATCTAATGCACCTAGTACATTCATGCGATTGATGAATCATGTTTTAAGAGCATTCATTGGTAAATTTGTTGTGGTATACTTTGATGACATTTTGATCTATAGCAAAACGATGGATGAACACATTGATCATACTAGACAAGTGCTCGAAGTGCTTAGAAATGAGAAATTGTATGCTAATCTTAATAAATGCACTTTTTGTACCGATAAAGTTGTGTTCTTAGGCTATGTTGTTTCTGGACAAGGTATTGAGGTAGATGGATCTAAAACTGGAGCAACTAAGAACTGGCCTACCCCTGTGAATGTTAGTCAAATCAGAAGCTTTCATGGTCTTGCTAGTTTTTATCGACGTTTTGTTAAAGATTTCAGTACCATTACTGCCCCACTAAATGAGTTAACTAAAAAGGGTGTTGTGTTTGAATGGGGTGCATCACAAGAAAAAGCTTTTCAAGAGCTAAAGAAACGTTTAATTGAAGCACCATTGCTTGTTTTGCCTAATTTCACTAAGACTTTTGAAATTGAATGTGATGCTAGTGGAATAGGTGTTGGTGGTGTTTCAATGCAACAAGGAAAACCTGTAGCATACTTTAGTGAAAAACTAGGAGGTGCTCAATTGAATTATCCTGTGTATGATAAAGAATTGTATGCTTTGGTACGTGTGCTTGAAACTTGACAACATTATCTTTGGCCTTAAGAATTTGTTATCCACTCTGATCATGAAGCCTTGAAATATTTGAAAAGCCAAGCTAAACTGAACCGCAGACATGCTAAGTGGGTAGAATTCATTGAAACTTTCTCATATGTTGTTAAGTACAAGAAAGGAAAAGAGAATGTGGTAGCTGACACTTTATCTAGAAAACATGTGTTTTTAACTCAATTGGAAATAAAGGTACCCGGATTAGAGAGTTTGAAAGATTTATATGCTTCCAACCATGAATTTTCAGAACCATATTCTAAATGCAAAGATGGGAAAGGATGGGACAAGTTCCACGTTCATGATGGGTTCTTATTTCGTGCTAACAAATTATGTGTTCCAGATTCGTCCGTGCGTTTGCTTTTATTGCAGGAATCTCATGCAGGTGGATTAATGGGACATTTTGGGAGAGAAAAGACCTTCATGATGCTGAGCGATTACTTTTATTGGCCTAAAATGAGGCGTGATGTCGAAAGGTTTGTACAACAATGTGTGACATGCCACAAAGCAAAATCTAAACTTAATCCACATGGTTTATATACCCCACTTCCTGTTCCTAGTGTACCTTGGGAGGATATTAGTATGGACTTTGTTTTAGGACTGCCTAGGACTAAGAGGGGGAAGGGATTCAGTTTTTGTAGTTGTGGATAGGTTCTCTAAAATGGCACATTTTATTCCTTATCACAAAAGCGACGATATGTCGCATGTAGCTGACTTGTTTTTCAGGGATATTGTAAGATTGCATGGCATGCCAAAGATGATTGTTTTAGATCGTGATGCCAAGTTCATGAGCTACTTTTGGAAGACTTTGTGGGCCAAGCTTGGGACAAAGTTGTTATTCTCAACAACTTGTCACCCACAAACGGATGGACAAACGGAGGTGGTGAATAGAACACTTTCAATGCTACTACGAACGATGATCAAGAAGAATCTCAAAGAGTGGGAAGATTGTTTGCCGCATGTGGAGTTTGCGTACAATAGGGTGGTACATTCTACTACTCAATTGTGCCCGTTCGAGGTGGTGTATGGTTTTAAACCAATTACGCCACTTGATTTGCTACCACTGCCACTACATGAACATACTAATATGGAGGCGTCAAAGCGTGTTGAATATGTGAAGCAAATTCATGTCAAGACTAAAGAAGAAATTGAAAAGAAGGCACGTTATTATGCTGAGAAGGCGAACAAGTCAATAAAGAAGATGCTATTTAAACCAGGTGACTTGGTTTGGGTGCATCTAAGCAAAGAATGCTTTCCGGACAAGCGTAAGTCTAAGTTGATGCCTCGAGGAGATGGTCCATTCAAAGTACTTGAGAAGATCAATGACAATGCATATAAGATAGAGCTTCTGGGTGATGATTATGTTGTGAGTTCTACATTCAATGTTACTAATTTATCACCATTCTTTGGACCGAAAGAATCAAAGTCGAGGACGACTCCTTTTCAAGAGGGGGAGGATGATGAGGACATCCCGCCGATTAGACCGATTACACGAGCACGAGCTAAAAAGATTAATCAACAAGTGAATTCGCTCCTAATTAATTTTAATCTTAATTCTAATGAACATATGTTATTGCCTAATAGTCTCATATTGTGTGTATGCAGTTTTATACATATAGAAACATGGGAAACCGTATCAAACCGAAGGAGAGAAGATGTCGCTGCTAATCACCAACCGAAGCATGCTTATCGAGTCACATTTGTTGGCAGCTAAAGAAATTATGGCATGGAGCAAAGGCATAAACAAATCATGGTGCATGTTTGTTTCACGTGGACCAAGTAGAGAAATCATGGTGCATGGTTGGGTCATGCATTTAATCATGGTGCATGGTTGTTTCAGTGTGGACCAAGCAAAGAATTCATAGTGCATGGTTCGGTCATGCAATTACTTGTTGCATCCGAATTCAAGTCGCATACCCGATAAGATAGAACTTTATTTCCGGTCTCTTGACCGAGTATGAAGCGAATTCGTAGGGCCGAACCAATCGAGGCGGTGGCCTTGCATGCGTGTGCTTTTAAATAGTCGAGTCGCTAGTTGTCTTTTAACGACGGATATTTTCAGATTTCAATATACTCTTGATTCTAGGGTTTGAGCAATATTGCCCCACTAGAATAGGGAGTTCTAATCACAGCCGCTCCGTCGTTCTTGTGAATCCTTGTGTTTTGCGAGAGTAGCGACACGCCTACTTGGTGTGATCGGTAGACGGGATCACGAGCGCAGTAGTTGGGCGAATTCTTTTGTCGCAGTTGTTGTTTTGATGATGGTTGGCGCCATCGGTTCGTCAAAGTTGCACGGATCCAAAGTTATCATCGATCCTACGTCGTGAAGATCGGGCATCCCCGCCTCGCATCATTTCTTAACTGAAAAGGAAACAATGTTACAACAGTTGAAGGAAAATATGATTCAAGCTCCAAATAGAATCAAGAAGTATGCTAACAAAAAGAGGTCCGAGAGAGAGTTTCAGGTGGGAGATCGTGTGTACTTGAGGATGCAGCCCTACAGACTAAATGCTTTTGGGTTGAAGCATTCATTGAAACTCACTACGAAATATTATGGGCCATTCAGGGTTATGCAAAGGATTGGTAAAGTGTCATACAAGCTGCAATTGCCAGAGGGAGTTGGAATTCACCCAGTTTTTCATGTAAGTTAATTGAAAAAACGTATTGCTTCTCATGCAATTCCCAGTCCTGACCTTCCAATGGTGGGTGAAGATGGTAAGATTAAAACTATTCCTATTCTTGTGTTGGAGACCCGAGCATGTCCTAGAAACAGAAACCTGGTCACTCAATGGCTTATCCAGTGGGAAGGCTTAGCTCCAGAAGACGCAACTTGGGAAGATGCTGACTTCATTAAGAGTACATTTCCTGATTTTTACAAGGAGACAATCCGTGATTGGTTCACTGAAGCAAATCCTTGAGGACAAGTATTTATTTGAGCCAGGAGAGATTGTCAGGAACCAAGGTTGAAGACAAAGCAATGTGGCTGTTCAGTCGGGAGGAAGAAGGTACTATTGGGAACTTGTGAAGATCCTACGGACGAGATTGACTCATACCTTTTGGAAGAAAGATCTACGGCTGAGAATCAATTCGATTTTTACTGTTTGACTAAGGCAGTAGCTTGTCAAATTGTCGGATTTAACTGTGGTGTTAATTTTCGTTTTGTCCAGTGGTGAAATCCTTTTGTAAGAGTTATAAGGCTCGTATCGTATCGTTTGGAGGAGAATCTATCGCGAATATTACCGTTTCATTAGCTTTTAGATATTAGACATTAGCTCTGTAAGAACACTTTCCCCTTCCGTTAACAGAGTTGATATCTGAAGCTTGATTTCACGATTCTTTCTGTTGTTCTGGTGTAATCTCTGAAGTTCTTGTCAGGAGGCTGTTGTTGCGCACTTTAATTTAGGGGTCCTCACTGCGATCTCCACTGTGCAAAATTGTTCACGATTTAGGATAGGTTCGTTTAGAATTGTGTGGAATTGGATGGAAAATTCTTCAACCCATATTACTTTAGAAGACACCACACGACATTGAATTTTAATCCTCGTTATGATCAACACAATCTGCAAAGTAGTTTCAGCTCTTCTTATATGTTTTGCTGACATTCAAGTGTTGCAGAACTTGTTTCAGTCTAATCTGGCCTAGATCTGACCTTAGATAAACTTCAGGCGGATGGTTCGATTGTGAAGCGTATAACTTTACTGGCTAACCCTAATCAATTAAGGCCAAAGAGGTTTTGCGGGTGTCTACACCAAGCTAAAGATATTCAACATGACAAGCTACAAAAAAGGTATATTCTACACCATTTTGACAATATTTTTAGTCATTCAAAAGCATTTCCTTTGATGGCTTTCATTTCATTTTTGTTCATTGTTCTAAAAGGTTGGTGTCTCTGCAGTTGTTTATCTTGATGCAGATACTGTAGTTGTGAAAAGTATTGAGGATCTTTTCAAGTGTGGGAAGTTCTGTGGAAACTTGAAGCATTCTGAAAGAATGAATTCTGGAGTAATGGTTGTAGAGCCATCTGAAACTGTTTTCAAGGATATGATCAGCCAAGTAGACCATTTGCCTTCCTACACTGGCGGTCAATGCACTTCTTTTCCTACCCTGTATGTTCCTTGTTTACGTAATTCCTTTTTGGAGAAGGTTATACTAGTTCGTTATTCCTTTATATTCAGGCAACTGTTCTGAAAATACAAACTGATTTGACAGTAAGCAACTTGTTCTCACTCATCCAAATATAATAGGGAACACTTCTACGCTTCCATCTCTTGCTTTTCAGGGCACGCTAGTGCATGTAAAGAAGAATTCTTGTGTAATAAAGCTGACATTAATTGTATAAGAAAAATGTTTTCCTTTTTGCTGCATACAGGAAATAGCTTAGCCTTAGCCTCAGGGGGTAATTCTGTAATGTACTTTTAAATACTTTCTCGCACTTGTCCAGATATAACATAAACACTTCTTCGCTTCCATCTGTTACTTCTTGGAATTTCAGCGCATGCTAGTGCATCTAACGGATAGTTCTTGTGTAATAAGTTGAGATTAGTTGTATAAGAAAAATGTATTTTTTTTTTTTGCATACCGGAAGTAGCTAATTAGCCTCAGGGGGTAATTCTGTACAGTGCTTGTAAAACTAGCCTCAGGGCATGTTAGTGTATGAAAGTATCCATGTTGCTTGCCTAAAAAGGCACTTGCACAGCACCACCTTGCAATTACACCTGAATTCATCAGCCCTGCAGCTCTCCTTGGCCTGCTGTGACCAGCTTCCATGGTGATTCATTAGCCTTTTGTATGCATTGTCAGGTTCTCTTTTAAGTTTCCAGTGCAATCCTCAGTTGTGCCATTCTCTGTGGAAAATCCTCACTTGCAGTCCATGGCCACACATCAAAATTTTTAGCAGCATTATCAATTTGACACTGCCTGCAGCTGTTTGCTATTGGACGCTGCTACAGATACCATGTTCAAGCCACTCTTATCTTCCTTAGTTCCTTGGCCAAAGACAAACAGTTGCTGCAGAATCGGCTCCTAGACTACTCACCTCTTTTATCATTCCTACCCAATTGCCGAAGACATTGCTGGGACCCCTCAACATCAACACCTTTTCCCTTGCTGGGTATATTGAAAACCGAAGGAGAGCAAGACGACCATCATGGAAAATAATAGTGGTCTACGGAGCCTTAGTCCAACACGATGTATTTGCAATAGCCCATGGTTTTGAGGGGATACATATGATGGCTTTTTTTTGTGAGCATATATCTGCAATATCCAAACTTCGCTGGTACTCATACTACCATATGACATTTGTAAGACTTGTCTGTATCCTCTAGAGAAGTTTTTTTTTAATGGTGAATCATTTTGCTAGGATCGATGTTCTTACTTAGGATGAACAGGTTGTAGTACTAGTACTACTTATGTACCATACTACCATTATAAGTTGTTTTGTCTTTTTATGATTGTCTTTTGCATTGTTGTTGATTTTATATTCTGAATATAATTTGGGATGCTGAATTAATTCATGCAGGGGACCAAGGTTTTCTTAATTCATATTATGTTGATTTTGCCAGCTCCCGTGTTTATGAGCCAGACTCACCTTTAACACCTGAACCTGAGACACAACGCCTTTCTACCTTGTAAGATGCTGATGTTGGTCTTTACATGCTAGACAACAAGGTAATACTCCTTAAGTGCACTGATCTTGATCGTGCCCAATACCTTGGTTATTATCATGCGTAAATAAACACAGTATAATTATAATAAGGTAGTCAACAACATGATCACTCTAATTTCGGTAAGGCCTGATCATTCTACTTCGTGTGTGAACCTGGAGTTTCGCAAGCCACTTCATTTCATCAATGTTAGGCAAGTTGATTATTGTTCTGCAAACTTTATTTGAGGAATACTGCATATACCACATCTCATTGTGCTCTCTAAATAAAGAATTGGTCCACCCAACGCCCAACCCTGTGCTCCATGTTAATTTAAATCTTGTCCTCACAAAGAGAAATGATTATAATGATGTATGCAACCCACTTACAATAAACAGATGCTTGAATTGGTTCTCTTAGACTGTACTAGCAGTCTAGCACTATTATTTTAGTATTAACCTGATGATCAAAACTAGCAGAATTGCATATGTGGTAATTGCAACACACAGTTCAATTTGTAAATGCGGAAGCGTACCTGATGACGATGTCATTGTTCGTCGTAGGATTGATCTGAGTAGTAGATGAACAGGATGATCGATCTACCTAGGGTTTGGTCTTTCCCAGCAAGAGGTAAGCCACAAACTCCAACTACTGATGGGGATAGGTGGTATGGCGAGAGTTACCCTGCTGGGAAGACCTGACCCTTATTTATAGCCTTCGGTTTGGAATCCTATCCCGTCACATAATTAGAGATAGATTCCAATTAGGTCTCTACACAGATTTAGAATCCAAGTCCATATTTATCCTTAATAGAAACTCTGGCTCTTAATAATATCAATTGATCACTTTATATATTTGAGCCAACCAAAATAGATAGCTGATATTTATTTAGACTCATGTGGGTCCACACAATGGAAATTAATCCAACAATCTCCCACTTGGACCAAATGAGTAAATACATATCAAAAACTTTATGAGCTCCAAAAATGCTATCTATGTCATGAGCATCTTTAAACCAATCCGGTCCATCAATTATATCAACATAGGATCAAAGCGGTCTTCGTCACTTTAAAGCGTAACTAAACCCATCAATGGTCACATATGTCAACATAAAAGAACGACATGGATCAAATATGGATGTGTAGCATGGAAATTACATGAAATGTGATCATGACATGCCTATTTCCAACTGGTCCAACTTTATACCTTATGAGATCAAAACATCTTCTCAGAACCAAAAGAGAAGACATGAATTCAGAGTAAAAGAACATAAACTTTTATTTCTCTAGAGAATATAACTGAAGGTCTTTTATACTAAATTGATATTGTCTCATGAGCATAAGAAAAGAAAATTACAAACTCCCACTTGAACTGAATTCCATAAGTGAAACCACACCCATATGAGCAACATGCTCATGGAACACTTTAGGTGTCAAGCCTTTAGTGAACGGATCCGTAATCATGGAGTTTGTACCTATATGCTCAATTGACAATTTGCCACTCAATTTTTTCTTTCACAACTAGGAACTTGATGTCTATATGCTTAGACTTTGACGAGCTCTGTTGTTGTTAGAATACATAATCGCAGACTTGTTGTCACAATACAACCAAGTGGTCCGTCGACCGATCCAAAATTCGCACTCGTGACAAAGTTCTCGCAACCATATCCCATGATTTGAAGCCTCATAGCAAGCAACATACTCACCGCCATTGTGGACGGGCAACGAAAGTGATCGCTAGCGCTTTTCCAGAAACCGCACCTCCACCAAGTAGATAGATGTAACCCAAGTGGATTTATGAGTATCTTGGCAACCAAAGAAAATCGTAATCGAATATCCAATGATCTCCAACTGATCCGATTTCCTATATGTGAGCATGAAATCCTTCGTCTTTTGCAAATACCGCAACACCCGCTTTGTCTGCGACCCAATGATCCAATCTCGATTGCTTAAATACCGCTTAGCATTCCAACAATATATGCTATATCCGGTCTAGTGCAAACTTGAGCATACATCAAGCTCCCTATCAAAGATGAATAGGGGATGTTTCAGATTTTCTTAGCCTCAAAATCATTCTTAGGACATTGGCTAAGACTGAATTTTTCACCTTTGGCCACAGGGGTATCTAAAGGTTTACAGTTCTGCATGCCAAATCTTTGCAATACCTTATCGATATTGTTCTTTTGTGATAATCCAAGTACACCTTGAGAGCGATCTCGGTATATTTGAATTCCTAATACAAAAGAAGCATCACCAAGATCCTTCATCTCGAAATTTTTAGCGAGAAATTTCTTGGTTTCATGCAACAAGCCTATATCGTTACAAGCAAGCAATATGTCATCAACATACGTAACCAAAAATATGAACTTACTCCCATTGAATTTATGATACACACAATCCTCAATCAGATTTACCTCAAAACCAAAAGAGATAATAACCTCATGAAATTTGTGGTACCATTGCCGGAAGCCCGCTTGAGCCCATAGATGGATTTCTTTAATTTGCATACCATTTGCTTGGTCACCGACCACAAAGTTTTCTCGTTGCACCATATAAATCGCCTCATCAATGTTTCCATTTAGAAACGCTGTTTTACATCCATCCGATGAAGCTCAAGATCAAAGAATGCCACAAGTGCTATAATGACCCTAAAAGAGTCTTTTGAAGAAACCGAGAGAAAGTCTCTTTATAGTCTATGCCTTCCTTTTGTGATATCCTTTAGCAACAAGACGAGCCTTATATCTTTCCACATTGCCTTTCGAATCCCGTTTGGTCTTAAATATCCATTTGCAACCAATGGGTTTCTTTCCTTCTGGCAATGGGACAAGATCCCAAACGTCATTGTCCTTCATGGATTTTAACTCTTCATTCATGGCATTGATCCAATTAACTGAATTTGGGCTTTGCAGAGCATTTTGGAGATTGATAGGATCTTCTCCCAAAATTTCACTACAAGCCTCATTCTCTCAAGAAAGATAATGTAATCATCGAGATTGCACTTCTTCTTTCTCTAGTGGATCTCCTTAATGGCACTGGTTCTTGAGGTTGATGAGTTTGTTCTTCTG
Source organism: Phyllostachys edulis (assembly GCA_036346405.1). NCBI lineage: Eukaryota > Viridiplantae > Streptophyta > Magnoliopsida > Poales > Poaceae > Phyllostachys > Phyllostachys edulis. Next base: position 51,421,312 of record CM070552.1, read on the forward strand.
TAGGAACAACATTTTGTGGAGGAACCTCATGGACATTATTTTGAATTATATTTTCCTCAATAATACCGGGTAAAATAACCTGATCCTGATCATTATTGGGAATAACTAAAGGAAGAGAAAATATATCCCCTTCAGAAACTTCTTCAAAAATAATGTTCCTAACCATATCTCCCCCTTCAAACTCAACATCCTAAAAAAACTGGGCATTTTTCGTTTCAAAAATTGTCTTAGTAGTGGGATCATAGAATTTGTAACCCCTAGATCTTTCAGAATAACCAATAAAATAGCTATTAACAGTTCTTGAGTCCAATTTTCTTTCGTTAGGCCTGTACGACCTTGCCTCAGATGGACATCCCCACGTACGTACATGCCTGATGCTAGGCTTTTTGCCTGTCCATTGTTCGTACGAGGTTTTGTTAGTCGCTTTAGTTGGTACTCTATTGAGTAAATAAGCTGCAGTTTTCAATGCTTCTCCCCAGAGAGACTCTGGTAAGGTAGAATGACTAATCATACTCCTCACCATATCCTTAAGAGTCCTGTTTTGTCTCTCAGCAACACCATTCATGCTAGGAGATCCCGGCATGGTGTACTGAGGAACGATCTCGCATTCCTCTAGGAATTTAGCAAAAGGTCCTGGATGTTGTTCACCTGATCCGTCATTTCTGCCATAGTATTCTCCACCACGGTCAGATCGAACGGCCTTAATTCTTTTTGAACACATACAGGGACTGTGACTTCTCATGAATAAGATAAATATAACCATATCTTGAGAAGTCGTCTATGAACGTGATAAAATACCTTTGGCCATTCCAGGAAGCCGTAGGGAATGGGCCGCAGATATCCGTATGTATCAGTTCTAAGACATCTGAAACTCTATTAGCACTTAACTTCCTTATGTTTGTTTGTTTCCCTTTATACAATTAACACAAATGTCGTAAATCAGGAAATCCAGGATCCTAAATTTCTTCCGACACAAGTCTCTTAATTCTCTGATAGAGATATGACCCAAACGCTTGTGCCACAAAGAACTTGATTTCTCATTAGTAAATTTTTCTTTATACCACGAGAAACCGTATGCAAGACTTCATTATATGAGGCAATAGTATCAAGCAAATATAGGTTGTCATGCCAAATTAAAGAACCGGTACCAACTTTATTGGAATTACGAAAAAGACTAAATAAACCATTTAGAAAGAACAATTATAACCCGATTTGTCCAATACGTAAATAGAAACCAAATTCGCCTAAAAGGCGGTACAATATAAGTCTCTTTCAAATCCAGATAGTATCATGTCTTTAACAAAGAACCTAAATGTGCCTATAGCCTCAACTTCCACCTTCTTGCCATCGCCCACATAGATGAATCTTTCAAAGATCACTTGGCTTTCGGCGATTCAGTAACCCCGCATGGACACACTGATGTTAGATGTTGCACCGGAGTCTAACCACCAAGTGTGTTCAGGCACAGAGGTTAAGTTAACCTCAGAGCTAACCATAGCAAGGATTGTACCTTTCTTAGCACGCCAAGTGTGATATTTGGCACAATCCTTCTTTACGTGACCATCCTTTTTACAAAAGAAACAAGCCAATTCAGGACCTTGTTTATTCTGTTTCTTCTTTATGGATGGGACACTTGTAGCTTCTTTGCTCTTCCTCTTGTTATTCTTGACTTTAGGGTCATAGCCAAATGAGCACTTTCGCTCTATCTTGTTTCCATCTATCCTCCTCTTGCACACAATAGGAGATGAGCTCATTAAGGACCACTTGTCCTTTTGATGCTTATAGCTCACCTTGAACTGATTAAAGTGTGCAGAAGGATATCAAAATTAAATGCACGAGCAAATCCTCGATAGCTCTAACTTGAGTGCCTTTAATTTCAAACAAGATGAGACATTTCCATAATGTACTCCCTTATGTTTCCTTTACCCTTATACTTCATTGAGATAAGTTTTGCCAAAAGCGTATTTGTTTCAAACCTTTTTGTTTTTGGCAAACCTTTTCTCAAGACATCAAGGAAACCCTTAGTCAGAATGGCCTGCTCGATGTGTTATCCCAAAAACTTCCGTAGCAAAGACGCCTCATGATCATAAGACTCATGCGATTTGAACGATCCCACTTCTCAAACTCCATCTTTTCTTCAATGGAGTCATTAGCCACAAGAGCAATGGGTTGTTCTTTACGGTGCAAGGTCTAGATCCATTACCCCAAGAACAATCGAAATGTTCTCTTTCCATTCTTTAAAATTTGCACTAGTAAGCATAGGTATGGAATTGATGCTAGCAGAAATATTGGAAGCAGGATTTGCAGCTGAAATTAAAGAAATTAAATGCTCATATTAGGACATGAATAACAAACTTAAGGCTTGATTCAAAATTTGGTATATACCATCACGCAAGATACCTAGTGCTCCATTAATATTTAGTCTTTGGACAGAAATATTAACTTGCAAGTGGTAACCTTGATGTGGCAAACAAATACTAACAGTAAATCCTGTCCAACAATATGCCTTACTTTGGTCCGACTTATTGTTCACATGGAAACTTAATGACTGTTACGTATTTTATTGCCACAGTTGTATATATAATTCGGCCAAATATTGACTTTCCTTTGGGCCAATCAATAGATGCATGAATTATACACACAAAGAAAAAATGTCTAGTTGTTCTGAATAAATTAACCTACATAACAGAGGTTGCTTTGGCAACATAGAATTTTAGTTAATCTATGTAGAACACTAGTTGGCCAAATTTGAATCAATACATCATCCTTAAAGATGACAATTTATAAAAGTCCACAATTTATACCAAAAAGTATAATATAATTCTCAGATGCACCACATAACTGCTAATTTCTAATCATAATCAATTGCAAGGCAGACAATTCTGCATTTAAATTGACAATACCAGAAATAGCAAGAATTAACTAGATTAGCCCATAACTAAGATAAACTGAATTAGCAGGGATTAATCAGTACTAATGCAAAGACTTAATTGCAAATTAATCTAATGCAGAAGCTTAATTCCACAATGCCCAAGTTAACAAGCCCCTGAAGATAGCAGATGCTGCCTAGTACAAGGCTGGCCTGCCTCGGTTTCGGTTTCATGCAAAAGAATTAACCAAAACTGAGATTGTTACCAGAATGCAACTGATTTGCACAGATTAACCAGAATTAGCATAAGGGCTAATCTGAAGAATTTAATAAACAGAAGATGCAACTTATAATCTGTAAATCAAAACTTTAACCACAAATCAATCTTGTGCAGAAGCTAAATCCTCAATTTATCCTTATGCAAGAACTGCCACAATTATACTCAAAAACTACAAAAGTTAACCACAAAGATTTTCTTGATGCCCGCCTACCGATCCGGAGGTAGCAGAAGGTATAGCGCCGCGCGAGATCCTGAGGCGCATGGCGGCGGGAGACCGGAGGCGACGCGCAGCGCGGGGAGACCAGATGCAAAGGAGCAACAGCCTTCGCCGGCGGATGCGAGAGAGCCGTGAAGCGGCGCGAGGAGACAGTGGAAGCTGGCGGCGCGCCTTGAGGCGGCGAAAACTTGAAGGCGCCGCGACGGAATCTGTGGGCGGCAAGGTCGGGAGGCGGTCGGTGGCGAGGCGGCACCGAAAGCAGATCCATGATGGCGGGCGACAAGCAGAGGCGAATCCCGAGGCGCGGCGATCAAAGTGAGGCGGCGAGAGATCGAAGTCGGGCGACGCCACGCTGAGGCGGCGGGAGGCCCGGCTCGCGACCACAAGCAGGCGGCGAGGACTGCGGACTCGCGCCCTGCGGTTTGCCCTTCTTGGGGAGGAGAAGCGACGAGGAAGCGCCTTGGTTTGACAGTGAGACGCCGTCGCATGGCGGCGGCGGCGAAGAGGAGGAGTGGAGCATCGCTAGCTGGAGGGCGCGAGGAGGCAGATGCACCGCAAGGGGCGGCACCATCTGGAGGGCTCACGGGGAAAGCATGCAGGCGGCAGCGACTCACAAGCAGAGAAAAAAAAACGAAGGCGATGCACAGCAGAGGCGATGGGAAGGGGAAAAACGATCCCATCTGAACCGATCTGATGATAAGGCAGCGACAAGAATCGATAAAAAATTGATCCAAGCCGATCTATTGCGCTGGGGAACTTTCACAACGGGTTGCAAAAAGAACACATACAGATGCTCTGATACCAATTGTTAGAAACTAATTCTTGATCTTAACCTGATGATCAAAACTAACAGAATTGCATATGTGGTAATTGCAACACACAATTCAATCAGAATGCGAAGTGCACCTGATGACGATGCCATTGTTCGTCGTAGGATTGATCTGAGTAGTAGATGAACAGGATGATCGATCTACCTAGGGTTTGATCTTTCCCAGCAAGAGGTAAGCCACAAACTCCAACTACTGATGGGGATAGGTGGTATGGCGAGAGTTACCCTGCTGGGAGGACCTGACCCTTATTTATAGCCTTCGGTTTGGAATCCTATCCCGTCCCATAATTAGAGATAGATTCCAATTAGGTCTCTACACAGATTTAGAATCCAAGTCCATATTTATCCTTAATAGAAACTCTGGCTCTTAATAATATCAATTGATCACTTTATATATTTGAGCCAACCAAAATAGATAGCTGATATTTATTTAGACTCATGTGGGTCCACACAATGGAAATTAATCCAACATTCTGAATTTGTGGAAGATGGGCTTTCATATCACAAACTAAGTGGTTGTTTTAGTTTTTTTATGCTAATTTATTGTCTTGTGCTCATGAGACTACAAAACCAAATCTTTTGGGCACCCTTGGATGCTTATTTCCATGAACCATATAGAGGATGGTGCTTGGCTGTGGACCTTATTTTCTAACTTCTTCTGTAGTGGATGGTTGATGAAAAATAACTTAAAAGAGTCATTCACCACACTCTGGGTCCCCTTAAACCCTGGGACTGGTGGACAGCTTGGCTTGTAAAATCTTTGGAAGTATGGCAGGTAAAATGCCATTGCATTTATCTATTCTTCACTTTATATGCAATTATTTTGTGAAAGTGAATTAGTAGCATTGTAGCAATAAAGTTATGCTCTCCATGAGTGCAGGATATTAGGCAAAAACTCAAAGAATCTCCTCCGGGAGCCGGTGGGGGAAGGAACCCTCATGACCAGCTGATAGTCAAATTTTTGTTCATTCTTCCCTTCTGCCTGCTGGCATTTGGTTATTACCAATCATGTTTTCAGGTTAAACTATGTTCCTTGTAGCTACCGTTTTTCTTGAACTTTGTAGGTACATGCACTTAAAAGAGTTGATGTCTTCCTATAGACTTCATCTACATGATGTTTTTGACAGGCCAACAAGGAGTTTTTAGGTATAAAATCTCTCTGTGTGTTCGCCAGAAGAGCTCGCCACGAATACAAGTCTGAAGAGGCACTTCCATCTTATTCATCAGTTGGTGTTTCGTCATCTGCATTTTCTAATTCAAATAAAAGGGTTGGTCCTTTAATCCTCTTCAACAGCAAATTGTCTGTAAATCTAAAGCATGCATTAAGTAAGTTGTTCTTGTATAAATCAAGGAACTTTCTGCATTTGCACTTGAAAACCACCTGTAAGAACGAACATGAAACTAAAGGTACTACCGTTCATGATTTTGAATATCTGCTTATAATTGTCCTAGAATGTAAGTACTGTTTATATTAGAAATATTGGTGAAGTGCCCATCCCCATCCTGCACAAAATGGGTCAGGAGGATGGTATCTTGTTCTATTTATACATTATCAAAATGTATTGATGATCATATGATGTTGGCTAATGGTTGCTTAACGCTGCCACAGTTCTCAAATGGCACACATTTGTAGCTACCTGCTTATTTCGGGGCAATCGCTGTGCTAGTCTGTTTTATGTCCGCTGGTGTCTCTCTTGCCTTTGCTTTGGTTTGCTACCGATGTTTGAGTGGACCTTTGTGGCATTATTTCTATTGTTTGGCAGTTATCTCCGTTTTGTATCGATGGGGAAGTATTAGTTCAAATCATGTGGGATATAGCAATTTTGATTCGTCAGAGAATCACATGGGTACAGGTATGTTAAACTATATAACTTCTTGCAAAGTTTCCTTCTTCTAGCCTTAAAGTTCTAGGTGTTGGAATAAGGCTTATCTTTGGGCCAATGGGCCAAGAAACCAATATATAACATGTACAGAGTTTACAATTATGCAAAGAACATCCTACACTATTTATATATCTAACACTCCTCTTCAAACTCATGGTGAATCAACAATAAGTTTGGAAAGGTAGAATTTATGCTGAACTCTAGTCTGTGTATTGGTGAAGAAATATGCTAACTGAAGCTCCAAAAGCACATACTGAAGATCAATAACTTGGTCTTACACCTGTCATCGCATGCACGAGGCATCCACTCCAATGTGCTTAGTGAGTTCATGCTTCACAGGATCTCGAGCAATGCTAATCGCACTAGTACTATCTGATAAGAGAGGAGTCGGTGCAGAAGTGGAAACATCGAAATCCTCAAGTAGCCACTGAAGACAGGTGATCTTAGCTGTCAACGACGCCATAGCTCTCAACTCAGCCTTAGTACTCGAATGAGAAACTGCAGTCTGTTTCTTGGTCTTCCAAGCAATCAAGGAGGAGCCAAGAAAAGGACTGGCGATCAGAATGATCGCTAGCCCAGGTTGCATCAGAGTACGCCTGAAGCTGCAAAGAACTAGAGCGAGGAAAGAAAAGGCTGTTAGTGATGGTCCCGCGAAGATATCGCAGAACACGAAGAAGATGAGTGTAGTGAAACTGAGTGGGAGCAGAGACGAACTGACTCAGGATGCGAACTGGGTGAGAGATGTCAGGGTGAGTGATCCCAAGGTAGACCAAACTCCCGACAAAATGGCGGTAGCGAGTGGGATCCTCAAGAGGCTCACCATCAGTAGGCCGAAGGTGAACACCAAGCTCCATCGGAGTATCCACCACACGCTTATCAATGAGACAAGCGCGAGTAAGGATATCCTGAATGTACTTCTCCTGGGAGAGATAGTAGCTCTCGGGCGTAGAAGTGATCTCTATCCCAAGGAAGTAACGAAGAGACGTTCCTTCACAAAGGCAATGTACTGAGAGTTATCTCTAGTAATGATTATATCATTCACATAGAGAAGGAATGTTTGACCCCGAGGAGAGGTGTGGACGAAGAGGGCAGGGTTGTGATCACTGGCGGAGAAGCCGGTAGTAGTGACAACAGAGGAGAAGCGGTCAAACCAAGCACGAGGGGCTTGTTTGAGCCCATAGAGAGAGCAACAAAGGCGACACATCATGCCATCAAGGACAGAATACCCAGGGGGTGGCTGCAATGAAGATGGGTAGGACGAGCCATGAACTGACTCAAAATATGAACAGCATAAATAATATCAGGACGAGTGCTCACAAGATACACCAAACTCCCAACAAGATGGCAATACCGAGTAGGATCCTCAAGAAGATCACCATCAGTGGCACGAAGCTGTAGGGATAATTCCATGGGAGTCTCAGCAATACGAGTGTCAGTCAGACTAGACGATCAAGAAGATCCTGGATATACTTCTACTGGGAGAGGTAGTAGCCCTCAGGCATGAAAGAGACCTCAATCCCAAGGAAGTACGTAAGAGAACTAAGATCAGTCATCAAAAACTGCTCACTGAGATGCTTCTTTACATACGTAATGAATGAGGAATCATCACCAGTGATGAGCATATCATCAACATACAAAATAAGCAGTGTCCTACCCCGAGATGAGACATGAACAAGAAGAGCAGGATCAAGAAAAGCATTCTTAACATCGAGCTGAGAGATAGACCACCGGCGAACAGAAGCAATAACAACAAGAGTGCGAACAGTGGTCATATGGGCAACAGGGGCAAAAGTCTCATCGTAGTCACGACCGTACTCCTACTGAAAGCCACAGGCCACAAGACGAGCCTTGTAGCACTCAATAGTACCATTAGACCGGGTCTTAATCATGTACACTCACTTGCATATGATCGGACGAGCATGCACAGGTGTCGATACAATATCCCAAGTCTCCGTACGTCGAAGAGCATCAAGCTCCTCTGCCATAGTGAGCTGCCACTCAGAATGAGGAGTAGCCTCACGATAAGAACTAGCCTCAGTGACAGAGAGAGTATGAGCTATCGGAGCAAATCCAAGACGATCAAGAGGTTGAAGGGATGTCCGATCACGAAGGACGTAACGAGGAGCATCATCAGAAGGATCAGATGTGGGTGTCGGCAAGATACCAGGAGAGCAGACTGGTGAAGGACAAAGACGCCTGGAGTAGTGAATACCATAGAAACGAGACGGTGGTGCTGCAGGAACAAGAGGCAGTGCTGCAGGAGGCATCACCAGAGGCGGAGGTATAGAAGGAACCACTGGAGACAGACCAAGGGAAGACTGTGATAGTGGAGAAATTGGTGAAGAGTCAGAAAGAGACAACCATGAAATCGACTCAACGGTGGAGACAGGAGGGGCCGAATCTCGATAGAAGAAAGATCGAGATTCATCAAAGACAATGTCTCGTGAAATCCTGATTCGTCGAGCAGAAGGATCCCAGCAACGATAACCTTTATGCTTAGAACTATAACCAAGAAACATGCACTCAACTGACTGGGCCGATAGTTTAGTGTGTTCACGAGGCTGCAACAGAACAAAACAAGTACAACCAAAAACACGAAGGTGAGTGTACTGGGGGGCTCGAGAGTAGAGACACTCTATAGGACTGACACCCTTAAGAGCAGTGGAAGGCTGCATATTAATGAGATATACAACAGAGAAAGCGACCTCAACCCGTAACTATGGTGGAACATGAGAGGCAAGGAGAAGAGCGCAGGCGCCTCAATCGATGATGTTTACGCCAAGAACCCCATTCTCGAGCATGGGCACCAGACAAGAAGGTCGGTAAAGAGTGTCACCGCCGTAAAGAAACTATCTAAAAGTGCCGTAACAAAGACTACGGCCAGTAATCACAAAGTGAAAAGTACGGATGGGAGAATCAAACCGAGTACGAACCATCGTTACAAAGCTATGATAGATCGCAAGAAACCCGACCACGACTAGACGTAGGGAAAATCCATGTAAAACGGGAATAATCATCAATGAAGATCACATAAAGTTTATGCCTGCCTTTAGAGATAATAGGCGCAGGTCCCCATACATCTGAATGAACTAAGTCAAAAGGACAAGAAGACAATGACTCACTATAATGATAAGGAAGTCAGAGTCGCTGCCTACCATAACCTCGACAAAACATGGCCGTGTCAACAGTAACACATCCAAGAACACTCTGCCGAACTAATGAAGAAAGACGGGACCCACACAAGTGACCTTAACGGTGATGCCACTGCGCAAAAATGCTAGAGGCGGTGGCAGCAGTGACAGTGGAAGGAGACGTAGAGGTGACAGGAGCAACTGAAGTGGACGGAAGGTGGAGGCGATCAAGGATGTAGAGACCATGACGATCCCTGTCTGCCGATCCTGGATGAAACATGTGTGAGAGTCAAAACCAACCCTACAGCTGAGATCGGTGAGCTGACCTATCGATAGAAGCTGCATAGTAAGCTGGGGAACATGGGAAACAACTGGAACAGAAAAGTCAGTAGACAAAAGAGTGCCCTAACAGCTGACAGACAGAGGAGCACCGTCAGCTGTCTGAACAGAGATAGGAGAAACAGGAGGTCCTACTGAAGTGAGAGATGTGAGTCCGGTGTCATGTGGAAAGAAGCACCAGAATCCAGAAACCAAGAAGTGCCTAAAGGAGACGTCTGAGCTAGACTGGCAGAACCTGCTGAGCTATGAGAGAGCTGCTAAAGTAGAGCCTGGCAGAACTGCTGAACAGTGTCACCTCGCCGAGAAGGTCCTGACGTGTTGGTCTGTCCTCCCATCGAGTAAGGGCCTCCCTGCCCCCCTGGGTAGTCGTGCCCGAAGTTCTTGTAATAATTTTACTGAGCCCCAGTTGGTGCAAAAAACAGGAGCAGAAACAGACACATGAGGAGGGACTGCAGTCGAAACAGAAACCGTCAGTGTAGTCGAAGAAGAAGGGGTGGTGAGCATGGTCGGAACAAACTGGGTTGCTAACCCGTGGTGAAGCCCCTCAGCACGAAGCGTCGAAAGAGCCTCGGTTGCCGTCGGTCGTGGTGAGCGACTCAGCAGTTGAGTCCTGATAGGCTCAAACTCTGAGCGAAGACAACAAACGAAGTCATAAAGACGAAGGTAATCACGATCTGCCTTCTGCACTTGATGACACTCCTGGTAGAGTGGAGAAGCCAACTCATCCAGCTGGCGCCATAGACTGGCCAGGGCTCGGAAGAATTCGTCGATGGATGAGTCCTCCTAGTGAAGCGTCTCCAACTCACACTAAAGCAAAAAGAATTGAGCATCATTGCTCTGCTGGTATCACTCGCGCAAGTACTCCCAGATCTGACGAGTGGCACACAGATCAACAATGTCTGGCTGGATGAAGTCGTCGACGCTGACCACCAAGATGGCTCGAACACGGGCCTCATCAGCACACCAGCGCTCAAAAGCATTTATGGCATACTAAAAAGCATCATCAGCAGCAGCAGCGGCCTCTGCCTCCTTCTTGGCAGCCTCATCTTCTGTAGGAGGTGCAGAAGTAGGCTGTTTGGGAGGAGGCTGAACCGGCGATGGCGGACAAGGTCGGGTGCTAGTAATATGTCCCTAGAGGCGGAGACCATCTAGCGTGATCTCCATGAGTGAAGATCACCACCTGTAATTCGTCTCATTAAGCTTTGTTCCCGAGAATAGGATCGCAACGGATGGAACGGAAGCCATCGGTAGGCGATGCTGGACGGTGTGGCGACCAAAGCAACAAAGTCTAACAAGCAGCGTTGGACAGCGCGGCGGTTAGATCAACATTTTTTCTTTTTTCTTTTTTGCTCAGCCGGTTGGGCCAGGCCTACTTAAGAAGCGCCAAAGGGTTCGGGCTCAAGACGCCGCTAGGGGAAATAGGTTTCCCTATTTGGTGGCTTCTACCGAACCTTGGGCGCACGGTAGATGTGGCAATGGCGGCGGAGACTTCAGGCGGCCGCTTGTTCGTGGTGGGGCTATAGCGGCGGGCCGAGCGAGATGGCGACGAGGCGTGGCAGAGACCTGGCGGCTTCTTGCATCGAGGAAGGAGGCGACCGGCGAGATGGCGACGAGGCAAGCGATGGTGGCCAAGGCGGGCGTCGAGGCGAGCTTCGGCGATCGGCGGGCGACGCGGCAGATCGCGACATCAATGATCGGCAAATGGCAGGGCGGCGGGGTAGGCTTCGCACGCGCTAATGGCTACCGCGGCGAGCGATGGCGGCGTCAGGATGGCAGCGGAAAGAGCTAGATTAGAACCTTGCTCTGATACCATATTATGAATATTGTGTGTATATTCAAGTGGGCCCAATGGGCAATATATATAGGGATGTACAAAGGGGGTTTCCATATACAGATAAGGAAATACAAAAGAATCCTATTCTAACATATCCAAGTATGATGAGAATAATCACCAATAAGGATCACATAGTATCGATGACCCCCCTTTTGAAACGAAGGGAGCCGGACCCCAAACATCAGAGTGAACAAGATCAAAAGGACAGGTAGAAATAGAATCACTAGAGGGATAGGGGAGCTGTAGCTGCTTACAAATCTTACAACCCATACAATGTAAAGAGGTGTCCCCAGAAATAGACCCAAGAACACCACGACCGACTAAAGACGATAGATGTGAGCCACAGAGATGACCGAGACGATGGTGCCACTGAGCGAAGGAGGTAGTAGAGGATGCGGCAAGACCAGAGGTAGCGGTAGTGGCTAACTAGTTGGTAGGGACAGTGGAAGGAAGATGAAGCCAGTCGAGCTCCCAAAGATGCTGCGAATCATAGCGCCGGGGGCTAGTACCAAGTAGAGTCCCCGTGCGGCAGTCCTGAACACAACAAGAGTCAAACTCAAGAACACCACAACAGTCGTGATCAGTGATCTGACCAGCAGACATAAGCTGCATAGTAAGCTGAGGAACATGAGAGACTACATGAACATGAAAAGAAGAAGTGGAAAGAGTGCCTCGGCCTGCAACAGGAAGAGAGGTACCATTTGTAGTCTGAATAGTGGAAGGAAAATCTGTGGAACACACGGAAGTGAGGTGGGTAGAATCTGATGTCATGTGTAAAGAAGCATCAGAGTCCAAGATCCACGGAGACAAGATACCTGACGAGGGAGGAGGCAAAGGCGGAGGCAAGAAAGACTGCTAAGGAGCAAGAGCCAGACGAGCAGAACCCGAGGAGTCTGAGGACGTGCCGACACTGAGGTGTTGAAGTAGTGAGAGGAGCTGTTGTGTGGCGTCACCGGAGGAGCCCTGGCGAGATGCGCCAGCTCTTGAGTGAGAGGAACTGCCAGAGCCCTTTAGGGGACATCCACCCCGACGACCTTGGTCCCTCCTTCGCTTGTAGCAATCCTAATACATGTGGTTGTCACGCCGACAAGAGGGTGCAATGAGACCCACAATAGAAGCAAAGAATCACCGGAGGAGTCAAGCGGAGGGATCACGATCGGTCTTGCCAAGAAACCGACGAAGGAGCAGTCATCAAGGCATAAGATAGATTGTATTTGAGCCACATCACGATGACGAGTCTCCTAAGCACGCACACTCGTGAGAGCCTCCACCAAGCTCGGGCGCGGGTGGCAAGTTAGGATTTGAGCACGCACAGTCTCGAACTCAAGCTAGAGACGCGTCAGGAAGTCGTAGAGACGGTGAGTCTCCTGGTGAGCGCGGAGCCGCACACAGCAGAGACAGGCCCGACAAACATCCGGCCCCAGAGAGTCAAACTGACACCACACCTCAGACAACTTCTGGTAGAAATCATCAACGGTGGCATCGAGCTACTGAAGAGAATACGCCTGGTGCATGACTGAGAAATACATGGCATCACTCGTCGGCTGGTAGTGAGCTTGGAGACGCTCCCACATGAGCTGTGTCGTCGGCAGCTCCGCCACATCCATGGAGATGGTCACGGGTATGCTACCCACTAGGATGGTGGTAGCATGAGCCTTGGCATCCTGCCATCGCTCGTAGGCGTGCAGCCCAGACTGGTAGAGCTCTAGGGCCTCTTCCAGTGCAGCATTCATAGCCTCCTGAGCTGCCTAATCCGCATCAGCGGGGAGAGCGGGCAGAATTGGCGGTGTAGGGCGAGGCGGACAGGGGTGCTCGCCAGTGAGATAACCCCAGAGACGCTGGCTGTTGAGGTGGATCCTCAGGTGAACAACCCACTCCCAAAAATTCATCCCATCGAACCGAACTGGGGGAGCGCGATGGCAAAGGAGCCACCGGTAGAAGCCATCAAGATGAAAGCTAGAGAAGCCGGAGCTGGAGCGCTGGCTTCAAAACAAAACGTTGGGCTTCAAGGCAGAGCCTCGGGCTTCAAAGCTTCAAGTCACGGCTCTGTTTTGACAACAGAGTGCAAGAGGCTTGAAAGCTTCAAAGCAGAGCGTCGGGGGCAGCAGCTGGCGTTGACGGGTGCGGCGCCACTCTCAGACGGGAGTTGCAGCAGCTCGGGCACAGAAGAGCGGTGGCTTGGTCAAGCAGGGAGTGGTAGGGGAGGCGCGGAAGGAGCTCCGCACGCCGCACCACACACGGGGAAGAAGCTGAGTGCACAGATCCGATGGGATCGGGCCTAGACAGCGTGGATCCGACGGGATTAAGCCTGGTAATGGGTTGGGTTCATTTGGGTTTAATGGGTTAGATTCTGATTTGGGTTCCTTTGGATGGGTTGAAATGGGTGTGAAATTGTAATGGGGTGGATTGGTGTAAGTTGTTTTATAAATCGGGTTGGATCGGGCTGGGTTGGGTTTAGAAATCAGCCCTTGAAATGGGTTGAACCCATGGATAGAACCCACAGGCTGAATCCATCGCGCAACCACACTACTCCACCTCCACGGCATCCTCGCTACCTTGCCGTGGCCGCCATTCATCCCCTTGCCGCGTCGCCTGTCCTCTCATCACCACCTCGCCGCCCTTCCTCCCCTCACATATAACTAAATCCAATAGCTCTGAGCATCTGAGTGGGCAGCGCATAGGATAATAATTTTAGGATTTTGCGTGTCTCACCGGTAGGGATGGCGTCGATGAGTCGCAGTACAAGAAGGCGTCAACATGAAGCTGCCGCCAGTTGTCGCCACGACCCGATGTCGCGACAAGACTGACGGAGCAGCCTCCAGATGTCAGCGCCATCAAGATGCGACCCTCCTTCTTCCTACCGACCAACAACCCCAGATACACGCAAAACGCGACGATCAAAACAAAGACCACCAAACGAGCACCAAATTTAGCGTGGGGCAAGGCGCCACAGCGCTTGAGCTTGAGGACGAAGTCACCCATGAGCGCCGCAAGTCGGGCACAGGCGCTGGCGGCCGGGAGCTCCTGTAGGCCACGAGAGGAGGAAGGGGCGAGCCACCGTTGGGGCTAGTTGGGGCTTGGGGCTCCAGACCAGCCCGACCACGGACCCAAGCACCCTTAGCACCGGCGTCGATTTTTTTGGTCGAAGGCAACAAGAAGGACAAAGCGCCTCTCAGGAGGAAGTAGCTGCGCTTGGCGATGGGCTGATTGCCTTGTTCCTGGGACGTGGACTTAGTGGTGACCAGCACGGCACGATTAGGCCCACATGGGCGGCCCGACTTGCATGACACATGGCCGGCTGCTACAGTGTGCATGTCTGAATAAAGCCACTCGTGCAGCTCATGCGACTACCAGCCGCCTAGCCATAACAGAGGGATGGGGAGAGACGGATTAGGGAAATGGGTTGAAATGGTTTGGAGAAATGGGTTGAAACCATATTAGATAAATAAGTTGGGTTGGTTTGGGTTGAAATATCATATGGGTTGGTTTGGGTTGGATCCTAAGAGATGCAAAGTGGGTTGGTTTGGTTTAGAAAAATATAGTTTGTTGTTGTGGGTTGGATTGAAAATGGGTTGGTTTCTCAACCATTACCAGGCCTAGGCGGGATACACCTCGGGGCCGGCAGATCCGGTAGCTGCAGTGGCTTTGGTCTTCTTCTTTGGACGGGTGCGCGAGGCAGAGGAAGTTCGGTGCAGGCGATGCAGGAAGGAGCTGCGGGAGGGAAATCTGGTGGCGGGAGCTACAGGATCCGGTGGCGAGGAAGCTCCGACGGCACGATCCGGCCCTGTGCGCAAGATCCGGAGGCGGGGAAGCTCCGGAGGCTTGAAGAAGTGCGTGCGGGAAACAGAGCAGAGGAAGCAAGGGAAGGCAGAGGACACGAGGAGGGTGGCGGCGACGGCAGCAAAACCCTAACCCTAGTCTTATTCTGATACCACGTTGGAATAAGGCTTATCTCTATTCCACTGGGCTAAGAGGCCAATATATAACATGTACATGGTTTACAATTATGCAAAGAACACCCTACACAATCTACATATCTAACACTAGGTAGCAATCATTTGGTCTTTTGCAGGCCATCAGTGCAATATGTCCAGCTGCGACATGGACGCAACATTTTACTGGACAGGGATGGCAGTTATAGCTATTATCGCTGTATTGTTACCAACTGTCTTCGGTATAACTGCGTTATTTGCAAAGTAAGACACCTTACTGGTCTCTCTCTTTTCCCCTCATTTAATATGAAGAAAGCAGAGAGAAAAACTCAGCTATACTAGTTACCAATCTTGAATATGTAGAAATGGATCCCGTGTTTAGCATGCCCATAGGACTACAGGAAGGGAAACGGTTGGGAACTTCGGATTGGAGACTACGTTGAGGGGATATGGTATGGGGGCTGTGGGTGAGGGGTAGGGTACCTGTGAACTTCCTATATCACAGAATTAATTCTGGCTATCATGAACCTTACAAAGTGACAAGTTAATTATTAGATTTTTTTTAGGCAAGTAGGCCCATACCATTCATCAGTTAATTATGTACTGTTTTTTATATTGGCATCAAAATACGTAAAACTTCAAAGATTTTAGTGGAGTTGATCCCCACGAAGTTTTCCATCTAGCTCTGCCACTGCCATTCGTAACGAGTAGCCTTGTGTAGTGTAAAGTGTCAAATCCTATTTGTAGCTCATTCAGACAACAGAGAATAAAACTTGAAGTAGGATACATAAGAAGTTTTTGATTCATGTGAAATGGTTTTGAGTTACTCCTGAAGAAATATAGCTATGTGCATTTGACACCTGGTTTGAAGGATCTTGTACTGACATAGTTCTTGTTTGGTTTCGTTTGACAGTAACTGATCAGCTCCTGTATGTTTTTTTCTTTGTCAGGCTAGGATTGATGGTTGCTGGTGGTGTTGTGCTGGCATCTTTTATGATATACACTTCGGAGCATCTTGCCATATCAGCCTTTTACAAGGGCCAGAAAGATAGAAACGCATCGAGAACTAGAAGCATTTGTTTGTGTGTTAGTAGTAATTCTGTACCTACGTTATTGCTTTAGTTCATGTTTCATAGGTTCATGTTGTATTGTAAGTTCGTACACGAAAAAAAAATGGTGGTTCCTTACTTCCTTTCACTCGGAGATTCCATTTTGAAACACTGATGTCAACCAAAGGTAAATAGGTTCTGACGTTCTTGCTGCGCAGTTGACACGGAGCTTGCAGACCTGCACTGTAAATCTTGTTATCTATAAAGCACTCACCGCCATTTGTTTGTTCTATTGTTCGTTGCACTGGTATGTTACGGATGGCAGTTACTCTACTGGAAGATAAATATAGCTGCCGTTACAAGTACTGCACATAGTAACCAGGATCTTATAACTCATTCTGTCACTGGTGGCAAATTAAGGCCTTTGGGAGTTTCGGTTGCACTCGTGCTTTTTTCTATTGTGAGTACGGAACATTTATATCTACGGGGGCAAACTGATTACCAAAATGGATAATCGATGTGTTGATCATAGCATGAACTGAAAAGTGAGAATCAACTTCTTAACATTTTTTTTATACTGATAAGAAATTGTTAAAGCAGAGGTCCCATCTTTGGCTCCCGTGTCGCTCGTCTCGGGTGATCCGGAGGCGTCATCTCCATCCCCGAGAGCCCACCCCTAGCCCCACGCGGGCCGCCACCGCTGCTCTGCACTGGCGGGCCCCTTCCCACCTCCCAAGCCTCCCTCCTCCCCCTCCGCTTTGTTCTCGCTATGGGAGTCAGGCCCACCGTGGACGGTGAGGTGGCGGTGTCCCGTCTAGGGCGTCGCGGCGAGCCTCCGATGGACCTCCAGTGACACGGAGCTCCCCTTGGCCAAAGCTCATGGGTCGCCGTACCCCCCCCCTGGAGGATAGATCTAGATCTGCTATCCCCCTGGCCGCCGGAGCTCACGGGCCGTTAGCGCCCCCAGTCGCCGGTTGCCACGCCACCCGCCGATGCAGCGTCCGGCTGTGGCCTCGAGGGTACTGACGCTGAGGAGCTCGGCGTGCGGGGAGCCGTCGTCGTCCTTACACACGCCGGGAGCTCAAGGGCCGTCATCTTCGCACACGCTGGGTGGGCCTCGGTGCTCCACATCGGGGAGGTCCACCCCCTGCCGATGCTGCCACCGACCGGCCAGCGTGGCGACAACTGCCGAGAATGTTGACTATCGGCGGCATGGGACCCCGTCGTGATTCGTCTTGGGCCGTCGTCTTGGCGTCAGTGGGAGTGGCCGTCGCCGCATCTAGGGCTGTCGTCTTCGCAAGCGGTGGGCGGGCCTCGATGCTCCACGCTGGAGAAGTCCACCCCCCGCTGATGATGCCTTCGACTAGCCAGAGTGGCCACAGCGACCGTGGGCTTGATGGGCGTGGGCGGCAAGGGAGTTTGTCATCCGTCGGCCGTCGCGAGTGGAGTTGGTATGTGGGACACCGTCGTGAGTGGAGTTGAATTCGCGGGAAACCGCCGCCGCAGAGAGCGACGCGGCCGTCTCCGTCTTTCGCCATCGCCCCATTGCTAGGACACGACCGTTGGCAAATTTCCAGAGCTCTTCCATGCCACAGCCAGAGAAATCTCCTTACCCTCGGCCCCAGAACCCCCGTCCCTGGGATCTCACTATGCGCCCACCAGTTTGGGTGCGGCGGAGAAGAGAAGGTCGGCTCTCATGCTACTATGTCGGGGGGCTGTTGTTGCCGGTGGAACAACCTGAGTAGGGGGCTATTGCCGTTGAAGTGAAGTGTCGCCTCGAGGCACAAGAGGTGCAAGACGACTGTCCTGGAGGCCCAGGAGGCCCAGTTTCGTAGCAGTTGGTATAGTCCACCTTCGAATGAGCCACGCGCGGAGGAGAGGAGCCTGAGTCGCTGCTTTTCGGGCTCGTAGATCGCTTCATCGCTATCGCCGAGCGGAAGACCCGCATCCCCACAAAACTCATATGAAGCTCCCTGCTGGTGGCACTGTCAACGAATGGACCATCCTGCACCTGCTTCTACTCTTCTCTCTCAAGTCGGTGTTATGGCGATCCTCTTCTCTGTTCGGTGTTAATTAGTTCGAAGCTTCTGTCGGTTGGTTTGGAGGTGTTCGAAGCTTCTGTCGGTTGGTTGGGAGGTGCTGTTTTTCCCTCCCTTAGCTTTTATGTGTGTGCGACAGAGCTGGGTGGTGTTAGGGCGTGGTCTAGAGGTTGCTAGCTAGTGTCTCTAGCTCATATGTTGCTGTTAGAGTGTTGCAAGGCGTGCCTCAGTCTTAGGCTCTCCCCCGCCAGGGGTTTTCTCCCTGTCGAGGTGTATCCTTTTATTTTATCATGTTTTCTCTTACTTTATCAATGCAAAGGGCAGCTCTCCTACCTCTTCATTCAAAAAAAAAATTTCTTAACATTTTCCTTGTGTTATCTTTTTCACGGCAACTTCACCTCGTAGCATGACAGTAGCAGAGCACTAACATGATGGGCCAAGAACAGTATACAAAGATTCGAAAATTATGTCCACATCTACTTGTGTCCCGAAACGAGTTAGCGCCAATATCAAACTAAGAACAGTCCCGAAACGAGTTTCTTTTATTTTCCTTTTCTTTATTCTCTTCTTTCTTTTTGATTTTTGCATTTTTTCCCCTGTTCTTTTTTCTCATTTGTTTGTCTTGGTTGATTACCATTTTAATACAATGTCGTAAGGTTAAGAGTTCTCTACATTTTACGGGAAAAAAAAAAAGAACAGTCATCGACGCCACTTGCGATTTGAAAAAAACAAACAGATTCTTATATCAAGTGCTCAGGTAGGTAGGTGGAGCAAGCGGCACAGGCAGAGCCCCGGAGATCATATCCGCGATAGATACGTTAGAGGCGCACGACAGATGGCTTATATAACTACGCGATCTTATCAAAATGGATACGGGCCTCTTATCCTCCGTTACCGTTAGGACGGGGGAAGGCGCGCGCGATTGGGCGGAGGCCGGCGCGACGTGGACGCGTCCGGCCGCCATTGGCTTCCCGTACCTTGGCTGTCCGGAAAAGGCCCCACCGAAACGGCCAAAGCTTTTCCCAAAAGCCGTTACTGAGGGGCGCTACGGTTGCGAACACAAACTGGTAGTAGTACACAGCACATACGATAGGAGCCTCGTGTTCTCCTTGTCTGATTCAATCCTACTCTGATGTGGCCCCACCGGAGTTTTTTTAGGGACGGTCCTTTCCAGAAAATCCAGAAAATAAATTTTCTAGAAAAAAGACCTCCGTGAGATCCCTCACCTCCTCCTCACGTGTCCCGGATGGATGGTATCTACCGAGGGCTCTCGCCCAGGCCGGGCCGTAGAGAATTTGTTTCCACCTAGCCACGCACGCACTAGCAGCAAACAAGCAGGGATATAATAATAAGCTAGATGAATTGTCTTTGTTCCAGATCTCTGAAAAGATGAGCTGGGCCTGGGCACGGTAATTGACTCATTGGCTATTTTTGTTTACGCTTAGATTTTTTGGCTTATAGTTTAAAATCAACTTTTTGGTTTAATCAGTTTATAAGCCTATTAGCTTTTAAGCTAAGCTAAGGTGTTTGGTAATCTAGCTTTTATGGTCTGTTAGCTTACTGAGTTGAGTGTCAAGGATAAAATGTCTGAATTGCCCTTAAGGATTTAGAGGACCTGTTTATGCATGTATTTAGACATTTTTTGCATGGGAATTGCTCTACTGGGTGCAAGAGTTCAAGGGCTCCATCCGTTCGATAGAATGACCGCAAGGAACAAAGCACGCCACAATGCCTGGGTGAGCAAGGGGTGGATTTTCTAAACATCTTCTGTTCGTTTAGTACTGTTCTTATAATTGAAATGGCAGGGAAAATATATGATCAGCAAATACAAATAGCTATCTTTAGCTTGGGCCACCACAAATCCAAGTCCACGAGTATTTACAGTCCGTCAAAATATTCATACTCATGACTGAATTTATCCTTGACATTGCACTGTTATTGTTTTCTCAAATGAACATATATGAATTAATCTTTTGCAAATGGTCGTAGGTTAGAATCTGGGATGATCGATAACAAAATAGTAAGCCAGTGCAGCAGGAACTGCAACCATCATGCCAACAATTATCCTGAAGAGAAGAGGATAACAAGCACATGGTCTCAGTTTGTGTCTTCCACCATAAACTGCTTCTAATTAGCTTAGGATGGTAGAAGATTGACTTGCGAAGTGCTCATAATATCTGCATGCACATTATACTCCTTGGCAAACACAAATGACACTATTCCTTGAGGTAGAGCTGCCTGTCAGGAATGTTCAGTGATTAAGCATAATTTTTGTCTTTAAATTGCACATAATTATGAAGATGATACGTAACAAGTACAAAACAAGGTTTTTTTTATAAAAAAAATGTACAAAGGAAAGAACGGTGGTAAAATATACCTGTACAATGGCCAACTTCAGCAAAATTCCACACATCCCAGTAGCATAGGAAGAGATCACCATTAGGGCTGGTCCTAGAAAGAACCTGATGCCTAATGGTAGTAGCATCTTTTTAATTTCATAGGCTATAATTTCAGTTTGTAGAGCAGTGAAAAGGCCTGTAATAGAAGTATAGAACTAGTTAGAAGTTACGATTACATAATTGGTTTTTGCAAAGTTTATCTACATATACTAATTTTAGCTTCGCCGATGTAATTCACACCTATGTAATTTTAGTTTGTAGAGCAGTGAAAATGCTTGTAATAGAAGGGATGAACAATCGATGTTATGTTTATGAATGTCATTGCAAAAACAAGATGTACGCATGTGCTTGGAACTGGCCAAAGTGAACATGTAGGGTAAGAATTAGTCGTGTTCTTCAACAGAATATTTATTTCATGACATGTATCATCCATACACAGTGGTCATTAACAGAGTCATGCCAATCAACTATCATCGAAGTGTATATAGAATCAAAATCACAGGACTCACCTTGATCTGGATCTGAGGACGGCGACGTGGGGTAGAGGGGACGGTGGTGTCGGTAGCGGGTAGAGGAGGACGGCGTCGGTGCTGGAAAGAGGAGGACGGCGTCAGCGCAGGGAAGAGGGAGGACGGCAAGGCGGCCTGCAGGAAGAGGGAGGTCAAGGCCGTGTCGTGGGCGCAAGGCGCAGCGGCAGCGTTGGGGAGGGAGGAGGGGAGGAGGCGACGTTGGGGCAGGGCGAGGCGTCGGGAGGGAGGAGGCGTCGTCGGGAGGAGGCGGCAAGGTTGGGGGAGGGGAGGAGGATGCTGCGTTGGGAGAAGGAGACATGCAAGGGTATCAAGGAAACGGGAAATAGGAGGAGAGGATGAAGAGTGAAAAAAACGAAACAATTTGCACTTATATACAAGTGGCGTTCTGAGGGAAATTTTAGCGAAGTTTAGTGACAAAGGGATATTTCATTTTGCAAAAGCTAAAAAAAGCATCCCTCTCCTGACTTATGGCTTTTAGGCTTAAAATGATTTAAGCTTTTTATAAGCCGGATGAAAAAGCCATCGGTTTGTTTAAGCTTAGGTTTTTTTACTTTTAAGTCAGACAAAAAGCCTAAACAGGGCCATTGTCATTGCATGATGAGGGTCCTGGATGATACAGATCGACTAGTAGGAAAGCGCTGAAGCTATTTTACAGAGATTGTACTACGTGAAATATGAGTACAATTGCTCTTCATTTCCAGCAATTCAACTCAGGTAAGTTATGTTACTATATCGCAAACTAAATGTGCGGCCAAACAATTAAAGAGATTCTGAGAGCTCGAGACGTGCTAATAAACAAACAGGTCAAGGCGTTGGGTAGCACCAGATTCCGGACTCCTGAGCCCAACGATCAACTCGCAATCGCAATAGAACTATATACAAGGTTCATACGTTCAGCGCAATCCAAACTTCGCTTAAGCAAAACTTGTCCGCATAGAAGTGGAACAAGCGCACTAAACGCGAGGGCAAAATTGGAATGACGGTAAATACCGGAGCTCGAGTCGCGGTCCAGGATCCGAATATTCGGCGCGAGCCCGAACTTCAGGGCGCTTGTTAAATAGGCGACCCACCACACCGGAACGAACATTCCCGAAAAGTTAGTGCGCGAGATAGAAAAAACAGATCTGCCTATGAGTGAGGAACTGAAGCGAGACTACGAGATCGGCGAGGAGATTGGTCGCGGCCGCTTCGGCGTCGTCCACCGCTGCGCGTCCCGCGCCACCGGCGAGGCCTACGCCGTCAAGTCGGTGGACCGGTCGCGCCTCTCCGACGACCTGGACCGCGCGCTCGCCGAGCTGGAGCCCAAGCTGGCCCAGCTCGCCGCCGCGGGCAACCCGGGCGTCGTGCAGGTGCATGCGGTCTACGAGGACCAGGCGTGGACACACATGGTCATGGACCTCTGCACCGGCCCGGATCTGCTTGACTGGGTCCGCCTCCGCCGCGGCGCGCCCGTGCCGGAGCCCGACGCCGCCGCGGTCGTCGCGCAGCTCGCCGAGGCGCTCGCGCTCTGCCACCGCCACGGGGTCGCGCACCGCGACGTCAAGCCGGACAATGTCCTCCTCGACGACGCCCCTCAGGCGGCGACGGACCGCCGCGCGCGGCTGGCCGACTTCGGGTCCGCCGCGTGGGTCGGCGGCGGGGGCCGCGCCGAGGGGCTCGTGGGGACGCCGCACTACGTGGCCCCCGAGGTCGTCGCCGGGGGCGAGTACGGGGAGAAGACCGACGTGTGGAGCGCTGGGGTGGTCATGTACGTGCTCCTCACTGGCGGCGCGCTGCCGTTCGGCGGCGAGACGACCACGGAAGTGTTCGCGGCCGTGCTCCGGGGCAACCCCAGGTTCCCGCCGAGGCTGTTCGCCGGGGTCTCGCCGGCGGCCAAGGACCTGATGCGGCGGATGATGTGCCGCGACGTTTCCAGAAGGTTCTCCGCCGAGCAAGTCCTCAGTAAGTACTCCACCTTTATTCACGTCCGATTCCGATCGCTTGTGTCCGTCGATCTTTTCAACCTTTTCCCTTTTTAACTCGATTTAGTGCTGCATTTGGAACAAATGAGGAATTCTTTTTTGAAAAGTGCATGATTTGTTTGCCGAATTATCCAAGCGTGATCCAACCGGACACTAACTCCATATCGTTGCCTCATCTGCTTCTAATAACTTATCTTGTGTTGGATTAAAAAAAATTGCAGGGCACCCGTGGATCTTGAGCGGAGGAGGGGCCCGAGAGGTGGTGCAGCCAACCTGAGGAGTCCATGTCAGGCCACGTCGAGTGTTTCCGTAGAGATACGGTTTCTTGTCTATACACGCCTCTGTATATGCGAGTACGTATGCGACTAATTAAGAGAGGGATCGGTAGCAGTAGAGAGTGGAGAGTATCACTGTATCTAGCCAGGAGTGATGAAGAAGAGGTCCTTGATCTCAGTTTTTTCCTTCTTTCTTGGGCTTTTTTTGGTTGCCTTTTGCTTGAGAGAACGCCTGCCTGTTAGGTTTTTATGTAATGGTAATGCTGCTGTATATACTGACCCTGCATGCACAAAAAAGCTAAATAAAAGTGTGCTTTCTCCAATTCTTCGCTGGTTTTGGTTTGCAAATTGCAAGCAGTTTGCGAATTGGGAGGGTTTCTGCAGTCGGCGTTGTTGAAAGAAAGGGAGAGCCATCGTTCTAAAGCTATCTGACAAAACAAAACGACGAAGTATCTGTTGTTTTGTGGATACCACAACTTCGACGGTTTTGTTTACATCTACTCAAGCTGCAAGTTAATAACGTGGCTACGAAGTACGAACAATTGGATTGTATGACCCACCTTATCTTTGGCCGGAGCTACTTGATCCATAGCTTAGACATACTTTCAAGCCATCCGTTTTCTTCTTCAGTTTGGGTACTGAATTCCGTTATCAGTTTATCTATCCTGTCAGAGATAACTCATCTTATCTCGAAACAGAGAAACGCGAACTGTTCAATTGCGTTCATGGAACTGACACTACGGAATTAACCCTGATTATAGCATGGCGACAGCGATTGTCACGCACAGTGACGAATCAGAACCGTTTTCGTAAAGTACAGAATACAGATCCCTTTCTACCACCATCGATTCCAGTTCTTTTTCTACAAGCAATGCAGAAAACGAAATGATAAGGAGGAACCGATGGCGATCCCCCTATTGGCATTTTCCCCTCGCCCTTTGCGTGCCTTATCACCTCTTTCTTCCTATGTGACCGCGACTCCCTCCCCTCTTTTCTTTTTCTTCCATTTATGAGGAATCCTGTGCTCTGTGTCCGTCTTTGGCGTTTTGGTAAGCATCTCACTACCTGTGAAATGCGAATGATTCATGGAGACGGATTTTTGCCCTGCGCCCCCACCGCGCGGCACATCCTCGGTGTAGCCTCTCCTCCGTCCGTCCGGCCGTGTACCCGAATGCCTCTGCTTTGTTCTCCCTTGCTTGATTCGCAAGCAATCCATGGAATCTGCGCAGGAAGTTGGCAGGTGGAGGAGATGATTCCCTTCGAAGGGTCACCGGTTTTTTACTGTAGCGCAAGCTGCACTGTATCGGCAGGCCTGATTGATGGCTGATAGGCGGTTGCTCTTTTTCTGTCAAGTGTAAGGCAGGGATTTTTTGGGAAACTGATTACGTTAGTGTTGTTCACGTATATTGGGTATTGAGATGCTTAACAAAGTCTTCTAAAGCATTAGTGGGGTTTAAGAAACGAGAAAACCCTTGCAGGATATGGACTTGGTGGCGCTGCCGCAGAGGATCCGAGCTGAAAAGGCCCACGCAACAACAAAAGAGGAGAGGGGAGGGACATGTCACGTGGTGACTTGTCAGGACAGCGCACCACTTCCTCCTCCGTGAGGTGGTGTTGTTGCTTGTGGACTCCGGGTCCAGGACATGGACCGTGTACGGCGTCTGGGGGCTCTTGGCGTCGCTCTATTTATCGGTACTAACTCTGTACCTTGCTGCTCTTTCAGTCCCAGGCCCCGCTGACAGCTTAGCGCACCTACGGTGGAAGAGGAAATAAATTTTCTGGGTGAGGCCCCTCCCTCCAGCACTGTTAAATTGTCCCCCCTCGTGTTTGCTACAGTGCACATAAATGGTGAGATTCGAAGGGCCTCGCGAAGGATGGGCCTCAGAAAATTTGCTTCCGTGGAAGAGGGGTCACTTGTCGTTGGCACACCGGACTAGCTTAGCTGGCTTCGTAGTTACACATGGCAGGGACCATAGGGACCATGAGCTTGCAGCGACGACTAAAGATATGTACAATAGTTTATATTTTATGATTTTTTTTAAAGACAACTTATTTATAGATAATTTATTAGATAATATTTCTAATAATTTATCTATAAAATCATTCATTTTTAACATAACTTCTTTCCTCACACACTCATCATTTGCAATGATTTACATATGTAAGTTGTCTCTTATATAAGAGATGATATATTTTCTCTTTTTTAGCTAAGATAAGTAATGGCTAAAAAACTACTATTGGCGATGCCTAAAACCCAACTGTACGTAAGATAGATGACTATGGTCACAGCCCACGAGACAACAGAAACGACTTCAGAAATCAGAACAAAACTATTGATTGCCATTTAGTCCTCCGAATCAGGACGCATCACATGACGGTGTCTCCTCTGTCGCGACCGCCGGTTTACGAGTTGGTGCTCGAAGATTCCTTGTTGCTGTACGTACCGGCCGGCCGACCGGGTCGAATGATTGAGGTCTTCGTACGAGTAAGCCATATCTATCCATGTTGTTTCCGAAGCTACAGGTATGAGGCTGTTGTCGCCCGATCAATGGCCCAGGTAGAGTCGCTGGTGTTCTCAATTTGTCACCAGTCCGATTCGAGATGGTCCAGATGGTACCCTCTCCTACTTCGATTTTGCTTGAAAACGTGTTGCCATCCTTAGTTACTTACGGAAAATATGACCGCCTGAAGAGGCCTAGCTAAGAACGTACGTGTGGTCTAGTGGAGTATATATGTCGCATTTGTCACGCACTTTTCTCACTCGGATTCCACTTGACTTTTACCGATTAACTGCTCGTCATTTCACCAAAGTCCACGTCTGGAGACGAATCTAGAAACAGCAGATATGATATTCACAGATATGATATTCACGTGAAAAACCATCGTGGAAAAAACTGCATGTGCACGAAGGCAGAATTCACTATACATGAAAAAATTACAAGCATAGTATGAAAGGCCATCTAAAACGTGTGACTGTAGGGTACATATATAGATGGACCAATAAGAGTTCGGAACGGACAAGAAATGTTGAGTTGTAGTCGGTTGCGTGGGCCATCGCAACGTCTCGTGTGACCCAGCGCAGCGTCTCGCGTGGCGGCGTGCTTGAAGGGATACAGATAGGCTACACTAGCGGGGAATTCAAAAATTCTACCACGTAAACCAGAAAGCCATGCAAGCAAGAGATCGTATATCGTTACCACTAGGCGCACAGTGTAGCGGAAAAAAAGTTGGAGCAGCCTGATCCAACGTCGAGCGCGTCGATGAAGTGGTCGTAGTCGATCGTCCAACGTCCTCAACACCGATCCTCTTTGTCCCAATTCACGTCCTATCCCAACAACCTCATGCATCCCTTTATAAAGAGCCCAGAAGGATCATATCCGAACTTGTGTGTTCTAACCCGTTAAGTGTGTGACCCTGTAGGTTCATGCGTAATCGATTACAACTCGGAAACTCTTTTCCGACCACGAGTCGTTAGCGGTTCCTAGCAGGACACAACGATTCATAAATACACATAAATTATATCAGACGAACCTTAATGCAATATGATCTACGACTAGATCCTTATCACTTACGACCAGCTCGTATATAGTCACGACCAGTTTACCACCAGTTAGTAATTATGCTCGCCCAGTCTATGACCTGCTCGTATTTCCATACGACCAGTCCGTATCTGGTCGAACTGAAGGACTTGCTTGTGTATTCTTCATTTGTCTCACGATATCTGGTTGAACTCTAGGTGAGATATTTTGTCATCCATGGAATGTTCAATACTTTCTCGATCAAGTGACGAATAACTTCATGTGGTCGACTCTTCGACCACTAGTGGCATGTCCATGCACTTTCTTTATCCGACCACATCGAGGGGCACAGAGATATCTCTCCTGTTATGTTAGGAGTGGCAAATCACATATCCAACCAGTCACATCCCTTCGCATGTTTCATAGCATATCCGAAAGCTACCTTTATAACGATCCAGTTACGGAGAAACGTTTAGCAACCCCTAAGTGTACTATTACACATGTAGAAAACCATGCTGATACCAGGTTTAAGGATTATACATCATCATTGCTTGAGACCAGTTGATGACACATAAAATCATAACAATCTCAATAGTGTCTCAAGGTGAGTCAATCCAACACCATGTTCTCTAACATGTGTTCACATTATTGATTCGATATCCCTGTATCTATGACTGGTGAAACATGGTCATCAATCAATACATGTGTTGGTCGATAAGTCATTAGTGTTCCGACCAGGGATACATTCAGAATATCATCATATATGTTAAAGAGCTTTACCAATAAGTCACATACTTGTTAATCTTTATAACTGATAATTCATTCAAGGAATATAATAACATTTATTCTGTAACTCATAACCATAGACGTGATACAATTATCTCTATGATTGCCTCTAGGGCATATCACCAACAGTGCTCACATAGCACGACCCCCGCACTACGTCTAGCGCTAACCAGCGCTCGTGTTCGACACGGACACAACACAAATTCGGATCACATTGCAACAATCTCAACCTTGAGCCAAATTCCCTCCAGTATTCGAAGAACACAATAAACTCCTCCAATCAAATCAACATGAACACCTTGTGTGCCGAATATCCATAAGACTAGTTAGTGATACCAACTAAGTCTGAGCAAAACTCACACTTAGCTGCAAGAACTGGCTTTGTCAATATATCTGTTGGATTATCATGAGTACTTATCTTGCTGACTTTAACGTCACCTTGAGCAATGACACCTCAAATGTAGTGATGTCTGACATCAATGTGCTTTATTCTATCATAGAACATCTGATCATTTGTAAGGCAAATAACACTTTGATTGTCACAAAATATTGTAGTGCAAAATGTACTTTCACAAAACTCAACAAACAATCATATCAACCAAACGATTTCTCTGCAAGCCTCAGAAATAGCCATATACTTGCTTCTGTAGTGGACAAGGCAATGATTACTTGCAAACTTGCCTTCCAACTAACAACACATCCTCCAACAGTGAAGACATAACTAGTAGTAGATCTTCTTTTATTCAAATCTCCAGTAAAATCTGAATCCACATAACAAACGAGTCCATCTCTAGTCTTCACAAACTATAAACAAGCATTAGAAGTGCCCTGCAAGTATATGAAAATTCACTAAATTGCTTTCCAATGCTTTTTTTCTAGGATTAGCCATGTATCTACTAACAACACTCAATGATTGAGATAAATCGGGTTGAGAACATACTATAGCATACGTAAGCAAACCATCCGAACTGACATATGGAACTTTAGACACGTACTCAATTTCATCATCTGACTGTGAACATGACGTTGAAGAAAGTCTGAAATGTGCATCTAATAGAGTATTTAACGGTTTGGCCTTATGCTTGTTGAAACGTCTAAAGACTTTATCAATATACTATTTCTGACTTAGGTATAATTTTTCAAACCGTCCATCTTTTGTAATTTTCATACCAAGAATCTTCTTTGTTATACCGAGATATTTTATCTCAAATTCACTGCTCAATTGTGCCTTCAACTTTGAAATTTCTGCCTTGTCTTTTGCAATGATCAACATATAGGAGTAAATAAATAGCAGAACCATTAACAGTCTTCAAATAAACACAACTACCATAATTAGATTTTTGAAATCCTAAGAGATCATAAAAGAGTCAAATCTCTTGTACCACTGTCTGGGTGGTTGTTTCAAACCATAAAGAGATTTCTTTAACTTACAAGCAAAATTCTCATTTCTCAAAATGACAAAACCTTCCGGCTACTCCATATAAATGTCTAGAATTTGGTTGAATCCTTTTGCAACGAGACTTGCTTTGTACCTAACCTCTTCAGTTGGTGAAACACCTTCCTTCTTCTTGAAGATCCATTTGTAGTGAATAGCTTTCTTCTCAATTGTTAACTTGAACACCTCTCAAGTGTCATTCTTTTCAAGAGATTGCATCTCATCATGCATAATAGTTATCCATCTTGCTGAATCATCAGAAGAGATAGCATCTAAATACGTTGAAGGTTCTGCAATACCTTTAATTTCTTCTGCTACATTCAAACAATGAGCCACGACATTAGCTTCTTCAATCAACCTTTTAGGCTTTTGGATTGGCCTCCTTTCTCTATCAAGTGCAATAGAACATTGCGTCGACGACGCAACAACAACAGGAACTTCATGTATGTTTTCCTTTTCAGCTTCTGGTGTAGATCTTGAATCAACAACATGCTCCACCTGCACAGATGGTTTATCATGGAACATAGCAGATTCATCAAAGATAACACTTCTGCTAATAACCACATTTCTAGTTTCAGGATTCCACAATTTATAACCTTTTCACGCCAGGTTTATGACCAAGAAAAACGCACTTAACGACTCTAAGCTCCAATTTACCATTATTAACAGGATCATACGCAGGACAATCACATATTCTCAAATTTGAATAATCTGGTGGAGAATCAGACCATACCTCAATTGGAGTGTAACATCCCAATTTTGTGTATTTTTGGAATTTTCAAAATAAAAACAACCATTTGGATTTTTCTTGAATTAATTAAAGCTTAATATGAATTTTTAGAAATTAAAATGATTTAATGTGAATAAACCAAACATGAATTAAATCCAAAACTAATTTATTTATGTTCCTATTGTTCCAGAATGTTTTACGAAATTTTATCGAATTTTTCTGAGTTCATTTGCTATTTTTGTTGGATTATTTGAATTTTCGGTGTTTTCTAAAAAGAAAAACTATTTAAAAATCTAGGAAATGCTTCGGGCGGAATTCGTTTCCCGGTCCATTTCCTTTCTCTCCCTCCATCTGGCCTAGCCCATCGCTTCCTCCCGGCTCGGCCACAAGATCCCGCATCGCTGTGTCTCTTTCTCGCTAATAAATTGGGTTCCCTTTGTCACCGCCTGCTTGTCTTCCTCGATGCCTGCTCTGTCACACTAGATAGAGTTTTACTGAAAATTCCAGAGAGGGTGTTTTCAGGATTTGGGAGGTGGTTTGACCGGTCGTTGGTTGGCGGTCAGACTGGTGGGTGGTCAAATCGGTGGGCGGTCTGACCGGCTAGGGTGAATTACTGTGTGGATTTGGCCAAAGGCTTTGGTAATGGTGTATATGTGTTGCATGATGTATTTATGACTAATGTGGGTCAGGTTGTAATTAACTTATGCACAAAAATGGTTTGCTTAGTCTATTGTTGTGTAGGTGGCTCTAGAGTCAACTATGGTCAACGGCGAGGAAGACCGGGAGTTGATTAGGAGAACCAAGGTACAGAGTGATCATGGAAGCCGAGTGAGATAGTTGGACTCGGACAAGGCATGAGATGGATAAGGGCTATGAAAGGTACAAGTGGTCAAGGTCAAAGCTGGAAATATGGTGCGCCAAGTGACTTTGGCTCGTTTACTAGCGAGGATGGTTTGGTGGGATCCAGATGCGTGGGAGGCTTAACGGGAAGTTTTGGTCCATATGGATGGTGACGAAGCATAGCCAATGCTTTGAGGAGAAGGAATTGGAAAATGTCAGTTGAGGGGCAATGTAGTCATTTGCCAAAAGCCGGGAAAGCGAACGGTTTGCAAAACCGCAGCGGTAGCCTAAGTGGATTATGCTAAGGAGACTTCATGGAGTATAAGACATGATGATTTCAGGCTATTGGAGCCAAAGGTGAAGAACGACGCTTTGAAAAACGTGCATAAGTTAAAAAAAATCGGTTGTGTAATGGGTTAATGGGTTCCCATGGGTGTGTAGTGGATGTGATCCACTTTGTAACCAGGTTAGGGTTTTATGTGTATCTCAAGAGGGCATTAAAGAGAGAAATTAGGTTTTGCACTTGAGCCTCCAAGAGAGAAATTAGGTCTTGGTTGAGAGTTCTAAGTGTTGCCCTGAGTGTTTTGTTCTCCAGGTGGAGTGGCTGTAATACTTCCTCTCCAAGCGGTAATAGAAGATCAAACTTGATTCACCATATCTTATTTGTGTTCTTGCTTGGTTTTCTTTCCTTCTTGAGGTGTTCTAGGTGATTCTTGGTTCTATTTTGTTCTAGTGTGATTCGTGCTGAGATATAACTTACTAGGGCTTGTATGAACCCATCTAGAATCATCTTGGCTGCCTAGATATCACAAGCATGAGTGTACCAAGTGTCAGTGTTTTAGAACTGATCTTACGTAATGATTATTTGATTCAGCGGGTCTCCAAGACTCAAATCACGCAGAGAGAATGACACGGGGGTTTTTATACAGGTTCGGACCTTCTCCGGAGAGAATAATAACCCTACTCCTGTGTGGATATATTGAGTATGCTGGTTACAAATCAAGAGAAAGACTTGAATGTAATGTCCTGTCCTCCTGATTCCTTCTCCTTCCCCTTCTCCTGATGATTCCGCCTTTTTATACAATACTCGAAGTGGACTGCCGTTTCTCCAGTCCAAAGGGCGCCTCAATGCATCAGAT
Organism: Phyllostachys edulis; assembly: GCA_036346405.1. Lineage (NCBI taxonomy): Eukaryota > Viridiplantae > Streptophyta > Magnoliopsida > Poales > Poaceae > Phyllostachys > Phyllostachys edulis. The sequence goes on from CM070552.1 coordinate 51,453,327, forward strand.
GATGGAGCCGTTACTGGAGATTATTATGGGAGTAGTAACATTCCCACGTCGCCAGAAAGTTATCACCAAGACATAGAGTTAAATCATGCTATTATTCTAGAGAATAACAGCATAATTAACTGGTCATATCTTTAGATATGGTGTGGAAGATTCCCTGATCGACTAGGCCCACATGTCTGTAAGCCCCATCGACTAGGGACTGGTCGTAGAAGAGCTTACGACCAGGTGGTGATCATAGTAAAGCTTACGACCACAGACTGATCGTAGGAGGACTTACAATCAGAGGATAGGCGTAGAAAGACTTACGACTATAGGGTGGTCGTAGAAGGACTTACGACCACAGGGTGGTCATAGAAGAACTTACGACCTCTAGCTTCTCCCTTATGAATATTAAGGGGTATACTCAAGAGCCATATGACGGTATTATTATCCATAATAAGAATTACAAATAAATAATTAAATGAGGATTATTAGATCCTCGTCAACTATATTATTTCCGAGTAATTAATTGCGGCTAATTCATTACGAATATTTCACTAAGAATTAGTTAATTACGACCAAAATAGTAACGACTCACTTAATTACGAATAATTAAGTACGACTAAATTAATTATGACTAACTAATCGTGCCTAATTAATTACGATGAATTAAAAACGATTAAATTAATTATGAGTCACTAATTACGTCTACTTAATTACGAATATTTAACGAAGAATCAATTAATTAGGACAAAACAATAACGACTAACTTAATTGCGAATAATTAACTACGACTAACTAATTGCGCCTAAATAGCTACAACTATTTAACTAAGAATTCATTAATTACGACTAAATAGTATTGGCTAATTGTAGGGATATGGGTAGACTACACTAGCTAGCAATTTTAAAAATTCTACTATGTAAACCAGGAAGCCATGCAAACAAGGGATCATAGATCGTTACCACTATGCGCAGTGCAGCGAAAAAAGAGTTAGAGCAGCTTGATCCAACGTCGAGAGCGTCGATGTAGTGGTCGTAGTCGAACGTCCAACGCCCTCGGCACCGATCGTCTCCTCCAGCAATCTATCACGTTTCTTGTCTAGGTCGTGGATCGTCCTCGATTAGCGCAGCATCAACCGTAGCATTGCCTCTACGGTATCCACACGTTCAGAGGTGGAACATCGTACGTCGGTGTGCTAGCACCAACCTGCACGGCAGAGCCTTCGGGAAGATGATGGCTAGGGTTTTTGTGGAGCAATTCTTACAAACCAACAGTCCTCGCTTTGCATGCATGCGGAGGGAGCCAAGAAATGATGGATGGGATGGGAGAGAGAATCTCGCACTGAAAGCAACTAGAAGGGAGAAAGGGATATGTGAAAGCAGGAAGGGGGAGGAAAAAGACAGGGCAAAACCATGCCCTCATGGTACTGAGTCGCGCACGACCGTGCCTCTGGGGCACGGCATGCTAACGTGGTAGGCACATGGCTAGGGGGGCACGGACCAGGCGCAAGACGCACAGAGAGGCAACCACGTGGCAAGCCGTGAGCCATCCGGGCCACCAAACAACGGCAGATGACATCCGGGCGGCCACGTGGCATGTCGTGTGTCGTCCGAGCCACCAGGCAACGACGTAGGAGGTCTGGGCCACCAGGCAACGGACAAGGTGGCCTACGGGCGTGGGAGGTGCGGCATCGGCGTACATGGCGGCTTCGGGAGCATCAGTTCTCCCTGTGAACGGTGGAGATGGCCTCTGTGCCCGAGAGGAATGGTGGAGAACACATATCTCACACCAGAATGTCCGTGATGCTAAAAAATAGCATTTCACCACGTAAACTACCCGTTTTGTTAATACTGGGACCAAGAGTGCCATTTAGGGGGGGACCAGATCTTTTGGCGAAGGCCATATCTCGTATCAGAGGGGATAAGGAAGAGAGCCTTACTTTGGGTACGGAGAAAGCAATAAAAAGAAGTTCGGTATGCCCCCACGATTAATAAAGCTGGACATCCTTAAAAATAATAATAAGCTTAAGCTGGATTGCTTATCCAAATCATCAAGTACCGGTTTAGTGGATGCTTGCATCCCCTGATGGTGATGGATGGTGACCACGCACCTTTTAGCTCGATTTATGATTTTCTTTAACAAGCTAAAGTGCTAAAGTAGATCGGGAAACATAATGGGGTGTGTTTCTACCAATTCTTTTATATATGTGTGCAGATATGATCGATGCATGTTTTGGCTGTTCTTGCAGGGCAAGAAAAATCAGTGGCATGTCAATTATTGCTGACTACTCTCACTTGGGCTAAAAAGCGGAGTACTACATGCCATGGTTTGTCGGTTAAGCATTGCTCGCGGTCCACGTCCGTATCACATCAGGCCGAGTAGTGCTTCGACCTTTTGCACACAATACTTTGCTTTCTTATTGAGCACGTATTATTTTACGTAAATTACATAAGTAACAAACTTTTATAACTTTTACATTAAAGATGGTAGACGAACAACATGTCATCGTCGAATTTTTGGATCGATGAACATGTTGAACTACTTTATCTTTCTCGCCATCAACTCTGTATCTCACAACAATGTCTTATTTGCCGACAAACAAGGCAATAGGAAATAGATTGTCAAAGATCTCCATTGATGCGCAAGATCTACGCCTATATAGCGGTGTTGTTCGTCGGAAGAAAATGGGTAAGTAAAATCCGAATTTTTTTTAAATAATATTATTTTAAAAGATATTTACAAAAATAAATAGCAGCACCAAAAAAATTACAAAAATGACTCCCTGTCGCCAGTTCAGCTATCGCCAGTTGAAATGGCGACATGGACCCTCTTGCGTCCCTGTCGCCGATCCAACTATCTGTCGCCAGTTGAACTAGCGATAGCTACCTGTCGCCAGTTCAACTGGTGACAGGTACCTGAAACCTTAAACTGATTGGTCTGTTTGTGATTTTCATAGATTTTCAACGATACGAAATCTGTTAGACTCGCAATAATATTTTGTGATCTTCGTATGTTGTTCTAGTGCAGAGAATTTCTGAAGAATTTTGTGAGGACGATTGATGTATCAATGATTCATAAGTAGGAAGGTAAGTGATATTGCGATGCGCCCGGGAATTCATACACGGTGGAGAACTTTGGAGAAATGACCTCTTGCATAACACTGGTCATGTACATACACTGCATATTATGTAAGGAAACAATTGTGATTTTGCCATTACTATCAAAACTATGACAAATCACACTGATATTACATAACATTGAGCAAAACGTCATAACAGTTAATTTGTTTCAAATCAAAATGATAATTCAAAACATTGGCAATAACATATTACTATTGTTTGTGCTTTCTCGTGGTTGCGACCTCAACGTCCCCCATGTGGACTGCTTCGAGTCGGGCGACCGGATGAGGTCCCCGCGGCGACGCTCGGAATGCCGATGTCTCCTTCGTCCTGAGGATTTTTCATGGGGCATTTCTTGAAGGTGATCCCAGACTCCCTGCAAATGGATCACTTCTTCGTACGACGTCCGGCTTCTGCTTCGTCCATATTGTTCCTGATGCGCCGTACCTGTCACCGGCCAACCTTTCCCTTGAGTCTATCAATGTCCGCGGCCCAGATTAGTTGCTCCCAGGTCGGATGGCCAGTAAAATAGCCAACCACAACATAACCATACATCTCCCCACTCCAAGTTTGCACCACCGCCTCCTTGGTGAAATAATCAGAGAGGTACTGGCTAGGATGTTGCGCCACCGTCGAACATGTGGCCATGACATGGGAGCAGGGCCTATGCAGAAGAAGGGGCTTGTTGCAAGTGTATATGCAACTACCGCGGCGTAGCATGCACTCGTGGGTGACCCTCGCGCGATTAGATCGCGGCATCCTTTATCCCTGCACATTATCTCGGTTAAGCTCCTTGTGCCCATCTTGAATGCCCGGTGCATCTCACCCTTCTTGATCTTCTCGTCCATGTACTTAGTGACCATGACGGAGTAGAGTACTCTGTCATTTGCCATGGCGAGCGATGCATTGTTGCTTCTATCAACAAAGTAGTTCATCGTACTGTGGAGAATTGCCTCCACAATACCAACCAAAGGGAGGCACCTTGCGCCGTGCATGACATAGCTGTACACCTCAGCTAGATTGGTTGTCATGACACCATATCGAGAACCACCCCTGTCATGTAGTAGCGATCACTTCTCCTTAGGCTCGTGCTCAATCCAGTCCGAGAAGCATTTCACCTGCGCCCCCATCCTCCTCATCAATCTAGGAGCATCTGTGGGTAGTTGTGGCAATGCTTTGGGGGCCTGGTCAGCGCTTGGGGTGACCCTTCTCGCTGCATCTCTTCTGTGCATCTAGATCCACTCATCTAGAATCTTTCAGAGTGCTTCAAAGTTCCGCTGTTGGTTCTGGTTGCACAGCTGCTTGAACATGTTCATCAAGTCTTTATTGTGGAACTGCTTGTAGAAGTCCTCACATTCTTCAAGAACCACGACCAGCTGTCCGTGTTCTCGCTTTCGTTGAAAGCGAATGCCACGGGAAGAACTTGATTGTTTCCGTCCGTCGCTATTGTAGTCAGTATCTGGCCCATGTACATCCCAGTTAGGAATGTGTCATCTACACATAAGATTGATGCCTGAATGCATTGATGCATGGATCAAAGACGAAGAATGCTCGCTGTAGTACCCACTTATTGGCCCAATTCGGATGCGTGGCGTCTTGAATGTCAATATGACTCGGAGTTGCCCGGGGAGGTTGTGGTAGGAATCCTCGAACGTGTCGAACCTTGATTCCAGTGCTTTCTGTTTTGCCCTTCAATCCTTGGTATAGCTAATTGTGTACTGGAACCTTGCTTCAATCGCTCGAATAATGGATCGTGGCTCAAAATCTAGATTATCTATGATTTCACTGTACATGAGATTGGCGATGAAGCCTGATGACAGGTTCCGGTAGGACTGCACTGACTCAAAAACGACGCATATGTGAGGGACCACTATAGAGAACTTCTAGTAGGTGTCCCACTTAGACTGAAATGCATGCATTTACCAATGGCATCCCTCTATGCCGCACTTCACGTCGTAGCATTTTGGGGTAGACTTGACGACTGTGAATGTATGTCGCACCAACAAAGCCCAAAATTTGACCACCTCTTGCATGACTTCCTAGCATTTGTACATAGCTCCTTGCCTGACCTCGCTCTGGTTGTACTCCCACGGCACACGGGAGCCTTCGTTGACGATGAAATTGTCGAACTGGTATGTGTTCCACTCGGATGGAATCGCCTACTAGTCCACATCATCCTCATCATCCGAACCTTTATCTTCAGACAATGCCATGTAGTCTCGGTCTTCGAGATCCATCCTTTGCACTACGGCTTCCACCTCCTCACCCTCGTCAGCAAGACCACTAGCTTGTCTGACTGAAGGAGCTACTTTCGTAGGGTCTTCATCGACAAAGATCGGCAACCGGAGCTTCACCATTGTGTGCGCTTGTTTGTGGCTAGAGTCCCCGACTTCTTCTTCGGCGTTAGCACCCCCTTCTTGTTCAGCCGTGGATGGAGGAATGGTTTGGCATATGCCTGGGCCAGAAGGACCAATTTCCACCATCCCTCCCTCGTCATGCGTACATATGACTGCCATGAATTTGTTCCCTTCAACTGCACTAACTCCTAATATGTGGGATGTGCTGCCCGCGGGGCAAGACAGCTCAATCTCAGATCATACACATCACGATCCATTTGGAATGTGTGGAACAACCACCGCATCACAACACCCCATGTACGTTGCTCTGGTCTTGGTAGGGGCACGGTCGCCGATTGAAAATAACGCAAATCAATCCCCTCGGTACCCTCCATAATAGTCCCCTAACCATAGTAAATTTTGAAATTTGCGACGTTGGACATATTTGACGCACTGCACTATAAAGAATATTTTCACGATTAACCACATATCTAAAACTAGACTACCCACCGAAAAGTATTATGTAAAACATACTGTACTACGTAACCGTACATATAAAACTATGTAATCCATTCGGTTCAAAAAATTACCCGAGAGGTGGGCAACCGGACGGGCAGCGCTTCGCTAGTTTCTCTCCTATCTCTTCTCTCCTCTTTTTTATGAATAAAAGTGAGTCCTGTGCCAAATGTTAGGGTTTCAAGAGGTTTTTATAGGTTCATGCTTCCCTGTCGCTATTTGAACTAGCGACTGCTGCATGTCGCCATTTTAACTGGCGATAGCTACTTGTCACCATTTGAACTGGCGACAGGGAGATGTCGCCAGTTGAACTGGCAGCATGACCCTATGTCGGTTGGTGTATTTGTGATTTTCGTAGATTCTGAACGGTACGAAATATGTTAGCGATACGCCAGGTAAAAGGTAAGTTATATTACGATGCGCTAGAGAATTTTGTGAGGACGATTGAGGTATTAATGATTCATAAGTAGGAATGTAAGTTATATTGCGATGCGCTAGAGAATTCACACATGGTGCACAATATTAGAGAAATGGCACAACGATAACAACACGACAGTTGATCCGACAAGAGAGGTTACATGGCACGCAGCCTAACGAACCAAGGACGGTACACGCATGCCTTTAGAGAATTAGAAATACATGGGACATATGGACGAAGAGGGTCGGACTACTGTGTGGACCGGGGACATTTGCCCTTCCTTGCGAGCTCGACGTTGTACTCCTCGCCGGCCCCCTTGGCCTCGGCCACCATTTCCACTTTTTCTCGTGCTCCCTCTCATGAGCCTCATGCTCTTGGCGCCTGCACGCCTCTAGATGGGCCTGCGTCTCCCTCTGGATACGCTGGTTGTGCTCTTCGGTGCGACGCTCCTCCTTGATTCTCTTGCGGTCCCTGTTGGCATCCCACTCCTCGCAGTCGAGAGTCCACTGGTAGTGTGGGTGGATCTGTAGGTCAATCCACTTGCGGTAGCCACGTAGCGGATCCTGGGACTACGAGTAGACGAGAGAAGTTGTTATTGCAGACTTTCAGAGAAATGGTAGGGGAACATACTGCTACCTGTCTTTACTGGCTACCAAAAGCGGCTCGTGTCCCAACGGCGGTTGGGATATTCGCAGTAGTAGTTCGCGCAACCCTAGTAACGCATGCCCAGGGCAAGCTGGTGCTTGAACTTGAAGAACTTGCATCTGTCCCTGCACCAACAGAAGGGCGATGTCTCCCCCTCGGGCGGGTGTTACGGCGAACGCTCGGTTGGGATGTTCTGGTACGGGTTGCTACTACGGGGGGCGGCGTCATTGCGGGGAGGTAGCCTCCTGGCACGCTCCATTTGTTCCTCCTGGGCCACATACTCCCTTTGCATTTCGCGGATCTCCTCCTAGCGCTTGTCCATCTGAGCGAGATTGTGTTGAAGTCTAGATGCAGGAGAACCCAACATGGAAGGGGTAGTACTTATATACCGAGCCGGCGCTGCGTACGCGACTGAATTGTAATTCGGCTGAGGGAAAGTCGCGTCCACGAGGCAGCGGCCTTGACTCGTGGGGTCACGTCGCTGCGCAAAGCTAACCCGTCAGATCACGTCGCTGCGCAAAGCTGACTCGTCGGGTCACATCACTCCGCAAAGTAAGGGGGAGTGAAGGCGTAGAAAGAGGGTGGTGTGGGGTATCCCGATGCATAATCATACACGTGGTCGCGGTTTTCAAGATTAAAAGAGACACCGAAACACGAGACTAGCATAATAATAGTTGTACAGAAATTAATATTTACATGGCATGACTGATATTTGTGAAGGGATACGGGTAGGCTACGATAGCAACAATTCAAAATTTCTACCACGTAAACCAGGAAGCCAAGCAAGAAGATGATCACAGATCGTTACCACTAGACGCGCAGAGCGGCGGAAGAAGTGTCGAGCGGCTGGTCCGACGAAGAGCGTCGATGTATCGATCAGAGTCGATCGTCCGGCGTCCAAAGACGTTGATGCACGATGGTCGTGGTCGATCGTCCGGTGTCCTCGTGAGTTGATCATCTCCTCCAAAGACCTCTAGTTCCTTGCGGAGATCGCAGATCGCCCTAAGCGCAACAACGAGAAGCGCCTCTATGGTATCCACACGCCCGTGGAAGGAATAACCGTGCGCCGGTGTGCTAGCACCATCGCACGGCAAGGCTCTCAAGAAGATGGCGGCTAGGGTTTCAGAGGGCAACTCGTGTCAACTCCCTCCTCCCAACAGCCTCATGCATCTCCTTATATAGTGCCCCGTGATGGATCCTATCCAAACACGTTTACGAATTGTATTCGTACTGGTTTGTTCCAACCCGTTAAGTGTGTGACCCGTGAGGTTCATGTGTAGTTCGGTTATGACTCGGAAACCCTTTCCGGCCACGAGTCGTAGCGGTTCCTAGCAGGACATAACGATTCCCGAATACACACAAATTATATGGGACGAACCTTAATGCAATATGATCTACGACTGTGTCCTCATCACTTACGACACTGGTCCTATCTCTATACGACGATTCAGATTTGATCATGACCAACTCGTAACTCCTTACGACTTGGTTTCGACCACTCTATGATTACGCTCGACCGCCTACGACTTGCTTGTATCTCCATACGACAAATCAGTGGTCGGGTCGAACTGCTTAACCTACTCATGTATTCTCCCTTTGCCTCACGATATCTGGTTGAACTCCGGTGAGATGTTGTGTCATCCATGGACTGTTCAATGCTTTCTCGATCGAGTATCGGATAACCTTATGTGGTCGAACTCTTCGACCACCAGTGGCATGGCCATGCACTTTCTTTATCCGACCACTTCGAGGGGCCCAGAGATATCTCTCCTGTTATGTTAGGAGGGGCAAATCCCATATCCGACCAGTCACATCCCTCTGCATGTTTCATAGCATACCCGAAAGCTACCTTTATAACCACCCATTTACGAGCAGCGTTTGGCAACCCCTAAGAGTGCTATTACACATGTAGGAAACCATCCGATCTCGTGTCTAAGGATTATACATTATCATTGCTTGAGACCAACTAACGACACATAGAATCATAACAATCTCAATAGTGTCTCAAGGTGGGTCTTATCCAACACCATGTTCTCTAACACGTGTCCACATTATTGATTCGATATCCCTATATCCATGACCGGTGAAACGTGGTCATCAATCAAAACATGTCTTTGGTCGAGAGTCACTAGTGTTCACCAAAGTGTCTTTCGACCAGGGATACTTTTAGAACGACATCATCATAAGTTAAAAAGAGCTTCACCAACAAGTCACATACTCGTTAATCTTCATGACTGATGATTCATTCAAGGAACAAGATAACATATTATCAAATATTGTGAACATAATGAAATATAATCATCTCTATGATTGCCTCTAGGGCATATTTCCAACAATTTGGAGGAATAAATATCTACTAGCGGCCCCCTCTTGGGGCGCACTCCGCGTGTCGCCCTTGGCCTCACCTGGCGATGGTCCGATTACGTCAGAGGATCAGGCTGCCTCACTACTCGACCGACGTGAGTAGCATGAGCTGGTGTCGCGAGAGGGGGGGAGGGGGGGTCCTGCGTCGGTTGGATCGGTCCCGAAGCATCGTGCAGTTGAGAAGCCCCTATGGAGAATTGGGTGTCACGCTGGTCCATGAAGAAGTCCCCGAGGTGTGTCTCGTCGTGCGACAATGAATCGTCCTCCCAAGTCGGTGGTTGATCTGTGACTCCGACGAAGGCGTGCCCCGACGACTCTGCGTACTTGTGCCCCGCGTACGGGTGGAGCTCAGGACTTGCAAGAGAAGATTGCCATTAGTAACTAGTGGGGTTCAAAATAAAGAAGCATTACGTTACGCACATAATCATGGCGAAAACCACAAAAAAGGACCTTGCGCAAGCAAGCAAGGTCGTCATACCTGGTGGCACGAAGCCGTGCCCCGATGACTCTGCGTACTCCTGCCCCGCGTGTCGGTGGAGCACATGACCTGCAAGAGAAGATTGGCGTTAGTAACATGTGCAATTCGAAATAAAGAAACAGAAGTGAATGCCTCATGCTCACCTCCAAAATGTTCCGTGGTGTTCCCCCCACGGTGCCACGACGACACGCCCGCCACGCCCGGGGCAGGAGCCTGTGGCTGTGAACCACTGTAAGATCGAGGTGGCCGACTAGAGGGGGGGTGAATAGGCGTTTTAAAACCTTTAGGCTCTAAAAGTGATTTCTAATGCGGAAGCTAATACAAATACGGTTTTGCACAATTAAAGCCTAAATCAACTAGGTTCCCCTAAGTGCACCAACAATACAAGTCTATTGATAAATAACAATTAAGCATATGACTTGTAAGCTAATCAATTCAAGCAAGGTGAATAGCACAATGAACAATTTGCAATCATACACAATGAATAAACAATTTAATACAAGGTATATAAATTGCACAATGTAAAGCAAGCATTCATACACAATGAATGTAAATGCAATAGTAAGGCACAAGGATGCAAACCACAATGGACACGGTTATGTTTCTTGTGGTGAATCGGAGACTTGCGGTCTCCCTAATCCACGTTGAGGGAAACCCAAACTAATTGGGCCGGCTCCACGAATTAAGCCTTCCTCCGAGGATCAAACACCTCGCTCCACTTGGGTTGCTCTTTCCTCCACTCCGGAGATAGCGAGCACCACGCCACTCACAAACCGCCCGGGTCTTCTCACAATCTTCTTTGAGAAGCTCACCGGCACAACGACGCCACCACGCCGTCTAGGTGTCGGCAAACACTAAGAGTAACAAGACTCTAACTCTCACTTGAACCAATCAAGTGTCAAAGCTCTATGGATACGAAATCCACAACCTAAGGCAACACATGCACTTAGGGTTTGCTCTCTAACCTCACTAAGTGCAACACATGCACAAAAGAGTATGAGAGGCTTGCACTAGCTCAATAGAACTCAAGGGGCACCAAAGAACTCTCCCTCACACGGCCAAGGTGGGTATTTATAGCCCACACACAAAAACTAGCCGTTGGGAGAAGTTTGTCAAAACTTCAGCGAGGTCGGACTAACCGCAGCAAAAGCCCGGTCATCCGCACACCCTCCAACGGTCGAAAACTAGCCGTTGGGACACGGCCGTCCGATCGAGCAGTAAAGTCCCGGTCAGACCGCTCTGGCCGGTCGACCGCTCAAAACACGCCGGTCAGACCGCTCGAGCAATTTTCGAAAAGTCGCTCTCTGGAAAAAAGCTGACCGGTCGATGACCCGCAAGGCCGTCGATCCAAGACTCATAATCGCGGTCGAGACAGTAGGCATATGGGCGGTCGACCTTGCTTTCAAGCCGCGGTCATCCGCACCTGAATTTCAGCACAGGCGACACTCGAAAAACGGTCATAACTTTTGACTCGATGTCGGAATTGAGTGATCTTGGACTCTATGGAAAGCTTATTCAGAGGGCTACACAACCCTCCTATTTGATTTGATCTCAAACACATTTTGATCAAATCAAAAGCACAACTCAAAGAGCCACTACCTTGGTCTAAGTCCAAACAATTTGCAACAAGTAATCTTAGACCATGCCAAAGGAAAATGCATGAATCCCAACAATTTGCAAAACACATTTGCAAACTTAGATCATGCCACAAGGAGTAGGTACATGGACTTCAACCATTTGCAAAGCACATTTGCAAAGTATAGTCTCATGCTACAAGGATTATCCACGAGCCACAACTATTTGCAAAACACATTCGCAAATATTGGCAACATGTTAAGGTGAGCTAGAGCAAACACAATGAGCTATCAACACATGACTAACTCAAGCTACTAGTCAAAGACCCTCTTAATAGTACGGCAACCTATACTAGCAATCCGGTCTCCCAACCAAACACCGAGACCGTAAAAGACTAGGAACACATCCTTAGCCCTAGCTAGTCATACCTTTGCCTTGCAAACACTTGAAGCTTGATGACGCACATCCTCACTTCAAGTCCGGGTTCTGACTTGATATGCATCAACTCATGATGCATCCTTCACTTGACCTTCATCAACACATGATGAAGCTTTACTTCGGATCTTGACTTGATGCTCATCAACACATGATGACATCTTCCATCCCGAAGTCTTGATATGCATCAACACATGATGCACTCTTCACTTGACATCCATCAACTCATGATGGGTCTTCACTTGACTTGATGATCAACACATGATCATCTCTTCTTGACTTGATGACTATCAACACATGATGTCATCCCAAGTCATCAACCACCGAACATAACCTATTCATCCAACTCATGGAAAATGTTAGTTCCACGATATGATTATCATTAATTACCACAACATACCATTAACTCATAATGGCGGGACAAGATACCACAATCTTTCCTCATTGGTAATTGATGATAACCACTTCAATAGCAAATAATTGAATAGAGTTTGGTATGAGTATATAAGCACTATATAAGTTATATATACTCAACATGAGTGTATCTGAACTACACAAGTCATATTAACTCAAGAATACATGAGCATATATAAACTACATAAGTCTCATATACTCATATGAATATATTAACTACACAAGTTAAACATATTCAGAGATATGTGAGTACACATGAACTACACAAGTTATGTTCTACTCACATATAAGTATATATAGACTACACAAGTCTTATACACTTTTATGAATAGATTAACTACATAAGTTAAACATATTCAAGAATATGTGAGCACACATAAACTACACAAGTTATGTTATACTCACATATAAGTGTATATAGACTACACAAGTCATATATACACACTTGAATATACTAACTACATAAGTTATATATATTCAAGAATATGAGCATATATAAACTACATAAGTCTCATATACTCATATGAATATATTAACTACACAAGTTAAACATATTCAGAGATATGTGAGTACACATGAACTACACAAGTTATGTTCCACTCACATATAAGTATATATAGACTACACAAGTCTTATACACTCTTATGAATAGATTAACTACATAAGTTAAACATATTCAAGAATATGTGAGCACACATAAACTACACAAGTTATGTTATACTCACATATAAGTGTATATAGACTACACAAGTCATATATACACACTTGAATATACTAACTACATAAGTTATATATACTCACATGAATATATTAACTGCACAAGTTAAATATATTCAAGGATATGAGTATATACGAACTACACAAGTTATATATATACTCATATGAATATATTAACTACACAAGTTAAATACATTCAAGAATATATGAACTACACAAGTCTCATATACTCATATGAATAAATTAACTATGCAAGTTAAATATATTCAAAGGACATGTTTCAAAGTAAAGATCCCAATTGTATATGGACAAGGAAATATGGATCAATACTAATGAAACCACAAAACATAGATTGAGCTCCCCCTAAATGTGTGCATACACAAATGTGTAATGGAAACATATGCACATATTCAAGTTAGACTTTTGGTGGAGTTCAACCTATATTTTGGATCCGAGGAATGCAACAAAATATATGAATACAAAGTAGAATGCATACCTCTTTTGATCTTTATATCCAAACGAGACTAAACATGATATAACAAATAGAAATGTTAGTCTCACAAATAGATTCATCATTATGAATGCATACCTGTTTGGATTTTCCTTTTGTTTATCCAATGAATTGGATTTGTCATTAATCACATGCATGCCTTCATGATTATTACCTTTATATCCAAATAAGACTACACAATATGTATATCAATGAAAGTGTTAGTCTCATAATTAGATTTGTCATTAATCACCAAAACCCCATTAACATATAATGGTAGGTCTAGATTCTTCAACCACCTCGGTTGACCCCTCGTCCTCGCACTGGTTGGTCCACCGGGTCCCATGGCATGCAACAAGTCGTGATCTGGATGCCTTGTCTCGCGGCCTCCATGATCCGCTACAGGACCCCTCTAGTGTCCTCCAGTGTCATCTGCTACGCGGAGGCTGCCAACTCGAGAACCTCCCGGTGTAGATCCATCTGCACAAGTAATGAACAAGTTGGAAACCTAAATCTGGCAAATTAAATATGAATTAAGGACCGTTCAATACGTACGAAGCGGTGGAAAGCGAAGTCCGGTTGGGTGGGGTACATGTTGGATGTCGCAGCCTCGTGTCGTGGTGGGTCGACCACGACCCGAACGCAACGAAGCCTTGTTCGACTAGCGTACCACTACATGTACTCCTCGTACTTCTCGAGGTCGTAGGGAGCATCCGTACACTGGATAAAGTCGCCGTACACACCGCTCCAAGCCTCAACCCAAGAGGACATCTTGTCCAACCAGGATATCGTGCCACGTACTCCCTTCCTAGTGTACTTGTGGACGGCAAGACGATTATTTGGTCGGCACGTAATGCACATTGTACGAAAGAAATAAAGCGTTAACTTACGCATGGATGTGTGCTGGCACCCGCATCCCCCCCAAGGGGTTGGGACCTCATGTCACAGACCGAACTGGCGCATGACCCACTGCACCTGGTACTACTCCACGAAGACATCATGCACCAAGGCCCTCCTCGTGTACCAGTACACGTAGTCTCGTGTGCACAGGCTCGACAGTCCTTCGGGAGCGCACGTTTGCACCCTCTCCTGAGTGTACGGTGTCCAGATGACGCGGTTATCTATCAGCTGATTGGACATCGTAACGTACTCCGGGTAGGACCCCTGTGAAGTGATCGGCGTGTAGGTGACCTGTGGAATAGAACACCAGAAACATAGCACACGAAATTGTGATTACAAATGAGAAATAATAAATGATCATGAAATTAACCCGTCGGTGGCACCACACCGTGCCCATGGTTGGCTGGTCCACGTCGTTGTCCTGTGTGTACAAGCTAACCGCGTACGCTCCCAAGTTCAGTTGTGGTCGTTCGATCTAGAAGCGCTCAAAGGACCACATCTGCAAAAGGAACGGGCATCTGGAGAGGATGGAGCTATCCTGGGCATGGTAGCACGCTGCGCACAAGATCGCAAAGACGTCGCAAGACAAAGACGGCCGGACCCAGCGAGGGCTAGATATCGGCCACCGGCAAGTCCGCCAGCTCATGTGTGTACCAGACGTAGTGCTTGTCGACGCTGTCGCTGTGGGCCCCCAGGAACATAACCCACCCAAACAGCCACAACAGGTAGGCCTCGAAGTGCCTCCTAACAAT
This sequence comes from Phyllostachys edulis, assembly GCA_036346405.1. Classification (NCBI taxonomy): domain Eukaryota; kingdom Viridiplantae; phylum Streptophyta; class Magnoliopsida; order Poales; family Poaceae; genus Phyllostachys; species Phyllostachys edulis. The sequence continues at coordinate 51,468,468 of CM070552.1, forward strand.
GACGTCCCCTGCGTTCTCTGCCATACGCTCAGGCTGCAAGAAGATATGTACATGTCAGCAAAGTTCATATATGAATTGATGTGAGAGGACAATAGTTACGAAGACTTGCGTAGAACTGGCAGATCTGTCTCAACGTCGCCCGTAGGTCGCTAAACTCCGGTACTGCCACGGACGGCGAAGACATCGTGGAACTCGCTAGAGGTCCGTCGCGCCACGCGGGTCGGATGTCGACGCCGCCATAGGAAGCGGTCGCAGGCAACCCGGTCAGGAAGGAGACGTCCTGAAGGGTCGGCGCCATCTCCTCGCACGGAAGGTGGAACGTGTGCGTCTCTGGCGTCCAGCGATCAACCAACGCCGTCAGTAGGACCCGGTCATATGGAAAACGCCTAGACGTATCATTAGGACCGGTCCTGGTCGTCCTCCCACATCGTCTCCACCATCCTCGCTAGTGGAAGGAGGCCTACCTCTCTTATCCTGCGTCGAAACGAGTAAGAACAAACGTGACTGCACGCAAAGTAGTCAGACCGCGATGAGTGCATGAAAGTCAGAACTACACGTACCTCAGAACCCAGTATGGGTGCTGTCAACATGCCCTGATGGGCGTGCGTAGTCGCAACGCGCCAAGCTCAATCGGTGCCTCACCCTTCGGGTGCAGCATGGTACTGAGGCGGCTACAGTGATGCGCGTCAATCACCGAGTCAAGCAACTCGTAATGGCCTGCGTTCGCCGTACCTACAAATTAAGTGCATGCATTGTAAAGACAACGAAACATGTACAAAAACCAAAATTCCTACTTTAAAAATAATTTTCGGCGTTAACACAATTATTACATACAAAAATGTAAGTCAAATTTAGGCTACTCAGCAATTTAAACATATTTGTAATAGGGTCTTCCAATTTAAAGGATATTTTTCAATATTTTTCAAGTGCAAATATAAACAATAAACAAAGTTCTTCCTATTTTTCCAGTTTCATTGTTTAAAATTAATTTTCGACATTAACAATATAATTACCACGCACAAATAGGAAGCTAAATAAAGTCGAGATTATTTTTTTTACATATTTCTAATAGGCGTCTTCATATTTCTACTGATTTATCATAAATCGTTTGACTGCTGTAAAATTCATAACATGTGTACGACGAACTACACTATATACAACTCAAATAATGTAGTACATGATTTGACAACAATTATCTAATCTACTAAATTCTACTTAACTCTATGTCGCTATTCTACTTAATTCTACTTGCTATTCTACTCGCTATAGCTCAAATGATGTACTTAATTCTACATAATTTGACATAGTGTACAAAGTTGCAAAAAAAATATACCTCCAAGATGGCCGGTCGACCGGATCTGATGCTCTATCAATCTCTCTCCTCCGCGACGAACTAGCTGAGCTTCGCTACCTTTCTACTCTCCCTATCCTCCTCTTTTTTGTTTTTTCTGGAATTAAAAGTTTTGAAGGATTTTTTTGGGCATTTTATAGATAGCATCCTGTCGTAGTTCAATTGGCATGCGAAGTCGTCGTCGATTCAACTAGCTACGAAGATCACTTCATCGCCGCCACGACATGTAGTCGGACTGGCGATGTGGGGTCAACAGGTCCTCGCCGCTGATTGACGATAGCTATCTATCGCCAGTTGAACTGGCACAGATAGCCATTTTTGTAATTTTTTAGGGTAGCTATTTTTTTTGTAATTATCTTTTAAATTAATATTATTTTTAAAAAAATCAATAAAATCCGGCTAAAAACTCGTTGGAGAAGAGCAAAAATAGAAAATTTAATCTACTAACAAAAATCGAAGATATTATAAAAACAAAAAATACTTCTGGAAAAATCAACAGGTCTTCGCCCACTCGACGCCGGTGAGAAAACCGGAGAAGAGGGGAGAGAGACCAGTGGAGGGACGACTTCGACGGGCGGGTAGGGTTCCTCCGAGACTCGGTTCGATCTTTTGAGTTGGTACCTGCGTCGGTACTAAAATGCAATCTAGCTACAAAATCTGAGCTGTAATTGATCGCGACAGGTAAAAATGTAGTATTACTATTGCGTTGTCCATTTTTAGATCGGTGCTCTCGACCGATCGACCGCGATCGGTGGCTCCGCAGCAGCGCGCGCGCGCGCTCCGCAGACAACCTCCACGAATGTACGTACGACCGCGCCCGTGTGCGTGTGATAACCCGTGCACCACGCCGCTGGCACCCGAACGCGGCAAATCTCACCCGCCCGTGCGGCCGTGTGAGGTGGAGCGCTGCACTCGTTTCGGTCGGTGGATCACCGGTCTGGTACTATACCACGCGCGACGGCCGGTGCCGCATGGAGGAAAGTGTGAGTGGTACGTGGACAGGTACGCCCGCGTGCGGGCGCGGCAACGCCGGCCGCTCGAGTCGATTGGAATCGTCGACAGTTGCGGTTCGATTCCCGCATGGTCGCATATTCCCGCCCAGGAGGCCAGGACAGAAAAAAAGAGGAGCCTAAACGTCTTGCACGCCCAACCCATGACGACGTCAATGGGTTTAGTTAACTGGGCGTCTGGGCCATACGCTGGCCCTGATGCATCTAATGAGGGCTAGTGTCACGACCGCGTCGCAATTCGCAGCCCAGGAGGTTTGGATCATACTAGTGCTACGTTCGTCCCCTCTCAAAAAAAAAGAGTGCTACGTTCGTCCCCTCTCAAAAAAAAAGAGTGCTACGTTGCTGCACATCTGAAAAGAAAAAAAAACAAAATACCACGTTGTTGCAATTTTGTTTCCTCTTTTTTTCTTGCTTTGATCTTGAAAATCCATATGGAGGCATATTGAGGTTCAGAAAACATATTACACGTGGTGACGCAGAGTATATGCAGGCATATTGAGGTTCAGAAAACATATTACATAGCGGAAACAGTTTCTGAACGAAAGAAAACACCTCACAAAAAATAAAAACAGGAAACACTGAATCCATATGGATTATGCGTGCATGTAAATGGATGTTTTAGTCACCTCGCATAATACAAACTTCTTGGGTTCATGGGCAGTTTCTCACCTTTCTCTGCAGGATACCCAGTACCTGTTTCTATTTCAAAACCACTGGTAGATAGTCCACCAAGAAGGCTGTCCGTCTCCGTCTCCGTCTCCGTCTTGAGTCGTACCCAGGGATGCAGCGAAAGCTTCCTCAACCTGTTGAGCTCACCCGCGATTTCTCTCATCGAGGGCCTATTGCTGCCGCACATATCAAGGCATTGCTTAGCCAGCTCTGCGAGTCCTATGAGCAATTCCATCCTCTCTTGGCCTTTCACGTGGCTCAACAATACTGCATCAAGATTGTTTTCCTTCATAGCAGACAGGAAAATCGATGACAAGGTTCTTTGCGCCTCAGGTCCTACGAGTTTCAGTGGGACCTGGCCGGTGAGGATCTCCAGAAGGATAATTCCAAAGCTGTAGACATGCTTTTGTCCGTTAATTGGCATGTTTGCATGTACTCAGGGTCGAGGTAGCCACAAGTACCTTGAACCATTGTGACAAACTGCTCTTTGTCGGATGGGGCTAGTATGGAGGCTCCAAAGTCTGACACTTTGCCCATGTAGTTGTCGTCAAGAAGGATGTTGGCAGATTTTACATCACCATGGAGAACTGGGGGAGATGCATACGAATGTAGAAAGTTTAGTCCTTCGGCCGCTTCATGAGCAATCCTTAAGAGAGAGTTGAAAGAGATTTGCAATGCTTGGTTCATGCCATGGATAAGTTCGAACAGCGTGCCATTTGGGATGAACTCATAGACTAGCACAGGAACTTCCACCTCAAGGCAACAACCCAGAAGTTTCACAATGTTCTTGTGATTGATTTGGGAGAAAATGATAATTTCCTGACCAAATTCCTTATTTTGCCTTTCGTCAATCAGTGCACATCTTTTAATTGCAACCGGCATGTTGTCCTTGACTATCCCTTTATAGACCGTACCATGACCTCCTTTTCCAAGTATTTTGCTCGTATCAAAGTTGTTTGTGGCATCAATGAGTTCAGCTTCTGTGAGTACTGTGAAAGCAAGACCTTTCTCCAATTTCGTCCTCTCAAACAAAATCAACCCTCCATGTTGGCGAAAATGCTCCTGCTTAATTTTGTTCAGTTTTCTCTTTTGAAGAATCATGTGTCCGCAGAAGGCGATGATCATGAGAACAAGAAAGCTGACTGTAACTCCTGCATAACGACATCAAATAAGAGCACTGTGTTGGATTAATTTTCCGTTATGTGGACCTACATGAGTTTAATATATATTAGCTATCTATTTTGGTTGGCTCAAAAGTATAAAGCGATCAAATAAAGTATTTATTAAGAGCCGAGTATCTTTTAAGGATAAATATGGACTTGGATTTTAAATATGTGCAGAGACTTATTTGGAATATATCTTTAAACCTTGTGCAACTAGCTTTCTGAGAGCAATAATCATACAATCAAATCTTAGCTTTATGCTGATTTTAAGTGTACACTTATTGTGTTTGATGAGCATATTGTTCCTTTTAAATGACTTGATTGATTTTCTTGCTGGAATTAATTATGATTATTTGCTAATATTGCACATGTTGAGCATATTATTCATTTTAAATGACATGGAGATACTTCATATGTATATGTTAATTTGGGACACTTGCAATCCATTTTATTGCATATGTAACTTATATAGATAGCAAGTAAGCGAGATGGCAGAGGCACCGTCTTCACCGCCGTCACCGACGCCGCAGATGGCAGAGGCGCCGTCTTCGCCGCCTAATGCATCTGGATTTCCGTCGACGATAATGATACGTAAGCGAGATGGCAGAGGAAAATCGAAAATGCCTGCGGGCCGACTGATCATCACGGAGGTCAGTGACTTTGGGGTCCCTCTGCGTCCCAAGAGATCGATGGCAGATTAGGACCATCTGTGGGATACTTGCAAGGAACGGGTCTCCATCACCACACCAAGCCGAAGTCTCGATTTAAAGAACAGAGAGGCGCTACTGCGACGTAACTTTCAAGCAAGTTCACTATCCCAGAAGCAGACATGGCACGCGTGGAACGGACGGCGTTGCTCTCGATGGATAAATCGTGGAGGACCTTCAAGAGCATTCTTGTCACGAAGTACGTGAACACGAGTGAGACGCCCTTTCGCGAAGTATGAATTTTTGACACGGGAAACATGGGACACCTTTGTGGCTATAAAGACGACGGTCAAATTTAAGGAGCAAAGTGTGGCGCACAAAGCTCTCCAGACACGAAACACTCACCAAGACAGACTCTCGGCACTGGTATGCGGTAAATACGAGGAATGGGCGGCGGAGGAGGAGAACGCAACCGAGCCATTTCCTGATATCACAGACCCGTGTTCCCTAAGCTAGTTAAAAGTGAGGGCAAAAGTCTCCTCTTCGGGCAGCATCTCTAAATGACTTAACTGATTTATATTTGATTATGTTAATTTGGTCCTCCCTCGTGCCTTGTCTGTTGATCTTCTCGGTGGTTTTGAGTACCATCACCGTTTTGAGTATTTCAACATATTGTGCACTGTCTCTTTGCACATATATATATATATATATATATATATATATATATATATATGTGTGTGTGTGTGTGTGTGTGTGTGTGTGTGTGTGTGTGTGTGTGTGTGTGTGTGTGTGTGTGTGTGTGTGTGTGTGTGTGTGTGATGTGCTAGTTGAAATATGTGATCTGTGACTAGTGGGTTCTTTGATCTGCTCGGTGATGAATTGTCATAGAAAATAAAATTGAATGTGAATTGGTATATAGATTAAGCCTTGAGTTGCGATTGTCTAGTGATTCCTATCACTCGAGCAATTTATTTCAACCCGTTATACCTCATTGCCTCGTAGCTCTATCATTCAATTCTTCTTGTTGTTCTGTATCTTTTCAATGCCTTCTTTCTTTTCAGTGCATAGGTTAAGTTGAGTAAATTTGCTTGAATCTGGTTGATTCGAATAGCAAGTTGTAAATTGAACTCAAGGCCTAATATATAAATTGTCATATTCAATTGATGATTACATTGGACATAAGCGCTGTGATGGCCAAGGTTAAACCTTGTGCAACTAGCTTTCTGAGAGCAATAATCATACAATCAAATCTTAACTTTATGCTGATTTTAAGTGTACACTTATTGTGTTTGATGAGCATATTGTTCCTTTTAAATGACTTGATTGATTTTCTTGCTAGAATTAATTATGATTATTTGCTAATATTGCACATGTTGAGCATATTATTCATTTTAAATGACATGGAGATACTTCATATGTATATGTTAATTTGGGACACTTGCAATCCATTTTATTGCATATGTAACTTATATAGATAGCAAGTAAGCGAGATGGCAGAGGCACCGTCTTCATCGCCGTCACCAACGCCGCAGATGGCAGAGGCGCCGTCTTCGCCGCCGTCACCGACGCCGCCTAATGCGTATGGATTTCTGTTGACGATAATGATACGTAAGCGAGATGGCAAAGGAAAATCGAAAATGCCTGCGGGCCGACTGATCATCACGGAGGTCAGTGACTTTAGGGTCCCTCTGCTTCCCAAGAGATCAGTGGCGAGATTCCGAACCATCTGCGGGATACTTGCAAGGGAACGGGTCCCCATCACCACACCAAGCTGGAAGTCTCTGACGAAAGAACAGAGAGGCGTGCTGTGGACAGAACTTTCAAGTAAGTTCACTATCCCAAAAGCAGACATGGCACGCGTGGAATGGACGGCGTTGCTCTCGATGGATAAATCGTGGAGGACCTTCAAGAGCATTCTTGTCACGAAGTACGTGAACACGAGTGAGACGCCATTCGCGAAGTATGGATTCTTGACACGGGAAACATGGGATGCCTTTGTGGCTATGAAGACGACAGTTGAATTTGAGGAGCAAAGTGTGGCGCACAAAGCTCTCCAGACACGAAACACTCACCCGCACAGACTCGGCACCGCTGGGTACGCGGGTAAATATGAGGAATGGGCGGCGGAGGAGGAGAACGCAACCGAGCCATTTCCTGATATCACAGACCCGCGTTCCCTAAGCTAGTTAAAAGTGAGGGCAAAAGTCTCCTCTTCAGGCAGCATCTCTTTCACAAACCCGACAGACTAGGAAGTGTCCCAACGTGTGGTAAATATGTCGAATTATCTGGTTGTTAATAAGTCCATAACTTCATAGTGTCTATAATAACATGATGACCTCTTGTAGCGTGAATTTACTGCCCAAACGTCCCAAGGCTCCTTCCAAGCAGATAGGGAGAAGGATATACTATCTACGGCCTTGGAAAACAAGGAGCACCCGGGTCGCACGCGAGGCCTTGGGGTTCACGTACCTTGGAGTCATGGATTCACAGACGACTACTGCACGTATAGGAGTAGGAAGAGATCCAAGGCCGAGCGCGAGGACCGGTTGGTACAGATGATTACTGAAAAATTTGAAGGAAATCTAGCAGCATTGCAGGATCAAATGAATCAACTCCTGAGCCAGTTGCAAGCCGCCCTTGTTAATTTGGAAGCCAGTCCTGCTTGACATCGGAGTAGCGTCGTGTCCACGCATAATTTTGAACTTTACGACGTCCAATTACTGATAGACGACATCAAGGTAATGTACATCTATGGAATGCACCAAAGATAGACCTATAGGACACCTTAGCTAATTGCGTATCGTCTTGTAGGGGCCGACGCCCTGCAAGCTCCAAGTGAGAATGGTTGGGTCTATTTCGCTGATTTGGGACGGGATGGTGTACCCAAACCAGAAGGGCAAAGGCAAAGACGGTACCACCGGGCGCAGGTTACGCCAGGTCCGTGGATATGGTACATGATAATTTCATAGCCGTCCCACTGGAGATTCGCCCAAACGAATACATCAAAACAATAGGGGATACCGTGCACACTTTTATCCAGTGGCCCAAGAAGGACATCACCGACCCAAAGAAGGCTAACGATCTCGACACGACCATTCCTTTCCAACGGACCTCGATGACTCCACCTCATATTTTGCCTCGTATAGGCCACCTCATCGGTTCCGTGGAGAAGATGCCGAAGGAACAAGAAAAGCGTACCGCCGTATTGGTTCTCGTGTCGTCTCGCAGGAAGACGCTGCCAGTCATGAAGGCCAAATCGAAATCAATGAACATTAAGGTGCCTCCCAAGTCCGGGAAGCCCGGGACGTCCGGGAAATACTCCATCGAAATCAAGCAGTTCGACCACAAGATACTCTACCGATATGCTTGTCAGGCTTTGCATGCTTGGAACATGCAGAAGACCAAAAAGAAGGGGTGCGATACTGGAATCACCGTCGCATACAAGGATGAGCATTTCTTCAACGGGGTGGGCAACTTCGTCGTGGGCTTTAATGACTTATATGACTTATTCAACCTCGTTGGCCTCGACACCTCGTTTCTACGATGTTGGACACTGTAAGTATGTATAATCAAGTTCTACATTCACGTAATATCGATATAATACCGATAAATATCACAACTCATTGCTTATATATATATACATGATGAAAAATGCCCGGGCATGGCGAGAACCGGTGGGTTTCCTCGACCCACACGTGGTATCTATGCAAACCATCGAAATAGACTCGTCCTTCGTCGAGGAATACATAACGGCGGCATTGCTTCGTCAACAGAAGAAGAAGTACATAGTGGTGCCCTATAACCAGGGGTAAGTGTCACTACTTGCTATACAAATTTCATTTGTTCTTTATACGCAACATGAACTTAGGTTTAATGACTATAGCGACATACATGAGTAGGTACCACTAGATCCTTTTAGTCATTATACCAAAGAGGAACCATGTGATATACTTTGATTCCCTAGTCTGCAACAACCACGACTTCAGCGTTCTGCAAGGAATACTCGAGAGGGATGCTCATTTCCTCCATACATAACTCGGATGCTCATTTCCTCCATACATAACTCTATTGTAGTCTTCATTCGTTTGAAATGGTCAAGGATAAATTTTTGGAATCATGTAGGTCGTTCATCGACTATGTTGCCAACGGAGGATTATACAATGGATCGAGCGCCAAAATAACACACAGGATGCGATTTTCGGTATGCGCTACAACACAATAATCCTATATCATACTTCATAATAACGCGTCTCGAACTGACTATACATATATATGTAATTCTATTTTTGCAGTGTCGCCAGCAAAAAAATGATGAGCTATGTGCAATCTACGTTTACCATCATATGCAGCAAATCATTAGTGCTACGAAGAAGGATCCTGAGGTTTGTCAATCTCGAAATAATTATTTCCTAATTATAAATTTAAATATGTATGCTTACCATTTTACTCTTGCTAGCGACAGAACTTGATAATAGAATTAGATGGACTCTTTGCGGATGAGATCAAGGACATTCGAGAGAAGCTCTGCGCCTTTATCATATCAGATATCGTTAAGGACAAGGGAGAATTTCACTCCGTCGCCGACCCAGAGTTTCACCCCGCTGACACCTCCCAACCACTTGCAAACAATCGACTCAATTGTAATCCAATTGTGACTATAGCGACAATATTTGAACAAATTCAATCTTTTATAATTTATTTTGAGTAATGATCACTTCGAGTTGTCAACAATTTGATTATCTGTGATGTATTTGTTTGTCTGCATGCTTATTTTCAGATGGCATGGCTAGCAATTCCTGAGGCTAGCAAAAAATCAGAAAAAATGTAGTTAGGATAATGAACTATCACAGACGGTTTTGTGCTAAAACCGTCTGTGAAGGCTAGTATCACTAACGGTTCTATCGACAAACCATCTGTGAAGGCGTAATATCATAGACAGTTATGTGTACAAACCGTATGTGATACGCAGAATTTCACAAACGGTTCTATCTACGAACCATCTGTGATATGGTATACGCAGAATTTCACAGACGGTTCTATCTACCATATCACAGACGGTTCGTAGATAGAATCGTCTGTGAAATTCCGTATCACAGACGGCTCATACACAAAACCGTCTGTGATATTACGCCTTCACAAACGGTTTGCCGATAGAACCGTCTGTGATACTAGCATTCACAGACGGTTACTGTCTGTGATATTTGTATCACAAACGGTTCCCGAACCGTTTGTGATAACCGCTATTATCACAGACGAACAAATATAGACGGTTCAGAAATCGTCTGTGATGACAGTTTTGAACCGTCTGTGATGAGGTGTTCCGTAGTAGTGGCAGATTGCAGAGTCGCGGTGTACGCGTGGACATCGGCCTTGATGGAGAGGTACTCGTGTGATAATTTGATCACTGGGAATGAGAGGTAGTCAGGTAGATGCCAGGTCTGCATGTATTGACTCAAGTGATTTTTTAAATATGAATAATTGGTGAGTTACATGATAAGATAATCAACTAGTTAACCTTGCAGCTTATATGTTGATGCCGATCCCTGTGTTGGTGAAGTGATTGCTCCTAGTCATCATTGAGGGCTTGGAAGACATTTGATAAGGCAGTGATCGATCACACTTGCGAGCTTAGCAAGCCGCTGCGGCAGCATCAGAATGTGACTTTCGCATATATGGCAAGCCTCATCAGCTACCTAGTTGCAGAGGACGTGACCGTCTTCCCTAAGATGTTGTCAGAAGTCGCCAATCTAGTTGGCTATCTGGTTGGCTATAGCAAGGTCCGACGAGCCAAGCAGAATGTTATCGAGATCATGTGCGGGACATACGAAGAGGCGTACAACCTTGTGCCGAGAATACTTCAACAGATTGCCGAATCAAACCTTGGCACGTATATAAACAAAGTTGAAAGTGGAGATCCTGATGGAGGTCCTAACAGCTTCATACTGGATCGGGTGTTCTAGGCTTTCGCCCAGGCCATAGAGGGCTTCAAGTTCTGTCGTCCAGTGCTCACGATGGATGACACTTTTCTCATCGGGAGGTACAAGAGTACTATTCTCACCGCGGTAGCGGCCGATGCGAATGACCAACTACTCCCAGTTGCTTTTGTCATCGTAGAGAATGAGAACACATCCAGTTGGCTATGGTTCCTAGAGAATGTGAAGCGGGCTGTTGTGGGAGAACGTATGCCTTATCACAAACCGCAATGTTTGTTTGTTGTCGGCTCTGAACACCATGAAGAATGGGATGAAACCCCCTTACCAATGGAACGACGTGGAAATATAGTGGTGCATGAGGCATCTTACATCGAACTTCTTCACGCAGTTCTACGGTCAGGAACTAATGAAGAAGTTCAAGGCATTGTGCATGCAAAACCAGATGCGAAAGTTTGAGTCCATCTGGACAGACTTCAAACATCGAACTACGAGGCATACAAGGGAGTCCTCTCTAGGGGCATAGGAGGGACAGCAGACCGTGAACGCGCAATCTAGGAGCACCATAAGTTTCACGCGGTTGATTAATCTTCACGCTCCTGAGTTGGAGAAATAGTCTATGTTGTATTACATAAATGGCGAGGTGTACAATAGCATGTTGAAAGGTGTGCGGTGCCTTCCTATCACCACGATCGTTGAGGTAACTTGGACTCACACGGTCGGTTACTTCGTCAATAGAGCTACCGTAGCGAGGTGACAGCTGGAAGAAGTGAAGTAGTGACCCAAGAATATGCAGAGGTATATAGACCAGAAGATGCAGAAGGCCCGTATGTACGACATCCGGGTGATCGATGGCCTTAGGAAGAAGTACGAGCTCAGGATGAGGCAAAAATATGTCAACAGTTATGCCAGAGGGGAAAGGAAACATTTATGCACCCTGGGTGATGTGATTACATGCACCTATAACAAGTCAAAGCTTCTGCACAAGCCATGCTCGCATGTGTATAAGGCATTTACGCAAGTCAGGCATATGTGTATGTTGTATATCTCTTAGTACTACGACATGCAACATCTTTTCGGTACATGGAGTGTAGAGTTTCACTCGTATGGCGAACATGAACTATAGGGATTTTTGGCCGGACAGGGTGAAATGGGGCCTGAACAAGGCCTTGAAGTCAACTGGAAAGGAACGATGCGAGACACGGCGCTTCCAGAACGACATGGATAACAGCTAGCGTGGGGGCCTGAGCCGCGTGACGAAGTGAAGGATATACAAGACCCTTGACCACTCCATGAAAGATTGCCCCCAACAGACTGAGCTCGTCTAGTCGTCATTCTATGTCATAATTAATTGTACTGTCTGCATGTACGGGGATCGTTGTTTAATGTAAACGGGCAATGTGCTCACATTTGTGCATCTCTTACGACATTCTTTCTTAACGCGTGTGTATTTTGGTATTTTATTTGTTTCGAACTGACTCATCCTTGTTCTGTGCGCAACAGCAAAACATTAGGTCAGCCTTGGAGATGTCGGACTCGACATCGAACTACTATGCGAAGACATGGAAGAAGTGCAAGTGGCTTGCCGAGAGAGTAAACCCTACCCATATTTTTCTATGAAGGATGCACCAGTACCACCAGAGTTTCCACGCCCACAATGTGTGTGCGAAGAACCGGAGAAGATCATTCAGTTCTCATACCTAGCCACCGCCTCCCGGGCGTACTGCACATGCGGTAACATCCTTGTAAGAGAATCTTATGCACACATCAATTTTTCACACCTTACATTGCATTCCACATATTTCTAACTTCATCCGTACATAATGGCAGCCTGAGATGCGTTGCATCTTCTTCTAATGGATCGATAACCTGGAGATGTACGATAGGGCGTTCATCAAGCAAAAGTACATGCTGAACTACGCAATGAAAGCTGAGACCTTCCAGTGATGGAAACCTTACGTACCCGACCCTATTGAAGAGGAACCCGTCGACAAGGGGAAGGCTCCTACTAGTGAGACCGGCAGCCGTCCTAGAGCTCCACATCACCCTAGCACACTCCAGATCGATGAGGTAAGTGATGCTCAATTCGCATCCTTCCGGTTTGTTGATTCGTGCATGCCGTCGTTTGTAATGCACATAACCAAACCATGCGTGGCATGTAATTCACAAATTACATTGTTTATTCTGAAATTTCATCAATTTTATTTTTCACATTTTAGTTTGCAACTCTACATGAAATATCAAAACTCATGTGACCCCCCTCCCCGTTTAGGGTTTTATGATTTCATGTGACGAGTCGAAACAGAGAGTGACTCAGATGAGTGAGCCATATTGTATCCTGTGTGTACATTGCATAGATGTTGTGTGCTTAATGCAAAGATTTATTTGTATAGTATTGTTGGAGTACATCGGCTCTGGAGACGACTGCAACACCGGAGATTCACATTAAACCCTAAAACCCTAAAACGCCGGAGACGGTTTGAGATTACCACCTCCGGTGGGCTTTGTGGCGAACTCAGCTTGATCCGATGGATTCCCGATCGTATGCTGAGTTTATCATCTTTACCTGGCCTTCGACTGGTAACAATTTCATTGACACCGTTACCACGTGTCGGTTGGCCCCTAGAATACTTAGGAGCTGTTGGCGAATACCGGTCGCCTATGACTATATCAAGAGCACCTTGACCCTCTGATTGCAGTACTAAGCTTTTGTCGCTGTTTTTGCCGGTCGAAAAAACCGGCCTTATAAAGGCGTTTAGACATTCCGAACTGGTTAGAGCAACTGATTCCTTTGGGAGTACCACTGATGGGGGCGGTGAATCTTTCTCTATCCGGTCGATCTCGATGGTCTCAGTGAGCGGAGAGCCAACGACGGAAGAGGATGATAGCGACATCGCGTTGTGCTCCATGGTGTGGATGCATGCGTCCATGTCGAGGTCGGAATAGTTCGCTAAGTTGAACCAATTCTCCTCATCCCATGTTCCTGGCATGATCGCATAAGCGACAATGGAATAGAAGAAAAATGAATGAGGATTGCTGAGCGAAGAAATCTTCAAGAACTCAATGCCTTCTTCCCCACGGACGGCGCCAACTGTTGACGATCAAGTCGCGGATCTTACAAAATAAAATAAGGAAAATGGCTAAGATTTCTTGGAGGAGAATAAGGTTGCTCTTTATTGCAATGAACTGGCTATTATAGGGGTGCCTTTGTAAAGGTGACAGACTAGCCCTAATTACACTGAGTATATTGCTTGCTGTGCTTTAGTTTGCTTCAATTGTTTTCAGATCGAATCCAATTGCCCTTATCCTTTGCTGTTCGTCATCCATCTTTAAATACCAACGAAGAGGTGACAGTTACTCTTGGAGAAGACACCTTTTGAAAGTGACGCATCTGGTCGGAGAGGCAGTTGTTGTCAGTAAACCACCAACTGTTCACGGATTAGTGTTAACAAGAGACGAAACTGTGCAATAGTTATTGTCAGTGACTTAGGGCTGAAAAGCATTGTATGGTTTGGAGCAAATAAGACACGTGTTCCATTCATCACGCGGAAGGGATATACTTGGAATTAGATCCAAGTACCAGTTCAAAGATTATATGAGTGATTTAACTAGTTAGGCAAATAGGAGCAGGGCCTTTTCGACCAGGGTACTCACAGAGCAACCTCTGGGATGCTCACAGCCACAGGGGTCGTTAACCGCGGGGGTTACAACCACACGATCTATGTAGTGTTTAATTAAATATCAAACTAATATCGAGAAATTTAATCCGCGTCATAACCCTAATTTCCCTATCCCTAAACCTAAAGTCGTGCCACCAGGGCACAGTAGAGGGCATCCGGGCGCTAGAGGGGCGGCATGGCCATGTGGCGACACCGGGAAGGAGGTCATGGCCTAGGGGCACAGCAACGTCTTGTCCGCCCTCCCGGAGCGCGATAGCGGTGACGTGGCAACACGAGGGGCATCTGGCCCCCCGGGGAGCGGTGGAGATGCTGTCCGAGCGCAGAGGGTGCGGTTTTGGATGCGTGTCCGCCCTCGGCATGTCTGTTGTGCCATTGTTAGCATTATGACGCGCGGACGGCAAATTTTGTTAATCTTGACGCCAATCGTGGCATTTATGAAAAAAAAAAAAACTCTTCCGCGCCCAAAGCGTACGGCTGTTCCGCCGTGATTTGTATGGGACTGGGTGCAGCGCAACTGAACCGGCAGGTCGAATCGGCCGTTGGCCCACTCTGGCAGACCGGCCTATAATCTACAGTATCGCTAGCAGTTGCACGCGGACCCGTGGCTTGAACGGGATTAGTTGGTCCCCTTACAGGCCGGCCAGCCTATATCTAACCAGGCCAAGGCCATTACCGTGATGCAATCGGCCGGTTTGAAGTTGCAACCGTGCCGCAGTCCTAGCTGAAGCTGACCGTTCGGCCGGTTGCTCCTAAGAGTGAGGAGTAGTTCCAGAGCTTCCTTTCATCGCAATGAATGCCGTCGTCACCCCGTCCAATGAGGCCGCAACCCATCCGGCCATCCCTCTCCTCGCGAAGCCAGGCACCCACCCTTATCTCCTCTCTCAAAGCAATGTATGCAAGAATCTAACTCCTTTGACAACTTCTAGGTGGGGTTAGTTATTCTTTCCATTATTGGAGAGAGAAGCGAAAGAATCTTCTCTTGCATCTTCCTTCCCAGCCAACAAAGCAAAGAGCTGACCTGAAAGGAGGAAAAAGGACTACACGATCATGTACCATCTCCATACGTTCAAGTACGTAGGCGTACGCTGGCACTGCCTTGTACTGTAAACTGCTCTATATTCTCTGAAGGCGCTGACCTTGCGTGGTCAACATACATATGCTAATAAATTCCTGCCATGGTTGTGCAAGACTGCAAGGTACAAACTTGACCAGATTTCAGTAGCAGGATAGCTATTTACATGTGTAATACTTTCAAGCTTGTAACGTTTGATAATGTACGATGTAATTATGCTTCAAACCATGGATATCTACATAACAAACCAATGAAACAGACAACACATACAGTATAGTCTTAATAAAAGGCAAATACAGCCACTTTTCAACGACACCATGCATGCAACTAGAACTAGAGTTGCCCACATAACGATGCGTGGCACAAGGAATCCCCATGGTCGTTGAGAACCACTTGCAAAGTTGCAATCCAGACGTGTGCATGACATTACCTTCAAACAGACCAAAGCACGGCGCTAGCTCCTTTTCTTTTGCTTACATCCAAACCTCGCCTCTAAAACGTTGCTTAAGCGTCTTTTTTCCAGCTCACCCTAACCTACATATACACAGCACATGCCTTAAGGGGCTAAGCCATAAATATTGACCAATCCACAAGGCTCAAGCCCTGTTGTATATATATAGTCGCCAGCACACCACACTGCCACACACATATGGTTCAAGCATGATGAAGGGAGGAGGATACAAGAGGAGGTTCCTCAAGGCCTTTCTGAGTGCATGCAAGAAGCTCAGCGCCGAGCAGCTGATAGCCGCCAGCAACCACATTGCCACACACACACGTGGTTCAAGCATGATGGAGGAGGAAGGGGGATATAAGAGGAGATTCCTCAAGGCCTTCCTGAGTGCATGCAAGAAGCTCGGCGCCGGCCCGACGGCCGGCGAGTGGGCTCACCTTGACGGCTTCGGCGGCGAGGCCATCCCGAGGGACGTGCCCAAGGGCCACACGGTGGTGTACGTCGGGGAGGAGCTGCGGCGGTACGTCGTCAGGGTGTCGTCCCTCGACCACCCGCTGTTCCGCGAGCTGCTCGACCGCGCGCGGGAGGAGTACGAGTTCGCCGCCGCGGACTCGAGGCTGTGCATACCCTGCGACGAGGACATCTTCCTCGGCGTCCTCTGCCATGTCGACTCGAAGCAAGAGTGGCGGCTGTCGTTGTGCAGCTGATCACGGTATCATATCGGCGAGGACGGCATTGGTGGTTCTGGTTGCCGCGTGTCTGTTTAGAATTAGGAGTTACGTGAATTTGCAGGTGTATAGGGTGTAGGCTATGTTAGTATGTTGGCAATTAGTTGTGGTTTTCCATGCTCTGTATTCGATTCTTCAGTTAAGGATGCATGTACTCAAGTTCACAATTGTTTGCAAGTTGCAATTGCTTGAGGCCGCAACTGCTTGGACCCAACACACCAACAGGGATGATCAATTGATCATCGACCGTAGCTGAAGGCCAGTTTTCTACCAGCAATTTTTTTTTTTGCAAGAATCGGTACAGACGAGCACGTAGGGTTCTACAATAGATGATGCGTTCAAACAAGGCAGACTACAGATTGCAGATACAGGCGCCATCATCGGAATTGCACCTTATGGGTCTTAAAGTGACACTAAATATGAGCACATATTTTTGCCGGTGTAGGAATGAACACTTCATCTATTTCATTGGGCCAAATATACAAGTTACATGTCCAGATAAATATGCAAAGAGCACCCTATACAACTGTCGTAGCATAACAAGGTTAGACAGTGGGTACAGAGTACTCTCCGTACCCTTTGTCTTGGGAGAAGGACCGGAGGGAGAAGCCAAAAATAATTGTATGTATGTATGTATGTGTATTGTCTCAAGTGTGAATGGGGATCTCCCCTTCCTTACAAGCCCATAGGGCTTTACTTATAGGGGGCAAGAAGGGACATTTACCTTCTTGCCCCCATAGGCGAGAGAGAGAGAGAGAGAGAGAGAGGGTAATTTAGGTATATTTGTCTAAAGTATGCTATACAGACCAACTTTACATATGTACAATACCCCTGACGGCACAACGATATTCCTGACGACCCTAGGGTGCGGGGCACCCCTTAGTACCCTGCTACGACAACTCCCTCGTCTGCGTGGTCCGAGGTCGCAAGGACAGGTCCCGCGGTCCCGAGGGGCGAGCGGACGCAATCCTGTCACCCTCGGCCCCTCGGGAGTCGGGATACGCCGGGAGATGCAGGTGAACCGGCGAAGGGGCCCCGGAGCCGACCGAGGGCGGAGCGCCGAGGGTGCTCCGGAGGCGGCCGGTGGTGGGGCGCCGAGGGTGTGCCGGAGGAGGATCCATGCAAGAGTCGCCCTGCTGAGGCTACAGCCTCGAGGCGGGCGGTGAGTGGCGGCAGAGCCCGTGGGGGCGAAGTCGATGCGGACCCGCCACGCCGAGGTATGGCCTTTGAGGCAAGCGGTGTGCCGGGGCCGCCCCATCGAGGTGATAGCCTCGAGGTGGGCGGTGAGCCGCGGCAGAGCCCGTGGGGGCAAAGTCGGCACGGAGCCGCCACACAGAGACATGGCCCTCGAGGCAGGTGGCGTGCCGGGGCCGCCCTGCCGAGGTGATAGCCTCGAGGTAGGCAGTGAGCAGCGGCGGAGCCCGTGGGAGCGAAGTCGACGCAGAGCAGCCACGCCGAGGCATGGCCTCGAGGCGGTGGCGTGGCCGGGCCGCCTCGCCGAGGTGAAAGCCACGAGGCGGGCGCGAGCAGCAGCTGGCCCGTGGGGGCGAAGTCGACGCGAGCTACCACACCAAGGCATGGCCTCGAGGCGGGCAACAAGGCCAGGCCGCGCCGAGGTGATAGGCTCGAGGAGGTGGTGAGCAGCAAGTGAGCCCCGTGGGGGAAGTCGCGAGCCACCACGCCGAGGCATGGCCTCGAGGCGGGGCGAAGAGCGGCGGAGCCCATGGGGGAAGTCGACGAGGAGCCGCCACACCGAGGCATGGCCTCGACGCGGGCGGTGAGCGTGGGAGCCTGGGGGGAAGTCGACGCTGGCCGCCACGCCGAGGTATGGCCCTGAGGCGGGTGAGCGACAATGAGCTCGTGGGGCTGTGGGGAAGTCGACGCAGAGCCGCCACGCCAAGGCATGGCCTCGAGGCGAAGCGCGTGGGGTCGCTTCGCCGAGGTGATAGCCTCGAGGCGGGCGGTGAGTGTGGCGGAGCCCATGGGGCGAAGTCGACGCTGGCCGCCACGCCGAGGTATGGCTCGAGGTGGGCGGCCGCTGAGGCCGCCTCGCCGAGGTGATAGCCTCGAGGCGGGCGGTGAGCAGCGGCGGAGCCCGTGGGGGCGAAGTCGACGTGGAGCCGCCGCGCCGAGGCATGGCCTCGAGGCGGGCGGTGGGCGCGACGGAACCCGGGGGCGGTCGACGCGAGCCGCCACGCCGAGGCATGGCCTCGAGGCGGGCGGGCTTGTGGCGGAGCCCGTGAGGGCGAAGTCGACGCGGAGCGGCCACGCCGAGGTATGGGATGCGTCGTGGCTGCCATTGCTGCCCTTGTTTTTTAATTATTTCTTCGGGTGGTGCTTATTTGCGTCTTGGTTGGGGCTGGTACGCCCCTCTTCGCCATATACTGGTCGAGCGCGCATGACTTGGAGTGGCGTGAAGGGGTTCTGTTTCTTTCTGTGCTGATTGGGCTCGTTTGAGAGCTCAATGCTAGTGAGAAGGAGGGGGAGCCGAACGCCGTCCCCCAATTTTCTTTGATTGGCTCGTTCGAGAGCATGCCACCTGACCTTCAGTGACCTTGCTGTTGTTCGTGATGCGAACTGGAAGGCAGAGGGACCGTCCCCCATACTTTTCGGATAGGGTTCCGGGGAGCCCTAACGCTTTGTTGCGAGGGGGAGACGAAGCCTCGCGCTGTCCCCCATACTTTTCGGATAGGGCTCCGGGGAGCCCTAACGCTTTGTTGCGAGGGGGAGGCGAAGCCTCGCGTCGTCCCCCATACTTTGCGAATAGGGCTCCAGGGAGCACTAACGCTTTGTTGCAGGGGGGAGGCGAAGCCTCGCACCGTCTCTCATACTTTTGGGATAGGGCTCCGGGAGCCCTAACGCTCTGTTGCGAGGGGGAGGCGAAGCCTCGCACCGTCTCTCATACTTTTGGGATAGGGCTCCGGGAGCCCTAACTCTCTGTTGCGAGGGGGAGGCGAAGCCTCGCGCCGTCCCCCATACTTTTGGGATATGGCTCTGGGGAGCCCTAACGCTCTGTTGCGAGGGGGAGGTGAAGCCTCGCGCCGTCCCCCATACTTTTCGGATAGGGCTCCGGGGAGCCCTAAAGCTCTGTTGCGAGGAGGAGACAAAGCCTCGCGCCGTCCCCCATACTTCTGGGATAGGGCTCCGGGGAGCCCTAACGCTTTGTTGCCGGGGGGGGGGAGGATGACGCCGTCCTCCCCTGGTACGTTTTGGTCTTAGGATCATGCTGTGACAGGGTTAGCTTTGCGCATTGTCTTCATCGAGGCATTCATGCCTGTGCACCGGGGCCGAAAGCTATGCGCAATGGCTCTGTTTATGCACTCATGCCTGTGGGAGGCGTCGGTGTGCACTAGGGCCGAAGGCCATGCGCGGTGGCTGTGTGTTTGGGCTCTTTTGCTGGTTTTTCATTGAAGGTAGTACTTTCGTGGGCTCTTCGCATCCTCAGTGTGACCCGATTGCTGGTTAGGGCTTTACGCGAATGAGCGCGAACATGCGAGGTCTCCCTGCCGAGGTAAGGTACTCGAGGCGGGAGACTCTCCGAATTTGTGAGCTTTTTTTTTTGGGGTTGTGGATGGAAATGGTGGGTGGTGCCTGGCTTGGGGGTTGGCTTTGATGGCTTTATGAGACTTGTTTGTTTGTGGAGGCAGTAGGATGGCTGTGAGCTAGCTCTTGCGGTTGTGCTCTTTTGGTGGTAGGAGGAAGCTTGCTTGGGATATTTGCTTTTGGTGGTCTTGCCCTCTTGGCTGTGAGTGAGAATGGAGAGCTATGGTGTTGGTTGTGCAACGAGAAATGGTTTTATGGGGAGGTGGCTTCGGCTGGGCATCCTATTTTGCTTGGACAAGACTATTTAGCTCTTGCCCTTACCCAGATAGCTTTCACATGCTAATATTGTGTTAAGGACTTTTTGGTCCATTGCTACTGAATCTCTATGCGGGTGCATGAACAAGCACGATGTGTGAGGTCTCTCCGCCGAGGTAAGGCACTTGAGGCGGGAGACTCCCTAGTCGCCGAGGTGGGGCCATCGGAGCGACTAGGGCTTTGCGTGATTGAGCGCGATATACAAGGTCTCTCCGCCGAGGTAAGGCACTCGAGGCGAGAGACTCTCTAGTCACCGAGGCAGGGCCATCAGAACGACTAGGGCTTTGCGTGATTTGAGCGCGATATGCGAGGTCTCTCCGCCGAGGTAAGGCACTCGAGGCGGGAGACTCCCTAGTCGCTGAGACAGGGCTATCGGAGCGACTAGGGCTTTGCACGATTTGAGCGTGATATGCGAGGTCTCTCCGCTGAGGTAAGGCACTCGAGGAGGGAGGCTCCGATTTGAGCGTGATATGCGAGGTCTCTCCGCCGAGGTAAGGCACTCGAGGCGGGAGACTCCCTAGTCGCCGAGGCGGGGCCATCGGAGCAACTAGGGCTTTGCGCGATTTGAGCACGATATGCGAGGTCTCTCCGCCGAGGTAAGGCACTCGAGCTGGGATACTCCCTAGTCGCCGAGGTAGGGCCATCAGAGCGACTAGGGCTTTGTGCGATTTCAGCGTGATATGCGAGGTCTCTCCGCTGAGGTAAGGCACTCGAGGCGGGAGACTCCCTAGTCGCCGAGGTGGGGCCATCGGAGCGACTAGGGCTTTGCGCGATTTGAGCGCGATATGCGAGGTCTCTCCGCCGATGTAAGGCACTCGAGGCGGGAGACTCCCTAGTCGCCGAGGCGGGGCCATCGAAGCGACTAGGGCTTTGCGCGATTTGAGCGCGATATGCGAGGTCTCTCTGCCGAGGTAAGGCACTCGAGGCGGGAGACTCTCTAGTCGCCGAGACAGGGCCATCGGAGCGACTAGGGCTTTGCGCGATTTGAGCGCGATATGCGAGGTCTCTCCGCCGAGGTAAGGCACTCGAGGCGGGAGACTCTCTAGTCGCCGAGGCGGGGCCATCAGAGCGACTAGGGCTTTTCAGGATTTTATTTATGCACTTCACACCTGCGGGGGGCGTTAGTGTGCACCGTGACGTCGGTGGGCTTATTGACATTGCCATCCTTGTGGGCTTTCGCCGCTCGCTACGGAGAGCGAGCTAGCGTGCGCCGGGGTTCGGGGCCATGCGCAGCATCTTTGTTGCCACGGCGATGGGCTTATTAATGTTGCCATCCTTATGGGCTTTCGCCGCTCACTCCGGAGAGTGGGCTAGCGTGCGCCGGGGCTCGGGGCCATACGCGGCGTCTTTGTTGCCACGGCGATGGGCTTATTGACGTTGCCATCCTTGTGGGCTTTCGCCGCTCACTCCGGAGAGTGGGCTAGTGTGTGCCGAGGCTCGAGGCCATGCGCGGCGTCTTTGTTGCCACAGCGATGGGCTTATTGACGTTGCCATCCTTGTGGGCTTTCGCCGCTCACTCCGGAGAGTGGGCTAGCGTGCGCCGGGGCTCAATGCCATGCGCGGCGTCTTTGTTGCCACGGCGATGGGCTTATTGACGTTGCCATCTTTGTGGGCTTTCACCGCTCACTCCGGAGAGTGGGCTAGCGTGCGCCGGGGCTCGAGGCCATGCACGACGTCTTTGTTGCCACGGCGATGGGCTTATTGACATTGCCATCCTTGTGGGCTTTCATCGCTCACTTTGGAGAGCGAGCTGGCGTGCGCCGGGGCTCAAGACCATGCACGGCGTCATTGTTGCCACGACAATGGGCTTATTGACATTGCCATCCTTGTGGGCTTTTGCCGCTCACTCCGGAGAGTGGGCTAGCGTGCGCCGGGGCTCGAGGCCATGCGCGGCATCTTTGTTGCCACAGCGATGGGCTTATTGACGTTGCCATCCTTGTGGGCTTTCGCCGCTCACTCCGGAGAGTGGGCTAGCGTGCACCGGGGCTCGGGGCCATGCGTGGCGTCTTCTTTTTTTTCGAAGGGCAAAATCGGCCAAAGGGCCCTGTTTTTTTTTCTCGGGCCCAAAGGCCACCCGCCAAAGGGCATAATAGGCCGAAGGGTCCTCGTTTTTTTGTGGTGCCTTGGGCGCGAGGGGGAGGAGGCCCGAAGGCTATGGTGGTGGTTGGCTAGGGGGGTTCGAGCGGGCGGACGCCTCGGTGGCGAGGCTGCGGCGGTCCGCGGGGCTCCGGCGGTGTCGATGATCGCCTCGGCGCGACGCCTCGGTCAGGAGGTCGGCGACCCAAGGTGCTCCGGAGGTTGGTGCAATGCGGTTCGCAGATGAGGTGGTGGCGGCCACGAGGTGGGGCCTTGGGCGTGAGTGGAGGCGGTGGGCGCCGAGGTGGCGACGGCCTCAAGGGTCCTTCAAAGTGAGGCGGGGTCGAAGGTTGCGTGGCGGTGGGCGCCGGGTGTCAAGAACTCGTGGGGTCCTCAGGCGAGGTCTCGAGAGGTGCCTCGGGCGCGAGGGGGAGGAGGCCCGAAGGCTATGGCGGCGGTTGGCCAGGGGGGTTTGAGCGGGTGGACACCTCGATGGCGAGGCTGCGGCGGTCCGCGGGGCTCCGGCGGTGTCGATGGTCGCCTCGGGCGCGACGCCTCGGTCGCGAGGCTGCGGTGACACGAGGTGCTCTGGAGGTTGGTGCGGCCGGTTCGTAGACGAGGTGGTGGCGGCCAGGAGGTGGGGCCTTGGGCCCGAGGCAGAGGCGGCCTGAGGGTGCCGTGCCGAGGTGGAGACGGGGCGGTGGCTTCCTTGAGCTGGCGAGGTTGGTGCTCCGGGTGAAGATTCGAAGGCTCCGGGTGAAGGTCCGAAGGCTCCGGGTGGAGGTCCGGAGGCCCGCAGCGCCGCCGCTACGCCGCTGCGTGCCCGTCTCTTTCAGCGTCAGCTTTAGCCCGGCCGCCTTCTATCGCCGACTCCTCCTCTAGCGCTGCTCGGCGCCACTACGCCGCTGTTTCACCTCTTCTACCTCTCATGGACCGACGCCGCCAACCGCGTCGCTGTTGCTCCGTCTCCTCGCGCCCGGCCGGCCATTATCATGCTTGCGTTATACATCGCCGCTTCCACCACCCGGCTCCTCCCTCGGCTGGCCGAAGGCTGGCCGTTGTCAACTGGGTCGGCTCGGCCTCCCCTCAGATCTCGGCAACCTCGGCCCAGTTTTTTGGCCGGCTCGGCCTCTCGGCCACGGCATATGGCGTAAGCCCTCCCTTCCTCAAACCTCCAGGTTATGTTCAGCTGCTCAACTCCCAAATGCACAGGAGAATAAAAGATGATGCTTGTTATGATGAATGCATGCAGGGCTTGATGGCTACCTAGGAACGGACTTGGATACTAGAGAAGACTGCTGCTAAGGTACGAACTCACCCACATACCAACACGCAACTGCACAGTACCTGATGGATGGGGGTTAATCGAGTTTGTGTTTGATGGTTTGTGATGCGGTTGACGATGCGCGGGTTGATGATGTCGGTGATGAGGATGGTGCTGTCGTCGGTGGTGGTGGTGTGGTTGCCCTCCTACTTGCCTTGGCGCCGCTGAGCTCCCAGGTCTTCCTTCTCTTCTGGTTTCTCCCTCTAGCTTTGGTTGGGTATTGGATGAACTTGGTATGAATGCTAGTGAGGGGTGTTGTGCAGGGAGGAGGAATGGAGGGAGGAATGGGTCTGTGAAAGGGAGGGGAGGTGAATGGAGGTTCAGGAAGGTGGCTAGCTTTTGGGGTTGGGAGTTGTGAATGCAGAGGGGGAAGTGAAGGCTGTGAAATGGAGTGATGGTGAGCTCTAAGAATGGAAATGGGGTGGAGGAGGCTTAAGAACACGCTGGGGGAGCTACTGTGCGACTAGTGAAGCTTAGGGGGGATGAATGGGTAGCTCTGGGGGTGGTTCTTGCTGGCTCCTGGAGGGCAGTGGGTGGGTGGTGTGTTGGGGGTGCTGGCAGTGGCTTGAGCTTGTGCTCTCGGTTGGGAATGGAAAAGAGAAATGTTGGTTTGCTTTGCACTGGGAGTGGTGGCTCCGGTTGTGCAAGAATGAAATGGGGGTAAGGGCGTGGCTTTGCTTTGGTTGAGCCTACAGTTAGGGAGAGGCAGCAGGGGCTTGATGGCCTTCTTGACTTGCTTGCTTGTGTGTGTTCTTGGCTACGAACTGAGGAGTGAATGTGGCTTGTGTTCTTGAGTTCTTGGCCTTGGCAGTGAAGGGGCCTGTGGCTTTTGCTTGCTCCTGCTTTGGTGGAGGTAGTGGGTTGGCTTGCCTTGTGCTGGGAGATGAAATGGGACTTGTGGCTTGCCCTATGAGAAGGGGAGATGGTTTTATTTTGGGGGAATGCTTGTGGTGCTACCCTTTGGATGGGGGATGAATGTGGAACTTGGGTAGGGGGGCTGTGCTACCTACGAAGAATGGTGAGGAGGCTCTGGAACAGTAGGGATGACTGTGGAGTGCATGCAAAGGTTAGGCTTTGACTGAGTTGGGGATTGTGCTGCTCGCTATGCATTTGAAGAAGAGACGGATAGAAGGAAATGCCTATGGTGCTATCCAAACCAATGATGCAATATGCTTGTAAATTAATTGATGTAAAATGCTCTTGTAAACAATTCATTTATTGCCTTACTGTTCTAATGGAAATGGAAAATGCAATTTAATTATGACCTTGATTCTACTGTTTTACTGGTGAATGCACAGGAACCTTGTACTGAATGATGAGATTAAAATGAAAGATGGAATGATGGTTCTACGGACTATGAATGAAATGCTCGTGAAACGAAATCCGGATAAACCAACGAGCTAACAACACATGAGTTGCTTAGTAACGATCTTAACACTACCGTTAGCTTACTGCTAAGATGAGATTGATTACCGCTAATCACTGATTACTGCTACGCGACTAGGTCTAAAAACGCGGGTTCTCACAGGCAAGCCCTCCTCTCCTCTTCTCCTCTCTTCCCTGCCCTCTCCCTCCCCTGTCCTCTCCGCCGCCTACGACCGCCTCCCCCGCCTCGGTGGTCGCTGCGAGTCGCCCGCTACCGCCGCGTCTTGGGCCGCCCTGGCCGCCTTGGAACACACAGCTCCGCCGTTGACCGTCTAGGCAGGTGGAGCTCCTAGCTCGCCGATTAGCCCGGAATCACGGCGGTGAGGCTACGCCTAGCGCCTAGGCTAGGCGAGCGCCTAGGGGAACATCGCAAATAATAGAAAATGTAGAGAGAGAAAAAAAAATCAAGGGACCACTTCTAAACCAAAAAATTAAAATAGCACAAAAGTTTTACATTAGGAAAACTTTAGCAATGCTTCATAAAAGTTGATGAAGATTAAACGGTTTTCCTTAGTGTGTTTTTTTCGAGAAATTTTCTTAGTGTGATTTTTTTTAAAAAATAAACAAACATGCTCAAAAGTTATCATTTAATTTTTTCCGAATTCTTTTGCTATTTTTATTGTTTTTATGATTTTTATACGATTTTCCCTTTTATGGTATTTTTGCATATCTCTTAACAGACAATCATCGTTGACTTGACACGGAAAATTGGCAAAACGAAATGTGCAATGACAGAAGAATGGCAAAAACGAAATGGGTAGATTTCTAATGGTAGAAACGACATCGCACAATTTTTGAGTGGTAAGACCAAATTTTTCCCGGAAATGCCAAGGAAAACCAAATTGCTGTACATATTTTAACATCACTATTCAAAACAAACGAGTACCTGCGTTATTAGTATCAACAAGCTTCTCCTTGGGCAAAATGATCACAGGGAAAGTTTTCACCTGCAAGCAAAGGAATATTTAATGTTATCAGGACAGACATTTATGTGAAGTAGCCATGGTCACAGTACATTAGGCGAACTCCCATAAATGTGATCTCATTTCTAATGATTAAGATCGTAATAACATCCAATAAGTGAAACAAGCCTTCGCACTACCAGACCAATACTTCATAGCAGAACAATAATTAGACATTCAACTCCAAGAAAAAGCAGTGGCCAGTGTTGCTTACATCAACCAACATAATACGTACACACAAATAGCAGAGACTGGAATACTGGATATTACATTATGTTCAAAAGGACGTGTCATTATCTGTGCTAAAATGAGACATTTGGCCAGTATCTTTGGAGAAACACCTGTAGTGAAATGGCTTCAGGCTTGATATGCGAATTATGTGCACTGTGTACAGCACTATTGCAGTTGTGTATATAGAGTTTTAAAGCGGGACCTGAAGTTGATG
Source organism: Phyllostachys edulis (assembly GCA_036346405.1). Classification (NCBI taxonomy): domain Eukaryota; kingdom Viridiplantae; phylum Streptophyta; class Magnoliopsida; order Poales; family Poaceae; genus Phyllostachys; species Phyllostachys edulis. Next base: position 51,495,259 of record CM070552.1, read on the forward strand.
GAAGATTTATTTTCAAAATTAAACTGGGAAATTGGCTTGGTTCCATAATGTCATATAATTGAAGTATAGTTACCAGAAACGCGGTTCGCTTGAGTCACGGCACGAGATTCGGGTTTATAGTTCGCCACTTTTTCTTCCAATTTCCATTGCGAATACGAACCCGTACTAAACCGGTTCGGGTTCAACGAATCCGGTTCGCGATTCGCAGGATTTTATAGCGAATCCGGTAATTATTAATTGAAGCTGGTTCCCTAAATTCTGTATAATTAAAAGATGAAAGTATGGATGAGAGAGAGAGAGAGAGTAAAAACATGTGAATGTTTACTTTGTCAAGACTGCTAATCTGCTCCAAAAATTGCGTACGTTTTGAACAGAATGCAAATACCATAATGTTGTAAAGCCTGTCTGTGAAACCAACAGGAATATTAAAGCAGAATGTTTACCTTTCCATCATCAGCCACAACTGCTGGATCACAACCTTGAGTAATCACAGTAATCCTCTTATGTGTTCCTGAAGCCTTAGGCAATTGTGAGATCTTCAAAGCAATCTCCTCAACATTCTCAGTCTACAAATTTTTATGGGCAATTTGCCAACAATTTACTCACCCACTGAAAACAACAGGTGATAATTGAGTAATTACCTCCCAACCACGAGCTTTACCAAAGGTCTTTGCCTCAGTTTCATTTCCAAAGATGTAGTCCACATACCTAAGTTTGGTAACGAAATGAACTTTAGTCATACTATTATTTACATAGCATGGCAAACATTGGAAAAATTCTAACATGGATGAAACATAGCTTTACAAGCTGAAGTTGTTCTACACTACTTACGGAAGAGCTTTCTCTTGGGCATCACAGAAAAACTCGCAGATAAAGGGGGCAGAAAGGTTCATCAAAGACACCTGCAAACAGTGTAATTATTTGCACTCCAACAAGTAACAACACTTGAGAATGGTCTCCTTTTAGTAGTAACCATTTACCTTGTTAGTAGCAGCAGCATGCTCATCAACAAGTTGAATAGAATCTGGGGACACTGTAAGGAAAAAGCCGGCAATGTAAATATATTTTGCCTTCTCAACTACATTTAATGACATTGTTTTGAAAAAAAATAATGACATTATAATTGTAAGGAAAAGTAATATATCAAACAAAAACATAGAGTGCAAAATAATTAGTGGTGAAAACTAAAAGAATGGTAGATGACTAGTATAAAAATAAATTAAAAAACAGACTGGATTATGTATCAATATGTCGGATTTCAAGAAGGAATCAAACCATTGAGTTTGCATTAATACAACTCCAGACAAGATCACATTCATATATTGTGTTAAGATTCCAAAAATTCGCATGTACCATTGTCTCAAACAACATAACGAACCTTGCTTGTATCAAGAGACCATAAAGCTGAAAATTCACAAAAGAGTTCAAGGGGCTCATTTTTATTACCAAGTGCCCAGTTCTCTGGTCTCTTCAGATGTTCAAACTTGTAGCAGTCTGCTGCGCACAAGTTAGCACCGTGTGACCTGGTTACAGATAGAAGGAAATAGTTTAAAATGAAGCTGCATCCATTTAAGTGCATACATACACAAGAGAGGTTTTTGAGCAGGAAAAAAACAGGATATGAGCATAATAACAAAATCTATGTTAGTACAGAAGGCCATCGTTAGGGCAGAAATGATGGGGGGAAATGAAATGGCGATTTATTATTTGTTACATACTTACATTAACTACCATCTGTCAACCAAATATTAGTCAAATGCTGAAATGCTATGGAGAACAAATAAATGCCAATGACTTATATAATTATAGGCATCCTAGAAATATTTTAGGAATAAGTCGAATTTACCCTCTTGAACTATGGACCAAGCCCAAAAAACACCATGAACTACAAAACCGTTCACTTTACACCCCTCAATTGTCAAAACCAGATCAAATAACCCCCTCGCCCTAAACAACCCTGGTTTTAGCTGACGTGGCGTTTACGTGTACATCATTCGTTGACATGGCGTCCACGTGTACATGTTTCGATGACGTGGCGCCCTTCTTCTTTGGCAGACTCTCTCCTCGCACCCCTCGCCTCCGCACTCTCCGCTCTGCTCTCCGTGTCCAGTTGCCCTCCCCTCGGTCACCTCCACACCATCTCCGCCGCTGCGCTCTCCCCACTGCCGCCGGCTTTGCTACCGTCTCTCTGCTTCCGGTGGGGGTGAGGGTGGTGATGGAGCCGATGGCTCGCCTCCCCGCCTCGCTCGGCTCGCTGCTTCGCTCATGGCGCTGACTCGCCGCCTCCTCCATCGGCCTCGGCGTCCTCTGCCGCCGCCGCGCTCTCGCTGTCTCCACGATGCTCGACTCGGCGACCTCCTCCCGCCTCCGCGATAAGGCTATGTCCGTGTTTCGCCGCCAGATCCTCGAGCCAAGCTGCGTCCTGTTCTTTGCTCAGAGTCGCACCGTCCTCCCCCCTCCGCTGAAGCGCGAGTCCGGCGGCGCTGGGCGCCGAAAGCACGCTATGTGGACGCCGCACTCGCCATCGCCGCAAGATCGCGGATGCCGCGCGGCCGCGGCGCGCGGAAGGCGTGGTCGCGCCTCCTCGTTACGCGCCGTCGGCACTTCAGCCGCAGCAGCCGCCGCCACGGGCGTGCTTCGAACCTCGCCGCGTTCCGGACCTCCTCTGGCGTTCGCGACGAGGGCGCGCTTCCTTGCTCCTCGCAGCTGCCTCCTCGCACCCGACGAGCAAAGGAGCACGCTACTGGCTACCTCGAACTCGACGGCCGCGGCAATGACGAGGGTAGAGGCTAAAGGTCGAGGCTTTCCAAGAAGACGTGTTTCGTTGCATCAACGACTTCGAGTCCACCGGTGACGAGCTAGGCTCGGCCGGCGTTCGCTCCTCATAACATGGCCTCCTTCCGCTACATCGCCGAGATAGCCGCTCGCCACCAGAGGCCACGTTGTCGCCGGCTTAGGCGGCGACAAGGCCAACACCGCGACGGAGGCAGCCATGGCGTTAGCCAACCGTGGAACGCCGCAAGCAAGGCAAGGAAGGAGGTCGGGACGCGATCCCGCGGTTATTCTCGATGCCGAAGTTATAGCCGCCACCGAAGCGGACGCCGGCGCGGCGCTGGCCGCTCTCGTCGCGACGAGCGGCTACCGGAAGCTATTCAAGTAGGACGAGAGGGGCATCGTCAACGTGGTCCATGTGCTCGACCCGGCGACGTGGCTGTGAGCGGGTGCAGTGTGGAGTGCGAACTGGGCTGAATCCGCCACGTGGATGCCAGCTAGGACGAAACCAACCAACGTGGATGCTAGCTAGAACCAAAAACAGCTGGTTTTGTCCCGAGCTGGTCGAATGATCTGGTTTTCAGAGTTGGATGGTGTAAACCAAACGGTTTTGTAGTTCAGGGTGTTTTTTGGACTCTCGCCAAAGTTCAGAGGTGTAATATGGACTTATTCCTTTTACAGGCGCCACAAGCTTTTGACTAGTCATTTCATTTTTTTTCTCCAAATTAAAGCACACTAAAAGCACAATCACTTAACAGTTATGGTCATTCTAGAAGGACAAAGACCATAGCTTCAGTGAACACAAGTAACTGTTGCAAAGATATATTAACCACTAAATCATCAAATGTTCCTTTTTGCCAGGATCATGACAGCACCTTTAGAGAATCTGAATGTCATCAGTAATAGGTAAATCGGTGGCATACCTTTCACCACAAACAACACAGACAGCACATGTGCCAGTAGGAGCATTCTCATCCTCATAATAGTGGGCCTGGTTGAATAGATGATTAGATGGCAAGGTTAAGGTAGTTGGTGGTGCAATATAGTGGAGAGAAATTGCATGAAGGGTAAGAAACAATAAAAGGATACTTATAACTTACATTAACATCAGCAGCTTGTGCATTTTTCTTCATCTGCTCACCGAATTTGTCCTTCCCAATGCAACCCATGTAACTTGTCGCACCAGGAATTTGAAGCATCCATTGCAAAAGCAATCAGGACTGTCTTAAGTTCTGAGCATATGATAAACAATCAGAATTGGTAATAGGCTAATAGCTTTAGACTGTTATGATTTAGTTTCTTCTGAGCTTACTTGGGCAACCCTGATAGAGTTTTGAGTGGCTCCTGAAAGAATCAAATTAACATAATAAACACAAACAGTGAGAAAATAAACCATGAAACAATAATTCACAGAATTGACTTCATATTTTAGCATAGACTGTGCAGTATTATTACCTCCAGCGATGTATTCAACATTGCACTTGCTAGCCAATTCATCGTACCTAGCAGCATAACACACAAATCCACATTATTTAGTTACTACCAGCCTTCGATGATACATCCACACTGCTCGTCTATTTCAACCATGTTATGTCTTTGTGTATTGCAATTGTACAACTATATAAACACATTCTCTATTATGGCGTATGAACCGGGCGATTTGGACACTAACTTCAAGCCATGTATATATCTGACCATACAAAATTAAAACCATAACATGCTTTTCTTTCTTATGCCTAATGCAATACCTAATTTAACTTTGGTTTCTGTTCTGAATTCACAACAAGCTGACAACAGCATTCAATAATGCAAGGGAAGTTGTGGGGAGAAATAAACTTACATCGGTAAGTGCTTTTCCTCTGCGAGAATGGCATTGCCCGGTTTGATATCATACCTAGAACACAGGTGCAGAGAAAGACATGTCAGTTAGCTCGTGATAACTACACAGCTTATCTGATTCTCCATACAAACAACCGAGAAAGCACGGTCCAAGCCATTAGAGAAATTCTGATGAAACATAATAAAGACAGGTATCATTTTGTGGGACCCGAGCTTACAGCTTAGATATATTTGCCAACGAAAAGGAATTCAGAAAGGTGGCAAACGAATGAGTCTAAATGCACTGGATGAAAACGATAGTACTCTATTTGATCAATTATGTAGCTTTTGGCACAAGTGTACTGCATATTGCTCGTTCAGCTGGATGTTATTGAGGTTATATACATATTCTCAGATTGTTCACAGTTGCACAGGTACCACCTATAAAACTCGCGCTCCAGAGTGCAACAAATATGACACAGAAGTGATGCCCAACCTCGCATCACCTCCAACAAAATTATACCAAAAGGATTGGGGAGAAGAAAAAAGGGCACATCGCGTCCAGAGATCATAACATAAGGAAGGGAAGGGATCGAGGAGGAGCCAATTACTTGGCGAGGAAGGCCTCGTCGACGAGGAAATAAATTCTATGGGGAGTGAGGCTCTCCCCTATCACCGTTGGATGTCTCCCCACCCCCACACAGTGCGCGAGGCGCCTCCGATGGACGGTGGGATGCGGGGGGAGGCCGGGCCGCAGAAGATTTATTTCCCGTCGACGACGGCGGAGATGTCGAGGAGCGGGTTGCCCATCCCCAGGAGGACGCCCTCGCAGTTGCTGCTCGCCATTCTAGCCGAGCGGCGCGAAGCGAACGGAGCGGCGGCGGGGTGAGATCCGTGTTGGGTTTTCGTGGGATATTTGCAGAGATCACAGTAGCATGGAAAGGACTGGACGAGTGTGCCTGTGCCACAGCCACAGGCCCATGGCCCAACAATTCATTGAACCACTGCCGCGCCCTCCGCGCCAGTGATCTACCACACTCGGCTACAGAATATCGTGCCCGTCTACTGGCCCATACCGAGGCGCTGGTGCATTACTTACTAACCATAAAGGCGGGGAGAAAGGGACTCCTCCCGCGCCATCTACGTATGCAAGAAAAGGACGGCTGTCGGATCTTCGCCTCTTTGGTGGAAAGTGTAGCCTCTCGTGCGGGCCACGTCATCAGAAAAATGCATGCTGTCGGATCGCGTTTGTCTGTTTTCTGACTATCCGATTGGACCTGGTGCTCCGTGCTCATGCTCTACCTGCCCGAGCTTGACCTCGCCTCACACACGTGCTGTCCTCTCTAGACCCCCCCCCTCCCCCCTTTGCGGCCGCTCTCCCCAATGCCTTCTCCTCGCTGCCGCCGTCCTCTCCGCCTCCTTTCTCCCGCGCGCCCATGGTTGCCCCTCCTCGTGCCGCCTTGTGTCTGGCCTCCGCTCTCCCATGCGCCTCCGACCGCCTCGCCTCCGCCCTGCTCTCTACCTCCGGTCTTCCTCCTCCTCCTCCTCCTCTCGGGCATCTCCTCCCCGTCACCACCACCTCCGGTGCCGTCGTCCTGCGTAGCCCCCGGATGACGGAGTGAGGCTTTGCCTCCTCTCTCCCAGGCGCGTCCACCCCCCTCGGTACGCTCTTCGAGAACCTCCGCCTCCTCCCTCTCCTTTCCCTCCTCTCTTCCTCTTCCTCCTGTTCCTCACCACGCTGCCCCCCACCTGCTCCCCGCGCTACCACCGAGAAGGAGTAGGTAGGGCCGAAGTGCTGCTGTCGGCGACGGTGGAGAGTAGGGTGATGAACTGAGGCCAGATGAAGCAATCGTGCGTCGAGGTTGTCACCTTCCTCCTTGCTGTCGCGACGACGGCCATGTCCAGCAGCCGTTGCTAGTGAGAAACGTCTACACGTTTGTTGCCTTCAAGGTGTTCGACGTAATGCTGCTATGGAGGACTACGTAGGCTGTTTGGGGCCTACGACTGATTCCAAGTCTATTCGCGCTCGCCTCCACGCTGGGGTCCGACGCCGACAGGAACGACATTGAGCTCATCCACCATGAGTTCAAGGATGCTAAGCGTTGTGCTTTGACCGCTTCTTGCCAATAGAGATTGAGACCCATGGATGAGATATGGTGGTGTTGATAGGAATGATAGATATGCAGACAGGGACACTGCGTTTTTTGATGTGATGAGATTTCGTGGCGTTGATAGGAATGGTAGATATGCAGACAGAGACACTGCATTTTTTGATGTAAGCTCTAACAATATCCTTTCAAATCCTTGGGTATATCGCTTTCATATTTTCACGAACATCAAGTAGCTTTGATGAAACACTGATGCTAATATTGTTATTTTATGAGCTTTGTTCCAGATTCTGATTGACAGTAACTCTACTGTGTCTATTTGCTGCAGATTAACTTGAGAGATCTCGATGGCATATAGGGACTTGAGAGATCTCGATGGCATACAGGGACCAGTTTATGTGGGAAATGGTTGTGTGTTTACGTCACGACCAGAGGTCACCCTGGTACGACCGGACCCGGGAGGTCCCCGAATCCTCTGTGCAAAACCGAGCTAGTCCCAAGATCAGCTGCTAGCTCACACAGTAAACAAATATGGTAACACCCATCTATGCAACTTTATTAATAAACAACAGAGTTAATTACAAAATGGGGCATACAGCCAACAAGGAAAATTACAGCGAAAGCAAAAGACAGCAAGGAAGACCACACGATTCACCACAGGCAATCGTCTAGAGGACGTAGCCTAGTCGTCCTGGTCCTCAGACTCCTCATAAACGTCCTCTCCTACTCAAATATTGAATCAAGCAAGAGTGAACACAACAACCGTGCTCGCAAGTCACACCTGTCAAGTAACAGAATGTAATGCATACAAGGATATCTCAAAGGAAGGCTTATAGGGTTGATTTGCATAAAGCCAAGTTTCTTTCCAAATACTTGTACTAAGTTCCAAAGCAGTTATACAATAACTAAAATTTATTTTCTAAATCTCAGTTTTATAGTCGGATAACATTCATCAACAAGTGGTGAAGGATACCCTTCTATCACAAGGCTCCCTGCCCAAAATCTCATTTGGATAGACATCCAAAACCATTTCAAAGAGGTCTTTTGAAAACAAAACCAAAATCTAACTTAGAGCAGCTTTGCTAGCATGTCCATGACTGTAGACATGGCTATTCGAATAGTTTTACACTCTGCAGAGGTGTACAGCTTTACCTACATGACACGACTTCTCTAGTTTGTTTAGCATCCGTCGATACCACTGCTCACTACCGAAGGTAAGCGGTCTAGAGCACGTGACAAGGCCTTTACAATACGTCATTCCACCGCAGTCCCCCCTCGCTGAGGTTTTGCCCCCTTTGGATACAAACCTGCCGGGTTCCTAGCCCTCTCTTGCGCCAGGTGGGAATGAATAAAAGTAGGTCGTCAAGACACCCACACAACCAGATGGAACAACCACGGTGAAACATTGTAAATTAGTTAGCCAGGTCCCACCCATTCGAGACATGGGTTGTACGGTGAGGCATAGCAAAATACACTCAAAGGCCGGTCCTTAACTGACTTGGGCGACTTCCAATAGACCCCTGGGCCTCGATCATAGAAATGACTCGATCCCATGCATGAACATGCACCCATCCAAACAACCAATTCGCCCAAGTCCAAACGAATTTTTCTTTTGCTTTGCTTTTCAAAAACATTTGCAAACTTCCACGACAACCCAATGTCATGGTTAAAATATTTTGACAACATTAGTCTTTGGCAGTAAAATTTTCCCAAATCAAGATTTTTGGGTCTAAACTTTGACTAAGCATAGAGTTTTGCAACATGCTAGTTCATACTAATGTACCAACTAGCTCTTTATTATGGTGACAAGGGGAGGTCGAATCAACAATCAAGTTTGGATGTATAAAGGAATTAGGAATAACTATGAAGTTAAAACAGGGATTTAAATTACTTGAATTCAAATAAGCATGCAATAATAATTTAAAATAGAACTTAAATAATTTGAAATACTGGGATTCAATATGATCAAGGGTGTAACTTGCCTTGCTCGAAAGCTTAACGGTCTGCTTCTTCAGAGTACTCGGGCTCTCCGGAGTCATCGAAATCTACACGTGAGAACGAAGCAAATTCAAATAAAGACCAAATAAAATCCAAATGAACTCCAAAACAAACCAAACTAGAACCAACAGCGAGGAATTGAATTAAAAACGGGCTCTCGGGAGGAGGCTCGACTAGTCGGGAGGAGGTCCAACTGGTCGGGAGGAAGTCCAACGACCTGGTCGGAAGGGGTACGATGGGTCGGTAGGAGGTCCAACGACCTGGTCGGAAGGGGTCCGACGGGTCGGTAGGAGGTCAAGGGAGGTCCTAAGGAGGAGGTCAAGGGAGGTCCTAAGGAGGAGGTCAAGGGAGGTCCTGAGGAGATCCTTGAGGAGGAGGTCCTAAGGAGGGTACGACTACTCAACGTGGTTGTACAAAGAATACAAAAGGATACGACTATGCAGCGTAGTCATAAGAAGGAATACGACTACGCAACATAGTCATAGGAACAAGGGAATAGAACAAAGCACGGAGAAACTCACCAAGGCCGAGAGAGACTGAAGGAGGAGGGAGAGTCAGAGGACGGCAGTGGCGGTCGAAGACGGCGTGGGCGCTCTGGTGAACTCCTTCGGAGGCGAGGTGGTTGAAGATGGCGTAAGCTCCAGCGAACACCTTGGCGACGGGGAGGCGACTGCGTGGCTTCAGTGGACTCTTTGGTGAAACTTGAAGCACGGAGGAACTGGGCGAGAGCAAGAAAGTTAGGTGCAGAAAAGGTGATGAAAGAGGGCTGCTCAGGCTTTTATAGCCAGGGGAGACAGGGAGAGTCACTGAAAGATTCGGAGGCTCACACTAACAAGGGCAGGTGTGCGACAGGATAGAGCACGGCCGGCAGGTGAAGGAGGAGATGGGGGCAGGTAGGGGAGGAGACAAGAGGGGGAACGGGTATTGTAGAAGCGACAACAGTTAATGCGACACAACGGCATTTAATGCGCGAGGACAAATGCGTCAGCAGTGACGCGACGGGAGGAAGGAGAAGGTGAGCAGGGCTGCAGGTGGGGCTAGTCAAAACTCGGGAGGGTGGTCCAACCAAAGAGGAGGTCGTGACCAAAGGGGAGGTCTCTTAGGACCACCTGGAGGTCTCTCAGGACCACTCAGGAGGTCTGGACTGAAGGGGAGAGGTCCAAACGAAAGGGAGGTTTGGACTAAGGGAGAGATCCAAACGAAAGGGAGGTCTGGATAGAGGGAGAGGTCCAAACGAAAGGGAGGTCCAAAGAAGAAAGAGTTGGGCCGAGAGGAATACGGAACGAACAGAGAAAGGGGATTCAACACCAGAGAACTCCAACAAACTCAAAATAAACCAAACTTTTGAATTAGTTGAAGTTTGATTTAGTTATTTAAAACACTTTTAATTCCAAAATCTCAAGTTAAGCTTTAGAACTTCAACGAAACCAAATGGTTCTTTTTCTTTTGAAAGTTTTCAAAAAGACCAAAAAATTGGGATGTTACAGTTTAGCACAACAGCTCTATATGGCTATAAACCTCTAGTTAAGAAGAAGTAGCCTAGCACCTTCTCTTCTCTTTGCTTTGTGGGGGAAAGAATAATGCAACAAAATCAAGAAAGAAGAGCTCGGAAAAGAAGAGGTCAAAAAAAATGTAGAGATCAGCGAGCTCCTTTCTCTAAGGTTTCATTTTTGGGTAAGAACAGATCATGTTTCACCTAGCCAACTACTTATTAATTAAGGTCCTTAATGAAGGTAGCCTCACTCTAATTATAGCTTTGAAACTCGGACATCAAATAGTAAAAAATGTTGGCATGTTGTGATTACTTATTAGTAGTAAACCAAATCTTGATACCAAAAAATTAGTTCAGCCAATATTAGAAGCTCCATCTTTTTCGCTTGGAAAACAATAGCATCTTCTTGAGAAAAAGGGATCTCCCTTATACATACAGTTTCTTCATTTTTATTCTTTCCATCTTATAGTTAAAGCATGCCTACAAGGCTCATCTCCATGCTATAAAGCCTTATTTGCGTTTTTTTAGGAATGAACTATCATTTTTACAAGCATGTGGTTCGTCGCTGAAAGGGCAAAAAAAAAACAGACACCTGCCGTAGAGTAAGTCACCAGCACATCAGAAATTTGATAGTTGTAATATTTTTGAAAGACTTATTAGGCACAGATGCTTATTGTTTGCACTTTGTTTGATATATGACATTGATCGTCACACTGGAAGCAGTACCAATTCCATATATGAGATACCCTTTTGACAATGTAGTCAAGAGAATGTGCAGTAACAACAAACGTGCGGGTGTGCATCCTAAATCCAAATGGTAAATCTGTGTATGCTTTGGCTGCTTCTTTACAAGAGAAATTGAGACCTATGGATGAGGTTTAGGCCAAAATCTTTCCATGTTGTTATTACTTATTAGTAGTAAATGTTATGTACTCAGTTCTCATGAAAGTGTGTGTAATTTGTCCATTTGTAGGCTTAATTCTCATGAAAAGAACCAATGCTTTGTGGTTATTCTATTTTTGGGTTCTTCAGTGGAGACGCATAATTGTTTTGTTTACTTTACGCTTCTACTCAGTTTGCAGGCTTTTGGGTGTACATGGTTAATGCGATGGAGATCTAAAAGGAAATGCAAGCTTCATGTACGAACGTAGAGGTATTTTTCATTAATTGTCGTGTCCTCCCACGTGCATGTTATTTCTACTCTTAGTTCGTGCATTTGCTTCTTGATTGGTTCAACCAGTTTTCCTATAAGGGTTCCAATCTATGTTTCTATCATCGATCCACTTATGGTACTCTACTCTATGTTCGCTTTGCGTTTGCTTCTTTATTGATTCAACGAGATTTTCTACGAGGGTTCCAATTAGGGGCGGAAACGAGCTGAGCCGAGCCGGCTCAATCCAGGCTCATTCCAACTCGGGTGAACAGTGGGCTCGGCTCGGCTCGTTTCAGAAACGAGCCAGGAGAGGGCCTTGGCTCGGCTCGGCTCGAAATGGAGCTCGAGCTGGCTCGAGCGGCTCATGTGCCCGAGCCAAAAACAACATCAGCCTTACAACATCAACATCAGCATCCGCATTGCAATCAACTAGATCAAGAAATTTTTTCTATCAAGTATCAGCCATTCATCCAGCACTAAGAAACTAAGAAACTGGACATCACAGAAACAAGCATTCATCGCAACTCGCAAGAACAGCACATAAACAAGCAAATCGCCTCCATCCTAGCCCCGACGCTGGTGGCCTGGCCTTCACCTTCCTCCCCGTCTCGGTGCCGGCGAAAAGATCAAGACCCTCTGCCGCGGATGGAGGAGAGGACGAGGGTCAAAGATTCCAGGGGGAAGGACTGGATGACGGCGCAGTGGAAGGGGCGGCGGTGGCGGGCTGGAGCCTGGAGGACGGTTGAGCAAAGGAAGGGGCTACGACCGCCTCACCTCGATGGCCTCCACCTCCGTGGGATCAAGAGGACTAGCAGGCGGCGGCCTCCTCATTGTGCTCCAAGTCCCAACGGGGGAGAGGAAGGGGCGGGGTGGACGGGCGGCGGCGCCACCAGCGGGGGAGAGGAAGGGGCGAGGAGGACATGGAGAAGAAGGTCATCACCGCATCAGGAAGAAGCCAGAAGGGGATCGGGGACGACTGCTTGCTTTGGGAGTGATGAGGACAACGACCCTAAGGATGCAACCACTACTTCGACTCGCTACACTGCATCCTCTACTTCAACCACATCTTCTCCGAGAGAACTTTCGGCTACTGCAATGCCATATTACCCAATTGGACCAAGCTACGTCTACATACCATGGTGCCACATCTACATGCCATGGTACTATGTCTACATGCCATGGTGCTACTCCATGTGCCAAGCAAGATTTCAAGCTGGATACGTTTTGGAATCTAGTTTGGCCTCCGGAGACAGTACCGACTTCAAACGTGCATAAATTTCACATACGGAGTCCGTTGGAGGTCCACGAGTACTTGATGGAAAGGTTATTTTGTCATCTTTCCAACGGATCTAGCCTCACCTCCAAATTCCTTCTGTGCACGTTAGAATCGCCAAAAGAAGGTGATATATCACCTGTTTGGGCCAAATTGGACTATGTAATGAATGGACTAACTTGGCCCATATGGGCCAACCACTTTGGGCCACACTATTCACTATGGCACTGTTCATGTGAACAGTGCCACATGGATAGTACCACCCCCTTAGTTCTATTAGATGTGTGGCTTCTCCTCCCCTATTTAAGGAGGCCTCACCCCTCTAGTTTTCTTAGATTTCGTTTATGTTTAGTTTGCCTTCGTTGCAACTTGTATCTTCTGCGTATGTCGACTAGACCACCCAGTCAAGATCCTTATTCGGAATCCCAACTCAATTCAAATATTTCAATTCCTATTTGTAATTTCAGATTGTGTTTTATCTCATTCCTGTGTGCTTCTTCGGTGTATGCAGGAATTGACCTTCGTGGTCAGGTCAACCGGGTATTCGTGCACGGTTGATAACAACTTGTCGAGCAGTTCAGCGATTGCGTGGTGTCGAGCCTTGCGAGTTCGTAGCCAGGATCGTGAGAGTTGAGCGACTACAACCGAATTTATCTTCTCATCGAAAGATCAGGCCAGAACAGGACCTCCGTGGTTCATCAAGTGGTATCAGAGCTACAGTTCATCGGTGAGAATTTTTTTCCTACAGTCCACATAGCCACGAAAAAAAAACAAGTTTAGTTCATCATCCAAACCAATCTGTGCCTTTGCAATTTTTCTTTTCAGTTTTGCTTGTTGAATTTTTTATTGCATCATCATGTCAGTTGCTGAATTCTAGTTTAGTTGGAGTCTAGTTTGTCGTTGCCTAGTTTGCATCTTGTTCTTCGTGTTTCTTTTGAGTAGCTTCATCGTTGTCTTTTTCGCATCTTGTGTGTTCTTGCTTCCTGTCGCAGCCACCAAGTCCTTCCCTGCCGCACCACAAACCGCCCCTACCGCACCCCCACAGATCGCTGCTGCGGCAACCCATCTGCTGCCAATCCCTGCCACCATCATCATTTGCCGCAAGCTCATCTTGCTTGGTGTGCTCCTGCCGCGACGACTCACCATCGGCCGCGCCAACACATCCGCTGCCATCCCCAGCCAAACGCCTCTGCCGCTGCTGTCTCTTACCACCGCGACAGCCTTTTGCCCTGCCTCCACTACAACTCCGGCCGTGGCACTAAATCCACGCAGCTTCTCCTGCCGAGGAAAAAAAGCCCTAGCTGGTTTCGGTTTTGACAGAAAAGGCAAACCCTAAGTCGGTCGCAGTGCTTGCGCAAGAAAAAAAAGGGAGAAAAAAAGAGGAAGAGATTGATTTCAGTTGTGAACAGAGGAGAAAAAAAGAAGATAAAAAAGAAGGAAAAGAGAGAAGAAAAACAAAAAAAGAGTGTCCCTCTGTCCGAAATTTGAAAAGCCATCAAACCTTCGCCAAATCTAGTGAAATTTGTTGGAGCCCTTCTTCATACATCCACAAGACTCCACAAAAAAATTGAGCATGTTTGGCCCACGGGATCAAAAGTTATAGTAGTTTCAATTGAGGCCGAAACGAATTCGACTCCGTTTCTGACACCCCTTTAGTAAAACAGGCATAACTTTTGCATACGAAGTCGGAATTCGACGTTCTCGGACTTTTCAGAAAGCTAACAACGGCGCGCATCCAATAAAAATGACTATCTTGTGCCCATTGCCCTCAAAAACCCCCAAAATTGTCCATCTTCAGCCCCGAATTCGCGTCATAAGATTTCGGTTTCTATTTTTTGTGATTCTTTCAGTCTTCCCTTCGAAATTTAGGGTTCGTCTTAACTGTAAATTTGTAGATCTCGTCGAAACCTTTCAAATGAGTATATATAAGCCATATAAAACTTTGCTTTTTCATTGTTTGAGACTAGCTATTGTTTCTGCTTAATCTAGATGGATGCTTGCATTGCACCGATACCGATATTGCTGTCTTTTGTGCTCTACGTCGTGCGAACAATCTTGTGCCCTTCATAGAAGTTTGAGTAGGTGGCTAGCGTCTCTCCTAGCACTTGTTGTGAGGTTTTCCATTGCTTACATCAAGTCACATTTATCGTTGCGTGTGCGTACATACACATCTCTTAGTGGGACTTTGATTAGATAGCTTTGATTAGGCTAGGATCAGCAACTTTAACTAGTACATTGAACAATTCTTCAACTTGCATTAACTGATTTGATTATTGTTGATCCTTACTACCATATTGAAGCCTTCCGAGCTCCACTTCCTACTAACTCAGTAGGTACCGTTCCTCACAATCGTTGGGCTAATCGCAAGTGAGAGTATCACGAACCAGCCACCGGTTGTACCACCTCCTTGTTGCATTGGTAAGAGCTTGGAAGAACTTGATAAGGCGTTGTGAGAGAGTGACTTGTGAAACTCCAGAACCTAGTAGTTCATAGGGACATATACACTGTGATTTGTTCTTTGTTTGCTACTAACGATGGTAGGGTCACACGGATCTACACATGGTGGAAACAATAATGACCACTCTTTGAGGCATACTATTGAGGGATCTTTCACACCTCGCACGAGAGAGCTTGTGCGGCACATTGTGCACTCGCTCGGTGAGAGTGTTCGCGATGCCTTGGACAAGATCAACGACAACCTCGCGGCACTCTACACACGCGTTGCGCTCCTTGAAGGTCAGCCACTTGCTGAAACCAGGACCCATGATCATGAGCCAAGAGTGGAGGACCCTCCTACTCACCGCACACCACCTCCTACTCGCCACACACCACCTGCTACCCGCTCTTGGGCAGATGGGATGGAAGAAGACGTGAACAACTATACTGCTGATACAGAAACCGATGGATTCAATGTTCATAATGATTGCAACCATCATCGGTTTCGTCACAATCGTCAAGGTATGGGAAGAAATCAACGTGAGGTACGTGACCATAACGATGCATTTGGTAAAATTAAATTCACTATGCCTCCTTTTGCTAATAAATATGATCCTGATGCTTATCTCACATGGGAGGTAGTCGTAGACCAAAAATTTGCATGCCATGAATTTCCTGACAATAAAAGGGTTAGGGCTGCTACTAGTGAGTTCACATATTTTGTTTCTATTTGGTGGGATGAATTTTGCCGTAATGAACGAAACATGCCTAAAACTTGGAATGCTATGAAGAGAGCTATGCGAGCTAGATTTGTGCCTTCATATTATTCTCATGATTTGCTTAATAAATTGCAACGCTTAAGACATGGTAGTAGTTCTGTAGAGGATTATTATCAAGAATTGTAAACTGGTTTGTTGCGTTGTGGTTTAGAAGAAACTGAAGATGCTAAGATGGCTAGATTTTTGGGAGGTTTAAACCATGAAATTCAGGACATTTTAGATTATAAAGAATATAATTCTATCACCCGTTTATTCCATCTTGCTTGCAAAGCTGAAAGAGAAGTGCAGGGTCAACAATCTCGCCTAGGGGCAATATTGAGGATCTTCGCAGCCGCCAATGCAAAGAACAACACATGGCACCTTCCTCCACTCCCGGTCGTGATGCACCTCCTCGCCGCACCTCCCGCCGCTCCTTCCACTCCTCGCACACACTACTACGTAAATGCTAATATTGGACGCTCGACGTTTATCAAATCGCTCAGATAAACACAATCTCGAGCGGTTTTGTTTACCCACCGCTCGTGTTATTCTCCGCGCTAAAACCATCTCGTGAAGATGTCATATCACGCGGTTCATGTTTGGAACCATCTGTGAAGTATCACGACGGTTCGACCAAAAACCGCTCGTGATATTACCCAATATCACAGACGGTTTTTGGTCGTAACCGCTCGTGATACTTTACGATGGTTCCAAACATGAACCGTCGTGATATTACCCAATATCATAGACAGTTTTTGTTAAAAACCGTCCATGATAATTAACTCATCACAGACATATATACCTCCCCGGCCAACAGAGTCTTCTTGATCTCCATCTCTAGCGCTACGGTAGGTCCATCGCCGTTCCGTGTCCGGTTTGAGTATCGTCTCACCTCACTGAGCCGACCTGGTCCATTTCAGCTATATATTGTCGCCGAGGAGCTCGCCGCCGTCGCCTCTGTTCACCGATCGACGACCAGCCGCCTTGGACCTTCCCCGACTTTCATTGACACCTTCCTCGTGATCGAGGTGAGATACTGGAGCATAAGCATCCTTTAATTTGAGTAGTTTCAGGCGTTTACGCCGAAATCGCTAGTTTCAGGTGCCTCCACAGGACATCACCGTCGGATCGCCTCAGGCGACCTTAGGGCCGAGCCACGACTATTAGCAATGTGATGTCACCCTAAGCCCAGTTTGAGCTTCAAATCCTACTGTTTTTAATCATTTAGTTAATAAACTAACGACTCTATGACATGTGGGACCGCCATAGATTTTATAAATAAAATCATGAAATAAAAAATGAGTCACCGACAAGTAGGGCCCACATGTAAGTTAATAAAATCCTAAAAATGAAAAATGAAAAACGTAATTAAGCCTCGTAAAATACGCTTGAAAGTTATCACCCTTTTATTTATTTTCGTGGTTTTCAATACTAACCGTGTGATGGACCGGTGGATGTACACCGAGAACCGTGTGAGTGAAGAGTACATTAATGGCATGTCTGCTTACAAGAGCCGCCGAAAGGTGATATGTTGAATAAGGGGCGGAATATATGTACGGTCCATGCATTGATTGTAGAATCAAGATGTTTAACAACCGAGCGCAGATCGAAGCACACTTGATTCAAGGGGTTTCAAAAGGGTTATACATGTTGGACCGACCACGTGAAGAGCATATTATACAGAAGTCAACGATATGTCGCGAATGATGTCGATTGTGGTTCCGATTCGGATAGGCCGCACGATGACAATCTAGATCGAGATGCCGCGATGCGTAGGGAACCGTGATGAGAGGGAGTATGTTCAATTTCGAGCTTGATGGAGGACTCAGAGAAACCTTTGTTCCCGGCTACAAGTCGGAATACACAAGGTTGTCATCCGTGCTTAAACCGCTGAAATTGAAGGCAAGCAACGGTTGGTCCGATAAGAGTTTCACTGAGTCAGTTAGGTCTCTTAGCGGACATGCTTCCTGAGGGAAACGAGTTGCCCAAAACCACCTACAAAGCCAAGAAGGTTCTTTGTCCATTGGGAATGGAAGTAGAAAGAATACATGCATGTCCGAATGATCAGATCCTCTACCGTAAGTAGTATACAAATATGCATGTATGTCGGTGTGCAACGATCCCGATACAAGCGTAAGAAGCAATCGATGACGACGAGGAATCGAGGTGAAGAAAGGACCTCTGCTAAGGTGGCATGGTATCTTCTGTAATTTCGCTTGAAGCGGTTTTTGCGAACCCAAAGAATGCAAAAGCTCAGATTGGCACTCGAGAGGAGTGTAAGAATGACGGAAAGTTAAGACACCTGCCGATTCCGCCCAAAGGAGAAACATCGATAGGAGGTTTGCGAGACAAAATGAACCGAGGAATATAAGGTTTGGATTGAGTACAGATGGAATGAATCCTTTCGGTAACATGAGCAAATGACATAGCACTTGGCCCGTGACGCTCAGATCTACAACCTTCCTCCTTGGTTGTGTATGAAGCGGAAATATATTTTGTTGTCGATACTTATCCAAGGGTCAAGCAACCGGGAATGATATTGATGTGTACCTAGCACCATTGATGGAAGATCTAAAAATACCGTGGATTGAAGGGCATGTATGGGATGCGTACAAACGAGAGAACTTCACTTTACGTTCCTTGTTGTTCTCGCACCACAAATGATTATCCCGCCCTTGCTAACTGTCGGCCGAGTACAAAGGGCCAAAGCACAGACTCACTGCTTAGATGATACCGAGAGTGTGTGGTGAATCACTCGCAGAAACCGTGTACATGCGTCATCGTGAGGTTCCTTCTGGAGGGCTCACCCATACCGCAGATGAAGAAACAATTGACGGAGAGAAGGAGGACAGTTCAGCTCCAAGGCATTTAAGCGGAAAAGAGGTCTATGATATGATTAAGGATTTAGATGTTGTGCTTGGAAAGAGATGTAAATCGAGGACCCGTAAGAAGAACATGTGGAAGAAGAGATCAATATTTTGGGACTTACCTTATTGGGAGCACCTAGAAGTTCGCCATCGCATCGACGTCATGCACGAGAGAAGAATGTATGTGATGACTTGATTGGTCTCTTCATCAACATTCGTGACAAAACAAAGGATGGTGTCAACGCACGGCTTGACTTGGTTGATATGGACATCGGACTGAGTTAACACCAACAAGGACCGATAAAGGACGAACGTACCTTCCCCGCTTGTTACACTCGTCCAAGGCCGAGAGAACCGAATCGCGGTGCTTGCATGGTGTGAAAGTTCCGTCCGGTTACTCCGCCAACATGAAGAAACTTGTTTCGATAAAAGATCTGAAGTTAATTGGCATGAAGTCTCATGATTGTCATGTGTTGATGACATAAATGCTCCCTGTTGCAATCAGAAGTATTTTGCCGATCAAGGTCCAAGAGACAATCATGAGGCTGTGTTATTTCTTTAACACAATTGCTCAGAAGGTCATCGATCCCGAAGGACTAGATGCTTTGCAGGACGAGGTGATGACGACTCTATGTGATCTTGAGATGTATTTTCCTCCGTCGTTTTTCGATATCATGGTCCATCTCATTGTTCATATTGTGAGGGAGATAAAGATGTGCAGGGCCGTGTTTCTACGTAGCATGTACCCGTTCGAGAGGTTCATGGGAATTCTCAAGTCATATGTATAGAATCGATCTCGGCCAGAGGGCAGCATCGTCGAAGGTTATGCAACCGAAGAGGTCATTGAGTTCTCGCCGATTACATGGCTCAGTCGAACCGATAGGTGTGCCTCGATCTCGCCATGAGGGGAGGCTCGAGGGTATCGGGACCATCTAAGGAAAGCAATCACTCCAAATATGGATGCGTATGCTTAAGCCCATTTCACGTCTTGCAACACATGTGAAGTGTCCTCAGATATCGACCAAAGACAGGACGTGCTTGACAATGTAATCGGTGCGGCCGGATGTTTGGATCACGAGACAACACAATGCAGCGGCTCAACCAATGGTTGAAGGAGCGACTTGCTAGGAGCTCGTCAAGATATATCGACATGGTTGGCAAAAGGGCCAACATTTACAGCTTGTAACATGGCGAGGATATCGACATAAATGGGTACACATTCTATACGCAGCTCGTGATATAAAAAGCACTAACGTAAGCAGCGGTGTCCGTGATAGATGCATTCAAGATCGATGGGGTGAGGAGCTCCTACTATGGGCAAATAGAGGAGATATGGGAGCTCGACCACGTGCTTTTCAAGATCCCTCTATTTGGTGCCGTTGGGTCCATCTCCACGGTGAAGGTCGATAAGCGGCATCACTACCGTGGACCTCGAACGCGTTTCGGATACAAAGACGAACCATTTGTATCAAGCTAACCAAGTTGTTCAAGTCTTCTATGTTACCGAATTCGACAAATAAGAAGCGCCACGTAGTTCTTCATGGAAAAAGGAGGATTGTCGGAGTTGAGAATGTAATGGACGAGGAAGAATACAATCAATTTGACGAGTTGCCTCCTTTCGGAAACGGCATAAGGGTCGAGGAAGAAGAACGTGACGAAACTAGCTACATACGCGTCGATCATCATGAAGAGCTAATTTTTAAAGATTAATTGAACAATGTGTGTATATGTATGTACGTTCTAATGAATGGTTAATTTTAGTTCATTTGAGTTAATTAATTGATTTATACTGTGAAATGGATGTGATTGTTTCTCAAATGAATGTGAATTGATGTATATACATGTACCATGTTGTCTTTTCTCGCTTGTTTCAGAGGGCATGGCTAGCATTTCCGAGGCTAGCCAATAAATGTATCTAGATATTAACCAATACAAAATAATATCACGCATTTATTTGAACTACAAACCGTCTTATATATGTATATCATGACGGTTGTTTATTAAAACCGCTCATGATACATCACATATCACATATCACAAACGGTTCTAAGTTAGAAGCGTGCAGTGATAGTAGTATATCACTGATTTGTTCTAATTTAGAACCGTCTGTGATGTCCATCTCTATTTATATTCGGACTCTAGCTAGGGTTTGCCGCTACCGCCACTCTCAAACGATTAAGTTTTCAACTCCTCTCGCTCCTCCTCCCCGAGCCTGCTGCCGCCGTCCTCGACGCCGCCACCTCGAGTCTGCGACTCCTCCCGATCCTGCTGACGCCGCCTCCTCCTCCGGCCCGACGCCTCCGAGCTCCGCTGAGCCTCCTCCCTACCCGCGCGCCTCCCCGAGCCAACCGCGCCTCCCGCCCGAGCCCGCCTCCTCCTCCTCCCCGAGCAGCGCGCCTCCCCTTCGACGCCACGCCGCTTCCCAGATCGCTTCCTCGTCCTTCTCCTCGACGCCTAAAGGTAACCAATGCCGAAGTTGTCAATTTCGACGCCCTTTCCTAACTATTTCTATCAATAATCTGTCATGGTCCTCATGATAATTGTACTTGTTTTAGGAATTTGTATTTGTTCTAATCATTATTCATATGGTATTTGTTTTGATATCGCCATCGAATATATTGTAATGTGGTGTGGTGGGCTTGAGATGAATGCTCTGTGATGATAATAGTCTTGTCTTGAAATTGTTTTGATAATCGGGTTTGTACTTGAGCTCTAATTGGAATGCTTACTCTACATCGATAGCAATATCAAAATGTTAAATCTTAGCTTTATCTTTGATTTCATTTGTTCACATGATGTTCTATTTCTTGTGAAGATGTCTTCCACTCATTCTCGAAGTCATCGCTACCATGTGTCCGATGATGCACCATCCTTGGAACAATATCCAACCGCGGTAGAAGAAGAGGAATATCGAAAAGGCCCACGGGTCGATTTACCATCACGGAGGTCGATCGATGGGACCCCTATCAATCTCGCCGAAAGCGGCGTCCGTGATTCCGGAGAACGGTCGGAATAGTTGCACGGAACGGGTCAAGATCACCTACGATTCGTGGAAGGTGGTGCCCGACCATCGAAAACCGGCCAGGCCGGGCGGATATTCTCGCATCGCTCGAGATCCCAGAGAACACCGACTCCGGCGGCGACGACATGCGTTACTACAGCGTGCAAAGCGTGGAAGAACTTCAAGAGCACGCTTGTCAAGAACTACGTGGAGAAGGATCCGAGGCCGCCTTCCACAAGTATCCATTCTTAGAAGACTCTGGCCCGGCCAGGCGTAAGAAGACGACAGATGAATTTAAGAGTGAAAGTGCGGCGCACACGGCCCTCCGTGCAAAAACAAGCACCCCTACGGACTGCAGACCGCTGGGTATGCGGGTAAAGCCTCGATATGGAGGGATCAAGAATAGCAGGCAAGCTGTTCGAATGTCTCCCTGCTATTTCCCGAGATCACTGATGTGCGCTCCCGACAATGGTTATTTGCGAGGCTATGTATTGGGCGACGGGAAGCGATTTTCCAAACCTCAAGACCGTGAAGTGTCCTAGCGCCTGGTAAGATATCGAACTACCTAGTTTGTAATTACTCCATAACTTCATAGGAAGTGAAATGACATGTCGGGCTATTGCAGATAACGCTGAGTGCACAATCTTCCCAAGGCTCATTCCAGGGCAAAGGAGAAAGATATACTCTCTGCGGCGCCCTAGGAAACAGTGAGCATCCGGGTCGCACGAGAGGCGCCGTGTTTTTGTTACATGGGAATAATGGTTCCAAGCGACTCGGATCGCACGAGTAGGAAGAGAGCCAAAGCCGAGCATAATGCAAAGCTACGAGAGGATCTTCGTGCATCCCTCAGATATGAGCTCACTGAAAAAACCAGAGAGGAGGTCACTGAAAAAATCAGACATGAGGTCACTCAATCCTTTAGATTGGAGATTCGTGCATCTGAGCAAAAGCAGATAGAGACCTTTGAGGAAAGAATTAGGGGATTGCAACTCCCAAATCAGTTGGAAGCCCTCGCCTCATCAGCATCGCTAGCCCCCCCAAACATCCGAGTAGTCGTGTCCAACCCTAACCCTACCACAATAGGTGACGACAGATTTTTCGTCGATGACATCCGTAATAATTATTATCTCCGAATGCTCAATCCATTGATAGGCCCGTTGGAGTAGCTAATTTTGTATCGATATGTACGAGGTGGCTACGGCGCAAGCTCCAAGTGAAATATGTCTTTGTTGCCCTAGATGTCGCTTGGGGCTGTGTATCCATCCGTGTCGGAGCTTTGGTGCAGTGCAAATCTAGCCGGGTTTCACAAAAGTGAATGTGGACGGTGTTTGTGCCAATTTCGAGGCCGTCATTGAACATTCCTCCAAACGATGAGGTCATGACTCTAGGGCAAGCCGTTGGAACATTCATCTAGTGGCCCAAGGAGGACATCTGCCTGGAGCTACCGCTCCGTGTCAACTTCACGGGAATGTCCTGCAATGGCATCAAGTCCACGGACCGACCGCACCGGTTACTCAAGACCGACACGGCAAGGGCCCGCCAGATCACATGTATCTACACCTCGTGCTCAGTTGACTCTTGTGAAGTCGACCTATACAAAGCGAGGCAGCAAGGGCAAGGGCAAATCGAAGACGATCGAGTCCTCTCGATATCCCCTTCTGCCGCTGGGTCGGAAATTCAAGCTAGGCGAGCCGCTGTTCGAGAAGTTAGAGCCCTACCCTAGGATTTGGATTGCACGGAATTGCATACATGGTAAATGGAACAATCCAACAAGCCGGTTGATCAACGACGCTCGGGTTTCACCGTCAAGTTCAAGGAGGATTATTTTAACCACGTGTATCAAGACGCTGTCTTCATGGTGTCCTTTGACGACTTGTTCTGTGTCTTCAACCTCGACGAGCTCGACGTCTCACTCATACGATGCTGGATACTGTAAGTGTGTATAATCATGGTCAATGTTCGTGTAATATCGATAAATGTTATATATAACTCCTAGCTTTTGTATAATAGATACATGATCTGTGAAGCCGAAAGAAGGAAATCACCGGTAGGTTTCCTCGACCCACACATTGTCTCCGAGCAAAGCATCACGGCGAATGCAACATTCATCGAGAATTACGTTATAGATTTTTTCATGGCTCGCTGCAACAAGGAATTCATACTTTTGCCCTACAAACGTAAGTATGTAGTGTTGCACTTTGGCTATACTTGTTGATTTGTACTTTATAAGCAAACACTTAACTTAGGTTTAATGACCATGCCGACATACCGTGCAGTACCATCGATTCTAATTGTAATTATACCAAAACGAAATACGATATACCTAGATTCCCTACAGAGAGCCACTCACAACTTCACAACTATCCGAATTTAATCATCGTAAACACATTTCCTCCATAGAAACTCTATTGTAGTCTTTCCTTCCTTTGCAATGGCTAAGGCTAACTTCTTGGAGTCACGAGGGTGTTCGATGTGTTACATGCTAGAGGATGGAATATCAAGGGAAGGACGTCACATGATAAAAATTCCTGCATTTGCTAGCTAGTACACATTAATCCTATATAACACTTCGTAGTAATGCCTCTCGAATCGACCAATTCTATTTTTTAGTGCCACCAAGAAATACGGCCGCATAACGTCTGTGGATACTATGTTTGCCACAACATGCAACTACTCATCGGTTCATGCGATCACCAATGATCCTCGTGTTTGTCAATCTTTCAACAATTATTTCATATATACTTACCAATTTATATCAGCCCTAATTTAACCTTCCTATCGACAAAGTTGCGACCATCGACAAAACTGCGCTGGAAGTAATCTAGCTCATAAAAGTTTGATCATACCTTGCGTCATTCTGAGCAACGCATGTGTCATAAATCCAGATGGGAGTTTCCACAAAGGTAGATTGAACTTGATTGGGATAGATTGAACATAATGGTACATGTGTGTAAATTAATGTACATTAATGGTTAAAGTTAATTGATTTGTGAATTGGATGTGCTTGTTTCAAAATGAATGCAATTTTGATGTGCTTCAAATGAATGCTAATTGGATGTGCTTGTTTCAGAGGGCATGGCTAGCATTTCCGAGGCTAGCCAATAAGCGTAAATAGATTTAGCAATACAAAAAGACTACCATGCATGCATAGATGAAACCGCTCAGTGATAGTTGACTGACAGACGGTCATAGATGAAACCGCTGCGTGATAGTCGACTATCATAGACGGATCAGAGATGAAGCCGTCGTGACGATCGACTACCACGCACGGTTTCATCTACAGATCGTCGTGGTAGTCGACATATCATAAACGGTTTCATCTACGCATCGCTCATGGTAGTCGACTATCACGCACGGTTTCATCTACGCAAAATGCCTCGTGATAGTATATACTGACGGTTTGAAAACCGTCTGTGATGACCTCATGCACATCGACCCATAAACTCGGGCGGCTCACTAACCGCCTCGTGATGGCATTTTTGAACCGTCTGTGAAGGCCTTTTCTGTAGTAGTGACATGTCCCTGAGGCAAACAAATCATCAAAGGTACAAGTTCCCACAAAAAGTGCTTCTTCCATTGCTTCTACAGGGCGATCCAGAGATGTACAATGTCACCGTTGCAAAGGATTTGGGCACTTGATGCGCGATTATCCAAGTCAGCGAGCTTTACTTATCAAGGACAATGGTGAGTACACTTCTGCTAGCAATATTGAGGAAGAACATGTTTTGGTGGCAACTAACAATGCAGGTGATGAAACTGAGGAAGAACAATTAGGCCATGAGGCATCTGATAAGTACCAAAGCCTAGTTGTCCAGCGTGTGCTAAGTACTCAAATGGAGCTTGCTGAACAAAATCAACGCCACACTTTGTTTCAATTAAAGTTCGTCATCAAGGAACGTTCATGCAAAGTCATCATCGATGGAGGAAGTTGCAACAATCTTGCTAGCACCGACATGGTCGAGAAGCTTGGCTTGACCACAACTCAACACCCTCATCCTTACTACATTCAATGGCTGAATTCTTGTGTTAAGTTGAAGGTGACTAACTTGTGCGCGTACATTTTTCTATTGGATCATATCATGATTATGTTGATTGCAATGTCGTACCTATGCAAGCATGCTCGTTATTATTAGGTAGACTTTGGCAATATGATAGTGTGGATATCATGGGGATATGCTCATGATCTTAGGATGATGGTACAATTGGCAATGGCGTTGAAGGTTTGTCGAATCACGCGTTGCTGTGAAGTTCAAAGCTATTTGTCGAGCAAGTGGCGGTCCGACCGACCTGTGGCGGTCTCCGACCGCCAAGGGGCGATCGACCGGCTTTGGGAAATTGGTCAGACCGGCCACAATTAGATGTTGGATTTTGGAGCTGGGCCAAAAATAGAGGGTGTAGGCAAGAGAGTAGATTCTACTACACTTGGTCTCATAATTTTTGGAGCTTCCAGGCAAAAGTTCTATTGGTTTGAAAATTCCAGTAGGTTTCGGATTTTCAAGGAGGAAATTTGGCTAAGTCCACTGGGCGGTCGACCGCATCAGTGGCGGTCGAGCCGGCCAGGGGCCAGACCGCCAATGTGGCGGTTTGACCGGTTTTCACTTGTCTCATCGGCCAACTGGTGGCGATGATTGTTGGGTTAGGTCAAGTTCATGGGTTTCATGACATATGTGTTGCATGATGCATATTTTGACTAACGTGGGTCAAGTTGTGAAGAACTTGTTCCTAATCGATTTCTTTGTCTATTGTTGTGCAAAGTTGCTTGGAGGTCAATGATCACAATCTGGCGAGGATGATCGTGACTAAGCTTGGAGAGCCGAGGTCCGTAACGATCGGGATGCCGGGTGAGGTCAATAGAGTCAAGCATGGCGCAAGAGGGACAAAGGTGACCGAACAGGCGATTCGGATTACCAAGTTAGATCAAGCTGCGTGGGGTCGATTGCAAGTGCCATGGTGGTTTCGGTGGGAGCCGGATGGGAGAGACTTGTCGACATGATGAGAGCCGCCGATCAACCCACACGTGGCGAAGCATGGGAGGTGCTTCACGAAGATGGGACTCAGTCTTCGAAAAAGATCGAGAAGGGGTATTTTGGTAATTTTACCAAATACTGCCTTGGTGACCTTTTGCCAACCCTCGGCGCAAGACGATGCGTGGAGAAGTGGATTAGGTCAAGAGGAGATGAAGACGGCGCTTTAAAATACGTGCGTATGTGACCCGTTTGTGTTGGGCCTTAACGGGAGCCCATTAGAGTTAATGCTTCTAGAAGGTCTAAGCCTCCACTATAAATAGAGGAGGGAGGTGGCTGCACCTCTCTCAACCCTTTCATTGTGCTTGAAACCCTAGTTTGCTTAGGGAGAGGATTAGTGGAGGTTAGGGTTCTAGAGAGTTGGATTTGATTTTGTGCTCATGTATTGAGTCTTTGTCCTCCATTGATGGAGTGGCTGTAAACCAATACCATATCAAATCAATCCAAAGAAAGTTCCCTCAAAGATGAGTCTATTTGCTTTCTTTCTATCTATTTGGTGATTTGTGGTCTTTCTTTGATCCGCGAGTTTTTGCTTGTTATCTTGCCGTGATCTAACTTGCTGTGACATGTGGGAACCCATCTAGGATCATCTTGATCATCAATCACCCACGAGCAAGTTTCTAGATCATATTTCGATTTTGACTCGGTTTTAGTGCACACTTCGTTCAAACTGAAAAAGATAGGAACTTTGGCATGGATCTCTGCAATCTTTGATTGGAATAGGTTCCTAATATCTTAGAGAAGGCGTGTCTCAAATTTTGTGGAGTTTGGCCTTACGGATCAAAACTTAGACCGATTTGAGTTTTGGTTTTCGGGCTGATTTTGCTGTTCATTAGCCTGGAGGTCTGACCACCATGTATTGAGAGGTCAGACCGATTTCCAAAGGTCAGACTGATTTCTAGTTGGAGGTCAGACCGCCCAACACATTTATGTTTTTGGTCTATTTGCTTCGGGGTTTTGATTGGATTCAATACAAGTCTTCCACTGTGCTTGTATATTGATCTTTATAACTTTTATAGCTATTGGAGTAAAAATCGTATTAAATTCGATCAAGGTGAAAAAGAGATCGTGCTCCTATTCACCCCCCTCCAGTCGCCTTTTTGGCCTAACAGATAGATATACTGAACATCATGGTAGATCTAATCATTATACTTTCATTTATAAAGAAAAGAAAACCACTTTGCTTCCATTGTCTCCTGCTGCCATATTAAAGGATGAATTAGAAAGAACTGAGAGAACAAGTAAGGAGAAGACAAAAGTTGATCATAAGATTATAGCTCCAAGTGAAATTGAATTGAAAGCTCCTGTTATGTTAGCTACAAAATCTGATTGCATTGACATGGAAAAACATGAATATGAATGTCATACTATGATTTGCAAAGAATCTCAGTGTCCATTAGAAGAAATGCATGTTTCTTTGCCTCCTGTTGCTACTAACCTTTTGCAGGAGAGTGATGACTTGGAGAAAACAAATGAGTCGAGGATGACCCAAAATTAAGAAAGGGATGATGATGAGGACATCGACCCTAAGAATGCAACCACTACTTCGACTCACTGTATCCTCTACTTCAACCACATCTTCTCCGAGAGAACTTTCGGCTACTGCAATGCCATATTACCCAATTGGACCAAGCTACGTCTACATACCATGGTGCTACGTCTACATGCCATGGTACTATGTCTACATGCCATGGTGCTACTCCACGTGCCAAGCAAGAGTTCAAGCTGGATACGTTTTGGAATCCAGTTTAGCCTCCGGAGACAGCACCGACTTCAAACGTGCATAACTTTCACATACGGTGTCCGTGAGGTCCACGAGTACTTGATGGAAATCTTATTTCGTCCTCTTTCCAACGGATCTAGCCTCACCTCCAAATTCCTTCTATGCACGTCAGAATCGCCAAAAGAAGGTGTTGCGTCACCTGTTTGGGCCAAATTGGGCTATGTAATGAATGGACTAACTTGGCCCATATGGGCCAACCACTTTGGGCCACACTATTCACCGTGGTACTGTTCACGTGAACAGTACCGTGTGAATAGTACCACCCCCTTAGTTCTGTTAGATGTGTGGCTCCTCCTCCCCTATTTAATGAGGCATCACCCCTCTAGTATTTTTGGATTTCGTTTATGTTTAGTTTGCCTTCGTTGCAAATTGTATCTTCTGCGTGTGTCGACTAGACCACCCAGTCAAGATCCTTATTCAGAATCCCAACTCAATTCAAATATTTCAATTCCTATTTGCAATTTTAAATTGTGTTTTATCTCGTTCTTGCGTGCTTCTTCGGTGTATGCAGGAATCGACCTTCGTGGTCAGGTCAACCAGGTATTCGTGCATGGTTGATAATGACTTATCAAGTAGTTCAGCGATTGCGTGATTTCGAGCCCTGCGAGTTCGTAGCTAGGATCGTGAGAGTTGAGCAACTATAACCGAATTTATCTTCTCATCGAAAGGTCGGGCCAGAACAGGACCTCCGTGGTTCATCAGGGAGGATTGGGGATTTGGGGAGGTAAGGACTAAGGACTAAGGGGATTGGGGATTTATGGGGGCTGTCGAGCGGCCGCGGGCGTAATGGGCCTACGTGGGCCGAACGAGCCACCCGAGCGGCTCGGGCTCGGTTCATTTTTTAAGCGAGCTGGAAATGGGGCTCGGCTTGGCTCGAAAATTCACGAGCCTGAGCCAAGCAGTCGGCTCGGCTCATGACGAGCTCGAGCAAGCTCACGAGCCTCGAGCTATTTTTCCAGCCCTCACTACTACAAAAGAGGCAATAGTAGACGCCTCATCACAGACGGTTCAAAAGGAACAGTCTGTGTTGAACTTATCATAGATGGTTCTTTCAAATCATGCAGGATACGCACCTATCATGATAGCTTTTTTATAGAACTGCTCGTGATAATTCCTGACGTTCTTAGAAAGAACCGCTCGTGAATTATCACTGAGCAGTTCTATTAAAAACGATATGATAACAGTGCGTATCACAGACGGTTCGTAATAAGAACCGTATGTGATAGGCTGGCATTACAAATACCTGGTCCCGACAGACCCCCCTGCCCATTCCCATTTGAGCTGCCACCAAGTCCTCCCCCATTGCACCGCCGACAGAGAGGAGAAGGAAGGGAAGGAAGGAGGAAGGGAGAAGAAGGAAAGGAGGAAGGGAGGAGAAGGAGAGGATTCTCGAGGGATATTTGGTATTTTCATCGTGAGCTCCGAGGGTAACGATCTATAACCCTTTATGTTTGCTATAAGTTAATCACTAATTAATTTAAATATGTTTGGTCAATAGGAAGAGTACGTAATTGCGATTTATTAATCTAATTTGACACTAGTTTGTTACATGCATATGTAGCGTAGATGGACTTAAACTGGATGTACGGTGTGAACCATGTGAGTCAATAGTACATTAATGGCGTGTTTGCTTTTAGAAGAGCCGCCGAGCAAGATATGTTGAAGAAGGGGATAAAATTTATGCACTGTCCACGCATTGATTGCAGTAATATGAAGATGTTTAATAACCCGGCATAGATCGAAGCGCACTTGATTTGAAGGGGTTTAAAAAAAGGGTATATATGTTGGACCAGTTACGGTGAAGAGCAAATTATACAAGAAGTTAATAATGATGATATCGCGGAGGAAGTCAACAATATGCCAAATGTGGACTACGTTTTTGATGAGGATAGGTCGCACGATGACAATCTGGATCAGATGCTACGTGATGTAGAAGAGAATTACAGTAAGAGAGAGTTTTATAAATTCGAGGGCTTAATGGAGGACTCGGTGAGACCTTTGTTCCCTGGCTGCAAACCGGAATACACAAGGTTGTCGACTGTGCTTGAACTGCTGAAATTGAAGGCAAACAATGGTTGGTCCGACAAGAGTTTCATGGTGTTGTTAGGTCTCCTAGCGGACATCCTTCCGGAGGGAAACGTGTTGCCTAGCACTACCTACCAAGCAAAGAAGGTTTTTTGTCTATTGGGAATGGAAGTAGAAAGAATACATGCATGTCTGAATGATTGTACCCTCTACCGTAAGAGTATGTAGACATGCATGTATGCCCCATGTGCAAAGCATCCCGATACAAGAGTAAGAATACTGATAAGGTGAAGCAAAGACCTCCTACTAAGATGTTGTGGTATTTGCCTGTGATCCCACATTTGAAGCGTTTATTTGTAAACCCAAAGGAGACAAGATTGCTATGTTGGCACTCAGAGGAGCGTAAGAAAGATGGAAAACTAAGACACCCTACTGATTCTGCCCAGCGGAGAAACTTCGATCGGAGCTTCGAAGAGTTCGGTGCGGAACCGAGGAACATAAGGTTAGGGTTGAGTACAGATGGAATGAATTCTTTCGGTAACATGAGCAGCCGACATAGCACCTGGCTCGTCAATCTATGTATGTACAACCTTCCTCCTTGGCTGTGTATGAAGTGGAAGTACATTTTGATGTCATTACTTATCCAAAGGCCGAAGCAACCTGAGAATGATATTAATATGTACCTAGCACCATTGCTGGAAGATCTTTTAACACTATGGAATGAAGGGGTACAAGTATGGGATGCGTACAAATGAGAGAACTTCACTTTACGCGCCATGTTGTTCTGCACTATCAATGATTTTTCTGTCCTTGGTAACTTGTCGGGCTTCAGTACAAAAGGAGTCAAAGCCTGTCCGCACTACTTAGATGGTACGGAGAGTGTATGGCTGAACAACTCGCGTAAAACTGTGTATATGCGTCACCATAGGTTCCTTCCCAGGATTCACCCATACCGCAAAATGAAGAAACAATTCGATGAAAATAAGGAGGACGATTCAGCTCCAAGGGCATTTAGAGGGAAAGAGGTCTATGATATGGTTAAGGATATCGATGTTGTGCTTGGGAAGGGACGTATATTAAGAATCCATCAGAAGAACATCTGTAAGAAGTGGTCAATTTTTTGGGACTTGCCTTATTGGGAGCACTTAGAAGTTCGCCACCGCATCGACGTGATGCACGTGGAGAAGAATGTATGTGATAGCTTGATTGGTCTCTTACTAAACATTAGTGGCAAAACAACGGATGATGTTAATGCACGACGTGACTTGGTTGATATGAACATAAGGACCGAGTTAGCACCGAAAGAGACCAATGAAGGATGAACGTACCTTCCCCCAGCTTGCTACACTCTGTCCAAGGCCGAGAGAAATGAATTGTGCTAGAGCTTACATAGTGTGAAATTTCCGTCCGGTTACTCCGCTAACATTAAGAAACTTGTTTCTATGGAAGATTTAAAATTAATTGGTATGAATTCTCATGATTGTCATGTGTTGATAACACAAATGCTTCCTGTTGTAATTAGGAGTATCTTGCCGAACAAGGTCCGAGTGGCAATCTCGAGGCTGTGTTATTTTTTTAACTCAATTGCTCAGAAGGTCATCGATCCACAAGGACTAGATGCTCTGTAGGCCGAGGTGGTGACGACTCTATGTCATCTGGAGATGTATTTTCCACCGTCATTTTTCGATATCATGGTCCATCTCATTGTTCACCTTGTGAAAGAGATAAAAATATGCGGCCCTGTGTTCCTACGTCATATGTACCCGTTCGAGAGGTACATGGGAATTCTCAAGTCCTACGTACGGAATCGATTTCGACCGGAGGGCAGCATCATTGAAGGTTATGCAACCGAAGAGGTCATTGAGTTCTACGTTGACTACATGGCTCAGGTGGAACCGATAGGTGTGCCTCTATCTCGTCATGAGGGGAGACTGGAGGGTATCGGGACCATCGAAAGGAAATCAATCACTCCCGATCTAGATATGTACGCTCAAGCCCATTTCACAGTCTTGCAACACATGACCCAAGTGTCCCCTCAGACATCGACGAGCACAAAGACATGGTACGCCAATGTAATCCGAGACGGCCGAGGTTTGGATCACAAGAGAGCACAACCGTCGGTTCAACGAATGGTTAAAGGTGCGATTCACTGGGAGGTCATCAAATGATGATACGCTGCTATGGTTGGCAAAATGGCCAAAATTTACAATTGTGACATGGCAATGATACGACATAAATGGATACACATTTTATACGACAACTCAGGATAGGAAGAGCACAGTCTAGAACAGCGGTGTCCGCATAGATGCGTTTCATGAGCAGTTCAATACCGCCGGGCCACATGGGTTGAACTCCTATATGGGTTCATAGAGGAGATTTAGGAGCTTAACTACGTACTTTTTAAGATCCCCCTGTTTCGATGCCATTGGGTTAAACTTCCGCAAGGTGTGAAGGTCGACAAGTACGACGTCACTACTGTGGACCTCAAACGTGTCGGATACAAGGAAGAACCATTCATATTAGCTAAGCAAGTTGTTCAAGTTTTTTATGTAACAGACCCGGCAAATAAGAACTGACACGTAGTTCTTCATGGAAAAAGAAGGATTGTCGGAGTTGAGAATGTCGTGGATGAGAAAGAGTACAATCAATTTGACGACGGAGGGGCATACAAGGGATCGAGCGCCACACTGCAACACAAGACACGATTTCTGGTACGCGCTACAACACAATAATTCTATATCATACTTCGTAATAATGCGTCTCGAACTGACTATACCTATATATGTAATTCTATTTTTGTAGTGCCGCTAGCACAAACAAGATCACCTATGTGCATTCTACGTTTGCCATCATATGCATCAAATCATTAGTGCTAAGATGAAGGATCCCGATGTTTGTCAATCTCAAAATAATTATTTCCTAATTATAAATTTAAATATATATGCTTACTACTTTACTCTTACTAGCGACAGGGCTTGCACATAGAATTAGATCCACTCGTTGCAAAATAGGTCACGGACGTTCGAGGGAAGCTCTGCGCCTTCATCAAGACAGAGATCATTAACCCCAACGAAGAGTTTCACCCCGTTGCCGACGCAGAGTTTCACCCCGTCGACACCTCTCAACCACCTTCAAACAATTGATTCAATTGTAATCTAATTGTAACTATAGCGACAATACTTGAACAAATTCTTTTGTAATTTACTTTGAGTAATGATCACTTTGAGTTGTCAACAATTGATTATCTGTGATGTATTTATTTTCTGCATGCTTGTTTTCAGAGAGCATGGCTAGCAATTCCTAAGGCTAGCCAAAAAAAAAAGTTAGGTATAATGAACTATCACAAACGGTTTTTTTTGTTGAAACCGTCTGTGAAGGTATGTTGGTTCTATTTACAAACCGTAAAAATTAGTTAGGTATAAGACCTATCACAGGTGGTTTTTTGTTGAAACTGTCTGTGAAGGTATAGTATCACAGACGGTTTCCATTAAAAATCGTCTGTGATACGTAGGATATCACAGACGGTTCTATTTCCAAACTGACTGTGATACGTCTCAAATCACAGATGGTTTGTAAATAGAACCGTTTGTGACATCCTACGATCACGCATTTATTTTTAATGGAAACCGTCTGTAATACTATACCTTCACGCACGGTTTCAACAAAAACCATCTATGTTATGTCCGTATCACGCACGGTTTTAAACCGATCAGGATAACCGTCTCATATCACAGACATATAAATTGAGCGGTTCAAAAACGTGCTCGTGATGACGATTCGAACCGTCTATGATGAGCCTGTATGTACTAGTGCCTAGTTCCAATCTAGGTTTCTATTATTGCGCCACTTACGGTACCTACCAGTTCTCCATTAAATGTTGATTTTATGTCCCTAGAATGAAAAATGCATATGCTGCTCTGGCACGGCGCTACATCTAAAATTACTCTGCTAGTTATGTTCTGTTATAAAATGTATATTTTTTGGCCCTGAAATGTCAGGTTCATGTACTGCTCCAACATAGCAATACATCTATTTTTCATTAGTTGTCGTGTCCTCCCACGTGCATGTTATTTCTACTCTCATTTCGTGCGTTTGCTTCTTGATTGGTTCGACCAGTTTTCCTATAAGGGTTCCAATCTATGTTTCTATTATTGATCCACTGACTGTACTCTACTCTCAATTTGCTTTGCATTTTCTCCTTTATTGATTCAACGGGTTTTTCTACGAGGGTTCCAATCTAGGTTTCTATTATTGTGCCACTTACGGTACCTACCAGTTCTCCATTAAATGTTGATTTTATGTCCGTA
The DNA here is from genome assembly GCA_036346405.1 of Phyllostachys edulis. Lineage (NCBI taxonomy): Eukaryota > Viridiplantae > Streptophyta > Magnoliopsida > Poales > Poaceae > Phyllostachys > Phyllostachys edulis. Next base: position 51,530,074 of record CM070552.1, read on the forward strand.
GAATGAAAAATGCATGTGCTGCTCTAGCACGACGCTACATCTAAAATTACTCTATTAGTTACGTTCTGTTGTAAAATGTATATTTTGTGGCCCTGGAATTTCAGGTTCATGTTCAGCTCCAACATAGCACTACATCTAAAATTACTCTTTTTTTATTATCTGTTGCCTACCAAGGCCCAAACAAGTGCACGTGCTGGTCTGATATGGCATTGCATCCAAAATTACTCTATTATTTATTATCTGTTATGCACCAAGCCCCTAACACCTGGTGCTTCGACGATCAATCAATGTCTTCTCGCCTATAAAACCCTAACACTACCGTTTTATGGCCTAGCAATCCATCATTCGTGGCCGATGTAGAACAAGAACAACCGCTCCAATGGCACGGGTTAACTTCTAGTAGTGTTGAATAACTAGTGTCTTCCGCGATCATACAACTAATCATCACAACTAGAAGCAATAACAATCATACAGTTAGACAATGGTAAAATTAGATGAACAAAGGATAAAGATATGAGAGAGAGCAATCCGGCGATATTCTGTATTGATATGACATCTTGTGTACATAATAGATAGCATCTCCCCTATACTTATAGCCTAAGAGTCCTTTGGTACGTGTCCACATCTCCTATTTGGAAAAGAAGAACAAACCTGGGTGGGGCTACAAGGCCTGCCACACCCTCCTCCTAAAGGGACAATTTCGTAACACTCCTCCTTAGGCGAATACCGTGACATGCACTTGCCTCAGTGAAAACTCTTTTAAAAAACATAGTGGAAAAAGGAATGGAGAAAATAGTACATCGCATACGCAAGTTGTATTGCGCTTATTGCCTCATTAAAAACCTCATGTGAGAAACCTTCTAGTAAAAACTCACTAAAGGAAAAAGAGTACAACACTTGATCTTCGTGATCATATCATCTTCTGGATTACTATCCTTCTTACATAGTATTTGATTCTTCAAAAATCAAAGACGTATATATGGATTAATATTGAGGGAAGTGCTCCCCCTCAATACTACACCTCTTTAAGTGGTAAAACCTTTAAGGTAACTTTAGGTGGTGATCATCAAATTAATTCCTTTTAGGTAAATCAAAGTTAAGACTTTCATAGTCTAAAGTATGATGATCAAAGTTTAGCATATGTACTCCCCTCAAGATGTCATCTGTTGGAATCTTCCTGTTCCAATGTCGTAATCACATTTCTTAAAAATCAATCATAAGTAATGACATTATGAGTAAATCTATTAGATTATCGCAATGTTTATTCTTCTAGACATTTATCCCACTGTTCTTCCTGAGATTGTGAGGGCAAAATAATTTGTAAGCAATATACTTAACACTTCAAATAGCCACTATTTTACACAAGCAACTATTAGTCCTTTCATAGGACTATGGGGTAAAACTAGTTGCAATGTCACGTATCTTTCGGATATAACTTATTAAGCATGTTTAAGGTGAAAACTCCTTTCAAAAACATAGTGGATTTTTAAAATCACAGCCAATTAGTCTGTTCAACAGAACTATAAGAACTGACTTGAACCACTACAAAGTAATATACAACCGTCTAAATTTTGGCACTTAGGTGATTAATCATATTGTCAATATCACCAATATATTTTGTACCTTCATGATATTCCTGGTTGAGATGCACTATATAAGTACTTATATGGTGTACTTCTGGTCTTATGTTCCTCATTTCATTGTTTTGGGTCTACCCACTTCTAGGAATCACATAGTCATTGGTGTAATTTTATTTATGACTGGTAAGTCACTTACGGACTTATTGGTAAGTCACTTACTGACTTATTTTCTTCGAAGAAAATGCTCATTCTTCGGATTGAGACTTATTAATAGGTATAAGATTTATATATGTTGTGATTTTTCCCTTTCCATCGGAAAACATGAGTCCTCCAAGAATCTCTTCATAAGGATTTTCAGAATCCATTAACCGCATATTCTTTCATTCGTACCATTCTTAAGGAAACATGAGTCATACGTGTTATACACTCGTACAAACGTGATCCCATCGTGAAACTTGAAACTTGTATACATGTACATGTGAGTATGTCACGCTCTCTTGCAAATATGTGAAAGTGCCATGTAGCTTGTGCTTAAAAAAATTACGAATGACAGTAATTTTACACGTACATCGATCTCATTCTACAGAGAGAAGAGAACTGGCTCTGGTCTGCTTTTGTCTGAATTGACAAAGCTAGTTAACTACCTGGACGCCTATGTTTTGTTTTTCCTGGGTTCTATACGGACTAACTTCCAATCCCTCATTTAAAAATCCCACGCCCCCCTAAAGTGCAAATTCTTTGCTTGGCTTGCAATTCAAAACAAGCTTTGGACCGTAGATAGACTGGAATTGCGTGGGTGGCTGAACCAGCATCTCTGCCCCCTCTGCAGACACACTTCGGAATCGGCCCTCCACCTTTTTGCGCTATGTTGCTTCTCCTCTAGAATATGGAAGCAGATGGTAGGCTGGCTAGGTTTTACGAGTCTACAGCCATCCTCTTGGCCCCCTTGCACGAGCATCCTGGATTGGTGGTCCAACGTTGCGGAGAGGGAAGGATCCCCTGCGAAGGCCATAAGAACGACCCTTATCCTGATCACGTGGGTGCTTTGGAAAGAACGTAATGCGAGAATCTTTAAAAACAAAGCGACAACTCCTCAGCAAATCATAGCACAAATTAAGGAGGAGGGTAGATCTTGGTCCCTCGCAGGGGCCAAGAGTTTGAAGCTTTTTGATCCCCTGTAATTTAGCCTTTACTGAATTCCTTGTCCCTTAACTCTTCTTTATTAATTTAAACGGGCAAATCTCCTGCCGGTTTCCTTAAAAAAAAAACTACCTGGACGTAGTTAGCACTCGGACATACGATAGATTCCACCGTATACTCGACTCCTCTCGCGCAACACCTTTGACACACACGCAACAAAATTTTTTAATATATGCAACAAAGGTACTTGAATCTCAAAAAAATGGAGAAGAGATCCATATTCTTGACAAATTCACTTAAAAGAATTAAAGATCTCTTTGGCATGCATATATATACATGAAAAATTAGCACAGAAGTTTGGAAAAACATTAATCGATGGGGCTATAACCTCTGCAACATTTTAAAAGCATATATGCAACATTTTGAGGGCACACATGCAACAAATTATTAGAACCAATGCAACAAATTTCATGTATCAGACGTCTCAAGAGGCCCAATATTTAAGGCTAACTTATGAAACATTTTGATTTCATTTGTGCAACAACCAGCAGACAATTGCAACATTCAAAAAAATTATGAAAAACTTATTTTTAATAATTTGTTACTGCAACACTAAAAAAATACAGCCCCCAACATCTCAAATTACCTGTTACAATAAGAAAACTCTATAGCAGCAACAAACAACCAACTCACCGGCCTCGCCCTCAACGGCGGTGCTGACATGCTCGGCCTTAAGCTCCGGACAGCACAGCAACCGCAACGGAGGAGGTGGCTTGGCACGGGAGTGGCCAGGCGAGGGGAGGCTCGGACGTAGGGGCAGTGGGGGCACTGTGGAGGCGGCCGAGCGTGGGGTGGCAGGCGCGACGGAGGAGGCCGGATGCGGAGACTAGGCGGACGGGGGCGGAGTGAGGCCGAGGCGCGGCGGAGATGGAGCGGTGGAGGAGGCTGGGGCACCAAGGCAAGGTGGTCGGTGGTGGAGTGAGGTCGGGCGCGGTGGAGCTAGGGCGATGGAAGAGGTCGGGGCGTGGAGGCGAGGCGGCCGGACACGGAGGCGATTTGGGGGAGAAATTTTGGAGAGACGAAGAAGCACGGTAGAAAATGAATGCTCAAGTGGATGGGAAAACCTAGTGGGCTTGTTTTTTTTTTTAGAATGTAGTCGGTTTGGTGGAGTAGGACATGTACGCATTACCTTAACTAGTTACCATGCATAAACCACCCAGTAAGTTGGTGAGCATACCGAATATTTAGGAACAGAATTGGAATTTTTTTTCTTTTTGGGCTCATGGTGCCACCTAAATTGCAAGACTACCTTCCTTAGTCTGAAAATTTCAAATTTGGCCCCCCTCCAGAGCGTGGAATGACCGCAGGTTGACACGTATCTCTTTCCGCGCTCGAGGGGCGTGGAAAGCTGGTGGCCAGTGCGGCATTTACAACGGTGCGGGAACGAGCACAACGCCGCAGAAGATGGGCGCAGCTACCTTCCGCGGTACTGGAGTGCGAAAAGGCAGCAAAATCAGCGAGCATTTCATGCAAACAAGCAAATGTCAAGCATTTAATGCATGCAAGCTCGCACGAAGCATTGAAGAAGCAAAATGCTCGCATGAAGCAAAGAAGCAATGCAAGCTCATCATGCATGCTCATTTCCCGCGTTCCTCTGCTGCGAAATGCAGCGGCGGCAACCTTCCGCGGTCCGGCAGCGCGGAAGGATCTCGAGCCCACCACCTTCCATGGCACTGTGCTCGTTCCTGCGCCGCCGCGGTGGCCATCAGGTTTCCATGCTCCCAATGCGCGGAAAGAGACACGTGTCGACCTCCGGTCCGCGGAAAGAGGCACATGTCGACCTCCGGTCATTTCGTGCTTGAGAGGGGACCAAATTTAAATTTTTTTGGACCAATGAAGCTAATCTTGTAATTCAAGTGACACTATAGGGCCAAAAGGAAAAAATAATTCTGAAGCACACAAGGACAATGATGTAAAATAATCCAAAGTTGAAAGCATAGTAGCAGTTATGTCTAGTGGTACATTGGAGAGCCACCACATTGCAAAGCAAGGAAAGTTCAATTATGTGTCTGCCATCTGCCATCTGCCATATATACAGAGAAGAGAGAGGCGGCAGAGCCGCTGCATCCGAGGCAAAATCTGTGCCACAGGGCACGGGCACGGACTACGGGCCTATTTGGATTGATAGTGCCCTGTTTGGATGGATACATGCAGGAAATATGTCTGGTGTACGTAAGGATTTTGATGCATATATGTATATATACGCGATTTGGTCCCTCGATTTATAAATTTATGGTCGAGATCGACGATACAATCTCACCTTCTACTTAAACTGAGTGTGTTTCAATCTGACGGGGGATTTCACAAAAATGCGTTTAAGTCATTTGGTTGGAGGCCCGGAGTTGCCGTCTCCTTTCTGGCTTGATGCCTTTTCAGGCAGCTTCAGCCTTCCCAGACCTCAAAAAAACGTCCGTCTGACTGCAGGCAGCAACAATAAATGCTAGCTAATTAAGATTTGAAGTTAGTTAATAAACCATTTTCATTAGTTAATGAACCATTTTACGTCTTTTTATTCTTAAGACGTTATTTTTTAACTTTAATTTTTCTCTAGTTAATAAATGCATGAAGACCCTTTGGTGGTGGTTAGGAACTGCTCATTTGGGCCTAAAAACGGCCCAGATTGATTTGGGAAATGCTGCTCTTTTAGCAAAATTTCCTGACCAAACGCACACTAAATTTTTTTTTTAAAGCCCGGGATTTAACCTCATCCGGTCTGTGTTAAAGAAGAGAGCATCCATACTCGCGAGGCACCACGAGAGCCAGCGCTCGAACCGTGACGGACTGAGAGCCTATAGCTCCCCTCATAGCCCCAGCTCGGTCCTCAACCACACACACCCCCCCCCCCAACACACCCACCCACCCATGAGGCGCACAAGGTTGCAATCCGGAGGATCGAACCCAGGACGTGGCGCTCGCTTCACCTGGCGAGAGACCAACCGAGCAACAGCTCGTCCTCCACACTAAATTATAGAATGAAGTTTTTTTCAGGGAAAGAGAGAGAAACAGCACTCTAGATTTCCTTCTTGACGCACGTCGAAAGATGGTTTATGTACTGTTTACTTTTTTTTTCGGCATAGATCCCAAACACCCCTTGTGTCCACATCGCCAGTGGAGTACTAAAATGGTGCCTTCTATGATGCCAGGGAATCGAGTCTGTTTGTGGGAAAAAGCTAAAGCCTACGCGTAAAAGAGTTTGGTTGATTTGCTGTGCAAACAATGGATTCCAAATCTACCTGTTGTCCTGGTGGTACGAGTTCGGTAGAACAAACCCTTTTTTCATTGCCATAAAAAATAGAAGAGCTCGGTTGAACAATACCACTACTCGATCTCACTAGTGGAGTGGTAGTTGGAACTAACTTTCACAGGTTAAGCGATATATAGCCAGCTAATAAGCTGCTTGAGGTCAAACTGATGCTTTCCTCACCTACCTCTCTCCAGGACGGATGCACACTATTTAAGGCTACTCCTATCGCTCCACCTTATTGGTATCATAAGTCTACTATATAAGCAAAATAATGATAGTTAATGAAGAGAGGGTGTACTCTAGTATCTAATCTGGAAACCAGTCCGGTTTTGAAATCCAACGCATAAAATTTATTGTTATCGATTGATCTCGTGTATTTACGTTTGTGTGTGTCAACAAATATGTATTGCTTTAGTACATACTACAAATAGGCCACAATGCTCAAATGCTAGTAAAGATCATGCATGTAATTAAATGAAACAGCCTAAGATACTACACCATAAAAAACCATGCATTGAAAAGATAGTATCCTAATATTTTTTATACACTAAAAAAATAGCACTAAGATACTGTCCATTGATAGCAGCCTAATTCCGACCGGTCATATATCCCTAGACTGTCAAGGCAGAGTTTTGTTTGGTAGATGACAGCAACATGTTTTTTTATTAGTTCCAGCTTAGGATGCCGAAGAAGCAACATCTTCTGATTTCAGCTCCTTCGCTTTATCCTGATCTGTCTGCATTACAGCACTGCACATGTAACCATTCGTTTTCTCGATGTAGGTTTACACGTCCAATCGCGTCGAATCACGAATGACCACCGATCGACCATCACATGATACTCGAGGAGAAAACAAGAGGGTCTTGGATCGAGACATGCTCGACAGTCGGCATATATATATCTATATATGTATATACATATATATATATATATATATATATATATATTCAGCTAAATTAAATATAATTCTACTGTTTTATTTATATAATTTTGGTTCTTAGTCACTGTAATTATTTTTGAAAGTTTTAATAACTCATATTTCTATCACATGATTCAAAATCTCACATGTACTTTGAGAGGTTGAGCAAAAATAAAGATAAAAAAATATATATACTAACAAAATACGGCAATGTGATGAATCCGTTACGTTCTTCACATGTACTTTGAGAGGTTGAGCAAAAACAAAGACAAAAAAATAAAATTATATACTAACAAAATATGGCAATGTGGTGAACCCGTTATGTTTCGAATGAAAAATCATAATAAATTCGGACTCGATTCATCGGATGGGAAAAGGTGCAAATCTCAAAGCATATCAGACGAATGAAAATTCAACTATTATGATTTTTTTTCTTACAACTGAGAGACCATGTGGAGGTGTCCCCATGTTTGTGATGAGTAATTGACGGTCGGTTTAGTGAGTTTGAGTTTGTTTTGTATTCGAGGGTAGAGTACCTTTACTTGTGCCTTTACCGATTATGTTGTTTAGATGCGGTGCTATGTGATGGTTTGCTTGTCATGTGACTGCAGGACTTTGAGCTAGGTCAGGTGAGGCGAGTGGGCCGGGACTAGACACAGGAGGTGTCGAGGTCGAGACGGTCAAAGATGCCAAGATGATCGAAATTTCTTGAGGTGGTTCTTGAGTCGGGAGACGAGGAACGGAATCGCCCGTGACGGATACGACAGGCGATGACGAGTGGATCGGGACTAGACTCGTGGAGGAGTCGAGGTTGAGACGGTCAAGATCTGGGATCTGGAAGGTTAGGGAAGATGCTTGAGGGCAATTTGGTAAATTGACTCAAGCAATTGAGAGGAGTGGGTGTTTTTCCCTCCATTTTCCTGGTCATGTTGACCATGACCCTTGCCTCATTTGGGTGTGGAGCAAGCTTGTGAGACATGGCTGCCACTTCTTGAATTTCCTATTGGGGCTGTGGCTGCTCCTTTTGGTCTCAAGAGTAGCAGGAGGTAGATGCTGCCTGGTAGTGTGCTTGCGTGTGTGTTCACGGGTGCATAGTAGAGAGCTCCTGCATGTGTATTGAGTAGGTATGAGTTGCTCCTGTGTGTCCCCTTGGAGAGCCGGTGCTGGTTTGTTGAGGACATGAGCTGAGTAGTAGAGTGTAGCTCCAGTGTATGTGGGTGCTGAAGGGCAGCGTAGAGCTCCCGTGTGTGTGTTCCCTGGTGGTGTGCTGTGAATGGAGATGGCTGTGAGTTAGGATGTGTGCTAGTGCGTGTGTTCTGCCCTGAAATTCTTGATCTGTGCGTGTGTGAGAGACTGAAAAATCAGATCAGAATGGGGTGAGTTTGGTTTTGGTTTTTGCGTTTGTGTGTTCTCCCGTAAGAATTTTTTGGCAGCAGCCGTTTGTGTCTTTCTTCCAGCTGAGCAGTGTGTGCTTTGTGCTGTGTTTTGAGCTGTGCTTGCGTGTGTGTCGAAGGGAGTTAGGAAATGAGCTCCTGTGTGAGTTCCTGAGTTGCTGGCTGTAAGTGCTTGCGGTTCCATGTTGTAAGAATCTTGTTCACTGTTCTAAGTCTTGTTTATTCTGGCCGGCTTCATTGATGCGAGTGTATCTTTTGAGTTTGACTGCCAGTAGGTTTGTGTAACACGATTCTCAGCTTTGCATGGAGCTGATCTCGACTGTTTGGTTTGTTTATTGTCTTGAGCTTCCCTGATGTGATTCGATGAATCCTTAGCTTTGGCCGATTCCTTTTTCCTTGCCTGCTCATTGATGCACCTGATCTTTTCCTCCCGGCAAGGAGCCGTGGTGACTTGATTTTCTTTGTTTGTTTTGGCTCGGTTCCTAGTGGCGCCGCTGCCCCACTCGTAAAAGTAGCGCCCGTGAAATCAAGAGAGGGATTTTTTTGTTTTGTATCAGATTATGGCGAGTTCCCCGTTCATGCATTAAGAGGCTTGTACTTGTTTTGAATATTGTCTTGTTTGTCGCAATTTAGGATTGAGTAGCGTCTTGCCCTCTCCGGAGAAAAAATCTGCTCGATCTTGTTTTTTTTTTTTGTTAAGACGCTCTGTAGAGCCTCTGAAAAATCCGGAGCTAGGGACGGCCTCTTGTTAGTAGAAACCGAAAATTTCTAGAGGCCGTTGCCGCTTATTCTCTCGCCGCTTGTATGTGTTTCATTGTTGGGTTTGTTGCGATTCTTGCTGTGCGTCGATTTGCAGAAGTGATGTTGGCTCGTATTTGTGCTTGTTGATACTGACCCATGCTTTTGCAAGATCCTTGTCTTGTGGCTGCCATTTTATGGGATGAGAAAACAGAGACCATCTTTGTGGAAATCGTGATCCGTGTAAGTCGGCTTCTTGAGGAACGATCATTGCGGTCTTACGTGTGCAAGTGAGGCAATCGCTTTTAATTATCGTTTTGATTTTTATTGGCTGGTCGCTTGGTTTTGTGCTTTGGTGTTGGAGCCATTACTTGGTCGCTATTTAATGTGGTATGAGATTTGATGTTGAACTTCTTTGTGGTGCGATCTTGTGCTCGCAAGAACTGGAGTCTTTAATTTTTGAGGGGTCGTTTTTATTTAAGAGTTGACATTCACCCCCTCTGTCGCCATTTCGTCCTACAATTGGTATCGAGCGGTTAGCTCTTTTCAATAGATCTTAACCGGTCTCAAGAGCCATGGCGATGGACAAGTACTCGACCAAGCCGCCTGCTGATGGCATCGATTACCCTTCCGAAGAGCCGAATGGAGACATACATCCGTGCCCGTGGGTATGCCATCCGCGGAAGGTCAAGGTACGATTATTGTTCTCGCCGATGAGAACATCAATGCCGGAACATGGCTGATGTTGAGGCGAATGCAAAGGCAAGGAACATCATCATCCGTGGTTTGAGTCGAGCGAGTTTGATCAAGATATCTCACTGCCGTCCGCTTATCGACATCCGGGTGACCTCGATGCATATCATGAGGGCACCACCCAGATCAAGACGGTTCGACAGATCGGTTCAAGCGAATACAACAAATTTGAGATGCTTCTTTGGTGAGTCCACGGACGAGTGCTTTTCGCGGTTTCACAAAATCTTGAGCAACCTCCGAGCGGTCGGTCTCACATACCCCGACTTCGGACAACGCTCGTCCGATGCTCACGGACTTGATCTTCGTGTTTGGGAAATGAAAGTGACTACCATCAAGGACACCACGGACCTCTCGACCTTGACTCTTGATGCGCCACTCGCGTCTCAAGACTCACGAGATTGACATTGTCTCTCGAAAGTCGAAGTCACAATCGATGGCCTAGTCACCGATCCCGGTTAAACCCGGTTCTCTTCTTGCCGATTCGTTGTGTGGTTTCTCCTTGTCGCTCTCAGGACGAATCGATGATCGATTAGAGCAACTCGAGGATGAGCAGCAGGCCCTCCTAGCTCGGAAGTTTTCCCATGCTTACAAGAGGAGGAGGGACAGAAAGAGGGGAGGACTCGTGATTTGCTTCGAGTGTGGTGGCCCCAACCACATTCGCAACCGCCCAAGCTGGAGAAGGGCAAGAACGACTACGGCGGTTCGGGCAAGAACGACTACACCGACAAGAACCGCAACAAGAAGCCTCCAGCTCAGACGCCCAGCAAGAAGAAGTTCCGCAACTTCGGCAAAGCAAAGAAGCTCTTCCATCAAGTCCTCACCGCCGACGACCTCGACCTCGGCGAGGTGGAGGGATGGAGCGACGATGACGGACGGGTGACCAAGAGCCCAAGGATGGCGGCGATGACTTCTCCCAAGATGTGCTTCATGGCCCTCGAGGGCGAACTCAATGACAATGAACAGATCCGACTTCGGACGAGGTATGTCCCACCTACTGAACAGCTCAATCATGCTTTTCTTAAGCTAGGAGGTTTTCATGCTAAAGCTAAGGCTAAGTGTGCTTTGAGTTAGAGAAGGAAATAGATAGGTGTCACTAGAGATTATTGCTCTTACATCCGCCCTTCTAGTGATGATTGTGATACATGCTCGCTTTGTCAAGTTGATATGGAGAAGTTAAGGACCTCACATGATAGTATGTCCTCCAAACTTGATAGTGTTAAGGTGGAGAATGTTAGTCCGCTGTCGAGTTAGAGTTGAGTAGGATGGCTGTTACCCTACTTATTACTGATGAGACTACTTCTCCCACCTCATGTGAGGGTAAGGACATTACTGCTAGAGGATCTTATGCCATGCTTCTTGATCTGCCCGAGTCTTGTGAAAATTGCAATAACTTGAAGATGAACTTAAAACGGGCAGATCATAAAATTGCTGAACTACAAGCTTCTTTACTTGAGCCGATTGTTTCATGCTTGAACTGCCCTAAGTTAATCATTAACTTGAGGTCGTCTCCAAACAGTTTCAAGATATGATTGATCATGAAAGGAAGATGGCTAAGTTTGCTTCTAAGGACCCTGTTAGCTCACCATGCATTAAGTGTAACAAACTAAAATCTGACTTGATTGCTTTGGATGAGAAATGTGTGAAGCTAACTAAGGACCTTCTAGAGAAGCCACACTGTGCTTGTAATATGATTGTGGAGAAGGGGGAGAAGCCCCAGGGTAAGGTTGAGACGCTTAGCGACGTAAACCAACCGGCTAGCGAGAGGATCTGTCCTTCAGAGTGTGGCCGTGCGCAAGCCATTCTTCCCTCTCTCTTTGGTTCTTCTTTTGCTCCCTTACCTTCTGCTGTCTCTTCTTCCCCGCTCTTCTTGCACTCTTCTTTCGAGAGTGTCAAGCCTTATGAACACTCTCGAGAGATTTGTAGGAGGCAAGAAGAAGCTCAATCTTATTCTAGACCAATCTAAGATCCGCAGATTTAATCGTGGTCTAGGATATGACTTCTTTGAGGACATGAGGAAGCATCCACCGCCGTGCTCGGACCCATAGCACTGTGTGATCGAGACCGAGCCGGGACCGAGAAAGTCCATTTCGAGTCGGCGGGCTATGTCGTGGGATTTCGACAAGAAGGTAATTTCACATGTCGCTTCTACCTCTCGAAGGTGAAGTATCACCGCACCTTCGCCGAAGGATGGACACACAATCGATCGATGCTTCAGCGCCAAGATCGCGTAGAGACTATGTTGAGTCTCTTAGGCGATTCGTGGTCGGCCCTGACCTTGAGTGCACCTAAGACCAACACGAGGTCTAGGCTTGTTTCTTCCGATGGGTTTGTGCAAAGATCGAGGACTTGGTTTTTCCGAGTTTTCGGTTTTCGCCCTCATGTCGCTTTCGCCGTGACTTCCGCCGCCCCGAGGGTAGATCTCGTTTTCCCCATCGAGATAGCTACTCATGGCGTGTTCAAGATGTTGCGTGTGCTCGACTCGCTCTCCTTCAGAGCGATCGGACCCAAAGAATGCCTTCGGTCTACTCTTAGACCTTCTACTTTGAGTTACAGAGAGCGAGGATAGATAGAGGTCACCGTGCTTGACTACTTCATCCGCCGACGTGTTATTCAAGATTGGGTGCCAAAATCATTGTTGATTTATCCCAAGATCGAGACTTTACTCTGCTTGACTCAGTTCGCGGGTAGGGAAGGAGAAGGTTTGGCTTGTAGACTCGGTTGTTCTCGTCATATGACCGGAGACTCCGCTGGTTCTCCTCCTAGCCCGCGCTCCGGTGATGAGACGATCACCTTCGGAGACGCTTCAAATTCGGGCGATCATCGCCAAAGGTACTTGGCGTATTAATGCTTCTTTTATTCTTAAGGATGTTGCCTTGGTTAGTAAGTCGCAGATAATTTGCTTTCCGCTTCTCACCTTCGATGACGGTTTCGAGGTGGGCTTCAAGAAAACGCTTGCAAAATTCTTGACTCTTCTGTAGTCCGGTTTATGGATTTCTCGTTATGGGAGGATCTTTCGTGCTGATTTTTCCGATTCTTCCGTGATCCTCTCCGGTGTTTGGTTGCTTCGAGTCCCGCGATCTCTCTTCTCGCATAGGAGACTTGGTCATATTGATTTGACCATTTGACCCGAGTTAGCGGCCATGATCTCATTCGTGGTCCGCCAAACTCAAGATGGTCAAAGATCTTGTTTGCACTCCATGCTTAAGACACGGAAGATGGTTGCCGCTTCTCATCCTCCGGTCCGAGCATTATGACCGATGACCGACAATTGCTCCACATGGACACAGCTTGGACCAAATCGAGTGCTTGATCGGCAGGAGGGAAGTGGTATGTTCTTGTTGTGGTCGATGACTTCTCGAGGTATTCTTGGGTGTTTTTCTTAGCCTCAAGGATGAGACATTTACACATTTTCGAGGTCTCTTTCAGTAGGCTTTCTGCTGAGCTCCCGGTGCCTTACGAGCGATCCGAATGACAATGGCACGGAGTTCAAGAATTCCTACTTTGAGAGTTTCGTGGTGAGACAGTGTAGAGCACCGTTCTCTTCTCCATACGCCCCTCAACAAAATGGCGTTGTGGAGAGGAAGAACCGTGCCTTGGTCGAGATGGCCAGACGATGCTTGATGAGTACTCTACACCGGAAGTTTTGGGTCGAGGCTATAGCTACCGCAAGGCCATGTCTCAAATCGAGTATTTCTTAGGGCACACTTGCACCGCACTTCTTATGAGCTGAGATACGGGCGAAAGCCCAATGTCTCTCATTTTCGTGTGTTTGGTTGCAAGTGCTTCATTTTGAAGTCCGGAAACCTAGACAAGTTCGAGTCGCGCTCTTGTGACGGGATCTTTCTAGGCTACTCGACTTCTTCGCGGGCTTATAGGGTCTGGAACTGCGAGTCTAGCAAGTTGGTAGAGACCTGCGAGGTGACCTTTGACGAGGCTAGTCCGGGGACTAGGCCAGATATCTCAGGTTCTTTAGAGCAGTCCGAGACCATCTTTGTGGATGATGAGGACGAGGAGACGATGGTTGTTTACTCCGATCCGCCTCCTCTTCCTCCCCTTGAGATGCCTTCTTCCACGGCACCTCAAGGTGATCACCTTTCCTTCCGTTTCCTCCGGAGCTAGTGGCTCTGCCCCCGCCACGCCCGCACACGAGGTAGAGGCCACTTCTTCTTCTCATCCAGACCTCCCGACATATCCAGAGAAGGCATCCTTCAGAGCAGATCATTGAGATCTTTTTGAGCGTGTCACACGCTCAAAATCTGCACTTCTTTCTGCTCCATTCTCGCTTTCATTGCCTCCTTCGAGCCCAAGGATGTTGATCATGCTCTTTCGATGAGTCTTGGGTCAATGCCATGCATGAGGAGTTGGAAAACTTTGAGAGAAACAAGGTCTGTCGCTTGTCGAGCCCCTCGAGGTCACAATGTTATTGGGACTAAGTGGGTGTTCAAAACAAGCAGAGTGAGGAAGGGGTAGTCATTCAAACAAGGCTAATTTGGTAGCTCGTGGGTTCTCCTGTGTTGAGGGTCCGGATTTTGAGGAGACCTTTGCCCTGTTGCTAGACTTGAGGCCATTAGAATTTCGCTTGCCTTTGCAGCCTTCTAAGGGTTTCAAGCTTTACCAGATGGATGTCAAGAGTGCCTTCCTCAATGGGTTTATTGAGGAAGAGGTCTATGTTAGATGACCTCCGTGTTTCGAGAACCCCAAATACCCACACCATGTCTACAAGCTCTCTAAAGCCTTGTATGGACTTAAGCAGCCCCTAGAGCTTGGTATGAGAGGCTTAAGTCCTATCTGCTGAGTCATGGTTTTGAGATGGGTAAGGTAGACAAGACCTTGTTCATTCAAGCAGCATGGTAATGACTTTCTACTCGTCCAGATTTATGTGGATGATATCATCTTTGGTGGCTCTTCTCATACTCTTGTTTCTCAGTTCTCCGATGTTATGAGCTCAGAGTTTGAGATGAGCATGATGGGCGAGTTGAGCTTCTTCCTTGGCTTCCAGATCAAGCAGACTCGGGAGGGTACTTTCTTGCATCAGGGCAAGTACACTCGTGACCTCCTGAGACGATTTGATATGAGTGATGGTAAGCCGGTGTCCACACCGATGGCTTCTACAGCCTATCTTGACCCTGATGAGGATGGCGAGCCGGTTGATCAAAAGGAGTATCGCAGCATGATTGGCTCCCTCTTGTACCTCACTGCCGAGACCGACATACACTTCTCCGTGTGTTTGTGTGCTCGATTCGAGCTTCTCCTCACAGATCTCACCGCCAGCGGTGAAGCGATTCTTGATACCTTCGAGCTACCATTGACTATGGTATCCGTACTCTTCCTCATCCCTGTCTTTTCCTCGAGCCTACTCTTGACGCAGACTTTGTCGGGTCAGAGGATAGATAGGAAGAGCACTTCCGCACTGTCAATTCATTGGCACTTCTCGCGTTCTTGGTCTTCTAGGAAGCGATCCGGTGTTGCATGACCCACCGCAGAGGTCGAGTATGTTGTCGCCGCCATTGTCGCTGACCAGATACTTTGATGGCTTCGACCTGCGGGACTTTGGGTTAGTTATAGAAAGTGTTCCACTCTTTTGTGATAACACTTCGCTATTAACATTGCTAAGAACCCCAGCAAAGATTCCGGACCAAGCACATCGATATCCGCTTTCACTTCCTTAGAGACCATGTGGAGAAGGGTGATATAGTGTCTTAGCGTTTAGGAGAGTGACCGCCATTGGTGATATCTTTACCAAGCCTTTGGATAGCTCTAGGTTTTCACCTTTTGGGAGAGCTTGGGGTGGTTTGTCCTTATGGACTGTGAGTGAGGGAGCTTTGTGCTTTTGCTTATCTTGTATATTATGTTGTTGTTCTCATCGTCGCATTGCATTAGGGATGCTTTTTGGGTTAGTCATCCTAGCATAGATTAGAGTGTTTCTCTCGCCTAGTTGCTTAGATTTCTTCCTCTCATCTTATGCTCTAGGATGTTGCTTATTAGTCGTCTCTTCTCACTAGGTTGAGCTTACTCACTTCTTATAGGTTCTAGCAAGGGTTGGGCCACCCTTGGGTAGACAGGGAACGTGTTTGCTCCTTAGTGTGTTAGCCAGGCAGTTGATAGTCCTAGTGTCATATGGGGTAGATGAGAGTCATCCGAAATGTAGTATTCTCTATATCTTGTCTATGCTTTAAGGATCGCTTTGTCTCGATTTCTTTACCAGCTTCTCGTTTTATAGCTTTGGTTCAGGGGGAGTTCATTTGGGAGCTTCTGGAGCTTAATATTGATATAACTCAACTTGAACTAAACATTGCTTCACATGTTGAGGGGGAGCTGGATTTTCTTGCTTTTTAGCATTGTGCATTGTAATATAACTACATGGAGCCTTGACTATTATCCATATATGACATGCTTCAATGCATTACATCTTGCCATGATTATGCTTAATTGCTAGATTTATCATTGCTTCATATGTGTCGTCAAGCCTTTGCCATTGTTAAGTTAATTAAAATTGCACAACTTGAACTAAGACATGTCATGTTAGCTCTTGAGGCTAGTCTATCTTTAGTTATCCTCTTATGATTCATGCCATGTCAAATAGGCTAAGTTGAGTCTTGAATCTTTAATTGAGCTTTAGTTTGAGCTATGCTAGTGTCATGATGAACCATGAGTGAGTACACTTATTTAAGAAAGCAAAAGATCTTTTATGTGCGAAAGAACCTGATCTCACCAATTCTTTCTCATGAGACTGCTTGCCATTGCACTAGGCATGAACTCAGGGGGAGTTTTGGATGACCTAGATCATCTCCTTAAGCTTCTCGCTTGGAATGGTCACATAAGGCTTGAGATCTAGCACATCACCAAAATTATCAATTTCAAATGAAAATATGTGATTTGGGCTAAATTTGCTTAACTACCAAAAGAACCAAGTACTTGTGCAAATGATTCATTCTTGAACTAATAGCACTCTAAATTGACTCAATTCTAGCTTCTTGGTTCCACTTAGGTTATTGACATGGTTTGCATCATCTTTGGATACCTCTAGCTAGACTTTACTCTTGAGTGGCTTGACATGCTAAGAAATTCATCTCAACTTCATATTGTTACTTACGTGGCTTGGCTTGATTATGCATATCTTGTAATGATATTGATAGCTTTCATATAAGTTATGGCTTGGTGTAATACTCGAATAGTCATTTTGGATAATCTTCATGGCTCTAATTGCTTAGCATTGCATATTATTCAACCACACCATGCTATATTCTCTCTTTTGCATCTTGATGACTCTATTGCCAAAAGGGGGAGAATATTGGAGAAAAAGTCACTTTTGGGAGTTTTGGGAGCGTTTGAGGAAAACTTGCTCTTTCTTTTACTCCTTGCGTCTACATGGTCATTAGCATCAATTTTTTCTCTTGGATCATGTATGACTTTCAAACAAACTCAACTTTTGCTTTTTCGGGGTTTGTCAATATACTCATCAAGGGGGAGATTGAGAGACCATGTGGAGGTGTCCCCATGTTTGTGATGAGTAATTGACGGTCGGTTTAGTGAGTTTGAGTTTGTTTCGGGTATTCGAGGGTAGAGTACCTTTACTTGTGCCTTTACTGATTATGTTGTTTCGTGCGGTGCTATGTGATGGTTTGCTTGTCTCGTGGATTGCAGGACTTGAGCTAGGTCAGGTGAGGCGAGGTGGACCGGGACTAGACACAGGAGGTGTCGAGGTCCAGACGGTCAAAGATGCCAAGATGATCGAGGTCGCCGAGGTGGTTCTTGAGTCGGGAGACGAGGAACCGGAATCGCCTGTGACGGATACGACAGGCGATGACGAGTGGACGGGACTAGACTCGTGGAGGAGTCGAGGTTCAGACGGTCAAGATCCGGATGGAAGGTTAGGGAAGATGCTTGAGGGCAATTTGGTAAATTGACTCAAGCAATTGAGAGGAGTGGGTGTTTTTCCTCCATTTTCCTGGTCATGTTGACCATGACCCTTGCCTCATTTGGGTGTGGAGCAAGCTTGTGAGACATGGTCGCCACTTCTTGAATTTCCTATTGGGGTGTGTGGCTGCTCCTTTTGGTCTCAAGAGTAGCAGGAGGTAGATCTCGCCTGGTAGTGTGCTTGCGTGTGTGTTCACTGGGTGTGAGTAGAGAGCTCCTGCATGTGTATTGAGTAGGTATGAGTTGCTCCTGTGTGTCCCCTTGGAGAGCCGGTGCTGGTTTGTTGAGGACATGAGCTGAGTAGTAGAGTGTAGCTCCAGTGTATGTGGGTGCTGAAGGGCAGCGTAGAGCTCCCGTGTGTGTGTTCCCTGGTGGTGTGCTGTGAATGGAGATGGCTGTGAGTTAGGATGTGTGCTAGTGCGTGTGTTCTGCCCTGAAATTCTTGATCTGTGCGTGTGTGAGAGACTGAAAAATCAGATCAGAATGGGGTGAGTTTGGTTTTGGTTTTTGCGTTTGTGTGTTCTCCCGTAAGAATTTTTTGGCGGCGGTAATTTGTGTCTTTCTTCCGGTGAGCAAATGTGTGCTTTGTGTTTGTGTTTTGAGTCAGGCTTATGTGTGTGTCGAAGGGAGTTAGGAAATGAGCTCCTGTGTGAGTTCTGAGTGTCTTTGGTGTAAGTGCTTGCGGTTCCATGTTGTAAGAATCTTGTTCACTGTTCTAAGTCTTGTTTATTCTGGCCGGCTTCATTGATGCGAGTGTATCTTTTGAGTTTGACTGCCAGTAGGTTTGTGTAACACGATTCTCAGCTTTGCATGGAGCTGATCTCGACTGTTTGGTTTGTTTATTGTCTTGAGCTTCCCTGATGTGATTCGATGAATCCTTAGCTTTGGCCGATTCCTTTTTCCTTGCCTGCTCATTGATGCACCTGATCTTTTCCTCCCGGCAAGGAGCTGTGTGACTTGATTTTGCTGTTTGTTTTGGCTCGGTTCCTAGTGGCGGCGCCTGCTCCCCACTCAGAAAAGTAGCGCCCGTGAAATCAAGAGAGGGATTTTTGCTGTTTTGTATCAGATTATGGCAGGTTCCCTCAGTTCATGCATTAAGAGGCTTGTACTTGTTTTGAATATTGTCTTGTTTGCTGCGCAATTTAGGATTGAGTAGCGTGCTGCCCTCTGGAGAAAAATCTGTTCGATCTTGTTTTTTTCTTTGTTCGGCACGCCTGTAGAGCCTCTGAAAAATCCGGAGCTAGGGACGGCCTCTTGTTAGTAGAAACTGAAAATTTCTAGAGGCCGGCGGCTGCTTATTCTGTCTGCTGCTTGTATGTGTTTACTGTTGGGTTTGTTGCGATTCTTGCCTGTGCGTGCGACGGCAGTGATGTTGGCTCGGCGCTGTGCTTGTTGATACAGCCCATGCTTTTGCAAGATCCTTGTCTTGTGGCTGCCATTTTTATGGGATGAGAAAACAGGAGACCATGCTGTGGAAATCGCATCCGTGTAAGTCGGCTTCTTGAGGAACGATGCTGCAGTCTTCTGTGTGCAAGTGAGGCACTGTTTTAATTACTGTTTTGATTTTTATTGGCTGGTCGTTTGGTTTGCTGCTTTGGTGTTGGAGCTGTTACTTGGCTGCTATTTAATGTGGTATGAGATTTGATGTTGAACCTGCTGTGGTGCGATGCTGTGCTCGCAAGAACTGGAGTCTTTAATTTTTGAGGGGTCGTTTTTATTTAAGAGTTGACATTCACCCCCCCCTCTGTCGCCATTTCGGTCCTACAACAACACATCAACAACACGAATCTTATAGCATATCTAACGAACAGAAAAACAACAGTTTTAGCTTCAAAAAAACTGTTGGGAGTTATATAGCAATTCTCATTAAACATCAGTTGAATGAAATCAACCGCGAAAATGCGTGTTCTTGGCTTCTTGCACAGCATGACTTAGCACTAAATGCTTGCCGGGAGTCAATTCAGCCTTGCGGCGAGGTCACGGAATGTGCTGCACCTGCATGCATGCATGCGTGTTGCATGCCCAAGAGTGTTTAATGGCATGACAGCTAACGGTCCACATGCACGGTGTAGACATCTACCCAGGCGATCGATGTCTTGGTTAGCAACAACCGCCATCACCTTACACGTCTCAGAAAGGTTTCAAACCTGCACGAGAGGCGAACCGAGCGTTGATTGCTGCTTCCCTAGCGTGCATGCAGATCCCTGAGATCACACTCCTTGTTTGACAAAAAGGATAATCTTGCACATTGTGTAACCTGTGAGGCTTAACGCCATCTTGATGCCTTAACTGATCGGATCTTCAATCGGTCAGTTTTGTCGTGATGGGAGGAGATATTCAGTGTGGCCATGTGCATGCAGATGAGAAGGATCCGTGGATATATACATCTACGTACGACATAGTGGCAAGTACCTGCGTGCTCATAGGATGCTATGCGTCTCTGCTAAACAAAAATATTGCCGTACATGTTCTAGCAGCTCAATTGGCACGTACCATGAATAATTATCCGGCCATTTCGTCTAACCAAAGGAACACACAGTTTAGGACGTGGTCCTTTGTTCTTAGGAGTATTACAGATGGAAGCACATGGTTTCCTGACCAAACACTAGCTGTCCCAAGTATTTGACCTCCACCCATGAGGAATTCTCTAATGCACTATAAGGTGATGAAGAAACATTCACAGTTCACAAGTTCCAGGTCGGCCCAAGCTGGAATTTGGCAGTCTAACTATCAATCTGTCAACTAAAAGTTGTATATGTTATCCACAGTAATTTTCAAATACGTTCAAAATCATCTGATTTGAAGCAGCCCTACTTCAAAGTTCAAACCTTTGCATAGAAAAAACATGTTACTTCTGCAATCTTTTTTTGAGACGTTTTCCCTTTGTTTCTTGATTTTGTTAGTAAGGAGACTCGGATCGGTAGGTTCTCTGTTTCACGAGAAGAGAAATTGTCGTTATGCCAGAGCTTTCTCGCTTACTTCTGACCCAGGAGAGAAGTTATTGTTGAAACTTGAACCACACAGACGATGATGATAACTGTCTCCGCCATTATTTTTTATCCCTTTGTATAGAGCAGGGCTTATATCCTGTTTAGTATAAAGTCAGATATTTAGGTGCTAGTTTCGTTTTCGATGTTTTTTTTTTTGAACTACTAAGATAGGTACGACGGTCGGTGAATGAACTACTAAGATAGGTACGACGGTCGGTGAACAGATATAACGACCAAAAGTGTCGAACGTTAGGTGATCACTATCTTTAGTTTCTGGTTTCGTTTATGACTTTCTGCTGCAAACAACGATCTGTTCCAGCACTACAATACTTGAAAGATTTGGAACTCATTTATTAGTCCCGGAAATTCCCAATATAAGTTGTAATATCACTAAAAAGGTCAAGTGCTCCAATAGAAAACTACTGAAGAAAATGGCCAAAAGGTAATCCTTGTGGAAAAGAAGAATTCAACAGAAGGAAATAAAAAGGACAGAGGATAATCCGCCGCCACGCAGGATCATCACCATGCCTAATCCACTCCTCGTGCAGTCGACTCCACTGACATTCTTCAAAGCATATTTGTGGAGATTGTCAATGGATCAGACATCAGTTTGTATTTGGTCTTTTCCCAGGAAAAAAACACTTCCTTCTTTTCTTACTTTCACAAAGTCCTAAAACAGAAAATCACTGATAGGAGACAAGAAAAGTACATTGTTTGAAGTATTTACAAGTACAAAGGGAGCAGAAAAATATGGAGGAACACCTCTGTTTATTCAGTCAATGAAGAATATTGTTATGGTCAATCAAAATTTCACATTCCTTTACACTACATGTTTTAACTTCTAATTAACTTAGCCGTCTGAAGACCACTCCCGCACAACATTACAAATTTACAATGATTAGCAAAAGCCAAAGGGGGACCAGATAACCCATGCCAATTCCATTTCCCCATTGACTGTAAACCAAGAATATAACTCATGCCAAATCCATGTCCCCATCCACTGAAAACAAAAAACTGAACTGGTAAAGGCTTTTCTTTTCTTTAAACAATGGATACTCACATCAAAGACTCTTTTTCATATATTTTTTTGTAACACTTGTCTCCAGTGGTAGGTAGCACGAGTGGGCATCTTCATCCTCGCAGCCTGATCGACACAGGCTGTCTGTCTCGCATGCAGTTGTGCTTGGCCACCACCAAGCATCAGCACACGGGAAAGGATTTATGTTTTCTGTCATTCTCACTAGTCACCAGTAGTCTAGTACTGACCACTGAGTACTGAAAGCACCCAGCAAACCGCCTCTTGCGGTTCCCGCCATCACCTCCAATCTATAACCAATTTGGGAGAAGTGAATATAACTAATTCAGAAAAAAAAGAATAATTCGACTAGCAAGATCAAGAGAGGAGCACATATAATCAAAATAGTTGTATACTTTACTTGCAAAATACAGCAACAGATCAGAAAGCTGCAGGCCAGGCCACGAACACTGCAGGCCACGGCATTGCAACGATCTAAGGAAAGAACAACACCATACACGACTGCACGGATCAATACAACAAGCTCAAAAAGGACGAACAGAGAAACAACATAATACGAGCGTACAAGAAGCCTTCAGGATCCTGAAAATCCTCCCTTTTTATTCTGATGTACGTATCGTCTCTTCTTTCCGAGTCTCCTCCTCCTTCTCCCCCTCTTCGTGTTCGGACGGTTTAGCAGATGGGCAGGGGCTCGCCGTTCCACTCCTTGAGGCACTCGAGCATCGGGTCGACGAGCTTGCCCTGGCTGATGGCCAAGAACACCTTGTTGCACTCCTCGCCGGGCGACTTGAGCTTCTCGCCGGTGAGGTACACGCAGCCGAGCTCCTCGCGGATGAAGCGGTACACTGGGAACGACCGGCTCTCCTTGATCCTGTTGGCGATCGGGGCGGTGCCGTTCTCGAAGGCCACGCGGGTCGCCTCCATTTCCCTGGGCAGCGCCTCGCGCAGCTCCTCCTCAAACTTGGTGATCTTGGAGAACACGGAGGAGCTGGCGTCCTTCTCGGCCTCGCCGTTGGCGAGGGCGTGGTCGACGAGCACGGCGCGGATCTTCTTCATCAGCGGGTAGTTGGCGCTGCAGGGGTCGTCGGCGTAGCTGTACACCGCCTCGCGGTCGATGGCGGTGAGCAGGGCCTTCTCGCTGAAGCGCGCGTTGTGGAGGTCGCCGCCTGGGCTCCTGGTGAGCACCTTATTGGCCACCTGCGTAACGCAGTTCTTGACGGCGCTCTTCAGGTTCTCCTCGAGGTGGCGCAGGTCGACGGCCTGGCACAGCGCGACCAAGTACGTGGAGGACATGAGCTTCAGGATGTCCATCGCCTCGGCGGTCTTCCTGGCGGAGACGAGGCCGAGAGAGTTGACGTCCTGGTTGTGCTGCTCCGCACTCTGGACGTGGTTGGTGATGGGGTTGGCCAGGAACTGGAGCTCAGAGCAGTAGGAGGCCATGGCGATCTCAGTGCCCTTGAAGCCGTAGTCCAAGCTCGGGTTGCGGCTGCCGGCCAGGTTGGAGGTCAGCCCGTTGTTGTAGAACTCGTTGACCAGCTCGGAGAACTGGGCGAACATGAGCTTGCCGATGTTGGCGATGGCAAGGCGGGTGTTGTCCATGGACACACCGATGGGGGTGCCCTGGAAGTTGCCGCCGTGCAGGGCCTTGCCGCGGTGGACGTCGATGACCGGGTTGTCGTTGACCGAGTTGACCTCGCGCTCGATGGACTTGGTGGCCGCGCGGATGACCTCGATCTGGGGTCCGAGCCACTGCGGCGACGTGCGGAGCGCGTACCTGTCCTGCTTCGGCTTCAGGAGGGGGTCCATTTCGTTAACCTTCTTGGCGTGCTGCATGAACGAGCTGCCGTCCAGGATGTGCTCCATGATGGCCGCGGCCTCGATCGACCCCGGGTGGTGCTTCAGCTTGTGCGTCAGGTGGTCGGTGTACTCGGGCTTGCCGTTCATCACCTCGCAGAACACGGCGGACAGGACCTCGGACAGGACGGCGAGGATGTTCGCGTCGTAGAGCACCATGGCCGCAAGGGCCGAGCCCACGGAGGTGCCATTCACGATGGCAAGGCCTTCCTTGGGCTGCAACTTGAAGAAGCCCCCCTCGATGCCAGCGATCTTGAAGGCCTCGGCAGCGTCCACCTTCTTGCCATCGACGGTGATAGCTTGTGCGTTCGGGCGCCCGGTGATGAGACCGGCAATGTAGGACAGGGGGACGAGGTCGCCGGACGCGGTGATCGTGCCCCGGAGAGGCAGGCACGGGGTGACTCCAGTGTTGATCAGCTTGGTGATGGCCTCGAGGATCTCGAAGCGGATGCCGGAGTAGCCCTGGAGGAGGGTGTTGATGCGGACGAGCATCGCCGCACGTGACACCTCGGACGGTAGCGTGTGGCCATCGGAGCCGTTGCCGAAGATTCCGGCATTGAGATGCCTGGAGAGGAAAGAAAAACAGAGCCATACAGATATCAGTCAATTCCGTTCAGCGCAGTAACCACTCTGAAAAAAAAGTTTGTTTTCTTCAAACGCTCATGTTTACATTTTTGTATTGGTTTGACCTCAATTAAAGCCCCCATCGTGATTAGCTTATTTGAAACATGCATTTGGGCACAAACACGTCATTAGCGGTGTAGAAAAGTGAAGCTTATTTAAAACTAGTTTGGCTAGCCAATCACAGACATATCTCTATGCGGTTTCTTATTCCCAAACTTAATTGCTGGAGTACTACTTGGTTAATGTTGGTTTGTTTAACCACCGTCGCTTTCTTTCTTCTAGCGGTCCTGTAAATGACCGGTGGATAAGTATTTCAGTCTTGCTATTTTTAAGTCGTCGGAAATTTTTTTAAGTTTAAGTCACTTGTTGTGACCATTGAATTTGCGTAGAGATTGATGTGTCATATAATTAGATATTGATCTAATAAATAAAAAAAAGTGATTTATACTTAAGAAAATTTCAATCACCTTATAAATAAGCAGTTCCTAAGTATTTAGCCCTCGTCTTCCACGACACAGCTACACATGTAAGCATGACTAGTCAACGTTCTGCCATAGTGGCATACTGGCATGCATGATAACTTGTATGGGTACCAGTTCTACGAGTAAAATACAAGTTATCTGCACAACAGCACAAGCTAGCAGGACAGGCAGATCGAGAGACAGTTCACCACGGTGAGGAAAAAACTATTAAAAATTTGTTTGATTGGACTAAAATCCCTGTCTATCCTCTTGAATAAAATAAGATTTTAGTTTAAATTCTCGACCTATCCACTATCCACGTAAATCCTAGCCGAGTAAAGACTTCTCAAACATCCTAACTACTCCGTATGTCCTACCAATCCACCAGAATGGCGCGCAACGTCGTGCCAACAACCAGGCACGCTCGTACCAACATGTTTGTATTGCCTCCCTGTGTTTCAGCTCACTCGCAGCTAAACAAGTGGCTCACAGTTTATAAATCCGTAAATCACAGCAAACACCACCGGCATTAACTGCAACTACTGGCGGGTCAATGCCACCGGCACGAAGGCCCACCAACCGGCGAGACCGCGCGCGCACGCGACCTCCCCCCACAGGAGCACATGAATCATTGGAAGCAACAACTCGTACTCCACCGTACTTTAGTGGGGGAGAAAAGAGTTACTCCGTAGTAATTAAGGGTGAAATCTTAGTGGCTCTTAATTACTACCTTAGCAGCTCAACTTGGAGGGCGGGGCCGTCCTTGGTGCGGCGGTGGGAGGTGCCGCCGAAGCCGGTGGTGACGCCGTAGATGTCGCCGCCGTTGGCGAGGCAGTTGAGGATCCACTCGCTGCTGGCCTTGACGCGGGGGCGCGCCTCCTCGTCCAGCTCGACAGCCATGCCGGCGGCGTCCTTGGCCGCGGCCACGGCCGCCACCTGGCCGACGCGCAGGCTGGAGCCCTCGATTTTCACCACGGGCTCGCGGGACTGCGCCACCATGCGCTTCACCTCGTCCAGGTGGCTCCCCGTCAGCTCCGCCGCGGCCTTGCCCCAGTTCAGGGGGTCGTTCGCGACGAAGGAGGCGGCGGTGTTCTGGCTCGCCATCTCGGTGGTTGGTGGCCGGCGGAGAGAAGAAGAGGGGAAGGAGGAGGACAGAAGGTGGCTGGTGGAAGAAGAGCTGGGAGGCGAAGCACACTGAAGCTCTTCTTGGAGGGGAAACGGAGCGGGGAGCGGTGCTTATATAGCAACCGGGGCGGGGGGTTAGGTGAGGCAGGGTGTTGGTGGATTAGTTGGTGACTGGTGATCTGGTATGCTGCGTGGTGGACATGACACTAATATGATTCTTTTTTTTTATCAAGTGTATTAAGGAAATGCCGACGAGGATACGCTGGGAGGCCGGCGATTCTTCCAGCCTTAAAGGGAGTAATAATATATCAGTAGATGTGTGTGCTTTGGTTGGAATTGCATCGGCCGGAATGCGGGTCTTGTACTGGAGCTGCGGAGGATCACTGTGTGAACATGATTTATGCGTGGACGGTACTCGACGATGATGGTAGCAGTGCGGTAGAAATAGTGAAATATTTACTACAGTAAAAACCTCGTAGTGAAAACACTATAGCTATTAGTATGGATCTTTACTTTTTTTTATCAGATGGTGAAGATCGTCTTCTAATGCACAGTACTGTAGATCCTCTATATTGATACTAGAGATGGCAATTGTGCTCGATTACCCGCGTGCCTGTGGGCAAATACCCTAATAGAGCTAGGGAATGGGGTGCTTTCTTTGCCCACGGGCATAGAAATAGAGGCAATTCTTTGCCCATCGGATAAACGGGCACGTGCATGAGTGAACTCCACTCGTGTCTGTCTCACCTGTTTACCCGCCAACCCACATTGGCAGGTGTGCCCTACGAAACCCTAATAGTCGAATACCCATTCGTCCAGCCCCCGCCCTCAAGCGCACGCCCTGAAATCCCCAATCCTCAAGCGCGCGCTCCAAATCCCCCTTCCTCACGCCAGGCCACCGCCCTCTTCCTCACGCCTGGCCGCCACCCTCATCCTCACGCCTGATCGCCGCCCCCGTCCTCGTCCTCACACCTGGTCGCCACCCCCGTCCTCATCCCGACCATCGTCCCCGTCCTCCTCCCGGCCGCACCGCCCCCTTCCTCACGCCAGGCCACTGCCCCCTCCCCACGCTTGGTTGTTGTAGGATCAATGATAACCGACTAGAGGGAGGTGAATAGGAGGTTTTTAAAACTATTCGACTAATTAACAATTTTAAACAAGATTGTCTTAACGAAGCTTCCTAGCAAAAAAGTGATGAAAGAACTACTAAGCTTTTTAAGACAAATAATAACTTATGTCAAAACTAGATACAATTCTAGCTAAGCAACTCTACACACAAAAATAGCTAAAATGTAAATACGGAAGTAGTAAATACAAGAATAAACCACAATGGAGACAATGAAGTTTTTCCCGTAGTATCGAAGACTTGTCGGTCTTCACTAGTCCACGTTGAGGAAACTTGAATTAATCAAGCCGGCTCCACGAATTAAGCCACAATCCTCGATCACTAGAGTTGCTCTTCCTCCACTCCAGAGTTGGTAAGCACAACACCAATCACAATCTTGTCGGGACTCTTCACAATCTCCTTGAAGAGCTCACCGCGCAATTCCTTCCTCCAAGCCATCTAGGTGCCGGCAAGCACCAAGAGTAATAGATCACGAGTTTTGCTTGAGAAACTACAAGTGCTCAAATGATCAACTAATGAATCAATACACTTCAATGCTCTCAACTACCTCAAGAATAAGCAATCAATGCAAATGAGTAGTTGAAGAATGTATATGAGCTCAAGAGAGTTCAACAAAAGAGAATAATGCTCAATGGCCTCAAGAGTTACTGCTAGAAGGCAGGTGGGGGGTATTTATACCCCTCTCCAACAAATCTAGCCGTTACAACCACTTTCCTGAAAAAAAATCAGGATTTGCGGTAGTACCACCGTTGAAACCCGGTACTACTAATTTTCGGTATAACGGTCGAAACAATTGCATTTAATGCTCTAAACTAACCATTACAAAATAAAGTTGTGGTACTACTGTCAACTAGAAATCGGTACTACTGCAGCGCGGTAGTACCGCTCGGCTAGAACGGAACTACCGATTTCCAGAGCTTAAGAAATATCAGAAAATCACCTTCTTTGGAAAACACGTACCGCCATTAAAGTATCGGTACTACCGTATATCTGTAGTACCGCTCAGATCATGCGGTCATACCAATTCTCAAGGGAGATCAAAACTCCAAAAAACACACTATCTGTAATACACGTACCGTCATATAAATATCGGTACTACCGACCTGCGGTAGTACCGCAGTTAAAATGCAGTCGTTTCGATTTTCAGAGAGGATCAAAAACACTTAAACCATACTCTCTGGAAAATACGTACCGCTATGTAAATATCGGTATTACCAACCTGCGGTAGTACCGCACATCACTTGCGGCCATACCGATTTACAAAACAATTTTCTAGAAGCTCAAAACATAACAAAACATGAACCCTAATTGATCATTATGGCACAAAAATAGTCTCTCAAGCTACTAGCCATAATCCCTCTTTATAGTACGACGTTTATCTTAAAAACCCAGTCTTTTCTCCAAACACCGTGACTGGTAAAAACTATAAAAGAGTCCTTAGGCTATACAATATCTTTGTCTTGATCCAAGTTGATCTTTCATCACATTCGCATTGCCAATAACCTTTTCATTAATAAATCATTGAGACTTAACGTTTAACACATCTTAGCGCACATCTTAGTCCATTAACATAATATTGACATTAATTACCAAAAACAAATATGAGGGCTTAGATACTTTCAATCTCTTCCTTTTTGGTAATTGAATTTTTTTGAATATACTCAAGATTGTATATCCTTGTTTTGACAATTGATAAGCAAGAAATTCTTGATTTGAGTTCAAAGAAGATGAAGAATTTGTTACTTTCAAAGTCAATTAATAAAGGAATAAGTCCAGTTTACTCCCTCCAACTATCAGAAAAGTCTGGTTTACCCCCTGAACTACAAAACCGGTTATTTAACTCCCTAAACTTGCGAAATCTGGTCAAAAAACCCCCCAGGCAGGTTTGAATGAGCGATTTTGCTGACGTGGCACATATTTTTGACATGTGGACATCCACGTCACCCTCTCTTCTTTTCTTCTTTTTCTTCTGATCATTTCTTCTTTCTTCTCCTTTCACCACCATGCCCTGCTCTCCTGCTCTCCTTGCGTCGTCACGCCATGGTCGCCTCAAGGCAACGCCTTATTGCCTTGCTTGCCTGCTCGTGCCAAGTGCACGCAGATTGGTTGGGTGGGTTGTTATGGAGGAGGTGGCGCCGGGAGGGGCGGGCCGAGGCCAGGAGGAGGCGGCCGGGAGAGTGGCTGGTCGAGCCACCGGCGCAGAGGGAGGCCGAGCGGCAGGCGTCCCAGGACTCAAGGAAGCCTCCCCCCACCTCCCTTCTTCTTCTCCACCACCGTGGAGCTCCCTCGCCGACGGACTTCTTCTCTGCCCCGGCCACACCGCCCGACACCACTGGCCGCCCCAAGATTCCCCGACCTCCCTCTAGCTTCCCCACTTTAAGCGCAGGTGCAAGCACGCCGCCTCCTCTCGCTTCTACCACGCATTTGCACCGAACGCCGACTTGCCACTCCGGCTAGCTCCATCCCCGGCCACCATCGTCACGAGGTGCCCCAAGAGCCGAGGAACCTCTCCCCCCGAGCCACTTTGTCTCTAGACAAAAGGAGCCGCCGGATTTGGCCTTCCCATTCGCCTCCGGCCGCCACCTTTCCTCCCGCCGTTTGCCGCCCTCCGGCCACCCCCAGCCTCCCCGCTCGGCTCCACACTTTCCCCGTGCCCGTGTGCAGCTCATTCCCACGGCGGTTTCCCCGGAGCTCCACCCACCGCTGGCGTCACGCGTGGCCGTGCACCGCCGCCGCTCTTGGAGCTGCCGCCGCCGCCACCGTGAGTTTCCGGCGCCGCCACCGCCACCCGTAGGACCACCACCCTCGTGGGGTCCCATTTCTCTCACTGGCTGATGTCTTTGTGCCTTCCTCCGCCGCTGGCAAGCCGGAGCCGCAAGCCACCCGAGAGCCTCCCCTGTTCTGTTTGCCTGAGCTTAGAGCCTCCCTAAGCCACCCAGTGCATGTGGGCTCGGTCCACGCACTGTGGCCGTGAGCCAAGCCACTGTCGAGCGGGACCCACTTGTTGACTGGGACAAATGAGAGGCCACGTGTGCAAAACCGCTACCTCAAACCGCTACGGGGTGTTAATTGACCGAATTTCGCAAGTTCAGGGGCTAAATAACCAGTTTTGTAGTTCAGGGAGGTAAACCAGAGTTTTCTGATAGTTTGAGGGAGTAAACCAGACTTTTTCCATTAATAAATAGAGAAAACTCCCGCTAAATATGTGCATCAAGGTTCATGAAGTGATTTTCATGCACATGTGGATTATTGAAAATTTTGGCGATGTTTCTTTTATTTATTGGTTGTGTGGAACAATGCACACAATAGATCATTCAGGCATTTAGAGATGTTAATTAAGAAAAGATACTTGAGATAACAAGATGTTGATCCATAACATTAAACATAAGCATTCAACAAACAAGTTCGACAAATAAACAACCAACAAAGTCTCACAACCAAATAGAGACAAGAAGCATGGTTTCAACATAGATAATAGCTAATAAGATAGATAGATAGGCTCCCAAAAGCTAAGCTCCCCCTTAATCTTTCAATCTTGATCTCCAAATTTCTCCTCCTTTGGCATCAAGGACCAAAAGGTATCATTCAAAAGGAGAGTTGAGGCTTGGTCTGAACTCTGTATGAATTGTATCATTTTCAGTGAAAAAGAAGCCAAGCCTGTGTAGAATCAGTTGCATTATGTAAGGAGCATAGAATATATTATCCTATGTATCCTTCATTTGGAATGAGATTTCTGTTAGGATAAAATCCACAATGTCAAACTTAGTCCCCTTCAAGATGTGCCAGATAAGGTTCCAAGTCCTTTGATTAACATTATCATTATTGCCTGCTCTGGGGTAGAATGTTTTTCTCAGAATTTTGTTTATGATGTTTGGCAATAGCAGGAGTCCAGTAGTTTTTCCAATCTCAAAGTGCTGCAAAGTGTCATAGATCCCATAGCTCCTCCTGATGTACTTTCAAAACCCAACCATTTCGAGGAGTAGGGATTTTCCAAGATTTTTGACAATCTTATTTTGATGCACTTAGTTTTAGAGGACCAGTCATCCATGTGATAGAATCATAATTAGGAGGGACATATAAAGTGGCGTAGAACTGTTTGATAGTCATTGTGTGATAATCTCTCTTTAGAGTCACAAGTTGGTCCAACTTTACTCTGGAAAACATGTAGAAGAGTCCATTGAGATAAGGATTTTGATTCAAGTGCTCCCAAGTTATATACTGATGATCAGCAAACCTCTTGTGGTCATAAATGTGATAGAACACATTTTCTTGAAATTTTGTATGAAAATGGGGATCAACTGCATTCTTTGGCAGGAGAAATTGATTAGCATGTCTCATGGTAGTATAGGTTTCTCCTTTGATTTTTCTTGGGTCAGCCACAAAGAATGGAGTATTATTGGCAAAGTAATCTTCATCACTAGTGTCACTATCTGTTGGTTCCTCTTCAAACTCATCTTCAGATAAATACACAATCTTGTCTTTTCCTATTGAGGATAAGGACCCATGCTTGCTAGGCATTATTGCTAAGATAAGAGAAGCAATTAGGACAAAATAGGATAGAATTTGATGCAAAAGTGTATGACGTAAATCAAATTTTCTCTTCTGGAGTGGTAGTACCGCTGTTAATATCCAGTATTACCATAAATCGGTAGCACCGGCGATCACGAAGCGGTAGTACTGCAATTCCAGAATCTCTAGGGTAATCCATCGATTTTGATTCTAACTAGTGTTTGACATGAACGAATCCATGTAATAGACACGATAAGTCATCAAACACTAATTACTACCAATTTTCCCAAGAGAAATTGATTCAAACATGCACATTTTGATTCAAACCCTAAAAGGGAGATAGATGCCAAAAGTAGATGAGAAACAAGTGAATCAAGGCAAATACCTCAGGGATTTGGAGAGAAATGATAACATGAGTCACTTCCAACAAAGAAATCCAAGATTTCTTCACAGAATCAAAAGATTCGAAGAAGGGTTCTTAGAGGAGAGGAGCACGGGAGAGAGAGATGTTGGTGAATTTGGGAAGGAAGGGGTGCGGTAGGACCGATTGCAAAAGGGAGTTTAAAGAGATAATGTTTCGGTCATAACTACTTTTGGAACCACCAACTGAAGCGGTAGTACCGCCGTTGAAGTGCGGTATTACCGGGTAGCAGTAGTACCGGCGTTAAAACACCGTATTACTGTTTTGCCTGAAATCTCAGAAGCTGAACTTGAATGCAAATGATCCTTTGTAATACTTACTCAACAAATAATATTTAGGATCCTTATGCATGAGATATGTAATAATAACTCCAATAAACATGTTTGTTATCAAAATAGGGATTTTTTAATAGGATTTTTGAAATAATTTCATAAATATCTTAATAAAATCCAAATGAGAGCAAATAACATGAGGCATGAGTTTCAAGCAACATTGAAATGATCTATGACATTTAACTCATTTCTCAACTTGCAAAAGCGGCTCTCATCTAAAGGTTTGGTGAAGATATCGGTTAATTGGTCATCGGTCCTTATGTGACTAATTTTAATATCTCCTTTGCCCACATGATCTCTCAAGAAATGATGTCAGATATCTATATGCTTGGTTCTTGAGTATTGGACTGGGTTATTTGCAATCTTCATGACACTATCATTGTCACACAATAGAGGCATATTATCAAATTTAATTTAATAATCCATCAATGTTTGCCTCATCCATAGAAATTGAGCATAACAACTACCCGCGGAAACATATTCGGTTTCGACGGTGGATAGGGCTACGGAATTTTATTTCTTGGATGGCCATGATACTAAAGATCTTCATAAGAATTGACAACTACCTGAGGTGCTTTTTCTACCCACTTTGCAACCCGCATAATCGGAATCCGAATATCCAATTAAATCGAATTTTGCACTTTTGGGATACCATAAGTGAACGCTAGAGGAATGCTTTAAATATCTAAGAATTCTTTTCACGGCCACCAAATGACACTCTTTTGGTGATGCTTGAAATCGTGCACACATACAAACACTAAACATTATATCGAGTCTAGATGCGGTAAGATAAAGCAAGCTACCAATCATGGATCTATAAAGCTTTAAATCTATCGGTTTACCTCCCTCATTAAGGTCGAGATGACCGTTGGTTGCCATGGGAGTCTTGATGGATTTGCATCTTCTATGCCAAACCTTTTAATCAAATCTTTTGCAAACTTTGTTTGGCTCACAAAGGTTACGTCCTTGAGTTTCTTGATTTGAAGTCTAAGAAAATAGCTAAGTTATCCGATCATGGATATTTCAAATTTTCTAGACATCACATTACCAAACTCTTTGCAAAAATCTTGATTAGTAGACTCGAAGATAATATCATCAACATAAATTTGACATATAAAGATAAAGAAATCATTATCTAAAACTTTAGTAAACAAGGTTGAATCAATTTTCTTAATTTTGAATCCGTTTGAAACTAGAAAATCTCTAAGGCGTTCATACCATACTCTAGGAGCTTGTTTAAGACCATAGAGTGCCTTAGAGAGTTTATAGACATGATTAGGATTCTTAGGATCTTCAAAACCGGGTGGTTGCTCAACAAATACAAGTTCGGATATTTTTTCATTTAGAAAAACACTTTTAACATCTATTTGAAATAATTTAATGTCAAAGCATAATGCAAAAGCAAGTAATATCCTTATTGATTCAAGTCTAGCTACAGGAGCAAAAGTTTCACTGAAATCCAGACCTTCGACTTGAGAGAATCCTTGAGCAACCAATCTCGCTTTGTTTCTCACAACAATTCCACTTTCATCTTGCTTGTTTCTAAAGACTCATTTTGTACCGATTACGTTGTGTTCCTTGGGCCTATCACCATTGTCCAAACTTCATTCCGGATGAAGTTATTGAGTTCTTCATGCATTGTATTTACCCAATCCGTATCATCGAGTGCTTCTTTTACATGTTTTGGCTCAATAGAAGAGACAAAAGAGTAATATTCACAAAAAGAAGCGACACGAGATCGAGTTTGAACACCTTTACTTACATCACCCAATATTTGATCTATTGGATGATCTTTTGCAATTGCATTATGAATTCTTAGTGGTAGGTTGGATGGTTGATTATCTTCCTTGTTGTCCACTTCATCAATTTAAATTTGACTTGTTGTGAAAGAGATAGGAGGTTCAACTTGAGTAGATGATGTATCATTTGGAGCGTCTTTAGGCTTGATGTCGCCTATTTGCATGTTCTCCATAGCTTTCCTTAAGGATTCATCATCTACATCATCCAAATTCTCATGCTCTTCTTGAGAGCCATTAGTCTCATAAAATTGAACATCATGTCTTTCTTCAACTAAACCGAAATTTTTGTTGAAGACACGATAAGCTTTGCTATTTGATGAATATCCAAGAAGAAAGTCAACATCGCATCGACTAACAAAATTTGAAAGATGGACACCTTTCTTTAAAATATAGCATTTGCAACCAAAGACACGAAAATAAAAGATGCTTGGTTTTCTTCCAACAAGAAGATCATAAGAAGTATTTTTCAAAATACGATACAAATAAAGACGATTTATGGCATGAATAGAGGTATTGATTACTTCCGCCTAAAAACTATCAGAAGTGTTATATTCATCAAGCTAGCCATTTCAATTAATGTTCGATTTTTCCTTTCTACAATTACATGTATTGGCCATATTAGCAATTGAATCATTTTTAGAGCAACATGGCGTGGATAACAAATCATCACATGATGTAGAAGTGCTAGACATAGATAAAGCATTTGAAACAACTTCTACTCTAGACATCTCATTCATTAAATTACAAGTAATTCCAACATTTGAATGAGATTTTTCAATCTTTCAAGAGAAGATAATCATAAGCTTTCTTTAGCTCCTCATAAGAGTCTTTTAGAGATATGTACTCTTTCTTCAAGACTTTAAATTTTGACTTCTCTTTTCCAATATATTCATTTAATTTTTCAGGCATATCCATTAATTCATTATATGAAGGTTCATTATCATTAATGGATTTTACCTTATCTCCTTTTGCCCCGAGGCAAGTAGGAGTGAAGAATAGCGACATCGCTTCCTTGAAGGTGATGCCGACAAGTCCTCTTTTCTTGGAGGACCCTTCATCATTAGAATTGGAATTGGAATCCGAATGCCCTTCATCAGAATCCCATTCTCCAATATGAGCTTCATTTTTGCCATATTTGTGAAGCTTCTTGAAAAAAAAATTCTTGCCATTGTATTCCTTCTTCTTTGATGATTAGCCCTTGTCATCCTTCTTGTTGGAGCAATAAGAGGCAATGTGCCCATTCTCTTCACACTCATAGCAACAAATAATGCTATAGCACTTGTTGTCATTCGAGGATTGCCCTTTCTTGCATTTGTCAAAATTAAAGCTTCGATATGGGCATCTTCTCATGAATTTCTTCATTCTTCTCACAAGGAGAGAAAATTATTCTTCAGAGTCTTCTTATTCGTTCTCCGATTCTTCACTTGATTCCACTTTCGCCTTGAAAGAGGTAATCTTCTTCTTGGAGGAGGATTGCTCCAAAAGCTCATCCTTATCACTACTACAAAAAGTTTAATACTGGACGTCTCATCATAGACGGATCATATTAAAAACCCTGTGTGTTACATGAAATCACAGACGGTTCATATTGAAAACCGTATGTGTTACTGACTGTGCCGAAAACCGTCTATGAAGAGATAATATCACAAACGGTTCACATGGAAAACCGTCTGCGAAGTATCACA
This sequence comes from Phyllostachys edulis, assembly GCA_036346405.1. Lineage (NCBI taxonomy): Eukaryota > Viridiplantae > Streptophyta > Magnoliopsida > Poales > Poaceae > Phyllostachys > Phyllostachys edulis. The sequence continues at coordinate 51,565,781 of CM070552.1, forward strand.
GACGGTTCTAAACACGAATCGTCTGTGATAATTGCAGACTTCACAGATGGTTTTTAATTATAACCATCTGTGATAATATCGCTACAGCTCCCCGTTGAGTTTCTTCGTCGCCAGATGCGTCTCTTTGTCGCATCAATGCCGCTTCAGCTCCCCGATGCATCTCTTCATCTCACGCTCTGAATTTATTTCTTGTTTTATAAAAAGGATCATCCGCCATCGAAGATGATCATCCCCACATATAACTCTACTACTTCTAAAAAAGCAGAAATGGCTCTCTCTTGTGTTTCCTTGTCGCCAACATTGATGGCCTACCTGGCCGTACTGTACGAGCACCTCTCCGGCCGTACGTTGGCGGGAAGAACAATGTTTCAATAGTGTCTTCACTCCTCTGTCCGAGGATTTGCCAGAGCAGGTGACAGCCACCTTCCGTTGTCTTAACATCCTCCTCCGTCGTGTCTTCCGGGTGATCTCCCACTTCCGGCGAGTTTACCGCGTCATCGACGTGGTCCACCACAATGACGTTGTACGTCTCCAAGAGGCTTGCCGTCACTTGGACTACTTAATCGAGGCGGCAGACGACCGAGTCGACCAGGCCGAGACCTCTCAAGCAAGGGAACAGAGCCTATAGGCTCAATTCTTCTTGATTCAACAGTCTGAGGGTCTTCGGGACACACTCGAACGAGCGCGTCAGCGGGTGGATGCATTTTGGGCTTTGTTCGATCACGAACCATCCGATGCCGACGCCGCCGCCTACGAAGTTTTGAAGACGGAGATAGCGGCCAACCTCCGCCACTAGAAAAACTTTGTTTATTTAGGTTTCTACTTTTTGAATCTTTGTAAGAAGCGATCGACTGGCCACCTGTTTGGCCATATATAAATTCCAAAATGAAAAAAAAAATCTAGTTTGGAGGTGAAGTTCATTATTATATTATATGTTGAACTATATATCACAGATGGTTTAGTGGAACGTACAAATATCCGTCTGTGATATGTATCATAGTTAAAGCATATTTTCAGCAGTATTTAAATGACAAAATTGACATGTAAACATGTAATTTCTTCATGTCATGTAAATGTATGCATGATAACATGCTCAAAACATAGAACTTGAGAACAACCATATCACAGACGGTTCCATAATAGAGCCGTTCGTGATATGGTCTAATGTCACGGACGGCTCCATTATGGAACCGTCCATGATATGAGACCATATCATGGACGGTTCTATTATGAAACCGTCTGTGATAAGTATCACTGATAGTTCTATAATAGAATCGTCTATGATATGGCACCATATCACAGACAGTTCTATTATGAAATCGTCAGTGATAAGTATCACTCTTTATTAGTAGGAGCCTAGTAGGGTTTGCGCCCTAACTCGTCACTCCCCAGCGCCCTTACTCTCATCTATTTCCCTCCCCACCCGAGTGCCCCTGACCTCAACGCCACCGCCCGACCCCGTCGCCGACGCTGCCCTTCTTCCCGTCGCCGCTGGTTGTGACACCATGTTGCACTACACAAGACACTCGTACGATAAGAGTGTCTTGTGCAGTGTCAGTGTCGTGCCACAACTACAGTGATGATGTCTTCCCCTCTTCCAACCTCCCCCAGCTACCTCTGTTCCTCCTTGCACTCGGCTCCGACCCGACTGTGGTTTGAGGCCCGAAGAACAAGCAGTTTCTCTCCAATCTTGATTCAATATGCTTCCTTTCCGATTGGTTTTGTGTTTTGGAGTTTCCTAGAGTATTGAGTGAGTTTGGAGGATACTCTACCGAGGGAACACTCTGGATGTGCAAACCAGTGGAAGAAGTGTGGCTTGATCTTATTTCTGATGCTCTGTGTGTTGCCTCCGGCCGAAGCAACATCTTGGAGATCTTGTGCGGCAAATCATCCTGTCCTTCGGCTTTGTTCTTCGGTGGGTTCCGAAATATAAAGAGGGGCCTTGCCTGGTTGCATCTTGGTGGTTTTGAGTACCACTGAATCTGTGAGTATCCCTGAAAATCTTTTGTGCATCACTTTGTGGATATATGTGTTGTACTGGTTTATATCTGGAATTGGTACTGAGAGATATTGTAAAGTGGTGATAGTGGGCTCGGTTTATCTGCTCAATGATGATAAAAGTCTTGAACTGAAATTTGTTAAGATATCTAGTTCAGTCTTGAGCTCTAATAGAGTTGTTACTGCTGTCATATTATCTTTTTATTCATTGATACAATATTACATTTATTGATAGTTTGATATAATGATATTGTTTGCAATTTTACATGTATAATTGTACAATACATACACAACATGTGTTGATACTACAAGTGGAGCCCATGGGTCATCCTTGCATTACGATTTCAAGGCTTTGTTTGAAGAGGATGGGAATTAGCTCTTCATTCTTGATGCTTCAAGCATAAACAATTAGGTAACAAGCTGTTCAATCTTTAGCATTAGCAGTTGTAGTCTTGTACATTAGTAAATATTTCATGAAGGCATGTAGCATTAGTTGTATGTATGCAAGTATTCGTCCTTGAACCACCAGGTGCAACCTGAGCCCTCACCGAAACTAGTCACCGCGGCTAGTCTTCGACTAGTCCGCTGACTAGACGATTAGTCGGCAAGTCTCCTCCCTGGCAACTCGACTTGACTTGGCGACTTAATAACATTGATGGTATTCTACTTTTGAAAGCTGCAATTAACTTTTCAGATTTGTAAAGGTTAGTCTAATTTGTAAAGCTGCAATTAACATACAAATTTCTGTAATTTTTACCTAGCTTGTGCCTTTGATCATCAATTATTTATTAATTGGTGTGCATTTTATTCCAAAACAAGACCAAATGAGTCAAAAAAAAACTACTACAACACCACTTCACCTGTCTCTTACCATTCATTTCACCTTTGTCTGTGTAACCGTGTCCATGCTGGTCAAGTTCTCTATAAAGTCTCCAAGCAGTGGCTGTTTGTGCCTTTAAAACCGGCTTCATATATATTGTTAAGTAGTCCTAGCCACTTTAGGGGGTTGTGAGGAGGATGAGATAGCAGCCATTGGCAACCTCATCGAGCCTGCAAGTTCAAGAAGCATGGCTGTCAGGAGAGCGTGTGGACATCCAATTACTTGAATGTCATCGATAGGTAATTGGACTTGACATCAAGGAATGGTTGGTTGCTAATACATAAAGCCACTTTCCTAGTCGGAGTACCTACGCGTCCACGCCACACGCAGATACTCCGACTAGGGAAGTGGCTTCATGTATTAGCAACCAACCATTCCTTGACATCAAGTCCAATTATCTATTAACGACATCCAAGTAATTATATATCCACGCACTCTCCTTGCAACCATGCTTCTTAAACTTACAGTGCTCGATGAAGTTGCACGTGGTCGCTGCCTCATCCTCACGCACCGTCCAAAGTGGCTAGGGACATGAATATATATATATATATATATATATATATATATATATATATATATATATATATATATATATATATATATATATATATATATATATATGAAGTCGGTTTTAAAGGCACAAGCAGCCACTGCTTGGGAACTTTATAGAAAATATATATCACAGACAGTTTCATCCATAAACCGTCTGTGATACATCATCTATCACAGACGGTTTTATCTACAAAACGTCTGTGATAGTATGCATCACAGACGGTTCAAAAACCGTCTGTGATGACCTCATTTCTTTACTGACCCATAAACTCAAACGGCTCACAAAACCGTCTGTGATGACGTTTTTGAACCGTTTGTGAAGACCTTTTCTGTAGTAGTGTATCCTTCTTGCACAATTCATTTGTGATGAGATTGCCCAAGAGACCGATTGATGTCATCTTTGGCAATTCGGGAGAGTTCATAAATAGAGTCACTAATGTTTCATATTTCTCCAGTATAGCTCTAAGCATTTTTCTCACAATATCAACATCAAGAAGGTTAGTTCCTAGGTGTGAAGACCTCTTCCCAAATAAAGCGGGGAGTCCAGAAGGACCATTTTTTCTTTGGTACTACTGCAGATAGTGTTCTGATAGTGTTGCAATCTTCAGACGCGTGTCAAGGAAAGGTGGTACCTCATCGCAACCCAGTACTACCGCATCGAAGGAACGGTAGTTCATTGGCTAAGCTGGGCAAGCACGCTTCAAGCTCAGGAGGCGGAAGATCGCCGGGCGTTCGGTAGTACCATGTCCGAAGGACCGCCTGACAAAGAAGTCCGAGAGGAGGTCCGCCAGACCTCCCAGAGATCACTAGACCTACGGAGGTCTTGGCCTGTCGCACGAGCTAGTCCCAAGATCTGGTGCTAGCTCGCAGAATCACCGGTACAACCATAACCACACGGTCAAGACAAAAGATGAAGCATGCAAATTAAACTTAGTATTAAACAAGACCTTATGGTCCAACCTTGTTTACAGAGGGTTTGCCACTTGGGCTTACAAACCGCAACAAAAGAACCTTGGCAGCAGGAAACACCAAAACGCATAGATGGCCACCGGCAAGCCCACAGTTGTCAGTGGAGGGCGCCCTAAGCGGCGGGATCATCAAAGAAATCCTCTTCAAAGAGGTCGAGCTTCCTTGCACTTGGTCATCCTCATACTTTGCTTTTGACACAGGCTTAGAGCCATGAGTACTTTGAATGTACTCGGCAAATCACAGGAAACACTTATGCAATTAATATTCATGCAATGGCTTACCAATGGAGGAGCTGTATGGTTAGTTGCACAAAGCGAAGTTTGACAGCAAATAACATAATAGATTGAAAAGCAGCAAGTTAAAACAATAGTACATACATACTTTTATTTGAAAGGAGGGGAGTGAGCACCAACTCACATCCGAACCACTTGGGGGAGGTCTGGTTGCACCCACAACCTGGACCTCTCCCAACACCTCTCTAGAGCACCAACTCTAGAGCTCGATCCCATCCCCTGGACCACACCCCAAGCCAGCCATGATCCCTCTAAAGCCGGCCAAGGTCTCTTCGAGGCAAGGTCACGGCCTCTCGCAGGAGGGCCCAGGGAACACAAATTTCTCAAAAACTACCCCTTGCACCACTTCTCCGGGAGATGTCCATAACCAAGGACTTGGCTATTCGAATAGATTAACGCTCTGCAGAGGTGTACAACTTTACCCACAATCCACGATCTCTCTAGCGGGATGGGTTCTGGAAAGACCCTTGCTCACTTCCAAAGGTGAGTAGTCTAGAGAGCGCGATAAGGCCTTTACGAAGCTTTGATTTGTTTGAGCTGCCCGCTAAGGCTTCACTTCTGGATGGGTTGCAAAGCCACTAGATTCGTGCCCCCTCTTGCGCTGTTGCGATAAAACTCGCTCAACCACAACAGCACCAAGCCATCACATTGCTAGTTATTCGGCCCAGGCCATCCCCATAAAATGACCTTGTGGTTGCACGGATTACCCGGATCCACAGACACAAAGTTAAGTCCTTAGTTGTGCTCAGGCAAGACTTCCACTTCCCATGTGCAAAGCACCCACTTCTCACTCCCTGCCATCTTGCCCAAGCCAAACCAATTTGGTGATTATCCCTGCCAAAAGACCACCCAGCCTTGGCACACCAGTTTTTAAACAAATTGGTCTCACACCACCATCAACACAACATACGGCATCCTGCCATAGTTGCTTAACAGTGGCACCAACCACAGGTTACATAGATCATTAGTCAAGATTATTAATTGATGAAGAGAAATTCTCGAAACCCACGGTTCTAAAGCAAGACTAAGCATAACTTACGGTCCCCTGTTGGCAATACCAAAAAGGTGCCAACTAAAATACCCAACCTAGAGTTTTCCAAAGGGAGTATGTCAACATGTCCAACAACAAGTTCAAAGGAGGCATAACATCAAGTGAGGAAGAGTAACTACTGCCCAAACATTTTCATATAAAAGTAGCCATGCGTGGTAAGGTAAACCAAAATATATTTCAAAGACTAGGCTCAACATGATCAAGGGTTGTGACTTGCCTTCGTCAAGCAGTGCAGGTCCTTCGATTGAAACTGCCGAGTCCAGATACTCCTCGAGCTCAGAATCTACACGACCACAATGAACTAAATAAGCAAAACTGCTCTAGGCAAAAGAACTTAAAAGACTCAAAAGAACCTAGGCAAAACTTCAACCAAAAGAAACCAATAGACTGGGAGCACCGCTTGGCTTGGAGAGCTCCAGAGGAGGACTTGAGCACTAAGGAGCCCAGACAAAGGAGTTAGAAATGAGCCAAAGGTGACAGGGGAGGGCTTGCCCAGGCTATTTATAGCTAGGGTTGGCAAGGCACAGAAGGCTTAGCCAAAACGTGTCAATGATCGGAGATGGCACAGTCGAGGGCTAGGGCAGGCGGTGTCCTAAAAGAAATAAACAATGCACCTAGAAGTGATTGCATTTAATGTGATCCGACATGCATTAAATGAGCCCAAAGTTTCAAGGCGGCATGTGAATGATAAAAGGCGGGTGAGGTGACCCGGTGGGCCGGTCCAAAAGTGCACGACCAGTCAAAGAGGCGGTCCTCACCACACAATTGTCTTTACAAAAGACCACGGGGAGGTCTTATGGACAGGAGGTCCAGAGGCACTAGGAGGTCCAGAGATTCAAGGAGGAGGTCCTGGACAGGAGGTCTAGAGGCTCGAAAAAGTTCGAAAGAGGGACACGATATCTCCGACGGCGGTAATACCGCGCTCAAGAAGAGGTACTACCGGATAACGGTAGTTCCGGGTTTAAGGTCTTGATACAACCGAAGCTAGGAAGGGCCTCGATGGCTGAGACAAACCAAGGAGAGATCTCAACGGCTTAGATTCTCGAAAGGAGATCCTAAAAGGTTAAGATCAAGGGCAAGGGGGAGGTCCTGACGGTAAGATCTCCAAGAGGGAGGTCCTACTATCGATCAAAGGGCAAGGAGGTCTGACGGTAAGATCTCCAAGAGGAGGTCCTACTCGAGATCGATCAAGGGTTTTATGTGGTGAGACCATGCTCAAGCGGTAGGTCTGGCCAAGCGAACGGTAGGTCCGACCTGGGGAAGTCCTATGGGCATGAAGAGGTCCTAAGGAGTACAGAGAGGTCCCAAGGTCACAAAAGGGGTCCTGAGGGTTAGATTTCTCAAATGAGATCTCAACAGTCAAGACTAGGGGTGGAAATTGGTAAAGGATAATCCGTTTTATCCGATATTAGATCCGAGAAAGCGCAAATGTGGTAAGTAAAATCCGCATTGAATAGTATTCATATTAAGATTCGTGTTATTAAATATCAGGAAAAAATGGATAGTATTCAGATCCGTATTGATTGTTATTCAGATCAGGAAAACAACCAGGATAGTATCCGAAAAAACAAATACTATCCGAGAAAAGCGAATCTGAATGCTATCTGCTTTTGTCCGGGATCTGAATCTGAATACTATTTGTTCTACCGAGATTTGTCGCAAAAGTTGTAGGATATTAGCATTCAATCGAATTGAGTACATATTCGATTCAATTCAGATTATTATTACGACATTCGATTCAGATTCAGATTTGAGAATGTTGAACCAGATTCAGATTCGTTTAAAAAATAGGATTAGATTCAGATATCAGTATTCATTTTGAAAATAGGAATTCGTATTCGTATTCGGGACTATTCGATTCGTATTCGATCCGTTTCCACCCCTAGTCAAGACCAAAGCAAAGGAGAGGTCCGCGAAAACAAAGATACGCGGAAACAAGCTAGGGCCGTTAGATCAAGATCGAACGGAGCCAAGCAAAGGGGTCGTTCGGACCGAGCGAACGCACCTTCAAGTTCGGGCCGTCAAAAACAACAACGGTCCTGAGACAAGGAAAGTTAAATCCTAGCGGTATGACCATAAAACAACAGCGGTAGGTCCGCAAGGGTACAAGGAGGTCTTCAAGGAGTCGAGGGAGATCCTTTGGCCTCTAAGGAGGTCCAATGGCAAGGGAGGCCCAAAAGACTCAGAGGAGATCTTACCAAAGGCGGTAGTTTCGAAGGAACAAACGGTAGTACCGCCAAGGCAAGCGGTAGCACCGCACAGGCGCGAGGGAGGTCAAAGGAGCTCCACATGGTCATAGGGAGATCCGAGAAGGCTCAAGGGAGGATAGTTCCGACACTACCACAACGGTACGACCGGGGGTCGGAAATACCGAAACAGAAAAGGTAAAACCAAAGCTAAGTGTCGCACTTGAGCGGACGGTATGACCGCTAAAGGGATAGCGGTAATACCACAATCCGGACTGAACCACCCCCAAGGGAGGTCTAGAGGAAGGGAATCAAGGCCAAACTTGGCTTTGAGAACCCAAAAGGGTTTTGAAACACAAACCCGAGCTTCTCCCTCAGCAGGAGGTCCAAGACAAGGGGAGGTCTAAACGGAGAGGGAGGTTTTAATCTCAAAGAGATTCAAACCAACAAAGGAGGTTTGGAGGAAGGTTAAACCGAGAAGCACACCGAGAAACTCAGGAAGAAAACAAACCAAGGAACACCAAAGAACAACAAGAAGCTCCAACCAACAGAGAACACCAACAAGGGACTTAGTTCAGGTTTGTTTAGGTCAAGTTAAACTCTCCAACTTCCTAAATACCAAGTTAAGCTTGAACAGGCAATTAAACCAAATTGTTCTTTTTTTTTGAAAGCTGGCAAGAACTCTAGATTAAACGGGACGTTACACTAGGCCTTTGAGTTCATGTACAATGTTGTTAAGACGAGAATACATCTCGTTGATATTTTCAAGAGGCAACATTGCAAATGTTTCATATTTGACCCTAAGCCTATGTAATTTGGCTTCTTTAACTGTGGATGTACCCTCATAGATTTCTGAGAGCGTAGTCCATATCTCATGAGCGATTTCAAGATTGCTCACTCGATTGAACTCATTCGCATTTAAAGCTCCAAAGATAGCGTTCTTCGCTTGAGCATTGAGGTGAGAGTTTCGATCATTAAGATCCATGGGGTGTGCGGGATCTAGTGCCATAACAAAACGCCTACTAACAATTCTCCACATGCTTGGGCTCATGGTCTTTAAATAAATTGACATTCTAATGTTCTAATAAGCATAATTTGATCCATCAAATAAAGGTGCCTTGCCTATTGATATTCCTTCACTAGCCATCCTTTCTCTCCTAGACGGTTATGTCTAAAATTAGAGAGATGAAGCTCTGATACTACTTGTAAGATCAAGGATAACCGACTAGGGGTGAATAGGAGGTTTTTAAAACTATTCGACTAATTAACAATTTTAAACAGGATTGTCTTAACAAAGTTTCCTAGCACAAAAGTGATGAAAGAACTACTAAGCTTTTAAATACAAATAATAGATTATGTCAAAACTAGATACAATTCCAGCTAGGCAATTCTACACAAAAAATAGCTAGAAATGTAAATGTAGAAGTAGTAAAGACAAGAATAAACCACAATGGAGACAATGAAGTTTTTCCCATGGTATCAAAGACTTGCCGATCTTCACTAGTTCATGTTAGGGATGGCAACGGGGCCATTCCCGTTGGGGAGTGGTGGACCATCCCTATCCCCGTGACAAGAAAAAATCCCCATCCCCGTCCCCATCCCCGTCGTCAGGTACTATTCTTCCCCCATCCCCGTCCCCGTCGGGTTATCGGGTCCCCATCCCCGTCGTTGCATCGCCATTTCGAATTTGACTCAAAGAAAGAGAAATTTCTCAAGCTATGGATGTGGGGGTGGTGGGTGGGAGTGAATGGGAAATGGGGTTAGGGACTTAGGGTTATGACTTATGCTATGCAAAGCAAAGACAGAATGATGCACTCGGTTGGTGAAATTTGGGCTATGCTATGCATCGTGTTATCACCTTATCGGGGCCCATCGGATGTAACGGGATGGGGAGCAGGAACAGCCCGCCCCCGCTTAAACCCGATGGGGAATGTTTTTTCATATTAGTATCCCCGTGGGGAATGAAGTAGTCCCAAACCCGCCCCCTAATAGGTGAATTCCCCATCGGGGAATGGGGAATGGGGCCCCATTGCCATCCCTAGTTCATGTTGAGGAAACTTGAACGAATCAAGCCGGCTCCACGAATTAAGCCTCAATCCTCGATCATTGGAGTTGCTCTTCCTCTGCTCCGGATTTGGTGAGCACAACACCAATCACAATCTTGCTGGGACTCTTCACAATCTCCTTGAAAAGATCACCACGCAATTCCTTCCTCCAAGCCGTCTAGGTGTCGGCAAGCACCAAGAGTAATAGATCACGAGTTTTGTTTGAGGAACTACAAGTGCCTAAATGATCAACTAATGAATCAATACACTTCAATGCTCTCAACTACCTCAAGAATAAGCAATCAATGCAAATGAGTAGTTGAAGAGTGTATATGAGCTCAAGAGAGTTCAATGCAAGATAATAATGCTCAATGGTCTCAAGAGTTACTACTAGAAGGCAGGTAGGGGGTATTTATACCCCCCACCAACAAATCTAGCCGTTACAACCACTTTCCTGAAAAAAAATTAGGATTTGCGGTAGTACCACCGTTGAAACCCGGTACTACCTATTTTCGGTATAACGGTCAGAACAGTTGTATTCAATGCTCTGAACTAGCCATTACAAAATAAAGTTGCAGTACTACCACCAACTAGAAATTTGTACTACCGCAGCGTGCTAGTACCGCTAAGCTAAAATGGAACTACCGATTTTTAGAGCTCAAGAAATCTCAGAAAGCCACCTTCTTTGGAAAACACGTACCACCATTAAAATATCGGTACTACCGCATACCGGTAGTACCACTCAGATCATGCGATCATACCAATTCTCAAGGGAGATCAAAACTCCCAAAAACACTCTCTGTAATACACGTACCGTCATATAAATATCGGTACTGCCGAACTGTGGTAGTACCGTAGTTAAAATGCGGTCGTTCTGATTTTTAGAGTGGATCAAAAACACTTAAAATATGCTCTCTGGAAAATACGTACCGCCATGTAAATATCGGTACTGCTGACGTACGGTAGTACTGCACATCACTTGCCGCCGTACCGATTTAAAAAATAATTTTCCAGAAGCTCATAACAGAACAAAGCATGAACCTTAATTGATCATTATGGCACGAAAATAGTCTCTCAAGCTACTAGCCATAATCCCTCTATATAGTACAACGTTTATCCTAAAAACCCAGTTTTTTTTCTCTAAACACCGTGACTGATAAAAACTATAAAAGAGTCCTTAGGCTATACAATACCTTTGTCTTGATCCAAGTTGATCTTTCATCACATTCGCATTGCCAATAGGCTTGTCATCAATAAATCATTGGGACCTAACCTTTAACACATCTTAGCACATATGTTAGTCAATTAACATAATGTTAACATTAATTACCAAAAATAAATCTGGGGGCTTAGATACTTTCAACCGCCGCCCTCGTCCTCACGCTCGGCCGCCGCCCTCATCCTCCTCCCGACCGCACCGCCCCCTTCCTCACGCTAGGCTGCCGCCCCCTCCCCATACCTAGGCCTGCTAATGGTCTAGAACCCAACCCACGTCCAACCCAGACCAGAACAACAACTTGCATTATCCTAAACCAACCCAATCAACTAATCATCCATCAGTATCCAACCCAACCCAACCCACATAATACCTCAACCTAAACCAAACCAAACCAATTATCTAGTATGGTTCAATCCATTTTCCCAACCCATTTCAACCCATGTCCAATCCACCTCACTCAGCCGCATTCACCTACACTGTGCCCTCTGATTTAGTTCACTACCGTGCTCCAGCACCGTCCACAGGTAGCTGCACTCGGGGTCTTCCTCCAGTGGCACCGCCAGCCTCAATGCCAACGTCATGCCATCATTTTTGTGGGAGCTCAACGGCGGCGCGGTGGCCGGAGGTGGTGCCTACCGAGCCTCATCGCTTGTTGTCATCATTGCCTTCTTGATCCGAGTCAAGCGCCGACGCACCCATCCCAGATCTTGCACTTGACACCAAATGATGGCACCGCTCTTGGTGGCGAGTCCAAAGAATGGAGGCGGTGGTCGCGACAACCGCCACGCGACGGCAGAGGCATCGATGATGGAAGCCTCGGGGCGTGTGGCTGCTAATCGGCTTGTATGCGGCTATGCGGTTGCTGATGTATCATTAGCATCTGCATGACTGTCGATATGATTGATTGTCAAGCTGGTTGTCGGCATGATCATGGAAGTGTGTGGAGATCATGTGGATATGATCCTAATATTAGTGTGTTGAACAATTGGCAATAGCGTCGAGGTGTTTGGAGAAACCCTCGTTTTCGGTAAAGTCCTGCTACTGTTAGGCTGTAGGTGGTTGGACCGGCCAAGAGGCCGCGGTCAGACCAGCCTATGTGGCGGTTTGACCAGCCACCTCTAGCGGTCAGACCGGCCCTAGATTTGGCTAAGAGGCTGGCGGTCTGACCGGCCAAGAGGCGGTGGTCTGACCAGCCATAAACGACTTTTGAGTTTGGACTTGGGCCAAAAATAGAGGGTGTAAGCAAGAGAGGAGATTCTTCTACACTTGGTCTCATAATTTTTGGAGCTTCGAGTCAAAAGATCTATTCGTTTGAAATTTCTAGAGAGTTTCGGATTTCTAGGGTCGAAATTTAGCTGAGTCCCTTGAGGGCGGTCAGACCGGCGACCAGGTGGCTGTCAGACTGGCCAGGAGGCGGTCAAACCGACCATGGGTGGTGGTCTGACCGGTTTTGACTTGTTCGTCGTCCAGCTTGACGGTGATGTTTGTTGGTTAGATCAAGTTCATAGGTTTTATTACATAGATGTTGCATGATGCATGTTTTGGCTAACATGGGTCAAGTTGTGAAGAACTTGTGCCCGGAAATGGTTGCTTGGTCTATTATTGTGCATGTGACTTGGAGTCAACTATGGTCAACGACGAAGAGGACCGGGTCTAGGTTAGGAGAACCGAGGTCCAAAACGATCGTGGATGTCAGGTGAGATGGTTGGACTCAAGCAAGGCGCAAGATGGACTAGAACCATAAAAGGCGAAGTTTGAGTAAAGGTCTTTATGAAGGTATGTGCTCATGCCTCATCAATTATGTGAATTGATGATTGTACGTATCGTGCGGTGCTACGTAACGGTTTGCTTGTTTGTGATAGTTTTAGGACACCGGAGCTAGGTCATGGTGAGGCATACTAGATCGGGACTAGGTTAGGAGAACCGAGATCCAAAACGATTGAGGTGGTGCTGGAAGATGACTGAGGCTAGCGGAGTACTTACAAGCCGAGAAGACAAGGAACCGGAGCGGAAGCTACCGGTGATGAACATGACGGGCAGCGGCAAGGTTGACCGGGACTAGACTCAGGGAGGAGTTGAGGTCCGGACTAGGCTCAGGGAGGAGTTGAGGTCCTGAATGGTCAAGGAAGCCGGGTGCAGTTATGGCGAGGCATATAGTGCGCCAAGTGACTTGGTCCCAGTTGCAAGCGAGGACGGTTCGATGGGATCCGGACGTGTGAGAGGCTTGGCGGGAAGTCATTGGGGCCACATAGGTGATGACGGAGCATGGAAGATGCTTCGAGGCAAAGGAATCACCAAAGGTCGGTAGAGGGGCCGGTTTTGGATCTAAGTTTGATTTTGCCCCGGTTTTGGTGAAAGAAAGGGTGATTTTAGGGGTTTTGCTCTTGAGGGTTTTTGGCTTGATTATTTCTATGATTGAGGGTGCTAGGACGTATGGGAAACCATTCTTAGCTATCTTGGATTGATTCCTCCCACGAAATCCTCTCAATCACCATTTTTGTATTTTGCTCAGTTTTGAAGCAACCTTCACTCAAATGGAAAAATATCGGAACTTTGGCAATGATATTCACAATAGTTGATTGGAATAGGTTCCTGACATCCTAGAGAAGGTATGTCTCAAGTTTCGTGAAGTTTGGAGTTGTGGATTAAAAGTTAGACCAATTTGTGATTTTGAGTTCGGGCTGATTTCACCGTTCATTGGCCTGGAGGTCAAACTGCCATGTACCTAGAGGTCAGACCGCCCATGGAGAGGTCAGACCGCCAACTACATGGAGGTCTGACCGCCCAACTAATTTGGATTTGAGTTTTTATGATTTTGGTCTATTTGCTTCGGGGTTTTGATTGGATTCAATACAAGTCTTCCACTGTGCTTTTATATTGATCATCATAGCTTTGATAGCTATTGGAGTGAAATTAGTATTGAATTCAATCAAGGAGAAAAAGAGGTCGTGCTCCTATTCACCCCCGTCTAGTCGTCTTTTCGGTCCAACAAAGTGTGACGAGCTCTAGTCTGAGACTTTGCTGATAAGGGTATCACTCGAGGGGCTCCCATTTGATGGCACTTGGATGACGCGGTGCTGAGAAGATTGAGCATTTGTGTAGTAGCTTGAACAACCATCTGAATCTTTGCGTCCTTGCTCTTGGTTTTGTCTTGTAACTGTGATGTTGTCTGAGCTTCCTTGTGCTGAAATAGCAACATTCTGCAGAATTCCTCATGCGCTTCATGTTCTTTGGCAAAGACCTTGTTCTCGATTTTGGAGTGATTGAAAGGAACCGTTGAACATACATCCGGTGAGGGATCTTGGTCTTTGGGGAGGTTTTTATCACTTGATTTTGCCTCTTCCTCACGATTTGCTCTTGACCATTTTCAAGCTGATACGCTTTATTCTCCACCTTAACATCACCCTGGAAATTGGAAGACAAAAGAATGGCTCAAATCAATAAGAATGTCAGCTCTGATAGTATCTCATCTAGTGAGATGCCAAATTCTGAAACAAAACAGCCAGGTTTCACTCATGATACTAAGCTCTGCCGTATTGTGACAGAACAAACTATTTAGTTACCAAGTTCGTACTCGTACAAATGTAGGATCAAGAATAACCGACTAGAGGGGGGTGAATAGGAGGTTTTAAAACTTTTTAGCAAATTAACAATTTAAGCCAATTATGAATTATGTCTAAACTAGATATAATTCTAGCTAAGCAATTTAATACAAGATAAATGCTAGAATTGTAAATGCGGAATAAGTACAGATAAGAATTAACCACAAAAGAGACAACGATGTTTTCCTATAGTATCGAAGACTTGTCGGTTTTCACTAGTCCACGTTGAGGAAGTTTGAACGAATCAAGCCGGCTCCACGAATTAAGCCTTCCCTCGATCACTATTGGTTGTTCTTCCTCCGCTCCGGAGATGGTGAACACCGAACCACTCACAATCTTAGCACCGGGCCTCTTCACAAGCTTCTTGAAGAGATCATCGTGTGATCACCGCCAAGCCGTCTAGGAGTTCAGCAAAACTCCAAGTGTAATAAACCAATGACTTTTGCTTGACGACACTCAAGCACAAAAGGATCAACTAGAACGAGTGAATGCACTTGAATAAACTCAACCACCTCACAATGAATGCACAAGAGTGTTCTAGGTGTTGAGAGGATGCACCAGGCTCTAAGGATGTTAAATGAAGAGTTGCATTTGGTCCTAGAGCAGGTGGAGGGGTATTTATAACCCCCACAACCAAATCCAACCGTTATGAGAGAAAACCCAACTTTTCAATAAATGCGATGATACCGCCAACCAAAGTGCAGATTATCAGATTCCACCAACCGCTCTGTAATAGCCTACAACAGAGCATTAATCGCCTCGACATAGTAGTTGTTTTATCTGTGAGCTTGTACTATCGCCAACTATCATGCGGTCATATCGCTAAGGCTGGTCGTATCGCTCACAAGGGCAGTGGTACCATTTCACAAAAGATCCAAAATGGGTGCTCTCTGGAAAATACGCATCTCTATTTTCCGTATACAGAGAGAGGTAGTACCGTTTAAACAACGGCAGTACTACCGTTCTAAGGGTTTTGCAATATCAACCAAAATGGATTCTCTTTGGATTTTACGTACCGTCAACTAGAAAACAGAATTACCATGATGCGGTCGTACTACTCACAAGGGCGGTCATACCGCTCAGCAAATAAGTTAATAGGCACGTTTGAACTGCACATGTGGACGGTCCAGATTAATTGGGCTGTTTGGACCATACTTAAAAACCACACGATCATGTGCTGTTCGGACGGTCTAAGCGGCACACGGTAGTTCCGCCAACTAAAAAACGGAATGACCGCAATGCGGTAGTACTGCACCAAAGACCGGTCATACCGCATTAGCAACCAGTTGGCTGTGACGATCGGACCATTTATGTGGACGGCCCAGATTGATTGGGCTGTTCGGACCACTCGTTTAAACCGCACGATCATGTCACTTTTGGACGGTCCGAACGGCCCACGGTAATACCACCAAGGGATGCGTGGTCATACCGCAAAGCGGTAGTTCCGCTAGTTAACCTCCGATACTACCGTTTGTGCTGACAATTGCACAGAGAGCTTTCAAAAACAAATTCAAATACATGCATGATCCTAAATTGATCCAAATAGCACAAGAGCATGCTATCAAGCTACTAGTCATGATCCCTCTTAATAGTACAACATTTATCCTAAAATTCGGTCTTCCAACCATTTCTCCTAAGACCGGTAAAATACAAAAAGGATCCTAGACTACTTGTACCTTGTCTTTTATCCAAAAGATCTTCATATTGTCCTTTAGCATGCATCTTCAAGACATCAAACTCACTAATGGGACTTAACCTTGTAAATACTCAATAACCATGTTAATCCCATATTCACATATTATCATTAATTACCAAAACCATTTTTAGGGGCCTATATGCTTTCAACAGATTGGGTGGAGCCTGAAATTGAAGAATTAATGTCTTCACAATTTGATGCAGTTCGAGTGCTGTAGTATTATGATAGGTACAAGTATACAGTGTACTGTATCATCTAGCAAACAGGATGCCATAACTGAGAAAGTCAGAAGTCATAAGTACAGTGTTTAGTTGCTTAATTAGTAGTACCTTGGATGAATTCCGGTTATCGTTGAATTGCTCCTCCCACTCGCACTCCCTATGTGCTTCTTCCTCGCCTCATACTGCCCTATCAGCTTGGCCTGCCTCGAGCACTCTCTCCATCTCCCCACCCTTCTCGTACCTGATCACATACTGACCACCACCGTCCCCTAAGCTCCGCTCGTCTCCACCCACCTCGTCGTCCAAGTCAGCCTGGCCATCATCAGTGCAATCCGATCCATCTTTTTGTCTCTTCTCATTCTCCGCGAGTAACACGACGTTGCTGGCCACCTCTTCCGGTGCTAACTAATGGAAATGGCAGGACCTGAGCTCCTTGTGCTTGTTCTTCCAGCAGGACTACCCCATCCGGTACTTGGGTGAGGAATCCGAGGACGCGGCAGCCGGCTCACTCGGGCCATTCCAACCCACAGGGTTCAAACCGTGGGTCTAAACCGTACGAACCCGAAAATTCTTAATCCAAAGCAAACCAAACCAACCCGTTTTTGGTACAAACCCAATCCAAACTAAACCGTTAGCTGCCTCAAACCGTTTCCATCCATCCAAAGCTAAACCGCATTGAAACCCAACCCGTTTCGCCTGTTTCAATCCAACCCATTACCAGGTCTACCCACACCTGGCCACCATCCTTGTCCTCACGCCCGGCCGCCGCCCCCATCCTACTCCCGATCGCCAGACCGCCTCTACTCACGCTGGCCGCCGCCTCCTCCCCACGCTTGGTCAGCCACCTCATCCTCACGCGCCAACAGACGCCCCCCCTCTCCTGGATCTCCCTCCTCACGTGTGTGGCGAGTACACGGGCATACCCGCGAGCAACAGGCATAGGGGAGGTTCTCTACCTTTCGCCCTTCGTGGGCATGCCCGTGGGGGTCTTTTGGGCTGGCGGACATGAGTATGGGCGAGCGCTACCTGTGTCCGCTGCGCCCGATTGCTATCTCTAATTAAGACCTTCAGTGCAGATGATCCATTTCCACCGTAAAGGTAATCCTCCTACAGCGAATGACTGTACATGCTTTACATTGTTTTTTAATCCATACATGCTTTACATTGTTGAACCAAACAATGACGTTTTTGTCGAGGGAAATTTCTACACTTTACTGAAACAGACCTATTAAGGGCTTCGGCCCATAAAGCTCTATTAACTAGTTTCGTCCTACATTGCTCGCTCTATCAATGATAACATATCTCACTAGCCTATAAATAGAGGGCACGGGCTATCTTTTGTACACCACATTCCACCAAGAAAACTATTGGAGACAACGTCTCGTGTTTATCTACTTTTGTTTGTGTGATTAATCGTTTGCAATGGGACCCCAACACTTCAGCCGTTTCACCCTTTGCTATACTCTTCGATAGAAAAACCACTCTCCACTTTGCAAATTTTCCACGGCGGTAGATACGTAGCGTTGATTTTCGGTTAGTACGTGTGCAAGTGGGAATTTTCCACGGCGGTAGATACATAGCGTTGATTTTCGGTTAGTACGTGTGCAACTACCACAGGAGTAGGACCATGGCAGATCTGAGTATGTACGTTCCATTGTTTCGTTTGAGGGGTGTTGGTGTTGGCACTAAACGCTAACCGTCTCACCCGCAGTCACGTAGCAACCAAGCCAACCCAACTCGGTCGTTTCGAGTTGTTCCGGCGTGCTGGTTAGCGAGATTGAGAGCGGTGCAAATCTCACCAAACCTGAAAGGGAAAACAAGGGTTGTTGTGCCTGCTCTCTCTCGCCGTCTTAACTGTTGTGCATCTGGACTGATTGGATCTCTCTTTTTTTTTTCTCGCCGTGGGGACCCGGGGACTGATTTGTGGTTTTTGACGTGCACATAACGTCACACGGCGCGGTGTACTGTACTGTCCTAAGACCACCGCTCGTCGTCAATTAATGGGGCCGAAAAATGAATTGATCACAATGGCTCTAGACATCTAGAATTATGATCTGTGAATTAGTCGTTTAGGTGCAGCTCAGCTCGTAAGATACCCAGTTGCTCTAATAGGGGACTAAGGCTGGAATTGCTACCGGCTGTGCAGGACCAGAGCTGTTTATCTAGATTGTTTGCAAATGTCATGCGTTTCCGCTTTGTACTTCCTTTATCGTTTCAAACTTCTAATAAGGTATCGTACCACGTGTACCCAATACTTTACACGTGCAGCTAAAATTGGAAGGACGAGCCGCAAGAACGTGAAAAAAAAAATTGCGAACCCATAGCCCCGTACGTATAAAGAAGAGACAGACAGAAAAAATGAGCCCTTCCATTTTGAGTTTGTGAGCTAAAATGGGGCCACCCATGGATGAGTGTATTAGGTGATACTGGATGTGATGGTTTGGGATATGGACTGATTCGTGTGTCTGGTTGGCGAATGGAATCAAACCGTCCTCAAGCGCAGCAGTAACCGCAGTAGCGCCTCCAGGGGTGGAACGCCATACGCCGGTGTGTTAGCATCAACTCGTACAGTAGGGCTCTCTCGAGAAGATGGTGGCTAGAGTTTCGGTGGAACTCACGTTATCTCTCGTCTATACCACTCATAGCCTTAAGCATCTCCTTATATAGTGTCCACGATGGATCATATCCGAACACGTTTGTTCTAACCCGTTAAGTGTGTGACCCGTTAGGTTCACGCGTAATCGGTTGTGACTCAAAAACTCCTTTCCGATTACAAGTCGTTAGCGGCTCCTAGCAGGACATAACGATTCCCGAATACACACTAATTAAATCGGACAAACCTTAATGCAATATAATCTACGAAAAGGTCCTTATCACTAACGACCAGCTCATATTTGGTCTCGACCAGTTCGTAACTCCTTACGACCAGGTTTCGATCACTTAATGATCATGTTCAATCAGCCTACGACCAGCTCGTATCTCCATACGACTAGTCCGTATCTGATCAAACTGAAAGACCTTCTCGCGTATTCTCCCTTTGCTTCACAATATCTGATTGAACTCCAGGTGAGATATTATGCCATCTATGGACTGTCCAATACTTTCTCGATCAAGTGTCGGATAACTTCATGTGGTCGAACTCTTCGACCACTATTGGTATGGCCATGCACTTTCTTTATCTGACTACATCGAGGGGCCCAGAGATATCCCTCCTATTATGTTAGGAGGGGCAAATCTCATATTCGACCAGTCACATTCATCCGCATGTTTCATAGCATACTCGAAAGCTACCTTTATAACTATCCAGTTACGAAGTAGCGTTTGGCAACCCCTAAGTGTACTATTACACATGTAAGAAACCATGCTGATCTCAGGTCCAACAATGTTTGGTTCCGTCGTTCAGACACCCAATTCCATTGAGGTGTTCCCGGCGGAGTAAGCTGTGGAACAATTCCACATCTCTTTAGATGATCACCAAACTCATGGCTCAAATATTCACCTCCACGATCAGATCGTAGACATTTGATTATCTTGCCAAGTTGATTCTACACTTCATTATGAAATTCTTTGAACTTTTCAAAGGATTCCGACTTATGCCTCATTAACTAGACATAGCCATATCTACTAAAGTCATCAGTAAAAGTTATGAAGTGCTGAAAACTACCTCTGGTCGAAGTGCTCATTGGTCCACATACATCCGAATGTATTACGACTAGTTGATCACTCGCCCTCTCACCTTTGGTCGTGAAGGACGCCTTTGTCATCTTGACAAGTAAATAAGATTCACATGTTTCAAATGATTCAAAATCAAATGAGTTAGAAGACCATCTTTATAGAGCTTCATCATGCGCTTCTCATTTATATGTCCTAGACGACAATGCCAAATAAAAGTAGGATTCATATCATTAGGTTGAAGTCTCTTAGCATTTATGTTATAGACAGGCATATCCTCAAGATTTAAAACATATAGTCTATTCACCAATGGAGCATGGCTATAAAGCATATCTTCAAAATAAATTGAATAACAATTGTTATTTATTCTGAACTCATAACCTTCTACTCCTAAACAAGAAGAAGAAATAATGTTTTTGCTTAAGGCTGAAATATAATAACAATTATTTAGTTCCATAACTAATCCTGAGGGTAAAGCTAATGGTAAAATGCCAATAGCTAATGCAGCAACTCTTGCTCCATTGCCCACACGAAGATCAACATCTCCTCTTGCCAAGCTTCTACTCCTTATCAGTCCCTACATCGAATTGCAAATATAAGTAACCGATCTGGTATCAAATACCCAAGAACTGGTCGGAGAACTGGGAAGATTAATTTCTATAACATTTGTACCTGAACTGGAAGTCTTACTTCCTTTGTTCTTTTTCGTTTCTGCTAAATACCTCTTGCAGTTTCTCTTCCAGTGCCCAGTCTCATGACAATAGTAACATTTTGTGTTAGGCTTAGGACCTAACTTAAGCTTCTTAAGCTTAGTTTTGAGGCTCTCGATCTCATCTTGAGTCCTTCCTTTGCCTTTTCCCTTTCCCGACTTACCCTTCTTCTTGAAGGTTGTAGTCTTTTGAACCATCATCACATGATTGGAACTTTTCTTGATGCTCTCCTCAACACCTTTAAGTATGTCATATAACTCAGTCATTGACTTCTCCATAACGTTCATATGAAAATTCAATATGATAGGCTCAAAGCTCGCAGGGAGTGATTGAAGAATCACATCAGTAGCCAACTCTTGGCTAAGGGGAAAACCAAGCTTTTCCAACCTCTATATGACCAATTATTTTGATCACATGAGGATTGACTGAGTTGCCCTCCGACAGCCTACAAGAAAACAATGCTTTATAGGTATTGTACCTCTCTACCCTTACTTGATCCCGAAACATACATTTCAGACCCACAATCATATTGTAAGCATCTATGCTCTCATATTGCTTCTGAAGCTCAGAGTTCATGGTTGCAAGCATAAGGCAGTGTACATCGACTGCATCATTGCAATGCTTCTCATAAGCATTCTTTTCAGTACGAGTAGCATCTGCATTTGGTTCCTCGAGATAGGGACCCTCTAGAACATATTCCTTCTTTTCTTGTTTGAGAACAATTCTCATATTACGAAACCAGTCAATAAAGTTGGTTTCATTCAGCTTTTCTTTCTCAAGAATAGATCGCAAATTAAAGGTAGGTGCAGAAGAAGTAGTAGGTGCCATGATCTACAACAGAAATATGTGCAAAAATTCAGCACTATGTTTATGTAAGATCTTCTATTAGACATTCATGTTGTGGTTATGTTTGATCAGTTTACGACCAGCTCGTATCTCCATACGAGTAGTCCGGACCTGATCGTATCTCCATACGACTAGTATGTATCTGGTCGGACTTAATCAACAACAGTCAATAAAAGATACTCCCAATATTACCATGTTTCCCTCTAACATCATATAGTGAGTTCAAGATCCAAAAATCATTAAGTCCTAGTGACCTTTGGCATCACTGCTAGAAACTTAGTGATTTTAGGTAGGCAATCTCTTGCCAATCATATCGCATATGACTCTTGTTTGTTGGGTGATATTTCTATGCCCTAGCGACCAACATTATGCCCTAAGACCCAAAACTGTTTTGATAGTCTTGCTAAGTTAAACCAACACTATGCATGTGGGTGTCCGACACTCACTCCATCTTATTAAGATACTCAATGGCACTCTAATTTGATAGACCTACCAATTAACGATCAAAATCGTGACAGGCACAGCAATTGGAAAGGCATCAAATTAACTTAATTTTTCTTAAGGGATACTATTCTACCATGTTAAAACATCTAATGATAAAACATGATTAATAGCATGACAGGAATAAACATTCACAAATAATCAAATTAAACTGTGAAATAGTATAGCTCTTATCATGCCGATCTCCATCACCATGCTTCCTGTCCTTCGACTATCATGCTTGAAATTTCCGACCACAATCATATACTAAGCAATTACTCCTAAAAGCTAGTAATGAATTACATAGGATAGTAGTATGTTTTCATGTTGCCCGATAGAATTGGATTCTATGCATAACTCATTTTTGCATGGATTGATATGACATACTACCACCAGACGCGCAGTATAGCGGAAGAAGAGTTGGAGCAACTTGAAACAATGAAGAGCGTGTCGTTGTAGTGGTCGTAGTCGATCGTCCAGCGTCCTCGCAAGTCGATCGTCTCCTCCAGCAACCAATCGCTTTCCTTGAGAAGTCGTGGATCGTCCTCAAGCGCAATAGCAACCGCAGTAGCGTCTCCACGGTATTCACATGTTCAGGGGTGGAACACCGTGCGCTGGTGTGCTAGCACCAACTCGCACGGTAGGGCTCTCTCTCGAAGATGGTGGCTAGGGTTTCGGTGGAATTCACGTTATCTCCCGTTTATATCACCCATAGCCTCAAGCATCTCCTTATATAGTGCTCATGACGGATCCTATCCGAACACGTTTGTTCCAACCCGTTAAGTGTGTGACTCATTAGGTTCATATGTAATCGGTTGTGACTCGGAAACTCCTTTCCGATCACTAGTCGTTAGCAGCTCCTAGCAGGACATAACGATTCCCGAATACACACGAATTAAATTGGACGATTCTTAATGCAATATGATCTACGATCAGGTCCTTATCACTAATGACCAGCTCATATTTGGTCTCGACCTATTCGTAACTCCTTACGACCAGGTTTCAACCACTTAGTGATCATGTTCGACTAGCCTACGACCAGTTCATATCTCCATACGACTAGTCAGTATCTGATCGAACTGAAAGATCTTCTCGTGTATTCTCCCTTTGTCTCATGATATCTGGTTGAACTCCAGGTGAGATATTTTGTCATCCATGGACTGTTCAATACTTTCTCGATCAAGTGTCGGATAACTTCACGTGGTCAAACTCTTTGACCACTAGTGGCATGGCCATGCATTTTCTTTGTCTGACCACATCGAGGGGCCCAAAGATATCCCTCCTATTATGTTAGGAGGGGCAAATCTCATATTCAACCAGTCACATTCATCCGCATGTTTCATAGCATACCCGAAAGCTACCTTTATAACTATCCAGTTACAAAGTAGCGTTTGGCAACCCCTAAGTGTACTATTACACATGTAGGAAACCGTGCTGATCTCAGGTCTAAAGATTATACATCATCATTGCTTGAGACCAACTGATGACACATAAAATCATAACAATCTCAACAGTGTCTCAAGGTGGGTCAATCCAACCTCATGTTCTCTAACGTGTGTTCACATTATTGATTTGATATCCCTATATCATGACCGGTGAAACATGGTCATCAATCAATACATGTGTTGGTCGATAAGTCACTAGTGTTACGTTCAGTGACATTCGACTAGGGATACTTTTAGAACGACATCATATAAGTTAAAAGAGCTTCATCAACAAGTTACATACTTGTTAATCTTTATAACCAATGATTCATTCAAGGAACAGAATAATATTTATTAAATAACTCATAAACATAGACGTGATACAATCATCTCTATGATTGCTTCTAGGGCATATCACCAACACCCTCCGCCCCACGATCATCATCTTTTGCCCTTCCCTGCTCGAAATCACCTGGAATGGCCGTGCCTCCGTCACGCTCCCTTTGTCGGCCGCCGCCTTCGTCCCAACGCTCTGGCCAACCCAGACGTTCTCCCCCATGGCTGATTGTGTCACGCTGTGTTCCAGAACACCACAAGTCTTTCCCCTAATCAATTTTTGGATTCCCCCACGGGATCTCCCGGCGCGGTCATCTTCTTTCGCTCCGGTCGAAAATCGCCGCCGCCGCCGCTTCCACTCCAGTGAGCTTCCCTCCGATTCCCTTCTCCAAGAGCATCCACTCACCTCCCTCGACCTCCTCCCACCACTCACTCCGGCCCTTCCACTTCCACATCACCGTCGCCTCGGGTCCTCGTCGCCGAGCCGCCTCGGTCCATTCCCATCTTCACCAACCGGTCGGGCAAGCTCCCCACCACCCATAGATGCTCGGGTGAGCGCTAACTTCCCCATTTAGACACCAGTTAACCACTGTTTCCATCGGCACACGTGCCGCCGTTGCCACGCGTGTGCGCCCAGCCGTCCCGAGCTGCGATGTTGCCTCCCCTAGCTCAGTCATCCCTCCCGCAGCCCATTTTTGAGGTCAACACAGACTCGCCGCTGTCTCAGCGCCACCGGCGAGCACGCCTTGCTACCACCATGCCCCTCCTATGTTCTTCTCTTCTCTCTTTTCTCTGTTGCACGTGCAGATGACAGGTGGGCCCCTTTGTTGTTAGAAGGAGTTAATTTCACTGGGACAGGTGTGTAGAGATGACAGGTGGGCCCCCTTGGTTCATCCCATTTAAGCAACCAAATAAAATCATGTATCATATCATCCCATCAACCAAACACACTACTTGTACCATCCTATCTAGGATCGTTTCATCCATCCTGTATCATCACATCCCATTTATCTTGGTTCATCCAACCAAACGCACCCTAAGGCCCAGAAGTCCTGACAGGGACAAATGGTAGGAACTTAAATGGCCCAAACACTGGTAAGCTCCAAGCATTATGCAGGATACAATCCGTATAAGGCCATGTACAATGTGAAGAAAAAGCGGTACTAGATGAGGAGATAGATGGTTGAAGCACCGGTTGATACATTGGAGGGGCGGCGCTAGAAGAAATTTACCTGGAACTGGTGCATGTGGCTGCATCGATGCTAGCTCAATAAAAAATCTCTTGGACGACCTTTCAACGCCTTCACCGCCGCCGCTCATCGCGCACCGCCGTGTCTTGGCTCGAGGATGTCGTCGCCGCCTCCAGATCTAGCTCCAAACATCGAGCAGAAAGATTGGTGCCTGTAGGCTGCAATGGAGGCATCACCGAACCAGTACCACTCCTCGTCCGTGAGCAGCCCCACTGTGGCCAGGGCTACGCGCCGCTACTACCTGCCTAGGCCTGGCCGCCCCATCTCCTTCGAGGACTCCCCCGACTGGGGGGACAACATCACCCACCTCGATGACTCCATCCACCTCGGCGGCAAAGGCAGTGGCAAGAAGATGCATCGACGGCGGAGATGGAGAGGGGAGAGAAGAGAGAGACCTAGGTTGGAGAGAGACGGTGAGTCCCACTGGATAGAAGAAGAGATGCTAAACAATGGTGGGAAAGGGTAGTTCTAGCACCTATGTGACATGACGGTGAGATGACAAATCTAGGACCACCCACGTTATATGTGGCCTAATGCACTCACCTCTTCATCCATTTGACGGGGCACGGGTAGTGTGGGCAGGAATCACCTGGATTGCCCAATAGTTTGCTTACCCTCCTATAAAATCAGGCAGTACTATCTTTCATTTGATTTTACTGTCTGAGATGAAATAGCTGCAAACTGCCAGAAGTATTCAATGACATCGCTCCAAAATTTAGCAAAAGTTCGGTGTGACACTTCCCTGAGTGGTTGGATGTTGAAACTAAACTGGAAGGTGAAACCATGCATATGGCTCTAAATGTGTAGGTCAACTGAATGTGGTACTTTTTTTTTTCCAACCAATCTCACCGGCCGGAAATTCTGGATACCATATAATTCCAACATGCATATGTATGTACACCGTGAACTGCACAAATGCTAAGACCAGGTGGTTACTAGTTAATTAGTCTGTGTTGCTGTTGCAGCAACGACAAGAACATGCTTCAGGATTTTGTTTATACTGTTACACATGACAAGTTACTCATGATTAATGTTGATCCATGTGAAGCAAGGTTATATTATTATTACAGGGCGACGCATAACAGACAGAAAAAGCAACATAATCTATACAAGAAGCACTCAGACTTTCTTATTCTGTGTCTTTATTTCGATATACGTGTTGTCTCTTGCTATCAAGTCTCCTCCAAGCTCCAGACCACCGGACACTAGTTCGGTTTAGCAGATAGGAAGGGCTCGCCGTTCCACACCTTGAGGCCCATCGGACCGCCACCGCCTCATAACAACCCCCACCCAAACCCTAACCCTAGCTCCCGCCCCGCCCACCCCCATCCTCCTCCATTGCCCGCACCACCCTCGTCCTCCTCCCTCGGCGCCAGCCCTAAACGCCCTCCTCTCGCCCACGAGCCGCCGCTCCTCCCTTGACCCCACCCCAAGTGCCCACCCCCAAGTGCTCCTCCCGCTGGATCTGCACGCCCCCGATGCCGCCACTCCTCTCCCGACCCCGAGCCGCTGTTGGCCCCGAAAATTCGAGCTTTCAAAAATCTTTTGTGTAGTTTAGGTCCTCGAAAAATTTCACCAATTTTCCTTGGTTTAAATAAAGCTTAAATGGGAATTTTTGAAATTAAATCAATTTAATTTGATTAATGTATATTTCAATTAAATAAAAAACAATGTTAGCTGGGTTCTTTGTGTTCCAAGGAATTTTTTTTGGATTTTCTTGGATTTTTTTGAATTAGTTTGATATTTATTTGAGCTCATTTTAATTTTAAGTTTTTTTTGTAAATTAGGAAATCAATTTCTAATTCCATTTTCCTTCGTGGGACGAATTGGCTCGGCCCACCCAATTTTTTCTCTCTCTCTTTCACTTTCACCCCTAGCCTGTCCCCACTTGGCTCCTTGCCCCGCACCCGCTTAACCCCCTGCCATCTCACCTGTCCTGTTCCCTTTCTTTCTCTGACACATCTCTCTTCTCCGCCTTGGCCCAACCCACTAAAATCAGAAGGCCAGCCAGAGTCGGCCACGACTCACAAGACTGTTCGCCTCGTTGTGTCACCTTCGTGCCCTAGCCTCCCTCTGCCCGGGACGTCGCCAATCGTCGTCGCCCCGGTCATCTCCGGCGCCGCCCATCCGTGTCCGTTCTCCGCCGTTGAAGCCCCTCAAGTCGTCGCGTCTACATCATCCCGACCACCATGTCCTTCTCCATCGACGCCATCTCCTTCTTCTCCATCTCCGGTCGTGCCCGCGATGGACGAAACGCTTCCTCCATGTTCCCCGCTACACTAGTGAGTCTTTTGCAAATCTATCCACGTCATATCGTGTTCTACCTACTAATCTACGATTCCCATATCTTGATTTTTTTTGTTGTTGTTCCATCGAGTGCCGAGATCTCCTCCTTCTCTCTTATCTCCGTCCGCCGCCCTTCGCCGTCCGATTGCTCCGCTGCCGGTGAGCTTCGCCGTTCATCTACCCCACCATCTTTATCCTTGCAACGCGTTCTATATCGTGCTCCTCTCCTTTTCCCTGGAGCTTCGCCGCAACCCCATTGCCTTCGTAGCTGAGCTTGCACTACTGCCTTGAGCTCGTCGCCGACCACCTCTGTTGACCATCAGTCCTCGCACCCACGTCACCACCTTCGTCATCGCCTCCTCTCTTCGTTTCACCCCTCCGTCGCCTCTAGTGCGACCCTAGAGCCAGCGACCATGTCGGGCCGGGCACCACCGTTGAAAGCATCTAGGCCCCTAAAAATAATTTTGGTAATTAATGACAACAATGTGTTATGAAACTAATATGTGTACTAAGAAGTTTTAAAGGTTTTAGTCCCAGATTATAGATGACAATATAGAAATGGCAATGCAAAAACAATAAAGGTTTGACATGGCCCAAGGCAAAGGTATTATGTAGCCTAAGGGCCCTTCTATAGTTTTTACCGGTCTTGGTGTTTGATGAAAAGACCAGATTTATAGGCTAGACACCGTACTATTAAGAGAAATCGTGGCTAGTAGCTTGAAAACTTATGATGTGCCACATTGATCAACTAAGAATTATGCATTGCATTTAGAACAACTTCTGAAAAAAGATCAGTAAAATAGGTATGACCGCACCTGAGAAGCGGTAGTACCGCAGTGCAGTATGACCGAGTTCTAGTTGGCGGTATGTAAATTCCAGATAGCATGATTTTGGGAGTTTTTCTCCCCTGGAAATCGGTAGTACCGATTGAGCCAAGCGGTACTACTGTCGTGCAGTAGTACCGGACCTTGTGTGTGCGGTAGTACTGCATGAGACTGTAACAGCTAGTTCAGAAGCATTAAATAAACAACAGGTGACCATTGAACAGTAGGTGCGGTAGCACCGGCTGATCAATGGCGGTAGTATTGCACTTGCTGAATTTTTGAGGGGATTGATTCAAACGGTCGGATTTGTGGTTGGGGGCTATAAATACCCCCTACCAACACCAAGCTCAGTATCTTGGACCTCATTGAATACATTTGAGCCTTTGTTGCACTCTCCTCTACTCATTTGCTCATATTTCTCATTTTAAGATAGTTGAGAACATTGAAGTGCATATGCATCATTAGTTGATGTCTTTGGCACTTGATTACCTTCAAACAAGCGCTGTGATTTGTTACTCTTGGTGCTTGCCAGCACCTAGACGGCTTGGAGGAAGATTGTGCGGTCATCTCTTCAAGAAGGTTGTGAACTGACTCGGCACCGATTGTGAGTGGTTCGGTGCTCACAATCTCCGGAGAGGAGGAAGAGCAACCCCGAGAGAATCGAGGTGTTGATTCAAGTTATGAACCAGTCTAATTCGTTTGGACTTACCTCAATGTGGACTAGTGAAGACCGACAAATCTTCGATACCATAAGATCACATCGATTGTCTTCATTACGGTTTTCTCTCTTATCTTTACTATTTCCGCATTTACATTTCTATCTATTCTTTTGTGTAGAATTGCTTAACTAGAATTATATTTAGTATTGACATATCCTTGGGGTGTCTTAGTGCAATCTTGGTATATATCTCTTGACTTGTGCTAAAAATATTTAATTAGATCATACTTGTTAAAATTGTTAATTAAAGCACTATATTTTTAGAAACCTCATGTTCACCTCCTCTCTAGTCAGTCTTCCTTGATCTTACAACTGTCCACGCCGGCGGCACCTCACCGCCACACCGACGCCACGTCACCACACCATGCCACCTTGTAGCCACATCAGCGCCACCTCCGCCTCGTTAGTGCCCACGTGGCCAAGCCAAGCCGGGTTCTAATATATTCCCTCTGACATGCGGGCCCCACACGTCAGCGCCACACCATCGCCTTGTCATTCGCCACGTCATTGCCACCTCCCTGCCACCTTGGCTCCATTCGCCTTGTCATCGCCTACGTGGCATAAATCGAGATCCAAACCCGCATAGACCTAATCCATTGTGGACCAAGCCACTTACCCATGGACCCTACCCTATTATTGCACTATTCCATGAACTT
Organism: Phyllostachys edulis; assembly: GCA_036346405.1. Classification (NCBI taxonomy): domain Eukaryota; kingdom Viridiplantae; phylum Streptophyta; class Magnoliopsida; order Poales; family Poaceae; genus Phyllostachys; species Phyllostachys edulis. Next base: position 51,595,695 of record CM070552.1, read on the forward strand.
GGTTCTCCATGAACAAAAACCTGACTCCGTGGACTTGGTCCATAGACTAGTGGTCTCACTTGTCATTCCCTTCTATTTTTCTGGAATTCTTTTAATTCTAGAAAATTCAATTTTATTCTAGTGGGTCCCACTTGTCATTCGCTCAGCCTTTTTCCAAAATTCCCGAAATTACATATTTCAGGAATATTCCCTCGGCCCCACATGTCAGTGACTCACATTCTCTCTCCCTTTTCTTTTTCAGCCTTTTCTTTTCAGATCAAACTTCTGAGAGCTCGTTCTTCCTCATACGAACTCCGATTGAACTCATTCAAGTTTCTAAATTCATCTAAAATCAAGCTCTACATTCCAGTACCATTCCATTTAAAATTGGAGTTTATTTGATTTATATTTTTGAATTGTGTTTGTGTTTGCGATTTCTCTCTCATTAGACGTTGACGTTCCAGAATCGCTGGAAGGAGGTGAAGGTCAAGGAAGTCGAAGATCAAAGATAAAGAAACATCAGCATTGCTATAGCAAGGCAAGTTGTGCTCTAATCATATTGCACCCGGTTTTCCTAAATTAGTTTGATTCAAAATATTGCATGCTAATTCAATTATTAAATTATTTACTACTTTGGGATTAGCTATGCAACCTATTTGATTATGCCCACCATGATAATTGTATTACCATGATCATTTGTCACCCTAGCTTGGTTAATACTAGTTGGTATTATCATGGCACCAACATTGGTTAGTTAGACACAATTAGTATGCTTAGCCATGCAACAGGTTATTGATATAATTTTAAAATGTTAAACTTATACTTGACTAAGTGGTTATGGAATGTCTTGGTGAAAAGCTGTGTGCGGTATGTTGTCACATGTTGATGGAGTGTGTTACACCTAATCAATAGGGTGCGAAAAAGGTTTAGACTAAGGCAGGTGGAAGGATCTTGTGATATGGTGGACTCCGTGATTGAGAAATGTGAATCTTGGTAACTTAGTGTAGTTTGGTAGTCTCGCCTTGGTCAATTAAGGACTTAACTTTGTTTGCCATTGAACCGAGTCTTACTATATGACCACATGCATTGTATGAAACATGCCTAACTTAGTAAGTTATGGAGTCTCATTATTGACTACGCAGGGGGTAGGTTAAGTGCTCCATGATGGGTGGAGGTGTGGACTGCTTGGTAGGGTCACCATTTACAGGCAATTCACCGTCTCTAGGTCTAACGGTGTGCGTCGGACCAACGAGCTGTGTGAAATTTGGTGCCGACTATATGCACATTGAGAGGGTAAATTGTTGAGATGAAGTTTCGGAAAGGTTTTGTTATGATTGCTCAACTGCATATTTTCGTATGGCGAGTCATAGCAGACATGATGAGTTAATTGTATCTTGTGAGTAAAGTGTACAACCTTTGCACAGTGTTAACAAAATATTCGAATAGTCGCGCCCTTAGTCATAACAGACATGCTGGGGGATTTCACGTGAGGGGTAGACTTTACAAAACAAATTGGGAGGGACAGCTGTGTGAATAAACTTATACAGCTGTGTGAAAGAATTGATTAGACTATGTGAACTTTGTGAAATACTTGTTAAATTATTATTACTATTTGTTTTCAATTATGTGTTCAATCTATTATTCATATTCAACTGCAATTGTTGCTTTTAGCAAAATAACCATAGATGTCATATCGTTTGGAATAAACCATTATCTATAATTGCATTCTGTGGTACAACTTGCTGAGTACTCCATGGTGTTCGGTTGATGAAGACTACAACAGTTCATCGTTGGTCAACACGGTCAACTTCAAGGATCGTGAAGAACTAGATTGTGCTACCCTAGTCGATTGCCTATGAACATATGGATGGGCTACACTAAAGCTATTTTGTTTCCTTCCGCTGCAGTTTATTTGAGATATTTGTTTTCTGATGCATTAATTGTAAGTTTTGACCTTAATGTCGCTACTATGATAAATATTGTTAAATTGCATATTTCTTAGTTATCTTTGCATATGGAATAGTATTTTATCGATATTGCCACTGTATGCATTAGCGTGATCCTAGACTAGTGCGCTATACACGGAGGGTCCATATCTGCATATTTGGGTCCTGACACCGGCCTCCTCCCCTAAGACACCGTTGTCGAGCTCCTTCCCCGCCGCCACCGGCCTCCTCCCTCGACCTCGAGCCAGTCCCTGATGCCCCCGGCACCGATCTCCTCCCTCGAGCCGCCGATGGTGACAGCCCAAACTCGATGCCACATTTTTTTTTCTGGTGTAAATTAATTATTTATGTCAGGATTAAGTCCAGTTTACTCCCTCCAACTATCAGAAAAGTCTAAACCGGTTATTTAACCCCCTAATTTTGCGTAATCCGGTCACTTAACCCCTCACGCCGGTTTGAATAGGTGGTTTTGCACATGTGGCCAGTTTTATCATGCAAGTCAGCATGTGTTTGTCTTCTTCTCCATCTCTCTCTCTATTTCTCGGCCTTATCTTCTTTGCTACGGTCGAATCCCCCACTGGCTCTTCTCTTTCCTTCTTTCTTCTTCATTCTTCTCCAAATTCCCTCATGCCTCCTGATGCTTCTCTCCTATCCCCAATTCCCCATGGCGCCGCCTCCTCCTACGCCCGGTCGGCCCGGCTCCATGTCACCGCCTGCCCCTGCGCCCATCGGCCCGGCCCATGGCGCCGCCATCACGGCTCGGCCCGCCCGCCGCCGCCTGGCTGGCTCACCTGGCCACGCGCAAGCACCCTTGGCTCCCCGCGGTTCAGCCCTAGCTCGGGTCCGACCGGCGCCTGGCCCACACTCCTCCCTCGGCTTGCTCCTACGCCACGCCTAGCCCGTGCGCCGCTCCTCTTCTGCCTTGCCCCACGCCACCGAGGGCCTCCAGCTTCAACCACACCGACTTCTACTCCATGGCCGGCCGGAGCTCCATCTTCGACGCGGCCGACGCGTTCAGCGTCCGCACCGGCACCACACCACGACCGTCCAACTACGAGGACGATGCGTCCAAGCCCAAGTACCAGTGCCAGCTCCCCGCGGTGAATGCGGCACCTGGGGCGGGGCACTACCCCACGCCGAACCCCATGGTGGCGACGGCACCCAAGGGTGCCAAGAAGGCAGCCACGAACGGGCAAGCCAAGGGCTAGGACCTCCACATGTTCATGTGGAGCTCCAGCACGTTCCCGTGTGGTACGTCTTCGGCGGTGGCGCACCAGACTACAACGACGCCCCGACTGTCAAGTCCTCCCTCAAAAGTAGCAATATTTTTCACCATGTATTGCCTGATTTGGGGAGTGTTTCTTGGGCTAATTTGTATGCATTCATGTTTCTTTATTTCAGTGGATGGAGCGAAGGCGAGGGTGCCCCATATGATGACCTCGCCTGCGGGGAGGACGACAACCACTGTGGTGAGGGCAATGAGGAGGAAGGACGGATCCCAAAAGAAGCTGGCCCTATCGACGGCAACCCCGTGGCCGCCAAGGCAGAGAGCTATGATGCCGAGCACGACCAAAGACACGAACCGCGTGCTGCCGAGCACGCTGTTGAGCCCCACGGCAGTCGCTCCTCCCTTGCCCCCGTCGTCGCCGGACACGGACGACGCGACGATGGAGAGCACGTCAGGCACGCCGTTCCTGTGCGACAGGAGTGTCACACCAGCGATCGTTGGGGACAGCCCCAGCAGCCGTGAGAGGCCCTCGAGGTTGGAGAAGAAGTACACCTTGTGTGTTGTATCTCGACATGGATACCACGCAGTAAAACCGCCTTCAAACCTAAGATAAGGGTTTTTGACCGGATTTCATAAATTTGGGGGGGTTAAATAACCGGTTTTGAAGTTCAAGGGGTAAACCAAACTTTTCTGATAGTTGGAGGGAGTAAACTGGACTTAATTATTTTTTATAATAACTATTTATTGTAATTATTTATGTAGTAATTAGTTATTGTAATTATTTATGTAATAATTGTTTATTGTAATAATTATCATTAATTGTGTTAATTATCGTTAATTGCGGTCTATTGTGTTAATTGCGATCAATTTTGTTAATTGTCATTAATTGCAGTAGGTGTTGTAAAGTGTCATTAATTGTCGTTAGTTGACATTAATTATCGGTAATTATCGTTACACGGCATCAAACAAGACATCATTTACCTTAGTGGCATTTTAGACATTTCCCAACTCACAAGCTTCAGCCAGTTAACCTAAAAGCCAGACAGCCAAATACCAAATCTCTTCAGCTCAGCCGTTCAACCCTCCAGTCTAGCCGGAGTTGATTTTTAGAAAAGTTGCAACATGCCAAACAGGCCCAAAGTCTAGGTAGCCCATGTTCATGCTTTATGTTCTGGTGTATGCATCTTCTGTCCAATAGCTCTTTCTGTAAGAGACCTCATCTTAAGTCTCCTTTTCAACGGAAGTCTATAACTGGTGATAATAGCTAGTTAAGGCACTTGCTATTTGGTAGTTTTCTTCTCCTGAACTATTTTAGCTTAAGTTCCTGCAGTTCTACAAGAGACTTTGGTTTTTTCAAATTCAAGGAAGAAGTGTTGAATTCAAAATCAAGTCAAGTAGAACTGAACATCAGAGAAATTTAGACATTCCAATGTGCTAGCCACATTTAGAGCATGCGGTAGGTAGGAGTACCAAACTCTCTTGAACAACCCAGTCGTCCTTCTCAAGATCATCACTTCAGTACTTTTGTGATAGGCAAGTGACAAGCTAGGAATATTTAGCAAGGATGCTTTTTTTCCCATCGCGCAAGCGCAAACCCAACCCAACCAAGTCTCTTCCACCCCACTCCTGTTATACTCTGATACCCCTTCTTATGGCAATAGCCCTAGATCAGATCATAGTTTGTGAGAAACGGTACAGGCATGCACGATGTCAAGAGTGAAGTAGATGAATCTCGTAGAGAGCTAAATAACGACGATGAAATGATCACGATGAGAGAGAAAGATTTGATGAAGCCGACCGCAAATTCCTTAAGCACAACCACAAAATAGTACAAGGGATTGTGGCACTCTCACAACTCTCTCAAACCTTTTAGGGCCCTCGAACCATTGCCCCATACTAGAATCTAGTGCTAATGAACAACCTAGTCCCTAGTCCTCTCATACACCACTTGCTTTATATGAGTTGGTTTGTAGCTTTTATTCTCCATGACCACCTCTCTTTATATAGTGACCCCCTAGTTCTCCTCTAAAAAGAAGTAGGAATCATAATCTTATTAGGATTCATATAGGAATCCTTGTAGCACACTTCTCTAAATCCTAGTAGATTAAGATACGAGTCATCATACTAAACAATCTCCACCTTCACTCTTATCTGTTGAAATCACCGTGCTACTCCAAGAACTCAATCCTAGTCGGCTCCACCTTTTTCCCCACCTTTGGGAGTGCCCCTACCATAGAGGCTCATGCACATCACCACAATATGCATGTAGGTATCCGGGCTAGCTCACCCAGAAACTCCACCTGAGAGCTCCTTTGTTGTGTAGTTTGGTTAACCACACTTGTTTCTACAACCCTTCATGCTATAGGTTTGTACTGCCTCCAAGCTCCACCTGCTTGTCGGTACCACGTGGTTGATCCCATCACATCTTCCTTCTTCCAAAAGCTTGCACATCTGCCTTTGCGCCTACTATATTTTGCAACCGTCTTTGTAGTTCAAAGACATAACAAAGAAATGAGATCTCGACACGACATTGACGACACGATTTCCTTCTCCTAATCATGAATTTTATCAGACCTCCCGTTGGTTTCTCTTCCCTGATGATTACCCATCAATCAGTATCCTCCATTGCTCCAGATACTTTTCATGATTACCTGTCCTTTGCAAGTAACTCGCATGACTCCACCTCGAAATGATACCTCACAACCGTCGAGTTCAAGTGACATCACAGATATTAGATTCTTCTTTAAGCCGAGAACATACCGAACTCCCGTCAATGTGTGATGTGATCCATTATACATCTCCAATGTAACTATTTTCACCTTAGTAATTGCATACTCCTTGCAATCCGCTAAGTGAATAGTTATATGTGTACGTAGAGATCATTCGTCAAACATCTCCCTCACTGAACATATATGGAAGCAACAACCTGAATCTAATATCCATCCATGAGAAACACATGATTGACTAGAGACTATTACGCCTAAATCATCATTCGTTACCGCCACTGAGCATGCTCTCCTCATTTTCTTCAGACTTGAACAGTCCTTTATCATATGACCTTCGTCGTCACATAGATAGCATACATGTGTGCCCTTGCTCTTGCCCTTCTTCTTCCTGAGACTTTTGCTTTTGCCTGCAACACCTACGGAAGCCAATGTTTGATCACCCTAGGATGTAGAATTCGATGACTTCTTCAAAGACTCCACATCTAATAGATATGTCACTGCTTGGTTAAAGTTGAGAGTGCTTTTTCTGACAAGAATATTCATCACCAATTGCTCCTAAGATGGTGGTAGAGATGACGTCAATATGATGACCGTGTTGTTTTCCTTAATTTTCTCATTCACACTAGTCAGTTGTGTGATAATCTTGATGAAGACATTGAGTTGGTCAACGAACCATGTGTCTTCCTTCATGCGTAAACTGTACAGTTGTCACTTCAGCACCCATTGGTTTGTCAACGACTTTGCCATATAGAATTCTTCTAAATCACTCCAGAATTTCTTCGGTGAATTTTCCTTAATCACTGAGTACTTTACCTCATCAGAGAGATATAGACGGATTGTATTGAAAGCATTCCGCTCTACCATATTCCATTCTTCAACGAACGTCTTTTCTAGTTTGTCCCCTTCAAGAGCATTGATTAACATTTGCTGGATAAGGACATCCTTTACCACACATTGCCAAACGCTGAAATTTCCTCTGCGTCAAATTTCTCCACTTGATTCTACATCGTCGACATCGATCTTAATTTGTGCCACCTGACGCTTTGCTAACCTTCTCATAAATCAGATTAATCTGGTTTTGGGTCTGATACCACTTGTTATACTCTAACACCCCTTCTTATGTGCAGTAGCCCCAGGTCAGAGTTTATGAGAAACGGCACGAGCGTGCTCAGTATCAAGAACGAATTAGATGAATCTCGTAGAGAGAACCAAATAATGACGACAAAATAATCGCAACGAGAGAGAACGATTTGGCGAAGCCGACCGCAAATTCCTTAAGAACAACATCAAAAGATTACAAGGGATTATCGTTCTCTCACGACCCTCTCGAACATTTTAAGACCTTCGGATCCTTATCCTATACAAGAATATGGTGCTAAAGAATAACATAGTCTTTGATCCTCTCGTGCACCTCTTGCTTTGGACGAATTTATTTATGACTTTTATTATCTATGACCACCCCTCGCGGCTTTATATAGTGCTCCTGGTTCACCTCCAAAAAGGAGTAGAAATCATAATTCTATTATGATTCATATAGGGATTCTTGTAGCACACTGTCGCTGATCTAGTATCGATCTTACGAATAAATACTTGGAGGCATCCTGTGAAATAGATTCATACAAAAAGAGACACGGGGATTTATATAGGTTCAGGTCTTCTCCTGGGAGAATAATAACATACTCATGTGTTCTTGTATTCAATATGCTTGTTACAATCGGGAAGCAATCGCTCAAAGTAAGACTCAATGATTCCTTACGGTTAACCCTGATCGCTGCTCCTTCTCTGTCCATTGACTTTAGCCCTTATATAGCGTGTAAAGGGGTGACAGTTACTCCATGCCAAGAGGCTTCTCTACACCTGACGAAATGCATACATTGATGGTAGTTATTGTCAGAAGAAACTGTACCCCATGTCGCCGGGCAGTTATATTAAGGATGAAGGCATAATTCGTATAATTATTCTAGAGGATAATTGTGTATATTAACTGCTTTGTGTATTAAACGCAGCGTATAAGAGTCCTTAATCAATTGGGCCCACATGTCTGTAGGCTTTATCGATTACGTGGTGGCTGTAGCCGACCTGGTCGTAGAAATAATTATGACCACAGGGTGGTCGTATAAAGGCTTACGACTATGGACTGGTCGTAGGAAGACTTACGACTAGAGGGTGGTCGTAGAAAGACTTACGACCACTCGATTAAACTTCTCCCTTATGAATAATAAGGAGTATACTTATAAGTAATGCGAAGATAATACTATCTATAATTGCAATTATAGATAATTAGTCAATTGATGATTATTATATCCTCGTCAAACACTTCTCCAAATCCTAATTAATTAGTGTATGAGTCACCATGCTTAGCACTTAGCAGCATTTGTTGCCATTAGCCTGGCCAGAACCACATAAGCATGCTTTGCTTTAACAACTGTAGACGATAACAACAAGTCAACAGTGCATTGTCCTGTAAAAAAATCCCATCTTTTTTTTCTCAAAAAATAGGAAAAAGAGAACCAAGGCGAGATCGTCAGATCGAGCTGCGTTCCTATCCACCTGTGCAATTTTTCGACCGGCCCAGTCCAGTCCAGCCCAGCGCAACATCACTGCCACATCCTCCGATCCTCTTTGAGAACGAGCACTCCACCCAAATCAAACTGGGCCAACGAGTGGCAACTAGATCGGACGGCCTCGGACTGAACCGCTCGATTCTGGCCCGTGGCAAGGCGTGCTACAGCCTACACAAATCGACGTGACCGCTGTGGATTCTGGCGAGAATGCCATTGAGCAGGGCCGAGATGGCCTTGTGCATCCGGTCTCGAGGCCTAGGTCGGCGCGGCGGCACGGCGTGTCCGATGAGCAGGGTAGGGTGCTGATGTGGGAGGGCATTGCCGCCGCTTGAGTTGCCACGGCTCGCACGACGTGCCTTTTAGGTACCGAAGACGGCGTCAAGTTTTTGGGCGGTGGCATTGGTTTCGGTGAGTCGGCACGGGATGTAGAATTGTGTGGTCTCCGATGCTGTTTATCAGCGTTCAGCACATATTTACATACTTAAGGCTCCGTTGGAATGAATGTAACATATTTACATATTTAAGAAGGCTCAGTTTGGAATAAATAAATTTTACAGAAATTTCGTAGAATTTTCACAGAAACAATTTAATTTCCGTAGCGTTCGAAAAGAAATTCCGTGTTCTAAATGGGGTGGGGCCTAGAGTTGAAGGCAACCCTTCGAGAGGACTGGTGCTTAGAAACACAAATGTGTTCTAAAATATCTAACGAACACGCAAGAGGATTATTAGCCGCTCGATTATAGTACGAACATGATTGCTATGCACTCATCAGACAGCTAGCATCTTTATCTAGTATCACGAAGACACGAACATCAAATTCTGAACTCGATTTTCTTGTGCTTGGCAATAGTTACTTGACTATTTAGTGTTGGCAGGATGACCCATTGAGTTCTAGATTCCAGACAGCTGCTTCACAGCTTTATTTTATCCGAGACGGATACGTACGCTGTCGAGCTACGGCGCCCATGGTGAATATTCCATAGACACGTATCACTGTAAAGTGGAAACGCGCCAGCAATTGATTGGTAGATGGTAGTGGTACACGGAAATATAGCGACTGGTTAGTATGTGCAGAGCTGTTGTAGATAGATGAAGGAAAAAAGAGAGTAAAATATGCGTATGTACGGCATGCATGAGCAATTAACCTTAGACAAACAGCGCGTATCCTACCCTGGAGTTGTTTCCTGCCAACGCATAAAAAAGTGTGATCTTCAGAAGTGTAGAGAAACTTCATGGGCATGTACACAGGTTATGGGCATCTTCAACTCTTCGTTCATTTCATATGTTCTCTCGTGTCATACTTTAATAATCTAATCCTTTAATGCACAGGTATGTGGTGGTAGGATAGTTGGGTAGCACCAGATTAAGTTAGAGCCAGCATATTCTGTGTTTCCATTAAATTCCAATAAGTAAGCAGAACACTAAAACCAAAATTAGATGTAAGGTTGAAAATTCAGAGAACCACTTTGTACCATGTTGATGGAACTTAGGAGGAAAAGACCACCGACCACGTAAGCACAAATTTTACTTTCTAAGTTGTTATTTTTTTTCGATTAAATGGAAGACACACACCACTGAAGCACATTCGCAAATCGCAAGTGTGACCTCTTAGCACACGTCTAGAACGACGGGCTGAGAATAAATTCACAACCTTACAAAGTTCCTACTCAGATGCACTCGTATGTGCGTAAAGGTGAACTACAGAATTTAAACATGTTGAGCAGAGTTGAACACAACTCCACCGTAGACCTGTTCAAATGGCGGGTCGGGCGGGTTTGGCCAGCTTGAAAAGCTCTGCCAAAAAACAAGAGTTCGAGCCCAAATTTGATCCGCCCAAAAGCGCATTTTGCTCAAAAGTCTTATTTTAATCTTTTTTGGAATAAAAAACTAATATTTAATTCATTTTCAGTATTAAATAAATAGATTTTTGCTGTTTTAATTGTTTGTACCGGAAATTCGGGTCGGGTTAGGCTTCTATCGGGCCGAAAATGCAGCCCTAGGTCTACCGATGGATCGGCGGGTCGTTTGTCAAAGTCGCCACCCGTGAACACCTCTACTCCACCGTCACACCAAAAAGGCGGTTCCCAAGCTGTCATCTATTTTGGCACCATCATGTCCACATACCCCAAGGCAATCCCATAATAGACCAGCGTATTTGGATTGTTCAAAGTTGTCTCGAGAACCAACACATTTGGCGTGAAAATTTGTCACACACTATTGTTAGGATACGGGTAGGCTATACTAGTGTGCAATAAAATTTTATACCGTGTAAACCAGGAAGTCATGCGAGTAAGATATCATAGATCATTACCACTAGACGTGCAGAGCAGCCCGGTCCAACTTGCACGCGTCAATGTAGTGAAAGTAGTCGATCGTCCAACGTCTTTGGCCGTCAATTGTCTCCTCCAGCAGCCCCTCGCGTTCCTTACGTACGTCGCAGATCGTCCTCGATCAGCACAGTAGCGTCTCTACGGTATCCACACGTCTAGGGATGAAACGTCGTGTGTTGATGTGTTAACACCATCGCGCACGACAAGACCTTCAGGGAGGTGATGGCTAGGATTTCAGTGGATGGTGCAACATCATCCCAAAAGCCTCCACACCTTCCCTTATAAAGGACCCCTAACGGATTCTTACGTTAGAAACTCATTAGGACTCTTAAACACGTACGGATTATAATCAGATTTAAGCCTCTAACGGACCAATACGAACTAGTTTGTTCCAACCCATTAAGTCTGTGACCCTATAGATTTATGCGTAATCGGCTGTGACCCGGAAACTCATTTCCGATCCACAAGTTGGTAACGGTTCCTAGCAGGACCTGGTGACCTCCGAATACACATAAAGATCATATCGGACGAACCTTTATAAAGCTCATGTGTTGATCTATTTGCCTCACGATATCATATCGAACTCAAGGTGAGATGTGTGTCATCCTATGATAGCTCGATTCTTTACTCGATTTTGTAGTGGATTACTTAGTTGTAATTGACTCCTCAACCATATTCGGCATGGCCTTGCATTTCCTTAATCCAACCACATTGATGTGCCCAGAGACACCTCTCCCGTTAAGGAGGAGGGGCAAATTCCATCTTGATCTATCACATTCGTCCGCATATTTCATAGTAAACCTGAAAGCTACCTTGTAAACTATTACACGTGTTGGAAACCACGACGACCTCGGGTCTAAGAATCACATACACACTATGTATGAGACAACCTAATGACACTTGAGGATATAACAATTCTCGTAGTATCTCAAGGTGGATCAATCCAACACTATGTTTTTCAACATATGTCCACATTTTTATTTGATATCTCATATGTCAATCAATACGTGTGATGGTCCATAAATCATAAGTGCCCCCACATAATAACATAAGTCTGGGATACTTAGAATGACATCATAAACATAAATAGATAGTTTTACAAATATGTCACATATTTGTCTGTCAATCAATATAAATGGCATTTCATTCAACAGACAAAATAACATATTATTCAAAAGTTCATAAATATAGAAGCAATACAAGCATCTGTATAATTGCCTCTAGACATACCACTAACAACTATACCCTTTAGGCTTTAACTTACATCAACAGAAGTTCTAGGAGCTGCCTGCCACTACCAGCTAATGCAAACTGTAAACTTTTGCAATGGCATCGCAGCTCTGGAAGAACGTTGCAGGCTTCAACTTTGACAAAAAACAAACAAAAGACACGCGTATTATCAGCTAAACACATGTGGAAAGTTCTGAATTCTGAAACACACTAATCTTCGTATTATCTTCTCTTCATCTCCTTGGTCCTCTGTTCAGCAGATAGGCAGGGGTTCACCGTTCCACTCCTTGAGGCACTCAAGCAGGGCGTCGATGTGCTTGCCCTGGTTCATGGCAACGAACACCTTGTTCACCTCCTCGCCGGGCGACCGCGTCTTCTCCCCGGTCAAGTACTCCGTCCCGAGCTCCTCGCGCACGAACCGGTAGAGCGGGTACGACCGGCATTCGGTGATACGGTTAGGCTTCGCGGCGGTGCCGTTCTCCACGGCCGCTCTGGCAGCCTCAACCTCCCTGGGCAGCATGGCGCGGAGCTCCTCCTCGAACGTGGCGACCTTGGCGAACACCGAGGTGTCCACGTTGCGCTCGGCCTGGCCGTTGGCCAGGGCGTGCTCGACGAGCACGGCGCGCATCTTTTGCATCAGCGGGTAGTTGGCGCTGCAGGGGTCGTCCGCGTAAGCGAACACGGCCTCGTGGTCGATCACCTTGAGCAGGTCCTTCTCGCAGAAGCGCGCGTTGTGGAGATCGCCCGTGGCTCTGGTGCTCAGGGTCTTTCTAGCCACCGTCGTCACACAGTTCTTGACGGCGTTCTTGACGTTCTCCTCGAGGTGGCGCAGGTCGATGGCCTGGCACAGCGCGATCAAGAATGTCGAGGACATGAGCTTCAGAACGTCGATGGCCTCGGCGGTCTTCCTGGACGAGATGAGGCCGAGAGAGTTGACATCTTGGTTGTGCTGTTCCGCGCTCTGGACATGGTTGGTCACAGGGTTGGCCAAGAACTGGAGCTCAGAGCAGTATGAGGCCATGGCGATCTCGGCGCCCTTGAAGCCGTAGTCCAAGCTCGGGTTGCGCCCGCCAGACAGGTTGGATGGCAGGCCGTTGTTGTAGAAGTCGTTCACGAGCTCTGAGAACTGGGCAAACATGAGCTTGCCGATGGCAGCAATGGCAAGCCTGGTGTTGTCCATGGACACACCGATAGGTGTGCCCTGGAAGTTGCCGCCATGTAGCGCCTTGCCACGGGAGACGTCGATGAGAGGGTTGTCGTTGACGGAGTTGATCTCGCGCTCGATGGACTTGGTGGCAGCACGGATGACCTCAATCTGGGGGCCGAGCCACTGCGGCGACGTGCGGAGCGCGTACCTGTCCTGCTTCGGCTTCATGAGTGGGTCGAGCTCGCCAAGCTTCTTCGCGAGCATCATGTAGGAGCTTCCCTCCAGGATGTGCTCCATGATGGCCGCAGCCTCGATCTGTCCGGGGTGGTGCTTCAACTTGTGCGTCAGATGGTCGGTGTACTCCGGCTTGCCGTTCATGACCTCGCAGAACACGGCGGAAAGGACCTCCGCAAGGACGCCAAGGATGTTGGCCTCGAAGAGCACCATGGACGCGAGCCCGGAGCCCACGGCCGTGCCATTCACCATGGCAAGGCCTTCCTTGGGCTGCAGCTCGAAGAAGCCGTTCAGGATTCCGGCGATCTTAAATGCCTCCGCGGCGTTAACCTTCCTGCCGTCGGGAGCCACCGCCACGGAGTTTGGTCGGCCGGTGACAAGGCCCGCAATATATGAGAGCGGGACGAGGTCGCCGGACGCGGTGATCGTGCCCCGGAGCGGCAGGCACGGTGTCACGTTGGCGTTGAGCAGCGTGGCGATCGTCTCGAGGATCTCGAAGCGGATGCCAGAGTACCCCTGGAGCAGGGTGTTGATGCGGACGAGCATCGCGGCCCGCGTCGCCGCGGCGGGCAGCACGTGGCCGTCGTCCCCGGTGCCGAACGCGCCCGCGTTAAGGAATCTGTTAAGACAAGCAATACACGATGCACATAAGGCTTCCATGACTCACACGCAGGGATGCTTAGCTATTGAACAAGAATTCTTTCGCGGTTCACACCGAATGAGTTCTCTCTGCAGTGCGCCGCCTTCCTTGGTCCTCCGGTGGGAGGTGGCGCCGAATCCGGTGGTGACGCCGTAGCTGTCGGTGCCGTTCATCATGCTGTTGATGACCCAGTCGCTGCTCTCCTTTACGCGGCCGCGGGAGGACTCGTCGAGCTCCACCCTGGCCTCGCCGGCCGCGGCCACCGCCGCGACCTGCGCGATGGTCAGGCTGGCGCCCTCGATCCTCACCACCGGCCTGCGGTACTCCTCCACCATCCGCTTCACCGCATCCAAATGGCTCCCCAACAGCTCCTCCGCCGCCTTCCCCCAGTTCAGGGGGTCGGCCCGCGGCGGCTTCGCCATGCACAAACCATTGCCACTGGCGGCAACGTGCCCGTTCTCGCACTCCATCGAAATGGCGAAGAACTACTAACGCACGCAAGCTAGAGAGACTGGTAAGTGTATCTGGAAGTGGCGATCGGTGTCTGGAGGACCTGTGCCGAAGAAGTGCTCGAATAGCAGAGGAAGCGGAGGCTCTTCTTGGAGAGGAATGGAGGGAGGGGAGTGTTTAAATAGATCGAACAGGGTGGGTGCGGGGGTGGGGGTTGGTGCGGACCTGGAGGGTGGGGTTGGCCACTGGACTGGTTATTGGCTGGTGGATGTGACTAGCGTTCGGACGTATGATTCGAATGCTAGCGATGTACGCTGTGTTTCGCTGTTCGATTTTGTGCTACGAGGTTCAGTCGTCCGATCTCGATGTGTTTTTACTTCCTTTCGAAACAAGTGAAAGTAACCCTATGCAACATCATGCACCCATAACGCAACAAAAAATGTCGGGCGAGTTCGAACCCAAAAAGGAAAAAATAACATATTCTCACCGAAATTGAATGGAAATCATCAGTATAGAACCTAGCCGCGCTTTAAAACTAATTCAAATAACACAATCAAATAAGTTTCGATGTTACAATATTGCAACATTTCAAAAAAATAGTGGCAACATCCGAAAATAATTGTTGCAACATCAAGAAATTTGCAATATTTAAAACTAACTTATGAAGCTGTCGACGATCAAGTTGTCAATCTTACAAAATAAATAGAGAAAAATGTCTAAGAGTTTTTGGATGAGAATGTGATTGCTCTTTATTGCAATGAATTGGATTATTATAGGGGGTGTCTTGAATAAGACGTTAGACTAGCCCTAGTTACACTTGAATCTAATTGACTTGTGGTTGCTCTCTCCTGGTTATCTTCGAATTGAATCGAATTCATTGTGCTTGATTGAATTCGTCCTGCTTGATTGAATTTGTCGTCCTTCTTGCCATTTGTATTCTCCTTTAAATAACTGATGAAGTGGTGGCAGTTACTCCTGAAAGAGACGCCCTTTGGAAATGTCGCGTCTGATCGGAGGAACGGTGGCTGTTGGTAAAACGCTAACTGATCAGCAGTTGATGTCAGTAGGAGACAATAACCATATAGTGGTTATTGTTAGTGACTTAGGGCCGGAACGTCGTATGGAATGAAACACACATGTTCCATTCGTCATACGGAAGGGATAAACTTGGAACCGAGTCTAAGTGTCAGTTCAAAACTTATACAAGTAGTCATCTAGTCGTGTAATGGGTACAGGACCCCCTCCGACCAGGTTACCTATCGGGTGACCTTTGGGATCCTAACGACTACAATGGTCGTTGGCCGCAAGGTCTAGGACCACATAGGCTATGTAGCTTTTAAATAATATTTAGGAATTTAATCCTCGTTAGAAACATTTTGATTTTATGTGTGCAACAATCGGCGACAATAGTTGCAACATCGAGAAAATCTTGAGGAAAAAAAATCCATTTCAAGAAATTGTTGCAACATCTAAAATCACCTATTGCAATAAAAAAAACCTTATAGCTGCAAAAAAAACTTATAGCTGCAACAAACACCAACGTGAGCTGTGCATTGTAGTGGTTGGACTTGTGCCCGAGCGCTTGGTATGAGGCGAACGCCTTCCCGCAGACCGAGCACCGAAAGCGGAGGTCCTACGCTGGCGCGGAGTGCGAGCACCACTTGCTGATGGCGCGCTCCTCCCCCTGCCCGACCTCGCCAGTGTCGACGAGCGTAGCGAGGTAGATGGTGAGGTAGTCCTCCTTCCTCAATGCCGGCGTGGGGAGGGAGAGGAAGTGCGTGGTCGGGTCAAGCAGAGACTCTAGGCGATGACCACGGTAGCTAGCTAGCTCTCAAACACGGGTTTCTCTTGGACCTTCGGTTCCTAATCATGTCGCCGCGCATTGGGCAATCGATTGAGTGATTTGAAGTTGGGGGAGCATGGGGTTAGAAAGCATCGGAATGTGTGGTTGCTGTTTGGCCTTATGATGATATGGATGGATAAAGGTCAGATATGGATTAACTATAGGAGTAGACAGAATAACCACATGTAGACGACAGATAGAAACGTTCGGATCGAACCTAGCGCTCTGGACGTAAGGACCTGTCAATATCCTTGGTAGGTACACCACGAGTGGGAGAGTACAGACTACGGACCGGGTGGTGGCTACGTAGAGATGCGCAGCGGCGGCTTAAACTCGTGGCAGTTGGGCACGGCCGGGAGGGCGAGATGGCAGTGGTGGGTGCCGGCCGCGCGGGCGGGGCGGGGGTTGGTGCGGGAGAGAGTGAGTCAGAGCGCGTGCGCGCACGCGGCAGATGCTGCGGCGTACGGGATACGACGCGCTGCGCCGTGAGGGGGAACACGCGAGTTCTTTTCGGAAGGGCGCGCCCGCTGCTTGCGGCTGCTGATGGTCATCGTCTTCCGTTTTCAAACCGAAATCGTTCGGCGTCCGTCTTTTGGTGGCTGCCTGCCGACTCTTTCCTTTCCTTTTCCGGATATTTCTTTCCATCCTTGTAACTACGTTGTTGGTCTGTTTTAGTGTTTGGAGTTCCGAATTTGCTCAAGCCACTACAGTGCAGCCAGCCAAGCTTATCCGGTTTTTTTCCTAGCATCTCGTGATTCCGTGCTCTGTGAAAGGTATTTTGTCTCTGATTGTTTCGTCCATGTCTAGCTACTAGCTATAGTCCCAGCCAGTTTTTGATTCACTTCAATTAGGCGTCCAACTCTGGCATTAGGTGTAAACTGGTTCTATGTAAACAATACTATTGTGGGGGAGTTGTGACGTGGATTTGGTGTGATGGGTTGAATGGATAACGGTGAGGTTTCACATAAGAGATTTGAGCAAGGACTCAGGGCTCAGGAGTATGTGAATTTGTAACTTCGTAGTAAGCGAGTAGTCTTGAACGGTTCGATCCAGGAGCTAAAATTTAATTTACTTGACGGTTGCCAAGGCGCCTTGAGTAATTGCTGTTGTAGTATATTCGAGGCTACGATGCCGATGAATGAAGCTCTTAACTCACAAATAATAGGCAATAGACAAGAAAAGGATCTAGTCACAACCTTCTCTCTTTATTGATCTTTTTGCCCGTAGGTTTGTGTGTACAATGAGAGCTCATGCCCTACTTTATATAGAGGAGGAGGTCTCCCTTCGTACATGAATAAACTGTTAGAATTAGGCCCATATGTATAAAGATCCATTCATTACCGAAATTCTAAAGCATATATGGTTTAGTCCCATATTGTCTAGCAAAGTAGTGGAAGAGCAATTTATAAGGTGAAGTCCTTGCCACTCTTTGAAACATATGACACATAACATGTGGTGATATGAGGAGGACTATAGCTAAAGTCACACACACGCACGTACGCATGCGTGTGTATATTCGTGTGACTTGTCGTGAACATGTCGTGAACCTATTCCACCTTTCTTTTGCTAACCGTGCATTTATCTCTCCTTTTAAACAGTGATCGAAGCTATAGACCACTGTAGTCGAAATAATATGGTCGAAGCCATAAACTAGTGTGATCGAAATAGTGTGGTCGAAGCCATTGACCAGTGTGATCGAAACACTATAGTCAAAGTCATAGACTAGTGTGGTCGAAGCCATATACTAGTGTGGTCAGAATAAAGTAGTCGAAACACAGTGATTGAAAAATAGTGGTCAGATCTATAGACCAGTATGGTCGAAATACACTAATCGAAGCTGTAGACTAGTGTGTAATCATAATATGATAAACACTGCTTAATTACTATTAATTGGTTTTGATTTAGCAGTTACCAGTGATTTAGTATGTGTTTTATTATGCAGTTACTAGAGAGTAATTGTCTTGACCTTAAAAAGATCTAGAGACATCCAGACATGATACGGCTGATTTAATTCCATGTTCTTCTTCTTCCTCTCTGTTCAATTGTGCTAGAGAGTTATGCTGTCGAATTAAGCCATCTCTTCTCCTCGGCGTGCACAAGTGTCGGGACCCCGGGTAAGCAACCCCAAGACCCTCTGTGCATTCTGAATTAGTCTCATGATCAGTAGTTAGTCCGCACAGTTGCAACACAGGTGAGATCATAACCACACAATAAACTATAGAAGAAGCAGACAAATTAATATTAATAGAAGCAAAAGACCTTTATGGTCAAGGTGTTTACAGAGTTGCCACGTAGGGTTTACAAAAAAAGAACTCGCAGCGGAAAACAAAACTCTCGTAAAAGCCATTCGACATGCCCACAGGCAATCGAGTGGAGAACGTCTCCTAGTTCGCAAGGTCTTCGAAAAACTCCTCTTCATAGAGCTCGGAGCTCCCTAGGTTCTCTTCGACGACTGATCAACCAGAGGGCATAAAGCCGTGAGTACTTTGAATGTACTCAGCAAGTCGTAGGGAAATGTATGCAAATAGTATTCATACTAGGCTTGACAAGGATAGCTTTATGGTTACTTTGCAGAAGGCAGAATTGACTGAAAATACAATAAGTAGATTGCAAGGCACAAGTTGAAAGATTAGTACATAAGTAATCAAGTTTCTTTGAAACGATTCGTGAACACCTAGTTCACTTCTCAAACTACTCGTGAACATCCTGTTCACTTTCCAGACCACTCGAAACACCTTGACAACAATTTTTGAGAAAGTCTACCCCTTACGTGAAATCACTAGGCATTGTCTATAACTAGGGATACGACTATTCGAATAGTTTTACACTCTGCAGAGGTTGTACAGCTTTACTCACAAGACACGAATTCTCTAGTTTGTTTGACATCCGTCGATGCCCTTGCTCACTACTTTAGGTAAGCAGGCTAGACCACGTGGCAAGGCCTTTACAAAGCTTTGTTTTGACTCGGTTCCGCTCGCTAAGGATTCGCCTTCCTGGCCCCTCTTGCGCCAAGTGTGAATGTCTATCCCAGGTTTCATACTTCCACCAAAACAGAACCGAATCAAAACATTACTAATTATTTGGCCAGGCCCACCCCCATAATGAACTTGTGGTTGCACGGTACGGCCCAGGTCAATGGCTTACAAGGTTAAGTTCTTAGTGACTACTCAGACAAGACAACCACGTCCTAATGTGCTTTCTGCACCCCCTTTATTGCACGATCACTCGCCTGAGTATAAAACATTTTGGGTTCAACCCGGCCAAATGACCACCCCAGTCATGGCACAACAAATTTTATTAGTGGTAACACATGCCACAATTCCATATTCACTTAGTCAAATTTATCATCATTGAATCATGTGATCGAGAGATATCGCATAACTAAAGCATGTCTAAACAATATACGCACCCATGTTGGTATCTCAAAAATGTCCAACTAAGATTACCCAACCTATAGTGTCAAAGGGTACATGTCAACATGTCAATCATAAGTATTCAAGGAGTCATACTGTCGAGTAGGTATTTAGCTATTTCCCAAACCATTTTTATACAATTAGCCATGTATGTTGGTATAAAACAATATAATTTTGCAAACTGGGTAAGACATGATCAAAGCTCTATGACTTACCTTCGTTGAAGAGTTGAGAAGCTTCGGTCGAGGTTGCTGGGTCCAAGAACTCTTCAGAGAGGCCGGAATCTATACGTGCGAAAAGAGCCAAATAAATACAATAAATCCAAATAAGAACCAAAACTATCAAACTAGAACCAAAAGAAAGGCACTGAAATAGATGATTTAGGAACGGGCTCTCGGGAGGAGGTCCAACTGAGAGGGTGGTCGAGGGAGGTCCTGAGTAGGTCAAGGGAGGTCCTGAGGTCCAACGAAGGGTACGACTACTCAACTTGGTCGTATGAAGAATACAAAAGGGGTACGACTACTCAACGTGGTCGTAAGAGGGATACACTACGCAACGAGGTCGTGAGAGCAAAAGGAGAATAGGGCACAGAGATACTCACCATCACCAGGACACACACACACACACACACACACACACAGAGAGAGAGAGAGAGAGAGAGAGAGAGAGAGAGAGAGAACGGAGAAGACAGGAGAAGGACGGCAAACGGCACGGACGCTTCGATGAATCCTTCGGCAGTGAGGTGGTCGAAGACGGCGCAGGCTCCAACGGGCTCCTTGGCGACGAGGAGGTGACGACACGGTTTCAGTGGTCTCCTTGGCGACGGGGAAGCGACGACGCGGCTCCTTGGCGATGGGGAGGCAACAGCGCAGGTTCCAGCGGACGGTGGCGAAACTTCAAGCATGGTGAAACTGGGCGAGAGCAAGAGAGTTGGGTGAGGAAAAAGGAGATGAAAGAGGGTTGCTCAGGCTTTTATAGCCAGGGGATACGGGGAGAGTCGCTGAGAGACTCAAAAGCCCACGTGATTAAGGGTAGATGAAAGAGGAGATGTGGGCAGGTAGGGGAGGAGATAAGAGAGGAACTGCATCGCAGGTTTACATCATTTAATGCGACACAACAAAGATTTAATGCGCTGAAGACTTTTAAGGCCAAGAATGACGTGACGGAGGAAGAAGAAGGTGAGCAGGGCTGACAGGTGGGACTAGTCGAAACTCGGGAGGGTGGTCCAACCAAAAGGGTGGTCGTGACCAAAGAGGAAGTCGTGACCAGAGGGGCGGTCGTGACCAGAGGGGTGGTCATGACCAAAAGGGAGGTCGTGACCAAGAGGGGTGGTCGTGACTAAAGGGGAGGTCGTGACCAGATGGGTGGTCGTGACCAGAGGGGTGGTCGTGACCAAGGGAGAGGTCGTGACCAGCCTCCAGGATCACCTAGGAGGTCTTGGACAGAGGGGGAGGTCTAAACGAGAGAGAGGTCTGAACTGAGGGGGAAAAAGGAGCGAACAGAGAAAAGTGATTTCAACACCAGAAAACTCCAACATACTCAAAATAAACCAAACTTTGGATTATTTGAAGTTGGATTAATTCATATTAAATGGCTTTTAATTTTCAAAATCTCAAGTTAAGCTTTAGCAAATCAACAAACCAAATGGTTATTTTTATTTTCGAAAATTTTCAGAAAGCCCAGAAAATTGGGATGTTACAACAGGGAAGGAGGGTGAGCGGGCATCTCCGAATCATTGTCGTAGAGTTTACTTGCACGGGGCGGCAATAAGGTTTCTGGGCATCGCATCTGTGCGACCGCTCGTTTCACTGCTTCATTTACGTTTTGCACTGCTTCGATTCTGCGCTGCTTCTTGTTCTTCATCAAGCCCGACTGTAAGTTGGTTGTGCAACCAAACTATTATGTTATAATTATATTATTGTATATATTTAGAAGTGCAATGAGTTGTCTATTGTTAGTATTGTTTTATACATCTTTAGTTTTATGTGATTTTTGCCTCATAATAAAATATAGAATTAAAATATTATTCATATTTCCAACATGAACAATATGTGACAAGACTAACTAATAGGCCTTGTCGGCCGACAGCCCCTTAATAGATCTTTGTTTAGATAAAGTGTCCACAAATAATCGGGTCTAAGAAACAATCCAATATACAACATGCCTAACATTTTCTCATGTTTTTACACAGAGCACTGAACAAAAAAAAAATCACAGTTGACGTGACCACACTGGCAAGCACAAAACGCATGTCTACACTAATGATGTTTCCTTAGACGTGAAATATCGACGAAACCCACGATCGGGAGAAGGCGCTCTCTTGGCAATTTTCTTCAACAAACGTTTTCTTTCTAACCCCTCCTTGCTTTGAATCAGGCCAAGCACTTACGACGTTTAGGTTCCACCACCAAGACCGCATCCTAGTAGTCTCTCTTTGGGCTCTTGGCAATTGGTATGGACCGATCAGATGAACAATAAAAAATCCAAAGAATTAAGAATTTGCCAGTTTCCTCCTTTTTCAGCGCGCTCACATGCTTAAGTTGTTCAGTATTAATCATGCAACGCTTATGTGTTAACTTTTATTCCATTAGTCATGCATCACATGCTTACGTGTTTGCTAGTCGCTAGTTGCTGCAACCTGTCGCTGAAGGCGTTACCTAATTGATGCCAAAAATGTTGTAGTTTGAGTTATTAACGTGCAAACTGTACTGATGTAATCACATCTTTTGTCGATATTGGAAAATTTAAATCACGCAGGGAGGCTGCTTACACCTTATATAAATTACATGAAAAGAAATCTTAAATAACTGTTACATGCATGGTCCTTGATTTAGCAGAAGCAGGTTTGTTCTAGGCACCAAACAAGTGGGTTATACGCTATAGACAACGGGAGTTGTTATTTGCTAATGCTGGGGCTTTTCATGTACAGAAACTTCCATAGTATTTTTTGGGGCCATGTAGGAGAAACTATACGTCTTTAAATTAAGTTAGAAGATTGGACTCGAACTCGTGATCTACTGATCTCAACCATCACGCCTAAGTGCATTACCACCACAGTATTTTATAACTTTCCTAGTATTTAATATATTTACACAGTAGAACGTTTTCCCTCTATTTTCCTAGAAAAAGGTGGAGACTGAATTGGTTTGTGGCAAAGAACTAGTATAGCCTCTCGTGTTTCATGAACAGTTGTATATCATGGGAGACCATCAGTCCTGTGTCGGTCAGTCAGTCACGAGTCTCCCGGCAGAAACGGGTGTCGGAATCACATTTTGTTTCTTCGGTAAGCTCTACTGATCTATTGGAAGCTTCATCCCAAGAAAAGGAAATAAGCTTTTGATTGTTTCTTGGTCGTCTGTGCTGTCCTGAGAGAGAGATCCCGGCCGGTCTCCAAATGTAAAGCCATTCCGAATGCAAAAACTTTCTGTCGGGCCGTGCTAGCTAGTGCGCTCCTCTCGTGCGAAGTTTCATTCTTAGTGCACACTTGACTTGATACAGACTTGGCTGTAAGTGGAAATTCTGGAATATTTTCTTAGAAACTTACATGCATTGTGCTGTTCTCCGTCCGAGTGAGTGAACAACTCGTCTAAAGTTTGGACTACTGTGAAGGTTGAAGATATTTGAGCTAGTTACATGGTATAATTAACTACGAAGAGTTTCAGTGCTGCTGTGACTTGTGACTGCAAGAGTGAGCCCGAAATTGCAGCATAACTTCGTGCATGTGGTTTCTGTTCAATTTTCCAATTGGACTTTCAGTCGCTCTCGCACTCCTGCATCCTGCTGTGTTCCTCCTTGTTCCCTACAAGTCGAGTCGCCTGCTTCCTTTTCCTTCCATATAAATCATGCAAGAATATATGCTGCTTCCGAGTGCTCGAGCGACTCGTAATTTTTAAATGTTCCCTTTCACTCGTAGTTTAAGCAACGCGCGCCACAGGCGCCATTACTAAAAGTAATGAGAAGGACGCGCGGTCAATCCATTTTGGCCTCGGGATCGAGGCTTTTCATCTACTTCTGAACTAAACTGTACGTATTGCACACGGTATATGTCTGGCGTTTGGTCTCTTAATTCAGCCTTCGTTTGACTCCGACGGTTCCACACAGGAAACGAAAACGAGAGGAACGGGAGCTTTCTACTATTTCTGGTCTTGCGCGTGGTCGGTCATCTGCGTGCACACACCAAGCATGCGAGAGAAATTGCTGCCACTATATTAGTTGGTCTTTTCTTTTGGCTAATGGTTTATGGTTTTACCACCTCTTTCTTAGGATTAGTGGGGTGAAGTTTACTATATTGACCAGACTTGAGTAGTCTAGTCATTAGTCGTCAAAGATTGTCTGATTCGTCCAAATCTGGAGGGTCGGTCTTTCCCGTTCCAAATCGGTCGGTCAGCTCTTAAAAAAAGGTCGGTCAGATGCATATATACACATGCATGCGCATATTCTTGTTTGAGGTTCAGCATCTAGAGAAAAACTCTTCAAAAATAAAATAAAAACATGTAGCTAGGTTTGGGGAAATAAGCTCAGTGACATCGCGTTAGAGCGTAATCGGAGGAACGACATTCCGTTCGTGACGCACTAGAAAATAACATCGCGAACACCAAAAAATTAGACGAATAACATCGCCGCTGGTTACTTCTGTTTCCAGAATTTTTTAAATATAGAAACCGAGCTCAAAAAATTATCAATTTTTTTGTGGAGCCTCCCGACATAGTTTAATTGCTTGTGTATTTTTTTTAAAAAATTATATGTTCTGATCTTGTCTCTAAAATTCATTTAATTATATTGTTTGTAGGAATTTTCTAATATAGAAAATGAGGTCCAAACATTATGATTTTTTTCAGGCTCTTTACATAGTGGACTTGATTATGCAATTTTTATAGATTTTTTATAAAATTAATTAATGTAATTTCATAATATCCTTACATTATGAAATATTTGACTCCTCATATAGTGGACATTATAAAATTGTATTACTTAATTTTGTAAAATTTGAAAAAATTACACAATCAAGTACCTTGTGTATGGAGCCTAAAAAATTCATAATATTTGGACCTCATTTTCTATATTAGAAAATTCCTACAAATATTATACTTAAATGAATTTTAGAGATGAAATGAGAACGTATAAAGTTTTTAAAAAATATACAAGCAATTAAACTATGTCGGAGACTCCACAAAAAATTGATACTTTTGGAGCTCGCTTATATTTAAAAAATTCGAAACTAAGTAATCAAGTATGATGTCATTTGTCTAATTTTTGGTGTTCGTGGTGTTATTTTTCAAGGCCATTTAACGGAGTGTCGTCTCGATTACGCTCTAACACGATGTCACTGAGCTAATTTTTCCAATTTTTTTTGGTCATTCAGCTGAATGTATAGTCTCTTTACTCCTATTCCGTTTTCACACCCATATATACAGTGATGAGGATTCTTCACCAAGCCATAGTTAGAGTCTTTATGAAAGCATGTCCATATATTAGATGCCTGCTTTATAACGGTTACGAACCTACAACCAGTATTAAAAAAGAAGTCTAATCTATTTTATTATGATCAAACTGGTCGCATACCAGTTTGAGTCATGAGACGAACAGTCATGGACACTACACGACCAACTGTACAGTTTGAGCCATCTCCAACCAGCAAACTGGTCAGGAGATATGGCAATTTCTCACGTGACTAACGTGAGAGTGGTTATTGACGCTTCTAGCAACTTATGACAGTTGGCTAAGAGACGTGATGATTCAAGACTCAACAGAGGAACGCACGTGAAGATATAAGACGCCTTTAGCTGTATTAACTATCACCCCTTCAATAGATATAAAGGGGTAGCCACGTATTCCGTAAGAGAATCCATCTATTCGTACCTTTCTAAACACAGTCATTATGTTCTCAACATTCTTATTGTATTATTATACAAACACTCATTATGTCCACGATAATAAACGTCTTCGTCTAGATTGTGCTTTCATATTATTTTACCGGTAAACTCGATAGGGGACCGGTGTCTTGATCGATACTATTAGCATTTTAACAAAAAAAAAAGTGTTTACAACTACTTAGTATTTTGTTGTTCGTAAGGTATATTTTCTTAAACCAGCGTATTAAGGCCCCATTTGGTACATGAAAATATTCCCGATTTATTGAACCGTTTCATTTATATATTTTGCGTTCCGAACACAACCTAATACAACCCATTTCTCCGTACTGCACTACCTTGTTGCTTGTGCTTGAGATGTTATCAGAGGACATTTTGGTAAATCATTAGATAATAAAAACTGATGATACGTGTTTAAAAACTATAAAAAAAAACTCTCCAAAGGTAAGAAATAGTACTAAACCATACAAGCAAGGCATAGATAAAAAAACTCACTTAACCCTTACAAAGTCTTTTTAGTTTAATTAACACTCTTAGAAGCCATTTTACTATCCAATTACCCTTGCACCATTTTCTCGCAAAATTTCTAATCAAACAGTGACACACTAGCGGCTACTGCCGCCAACGACGCTGTGCCAAAGAGAGGGTAGGCCACCAGGGGAAGAGTCGAAGAGAGAGGCTGATTAGCGGGACTAGTGGTGGAGCTAAGAATTAGAGATAACGGCGACTAGGTAAGTCATATAATACAATAATATTATATAAGAGTGGTCAAATAGTACTAATACTATCAAATTTTGTTAAAATCTAAAGAACTAAAATGCAAACTTGCATCCCTGAATGCTGATTGTAATAATTTTGTTGATAATCAATGAAAGCTCCATGGCTTCCCATCAAAATAATTAAAAAAATGCAAACTTTGACATCTTGAGGAGGAACAGTGTGCCATACCCATACTAGTGTGTTATGACTTGTTTGGTTGGTACCCTGGATTCTATGTCTGAGAAAAAGTGGTGCTTTGAGGTAACTTGAAAAGTAGATTATTTTTGTCTGATCAGGCAAACCTGAGATGAGTTGTTTGGTTGAAAGCCTGTGCCTGGAATTGGTAAATAAAAAATAGAACGTTGAATCAAACAATCAATAATGGATCGAGCAGCCTAGGAGACCTGGTTCATAGGCGCTCGTTTTCCACGCCTGACCGCCAGGCAGGCAAGCAAACAAGTGAGCAGCAGCTTACAGGTACGATGGAGGCCAGGCAGTTTGCCACCAGGATCGAAAGCAAACAGGCCCTTAGCTGCGGTGCAAATGCATGCACTTTTGGTTTAGTCATACTCATGCGAAATATATTTACTGAGTGATTTCGTGGAAATCCCTCTCGTCTTTGGTCTCCATGTAGCCTTTTCCACGTACAGTTTGTTGGCTTAAGACCTGTCTCTGTAACAAACATCACTCAAGATGTACATGCAGTTTCTTGCAAATGAGTGGCACCGTTCCGACTAATTCAGGTGTAATTTACATCCGTGCAAGTTCATAGAAATCTTGAAATGCCTGTGACTATAAGGTTTGACTAACCAGAATTTTCTTGATTAATTGAGTCTTCAGTTCTCACTGTCCGTGCAATGAGTAGTTGCGTACGTCATAGATTCGTAAGCTTCACATAATTTCTTCAGATTTCTTTTTCTCCTTCCCAAAAGGAATTTTCTCCTAGCCACAAGTGGGGTACGCATACCGCTCATTTATCCAATGCGGCTCTTCACTGTTTCAAGCTAAATGGATAGCCTGACCTGCTCAGCTGAATGATCAACCAATCGCACTTTCCAATCTAAATAGCAATTCAAGAGGAATAATCTGCCCATTAAATGATGCAGCAAGTAATACGAAAAGTTCTGAGAAGCGAGATGGTAATGTATTATAGCATAGATCAATGCAAAATAAAAATTCACTTTCCTTGTCCATGATGAAACAAACATACACAACATCAAAGTAAACAGCACCAAAGGCTCAATTTTGAAGGAGATATTCTAACAGTGAAAAAGAATAGGCACGTACATCTGTTTGGATGTAAATTCGTGGTACAGGAAAGAACTAAAGAATAGCAGACATGTCAACCCTCGATAGTTCAACCAACTTGACAAATTCTAAGAACAAGTTCTTTCAAGAGGTGTATCATCATCAACAAACGTGGAAAACGAGATAAGGACATAAAAAAAACCTAAGAAAAAGACAGCAAAAAACACATCTTAAAAAAAACAGAGGTACAACATTAAGCAAAACAATAACTAAAATTTTAGGGTGGGAGTGGAACTGAGGAAAAAACTGTCAAAGCCTCCTGAGCCAACCTCCTCTGCCACAGACCCTCACCATTGCACTCCCCTCCTCGGTACTCGCCACTGTCGCCACCCCAACTGCAGCCTCTTTGTCCCCCTTTTTCTCCCTCACCCCTCCACCTCCCAGATCTAGGGCGTCCTCCCTAAAACTATTTCACTTGTTGTCGGACGTTGACGGTCGGGGCAGGACGAAGAGCTGCGTGGGCATGCAGCCTTGCCTTGGGCCCAACACTCCTCCGTTTTCTGGCCGGGTTTTGCCACCTCCTCACTGGATCGGGCCAGGTCTGCCCTCCTCTCGCCAGATCTGGCCGAGCCCAGTGGTGTTCGTCGTGGCTATGCTATACGTGGCGGGTAGGTGGTTGGAGGTCAGCTTTGTTAGTTGGGGGCAACGAGTGGTTGGTGCGGCGGCAGGCTGCGCGTCGCGGTGATGCGGTGAAGGTGTGATGTGGCGGGTGGCACAGCGGTGCATTGGGCCGTTCATGGGTGGTGCTTGGCCAGCTTTGATGCGGCAGGTGTGAGCGGGCATCGCGGCGATTCGGCGGCCTATGGCACGGTAGGCTTGTGCATTGAAGCGGTGCGTTGCCAGTGCTCTAGCACATCGGTGTGGCACGCGGTGCGAATACGCACTAGTCGCTCGGTGTTGTCCCTGTTCCCCGCCAACTCCTTCAGTCCCCCGGCGCTTGATCACCGGTTGGCGTGCTTGTGGAGATGTCCTGGTCATGTCGTGTGGTTGGGGGCACTTGTTGTGGACCATGCAGTAGGGCAGTTGTTGTGGAGGCCCTTTGTTTGGGCGCTTGGTGTTGGGTCATGAGTGCAGGCCGACCGTTGTGGAGGCCCCGTTAGGTGCAATTGATCTATGTCCTTGAGCAAGCAGGGCGCCGTCGGTGAGCCCGTGGGAGGAGGGAGGAAGAGTTGATGTCGTCGGCTCATTTCTACGCGCCATCCTTTTCATCTTGGTGATTGTGGAGGGGCTGCCTTCTCACCCTTTCCTTTCCGCATCTGTCTCGCTTGTTGTCTTATTGGTGCATTGTACTAACTGTGGTTTCATCACTACCAGAATTCGTTAGTTTCCCGAGTGCCCGAAACACTCGGGAAAGTCTCCAAAACACTTGGAAAAGTCATTCCCGAAGGTCGGCTGTCGGGAAAAACCACTCGGGAGCATTTAGTCGAAAAAAACTAGTTTCCCGAGTGTTCTCGAGAGTTACACTCGGGAAAAATAACTTTCTCGAGTGTTCCGAATTACACTCGAGAAACAGCAAACACTCAGGAGAATAGGTCGCACAACGGGTTCACCCACCGTAACTGAATACTTTCCCGAGTGTATATCGACCAAGAACACTCGGGAATGAATTTTAATTCCTGAGGGTTTTTCAATGGACACTCGTGTAACAGCCCAAAAATTCATAATTGTAAAAATGAGGGATTTTTTAAACTTTTTGGTATAAATGATTATTATCGTTCGTCTGCCTGCATCTTTGAGATTTGTTTGAGGACATTTTGCACCTTTTCTGCTCTCATGATTTTATCTCCCATCCTGTCAATTTGTCTTTTCTTAAGTCTATCTAATTTTCCTTCCTTCTCTCCCTACCTCCTTTAGCTAAAATGTTGATCAGCCTAGTGTCTGATCCGACCCACCCTGCTCCCGTGCATTCTTTTTCCTATCCTTCGACCATGGCTAGTCAAGCCGGGCTTGACCAAGACCTCTGGTCAGACTAGGGTAGTGGCTCTCTATTTTTCCGCGCACCTATTGCACCGTGCAAGAGCTTAGGCCCGAGGTCAGTCCATCGCCATTAATAGCCATCACCTAGGATGTCCTCAACTGCCTTTGTGCAACCACTCCAACAACAGCCCCAACCACTCCGACCACTCCCCCTGGACAGGTTATGCGTGTATATATGTTTGCCCAAGTCCTTGTTGCCCCCTTGTTGCTTTCTTCGCCATTCTAGTGCTAACCCTATTCCCTTCATCCTCCAAGAGAGCTCAAGCTCCATTCAAGCTCAAGCACTCATCCCTATTGAGCGCCCTCACAACCACCACCTTGTCGCAGACAACCATCGCCTTAGAGACCACTCTCCTTTCATCTCCGACTAGGACCTCCCAAGACATCCGGATAGGCTAATCACCTGCTTCTCGAGAGCAGCCTTGAGGACCGAAGACCACCCTCCTTTCCCTCAAGTTACTTGCAGCACGGAGCTTCATCCAATATTGTGATCCACCATCGCTAGCGAGGCTCCGACTAACCGCTTTCCAGTTCCATATTGGAAAGTTCCCAGTGGACATAAACTCTCCGTAGTTCGAGTCGCCTTATTCTCTCTTGGATGTTCATTTGGTCATTCTTTTGGTTTTTCCGCTAGATCATCCTATTACGACAATATAGTCTAGCATTTGTTTCTTTTGGTCACCGTTGTGTAATCGACCCCTTCTCTCGATCGACTACGCACGGTTAATACCCCCACGATCTCCTTCCTTGCACGGACCTGCCATTTGACGAAGACAAACCCCGTGGTCGCGACCTCTCATTTTACAAAGACCACCCTCATGGCCACGATCCTCTTCTTTTTGAAAAGACCATTCTCTTGGTCATAACCTCCCCACGACCTCCCACAGGTCGTACGCTTCCGGGACCTCCCTTGGCGCTCATCTTGACCGTCGGGACCTCCCTTGCATTCATCTTGACCATCGAGACCTCCCTTAGTTCCATCGTGACCGTCGGGACCTCCCTTGGCGTTCATCTTGACCGTCGGGACCTCCCTTGCATTCATCTTGACCATCGAGACCCCCCCTTTTGGTTCCATCTCGACCGTCAGGACCCCCCTCGCTAGGATCTGACGGTCCAGACCTCCCCTCGCTAGGATCTGACGGTCCAGACCTCCCTTCATTTAGATCTAACGGCCCAGACTTCCCTTCGCTTAGAACTAAAGGACCAGACCTCCCATCGCTTAGATCTAAAGGACCAGACCCCCCCCTCGCTTAGATCTAAGGGCCCAGACTTCCCCTCGCTTAGATCTAAGGGCTCAGACCTCCCTTCGGTCAGATCGAATGGTCCAGACCTTCTTTCGTTGGATCTAACGGACCAGATCTCCTTCTGTATAGGTCTAACGGTCTAGATCTCCCTTCGTTTAGATCTAACGATCCAGACCTCCCTTTGTTTAGATCTAATGGTCCAGACCTCCCTTAATTTAGATCTAACGTTCCAGACCTCCTTTCGTTTGAATCTAACGGTCCAGACCTCCCTTATTTGAGATCGAATGGTCTAGACCTCCTTCCGTCTAGATCTAACGGTCCAGACCTCCTTTTGTTTGGATCTAACGATCCAGACCTCCCTTCATTTAGATCTAACGATCCAGACATCTCTTCGTTTAGATCTAATGGTCTAGACCTCATTTCGTTCGGATCTAACGGACCAGACCTCCTTCTGTTTGGATCTAATAGTCCATACCTCATTTCGTTTGGATTTAACGGACCAAAGCTCCTTCTGTTTGGATCTTACGGTCCAGACCTCCCTTCGTTTAGATCTAACGATGCAGACCTCCCCCCTAGTGGATCTAACGATCCAGACCTTCCCTCAAGTGGATCTAACGATCCAGACCTCCCCTTGATTCGATCTAATGATCCAGATCTCCCCTCAATTGGATCTAACGATCCAGACCTCCCTCCCCCCTCCCGATTGGATCTAACGATCCAGACCTCCCCCTTGATTCGATATAACGATCCAGACCTCCCCCCGATGGGATCTAACAATCCAGACCTTCCCTCAATTGGATCTAACGATCCAGACTTTCCCTCGAGTGGATCTAACGATCCAGACCTCCCCTCGACTGGATCTAACGACCCAGACCTCCTCTCGTTGGATCTAAGGGTCCAGACCTCTTCTCGTTTTGATCTAACGGTTCAGATCTCTCCTCGATTAGATCTGAGGGTTCAGACCTCCCTCTCGTTAGATCTCTCTATTTGTCTTTTTACAAAAGACCACCTTCTTGAACTTTTTATAAAAACCACCCTCATGGTCCACGACCTTTCTTAGTCTTAGCACTCGCACGACCTTCCCCGAAACAGTAATCCCAGGACACCTCCCCTGGTACAGTGATTCTAAGACCTCCCCTGGCTACAGTGACTCCAGGACCTCTCTTAGTCATAGTACCCCTAGGACCACCCCAAATCATAGTACTTCCACGACCTCTTTGCCGTATACTTCTTGAAACAAAGTAGTTGCTGCGACCACCACAAATCCGACGACCACTGAGTTTTCAACTATGTTGGTCTCATATTTCTAAATCTACGCTTTTGCATTATTTCAAATTCGTTGCACATTCGAAAGCAATTTGAGCTGGAATAGCTGCTTATTTGCCTTTTTGGTTGTTTTGTGATTATAGAAGCTGAGGCGACCGAGGAACCGTTCGTCGACCAAGATCCTGAACAACAGCACTCTGAACAAGGCGAGTCAATCCTTTGACCATGTTGCACCTACCTTTTACAAATTATGTTGCTTTAAATTATGAAACTGCATTGCTATGTTTTATCAAATTAAATTGGTCTAGATCATAGTTAATGCCCTAACCAATACTTGTGTATAAATTCCCAATCCTTGAACTTAGACATTATCCTTTGTCACCCTAGACTTAATGGATTACCTGCTAGTTAATAAGTCTGTATCTAAGTGTCATGCTTAGCCTTGCTTAGATACAATGTCATGTGGGCATTAAGTTGCCCAACCACAACCCTTAAAAGCTTTGGAAAATGATTTGGGCAGTAAGGCTGGGAGCCTGACTGGTATGTTGAGGTAAATGATATTTTCAAAACAATAAAACCTGAAAAACTGTTTTTGACTAGGGTGGCTAGAAAGAGTGGCTGGTGCCTGGGGCACGAGAAGATGTTGGTATGTGGATGTGCCGCCCTGGTCATGTAAGGACCGAATCTTGTGATGACCTCTCATGCAAAAACAGTGCAACCACAAGTTAATGATGGGTATGACCTGGCCGACTAATTTGTTTCGCCCAACAGAGATTCGCCATTGGGATGATTATGGTGGATAGCCGGGAGAACGAAGCCACAAAAACCGCATTGGCACAAGAGGGGGCCTCCCGAAGAGCCACGGCAGTGGGCTCAGGGCGGTGGAAACCTTAGTGTAGCGGATGGAGTGCGTTGAGATTGAACATTGTAAAGGCCTTGTGGTAATCTCCCCTTGATTTGCATGTCCTAGGAAACGTGTGAATATATCAAGGCGATTACCTCTTTTGGGTAAAGTGTGCGAACTCTGCAAAGTAAGAAATCTATCATGATAGCCGTGCTCACGGTCAAGAGCGGTGCTGAGAACTTACTGGATATAGTCTTTATTTTTATAAAACTATTTGTGATGAGAAGAGAAAGCTGGGGTGGGACCCCAGGGATTTGATAAAGGCCTAGTCGGGGACCAGTGGTAAATACGGGGAAAACCCGAGTATAGGAGGTGGGACCTCCGCTATTACTCTTCAAAAGAAAACTCATTTATGAAAATAGATTTGTTAAATTGCTAAGTCTTAGGATTTACTACAACTCATCTATTTCAAACCTGGCTTTGTGAAAATAAAAGAACTCTAAAGCTTCCCTTGATTAACCTTGCATCTATAAGAACTGCATTGTGGGTTGGCTCGCGAGTACGGTTGTGTACTCAGGCTCTGCCAATATATTCTTTTCAGACCTGAATGATCAAGACCCCTACCAAGATTTCACAGAGGATGAATCGATGGTGGTGAAGATAACGGTTTAGTAGGGACCCCGATCGCTGTTCTGTGGGCAAAGTGAATGGATCCACTATGATGTCTTTTACTTCTGTACCTGTTTGGCTTTCGCACTTTGGCTTTTGTAAAATTCACGCCTAAGTGGCGCTTTTGTAAACAATTGGCCACATGGCCAGATAATTATGTAATATATTATGGGTATGCACTGTTCATATCAAGTATTGCTCGTATTGGGTAAGGCTCACAATCAGTTTGTGACTAATCGCTAGATAGATGTCTTACGACCACCTCTAGATGATCTAAAACCACTATGAGCTAGGAGACCCACGACCACCCCTATATGGTCTCAAGATCACCTCCAGATATCCCAAGACCTCCAAGACCTCCTCGGGAACTCCTAGGACTCCCTCAGGACCTCCTATACCCCCTTTTTTTTTTGTCACATCCCAGGACCTCCTCAGGATTTCCTCCTCTGGCCCTCCTCGAGACGTCCTGTATTCTTTTGTCGCAACCTAGGACCTCCCCAAGATGTCTCTACGGGACACCTCAGTACCTCCCAAGATGTCCCTACCGTACTTCTCAGGATCTTCCTGGGACGTCTCTACAGCATTCCACTAGACCTCCCCAAGACCACTATAGGACTTCCTCAGGACTTCTTCAGGATCTTCACAGGATCTCCTACGGCCCCAAGACCCCGTTTAAATCTCCCGGGACTTCCTCATGAACTACAGGGCTTCCTAGGACCTCCCCTAGTCTCTCCAGGATCTCCCCGGACTTCGTTATAAGCTACAGGACCCACGAGGGACCTCCCTCAACCACCTCAGGACCTTCCCTTAGGACCTCCTCGTAGGACCACCATAGGACCTCCTTCGGGTCACTCAAGACCTCCTTGGGACCACTATAAAACTGTACTAGGACCTCCTTAAGACTCTTCTAAATTGATATTTTGATCAAATGTGGCCGTTTCTACAAACCAACACGTGCGTCCGTGTGGAGATTCTGTAGTTAAATGCTTGAGCAAACGTGGTATTCTGTGTGTGTCAGCTACTGATCTAGGGAATGACACAATTATACACAGGAGATCCCAAGTTCCAAAATTGGGGTCTGACAACTCGGGAATCAATTTTAATTTTCGAGTGTTTTTCAACGGACACTCGGGAAACAATTTCAATCTCGAGTGTTTTACAAGGAATAACACTCAGAAAATAGGTTGTCAGCCACACAGGAAACATGCTTCCCAACGAATGCAGCTCAATTTTATACGTACAATGCGCATTTCATATAATGCATATTCCACCATAAGGTATCACCAATGCACAAATCATTACATATATAGATTCGACAATAACATTGACATAATGTTCAAGTTCACAATACAACGTTCACATATATAGACCCGGCATCCAAGTAATACAACATTCACATATATAGATCTGACAACCACTGTGGCTAAAACAGGCATAAATAATGCTCCATCTGGTAAGAAACAAAATGACCCTTGTCCTAAATTTGTTCTTCAAACAAGCACTACCAAATAAATTAACAAGAAGCTTCGATCGGAATCGTTACAATTTTCAGACTAGCATTAATAACTATTCATGAAATGGTATAAAGTCTGAAACTCCTCTCTGTCAAGATATTGTTTGGCCATCCATCATCCTCGTCCTGTCTTTGTCTTCTAGTGCCCGATTAGGACATGGTGGATCCTCATTCCGCCTTGCTTACCTAACAAAATGATCAACAGTGGATCTTACAGGTGTGTATATATCCAACCATTCATTCATTTGCTTAATTTACACCATACAACTTCGATCGATTAGTGAGATCAAACAAATAGGAAATAAAACCATAATGGTTGGTTGAATCACTTACATGCAGTTCCAGTTCTTCTAAGAGAGGTGCTAATTGCAAGAGGTAAACAAACTCAAGAACCCAACTAGCATCCCATGGATGGCCTGGGATGTCCAGGTTCAAGTTCATATGCCTCGGATTGATGGACCTAGGATGCTTTTTGGTGAATCCTTGCACCTGAAACACGAGAAATACATCAATTTGTGATTGATCGAGATGGCAAATGAACATACATGCACCTCAACATAAATTAATTAAAGCTCATATATTTTTAGATCGACATATATGGCAAATCAACATGTATGCAATGTAAATTAAAGCACATATGAATGAATGAATGGGGCATGCACTTCTTTTTGGGGGCAAGGCAAACCTGAGTTATAATATGCAAACGTAGGGAGAGTTTCTAGACACAAGGAAGAGCCGTTGGAAGAACAGTTAAGGTGTAGTCCAAAGCATCACCAGGACTGTTGAGCGATCTCATCCCCAACACAATGGTTGCCTCTGACACCTTCAAAGATTCACTGAGCACGATTTCCGTCAGATAGTCGTCCAACTCAAATGTAGTACGATGTGGAGCTTGCAACTCTTTATCATTTCGGATGATGACAGCTAAGCGTGCAAGTATTATAAACCCCGCAAGACAATCAACCGGCATGAACACTTAAACTTGACAAGAAGCAACGCTCGATGCTTAACCACTCAAGAAGAGCACAACCAACCAGTAGACACTGTAGACCACCTCCATTGATGGACACATTGTGCAGGCTGAGTTTCTTAAGGATTGTAATGCCACAGAAATTGGGGGGCAGCTTTAAACAGACAGCCTAGGTGAAGAGACCTCACACAAGAGCCGTTTGGACCAGCGAGTTTGCACAGCGAGACAACATACTTTTCATCTTTAGAGCCATTCCATCGTTCAGTGAAATCAAGAGCAATGTGCTTGGCCCTCGAGACGCGGTGGAAAAACGAATCCATCTATCAATGTGATACGTATGATTCCTGCGAAGACCAAATTCGACAACAAACTTATCCAGAGCAGCAGTGGTTGTAGTAGAAGTACACCACAGTGGATGCAATCACAGCAGAACATATAGATCATAAATCACAAAAAATCAAGAATAAATGTATTAACTAAACAAGAACTAAACAGTTTCTGGTAGTATGTATACCATTTCCTTAATAAGTTCAACTGGGCAGTCTCACATTACAACTGAAAACTTAAAAAATGTATCAACTTCTCAAGAATAAATAGATGAAAAAACATAGAATGTGTTCAACAAAATAACATCAAGTTTCAAGATATATGACAGAACTATAGAACAGCAACACTTTGTTGTAATCAACACTTAAAAAGTTTCTTAAGAGTTCAGAGGAATCTGTCTCCTAAAGATATAGATGGATGGAGTTAGACACTACAAATAAATAGATAAAATACCTATTTTTAGCAACACTACACACACACACACACACACAATTGTGACAAACAACAGGGGATGCTCTTTTATAGAGTAATACTAGGAGCAGAACAAAACAATCAAGCAAATATGAAAATATTAAAATTTAAAAGGTCAGTCATCGAAGCCATTGCATGTTCCATTCGTTTTGAGATAATATATTATAGTATTATACTAATTACACTTCTGCAAACATCTGTAACAAATTACAGAATCAATATCTGCATATAATGACCAATAGTGTAAATCGCCACAAACCATATAGTAAGCAATTCAAGATAATCGTATCTATGTGAGCCATGAGGTACCAGCACATACCTGATTAAGATGAACTACTGGTATGAGTTGTAATAGGTTGGAGATTATCTTCTATTCATTCTAGCATATTATCTAAGCCTTTGCCACTAATGATGATAGCGCAAGATCAAAAAGTTTATCTTCACAACATTACACTATGATGAAATGAAGTGAGAATCACACAACAAATGGATTTGGTATTCTTGTACCATTCATCTTTTTCTCAACAAGCACATTTCTGTGCATAAAATCTGGAGATTAAATCTCAACTTACAACAAGAATATAAATCTCACAAAATCTTGACTGGGGAGCCGTCATCCTTCTTGAGCTGCGCCCTCACCCTCCCCACCTGGAAGAAATCTCGCCGGTACGCCTTATCCAACTACACACATGAGCAGTCCATGACTCCATGAGTAAACAACCATTAGCTACAACAATGTATTGAAATTAACAAGATATCATCATGCTCCTATTTAATTAAGTTACTTTTATCCTTGCTAGATGGATAATGAAGTGAGGGAAGCACTAAGTAGTTATTCCACCTTTATTAGTGTCAATCTATAACTTGATAATTGCATCAAATCTTCAATTATGCACATATATAAGAAAATGATGCTAATAGGGAAGTCTGACAGTATGAAAATAATAACTAGAAGAGGATATGGAAAGACATATTTCATACAATCTTCTGCAAGGACAAATACTTGGAAAGGGACACTGAGCTGCTGCTGCATCAGTTAATAAAATACCTATCTTTTTTCCAATTTTTCCCTTTGTAAGTCTCAACAGCCTTCCGAAGTATTTTGGTATACATGCAGCTCATCAGATAACACCAGTAGATAGACACACACCGATCTAGTGGATATTATAAAACATGTGGTACTTGCCTCATAAACAAACAATAAGATAATAAGAACATATTGTTTTTTGACATTTGCTACTATACATCAAAAGCAGTCATGAATATTGCTACTTCCCACAAGGTATTTTGCACATCAAAATCAATACAGCTTGGATTCAAGAAGTACAATCATCCCTACCGATTTACAATTATGTAAGCCATCCCATGCAAACGTCGTTAGTAAACAACCATATTTCCCCACTGACATTTCTGCCCAAAGCCGAACCCATAGTGGCACATCCATCATCAAGGTAGCCATCCCAATCATCTCACCATACATGAGCATAAACCAACATACATCAGTGCAACAAATCAAGCATCAATTGAATGAAAGCAAGTCAAAAACATAGAAACCTAAATATCAGTGGAAGAGGAGGGAGTAAGGGTTAAGGGGATGCGTGAACCAAGCAAGCCATGGGCCGGCGGTCGTAGGCCAGGCCGGTCGGGCCAAGGGCGTAGCCGGGACAAACCCCTGGCGACGGGGAAACCGAGCTAGATCGACAAGGAGGAGCAAGAGGAGAGCACCAGCACATCGCTGGCACTGCCATCCTCAACCCAAAAATCAGCAAAGCCCAACAAGGTGAACCATCAACCTCGCACCCCCTGTTATTTTTGCCCACAACAAACAACCCCCATATGAACCCAACATGAATCCAGAGAGCACAACCCACTGATATATCATCACCCATATTATCTATAACCATGGGCCATCAGTATTTCCATCACAGAGTAAGGGGGAGGATCTGGTTAGAGAGGAAGGGGGAAAGGATACCTCAGTGCAATTGTGGCAACATAAGCAGTAGCACATCTCCAGTCAATCACCATGGCATACATGCATGAAAATCAGCTAACATCAGGATTTGATCCAACCATAATTCTGAAAATCAATTTAATGAAGAACAAAAAGGGAGGTTAGAGAGGGAGTAGAGGCGAAGCCGTGGGCCAGAGGCTGAGCCGCATCTTGGTCTTGGCGCAATCGGCGCCATGGGGCCGAACCAGGAAGGAGGGGTAGGAGGAGAGGCGAGTGGAGGAGAGCCGAGGCGGGCTGCCTGGCCAGGCGGGGAGACCAGAGCCGAGGTGGGCGCAGGAGGAGGCGGCAAGATTTAATCGAAGGGGAGCGGACAGAGGCGACTGGTGAGAAGGAGCCACGGGCCGATGGTGACGGGCAGAGGAGGAGGGAGCGGGAGCAACTGGTCGGACCAGAGGCGCATAGGTGAGCAGGAGCCACGGGCCGATGGTGACGGCGTAGGGAGCTGGAGTGGGGAGCAGCCGGGTCGGACCGGAGGCGCACGGGTGAGCAGGAGCCACGG
The DNA here is from genome assembly GCA_036346405.1 of Phyllostachys edulis. Lineage (NCBI taxonomy): Eukaryota > Viridiplantae > Streptophyta > Magnoliopsida > Poales > Poaceae > Phyllostachys > Phyllostachys edulis. The sequence continues at coordinate 51,635,153 of CM070552.1, forward strand.
GCCGATGGTGATGGCGTAGGGAGTTGGAGAGGCCAGAGGCGGCAGCGAGCTGGAGAGGCCAGAGGTGGCGACGGCGGAGAGCTCCAGGAGGAAGGAGTGAGGAAGAGGGGATTAGAAGAGATCGGGTCGGATCGGAGGCGTAGGTTTAGAACTTAGAAGCGAAAAAAAGGCGGGGACAGGAAAAAATGGGCGCGACGGAAAAGCGGAGACGTGAAAAAATGGGCGCGACGGAAAAAAATAGTTCCCGAGTGTTTCCGTTTCAATGCACTCGGGATTATACCTTTTCTCCCGAGTGTTATGGAAAACACTCGGAAAAGTTAATTCTACCGAGTGTTGGCTCCTCGTTCCGAGTGTCATATGAAACACTCGGGATCTGCTGGAGTGTTTTCGTCCAGACACTCGAAAAATATATGGCACTCGGGAATTTAATGGTTTCTGGTAGTCATGTGCTTTGTGTTATGGCTTGTCGTGTTAGTGGTTGTTGTTTAGTGTGGAGTTGGTGCTGGCGCAATCAAATGGTGTCGGGGTCGTGGTGAGTTCACATTGATGAGCCGTTGTGGCGCTGCTGGCATAGTGAGCACTCTTGTGATGATGACTGCATGTCAAGTCCCGCAGGAGTCGTTGTTCTTCAGTTTCGCGCTCTGCTTCGTGGATAGGGAGCCGTCGGCTGTGTGGTTAGATTGGTCGGTGAGGGTCACGTTTTTTTTTTGTTGCTCCACAAGTTGCTTGTATGGTGTTTAGGTAGGAGTTCCAGATTTGGGACTCTCGTCGGTGTTGTTATCTCCACTTTTGGAGTCGGTGTTGGTCTCTTTGATGTATCCCCTCTAGAGATTGGTGTTTGTGTTTCTCTTATTCCTGCCCTATGTAAAAAAAACATTGTATGGCGGTCACAAAACTTAAATGTGTTTCACCTTCAGAATCATATGGAACAAGGGAAATGTATTTTCGAGATGCGGCGTTGAACAGAGGCCACGTTTCCTGACACCTGCGTGATCGATGCCATGAACTCCCGGCAGCGCACGACAAGCTGGCCACAGAATTGTTGCTAGCTGACGTGAAATGTAGTTTGGGCTATCTATCTACATTTGGTCTTGACAGCATTCATGAAGAAACCTATATGCATGCAGTTTCATATCGTTATCGATGGGATAGCGTGTGGCCCATGCATGAAGCCTCCCATTACTCTGCAGTTCTACCTGTCTTCCTCCGAATGACTATCAAGCAGGGGCGGCGACGACAGCGTCTGTGCAGCCTCTACTAGACCGCGAGGTAGGTAGGGGCGACGGCCGGGTTGGGTTGGCTTGGCTTGGCAAGGCGAGGATCCACAGGTTCCACCAACCACATGGTCCACATGCAGCGAGAACGGTTGGCGTACGGAAGGCCCCGCGTGCGCATATGGCGCGCGGGTAGGTGCGGTGCGAGCCTTGGACCGGTTGCGACGCTTGCTCCACATGGTTGCCCTGTACGCCACACAACAAGGGCACCACAACACAAGCAAACGTCCACGAATTCTCATCGGTTGTTTCTGGTTTATGGAAGCACTCGAGCTGGATTTTGGAGGCTGGCACGTAAGAATTCGAAAGAATTGAAGATGGAATCACGTGGATGCGGCCATAAACAGCGATCGATGATCGGGGGGTCGATCGATAATGCATTGGGCCATTGACCCAACGATTTCGGCGAGACCGACAGTTGGCGCTCGTACGCTACAACTGGGCCAACCTGGACAACCACCGGCTTCTCTCGGCCTAAACTATATGAGCTAGCTATGGCGAACCATCTATGAAAAACAAAACACACGATGGCCGATGGCATTGTCCGCGTGTTGCATGTGCAATTTGTGCATGGCAGCTCGGCCCATGCGCTCGTCTCAGGCCCACTCAAAGCCGACTCTGGGGCCCGAGTGAGATTAGCTAGGCCTAGCCACTGGCGCTGCTTCCGCTCCCAATTCCTTCCCCGATCTTAAGGGTGGCGCGGTTCGAAAGACTCGAAACACAAGCACGTTCAAAATAATTGGTTGTTACACATATAAAAGAAAGAAATTAAAACGGATGTGCATTACAGTTTCACAATGGTTCAGGTAAAAAAAAACTTGTGCGTAAGATAGAGAAGCAACCTCGTGAAAAACACGACGATCCGATTAAAATAGCAACAGCAACGTGAATACGTGATCGCGCCATTCCAGACAAAACGAACAGTCCTGAACTCCTAACACAATTCAACACGGCATGCGTGGCCGCCTCCGGGCTCGGTGCACCGACATCAAGCCTGCAGTGATGGGTACGGATATCCTTGGGGCGCATACGCCGGTGGCTGTGCCGCCGCAGACGGGCAAGCAGTGGCGGAGCCAAGGACGGATCTCGGACTCGGACAGGTAGTGGTAGCCCGAGGCCCAGTAATACCAGTGCAAATTTTGTTTAGATACAGGCCTCAACAACAAAATAGCCCGGGGTTCAGCCGGCCCACGCCTCCCTCCCATGACGGCCCACAACTCCACGCCCATCTCCCACGCCGGCCCACGCTTCCACGCCAACCGCTCCAGGTTCCAGCGATCCTAGACTCGTCGTCTTTGTTTCTGTCACTTCCTGCTCTGCTCACGTCACATCACATGGCCGCCGATCTCCCGCCCGCCGTCGCCTTCCGCCTAGGCCAACGCGTGCACGCCGCCGGCGACGTCCGCCGCGTTGGCACCGTGCGCTACCTGCGACCCGTCGAGGGCCATGCCGGCGACTGGGTGGGCATCGACTGGGATGGCGGCGCTGGCGGCCGCCATGACGGCTCGGTAGGCGGACGCCGGTACTTCGCCGCCGCAGGCGAACGCTCCACCTCGTTTGCGCGCCCCACCGCACTCAGCGCCGGGATCCCGCTCCCGGACACGCTCCGACTCCGCTACAGCGTCGACGACTTCACCAAGGAGAAAGAGGGTGCGCGTATCCATGCCTGAAATCTTGCTGCTGTTAACAGCGGGGAGTTGCAGTTTTTCTCATGCACTCGATTTTGGCTTGGTGAGCAGCATCGCGTTGTATGTTGTGTTTGGGGGACCCTTAGATCTCGTCTGAGAGGATGCAGTATTAACCTTCTTGTTGTAGGAACCTTTCTTGCTAGAGATCTCTCCTCACACATCTCATCTCATCTCACCTCACCTCATTTTATGCTCAAGTAACTGTGTTACTATGTGTGGATACGAGTCTACTTTACTCGTCACTTGAGCATGTATCTCAGACAACTTGATTCAACTGGAAATCTGCTCTCTCGATGGCAAGTATGTACTTTTACAGATGAAAAGTATGACTTTTACAATTCTCAATTAGTATAGATATAAGATACACAACTTGATAAATTGAAACAGGCACAGAAATGCTGTATCTGTTTTCTTCTCACCCCATCGGAATTTTTTAATTGGAACATGCTATATCATGAGCAATGGAATAACTGAATGGTGTCATGTGGTTCCACTAAGTTCCATTACCCATAACCTTGAAGATTTTACTAATTCATGTTATAGCATATTAATATATTTGATTTTGTTGTCACTTACGAGTTAGTACTACCTAGCATTTGTGGCATGTCCCTTTGCTAACGCTGTTCCTGTGCATTGGTAAGCCATGCCATCATCACCGTAGCTGTTGTCACATCGGTTGAAAGCACCTTTAGTACCTTTTACTCAGTTGACAATACATGGTTTATAACTTGCTTGATGTCTCAACCAGTCAATTGCTTTTATCAATGATTTCTTGCAGATAATGTTAATGTTATGTTCCATACCAACCACTTTATAAGTTGATATTGACTTATGCGGAGCAGGTTGAAAAGATTAAAGTTTTATTTGCATGTCTCAATGAACTCCATCTATAGTCGAACAAGCTGAAGATAATCGTGCTAATGGTAAGTTAGGTTCTTAAAAATCTAAACTTCATGTTCTTTGTATTTAATCATATCTTTGTTTGATTTATTTTTTTATGTTGCCTTTGTAGGTTTTGGTACTTGTCCAATTATTGACGAAGAAATGGTGGGCTTTGTTACAGATGAAATCATCGTTATTTAGGTACTCAATTTGTATCTCTAAGATGTTATATTATTTATGTTTTGCCATTTTTTTCTTATTATATTTGATGTTGAAGCATTTTTCGTAAAATTTCATGTCAACGAAGCATTTGTGGCTTTTTTTTTATGTCTTGGTGTGGGTAGAAATTAGCGTTAGTTTTAAGATGTTAGCCTACTAGAATTTAGCCCGAGACATGATCAAATCCTAGATCCGCCACTGGGCGGAGCTAGTCACGGGCCGAGCCTTTTCGGTTGCTTTTGGCATGAAGTCGTATTTTACTGATTTTTCAAGTATTTTTATATGGGTTTTTGATTCTGGGTCTCGAGTCATTGCCCCAAAGGCCTGAGGCCCAGATCCGCCCCTGCTGGCAAGGCAACGCCGGTGTGGGCGGCGGTTGAGTGGTCAGACGCACTATAATGGGAGGTGGTGGCGGCGGTGGCGGCTGATAGGGGTGGATAACGAGCTAGCTCGGCTCGGCTCGGCTTGTTAAGGAAACGAGCTCGGCTCGGCTCGTTCAAACTCGTTAACTCAGCTCGTTAGGCTCATTACTAACAATTGAAGCTAAACTCGTTACTAACAAACTCGCTAACTCGGCTCGTTAGGCTCATTCACTCGGCACTGCGCAAAGTGGGCTAAACGAGCAACTCGTGAGATTCAAGTCACCTCATTTGTTTTAAGAGTAGGAAACTCCCACAACAATCCTAAAAAAGAAAAAAAACTATAAATCATCCCATTATTTGAGAGAAAAAGAGAATGATCTACACTGTTTATTTTGGTCGAGCCAAATTATAAAGGTGTAGATTGATCATATATATAGACATTAAAGTTGCATAACAAATACAATTGTATTTTTAATAATAAGGATTAGAGTTATATAACAAGATATAATATTTAGCCGTGCAATTGCACGAGTAATCATGGTAGTTCAGTATAACGGTGGATGGTTGCGATGGCGCCGGCGGGTTCGGACGGTTGTTTCGGTGAAGCAGGTAGTAAATGATCATGGCCATCATGACCACCACAACAACCGAAGACGGACGCTTTCACCAGCAGTCCCGTCGATCTCTTGTAGTACTCCAAGTTACGACAACCTACGCAGAAATCATCAAAGCACATGAAATCTATCGTCAAGATCGAAGAAGATTAACGAGTAGTACAAATGTACAATGTGCATACCTTGATGCCCAAAGCATGCAACAAGAGCTGCCAATTTGAGATGATGTATTATGGCTGCGTTGCTATTCTGCTTATATACTTGCTTGAAATAAGCTCCGAGGAGAAAACAAATGTTGGGTCTTTTGCTAAAGGTTTCAATTTATGGAAAATGGGGTCATGCGTGCAAGTACATATGGAGTCCACACACCCAACTCGATAAGTTCATAAGTATATGTGTGTTAGTCAAACAGACTAACACTGACATTTATATTCGAACGAGGAAATTCAGAATGCAGAGAACGCTGGCTAACCTTTGCTCTGAGGCCCGAGCGGTGTGCTCAAGGGATTGGTATTAGATTTCCTATCTTGTTTTAAAACCAATTGGAGTTAGATTTTAGATTTATATTGGCTGGAAAATTTAAAGAATTAGTTGAGCTTAAAAATGTAGTTGTACACTTGTACTAATCAATATCCCGTCACAAAAAAAGTCATTTTGGGATACGTGCAGTTAAATTTTCTAAACTTTAGCTATCGATATTTTTTTAATATTTGGATTGAATATATGAAAATGAAATGTATACATTTGTCTAAAAAAACTTTCATAATATTAAAATTATGGTAGGTTTTATAAATATATTACAATAGAAATTAGCGATCAAAGTTGTATTTTGAAAATCGTGTCAATGTCCAAAACGATTTCCTTTTGTGACCAGAGGAAGTAGGAGGCAGCATAGAGATAGGAATACTCCTACGCAAGCAGGAAGCCTAAAAGCCTAAAACTAAATCGGTCTGTTCATTTCGTGCAAGCCATTGCGCACTGCGCTTAATTGCGTAGACAAAGTCACAAAGACCAGTATGCAATGGATAATGGTTTGCTCAAACAAGCAGATCTTAGCTGCCTTCATTTTGATACTGTTGATTCAGCACTGTGCTTAATACGACTTGATGAACGTCCTGATGTTGTTGAACCCCTGTAGGGATCTGAAACTGTGAACTTTTGATAAACAGGTCTGAAGAAAGGGAAAATCCATTCTAAGTTGCAGTAAGCAACCATTTATCTTACACCAAAAAAAAAAGAAGAAGAGTAGAAGCAGACCATCACCACAATTCATCCATGAACGTGGTGAGCTACTGAAGGTAATTTTGTGACAGAACTAATAGCTCGATCAACACCAATGTGGAAATAGAGCCATATCATAAATTTGTAAATTTCACACTTCACTGTGTATTGACATTCAATCGTGCAAGAACAAGAACAGCACCACAAACATGAGAAGTCCAACACGATATATGCTGGGAATTTAAAAGATGAGCCTGCTTGCTACTTGGGCGGCGCGGGTGGTGCGAACTGCTGCGGCGCTGCTGCCTCGGCCCGGCCACGGTTCCGGCCGAACAGGTAGCACCCCAGCGCCAGGATGAGCACCAGAAGAATCGCCGGGATCGATATCACAAGCTCAAACATTGCTGAACCGAGCGGCTATCCGCGAGATAGCATGCAGAACTGAAACACGCACTCGGCGCGCTAGAAACGGTAAGCACCGAACCTGGAGACGACGGGCGGAGTAGTGGCCAATAATGGCAGTGTCTTATACTTCAGCATGACATGAGTAGCTAGCTTGACGCTTTCGGAACGAACTGACGTATGAGCCTGGACTCTGGATTACTTAACTGGTGGTATTACGCCAAAAAATTATTATTTTTACGTCAAAAAAAACCTTAACTGGTGGTTTAGTGAGAACGCTGAGACAAATCGGAGCTCAGCCTATGTTAGTCGTTAACCGTTCCTACGACATGGAGCCCTGGCTTTTAAATCGTATCGAGTTAAAAAGTATGAAGACTCCAGAAGGGGCTAGGATTACTAATTTGATACGAAGGATACTTCCAGCAAGGAAAATGACGTTGAAACCACCAGCTCAACTAGTTGATTGGACGTCTAACCAAACTGAATAATGCTACAGTCCGTACGTCCGATACATCGGACGGTTTGTCCACTCCCCCAAGCTGCTTAGTTTTTTTTGTCTCCATCCATTCTACCTCGTGCAAATCAAAAGTAAAACAAAAAATATATCTCTCTCAGTAATGCAAAAGTCAACCACCTCTCTCCTAAGCGTCTCTCTTCAAGTCTACAGTGATAAATTCCTCCACCTACCCCTTCTCTCCCATCTCTCATTTCCTTCCCTTAGGTTGCACTTTCTCTTCTCTCCTCTCAGTCTCACAGAGGTCTCTCATCTCTCATTTTCTTCCCCCCAAGTAGCACTTTCCCTCCTCTCCTCTCATAGTCTCACAGAGGTCTCTCCTATTCTATCTTTTTTTCCGCTCCTTTTCCCCTGTCGCGACGGCGATGGAGGTCTCATCTTTGTTCTTTCTTGCTGTTCTTTGTGGTGATGTTTTTCTTGGAAGAAGAGATCTCTTTGTTCTCGGGACAATTCGGCATGCCTACGTTCCACGCCTATGGATATGAGCATCGCCACCCCTTCTACGAGATGTTGCAGTAGTACATTTTTGAGGTGGTTTTTTTTTCTCATTGCTTGTTGCTCCAAAAAAAAAATTGCATACTGTTCACGGTGATGTTGCAAGATTTTTTCTTATGCTCGGACTATACTATCTGTTCTTCCCTAATCTCTCTCCTCCTATACTTCGTTTTCTTCGTTGAGATAATGTTGCATATGTTTTCTTTATATGTTGCAACAAATAAAAAAAACATGTCACAACAGAAACATACGGTAGCGTTCGGACCGTATATCCGAACACTAGTCGCGCCTTTCCAAAATCGCTCGTCGTTTCAACTTTCGTTCAGTCGCCTTTCCGAAATCGTCCTGATCCACCGAGATCATCTAATCCTCAGTGAATTTATGCACTTCATGCGTCGGGAATTGCCACGGGCACATCAACATCACCTCTCTCACTGTCTGCCCACGGAACAAAGGCTCGCAGCTTTGCTGATGGTAAGGATTATATTGCAAGTATGAATACCTGTATGGAATTACGCAAAACTAATCAGAAGCTTCGGGAATTTTATTTTAAAATACTGAATTCCAAAAAACAAAGTGGCATACATATAACAATCATGAACAACACTAAAGGTCAACCTTGCATAACATCTATTTTTCCTTCATGAACACGAACACCAGAGAGTTGCATCTTACAGGGAAGGTACGAAAAGAGGCTACACAACAATAACAGATCTTAACAGTTCTTCTCTAGTTTCTCAGTTGAAAACTAATCAAACAGATGAAATTACATCAACATATCTCATTTGCTTACGGCGATTTACTGCCTTGCACAAGATAGTTTCCACCTTGCAAAATGGTCTTCAGATTACTGCAAGGCATAGAGAAACCAATGCGGCTTAAATTCCAATGGACCAGAGATGAGACATATGATATGACGCCTGAAGAGGTTTTAATTAAACTATATAGAAGTGGTAGTTTTCAATAGATCAACAGAGGTGGTTGCAAGATTTCCGGAGTGGGTGCAACATAGCAGGCTAGTATGATCAATGGAAGTTTGTATACTTGGACGCTCTGGTGTAACTACTCCCATATTCATGAATTTACATCTTTGCAAAAGATATAATACAAAGGACGCTCTGCTTGAATTGTCCTTTGAGTTACTTGTAAGTGCAGATTCAAAGGAGCATAGTAGTGAATAAAGGCTTAAAGAGAGGATACATAAAAAATAACAGGTCGGAAACACTTTCAGCAAATGCTTAAAAGCGAAAGAAGGTAAACAGATCAATGCTAGAAAGATTATACCTCTCAAACAACCCAAGGAGATACCGGAGAATGTACCAAAGAAGGCAAAGCATCAATATATCTATTATAGTTAAATGATATTTAGTACTCTTTGGCATGATTGATGATTCGCTGAGATCCATCAGAAATTGGGAACAATTGAAGTGGTTTAAAGTAATATAAAAAAGTCTAGATCTTTTAGACCTTTGATGCAATCAGAAAACCTTCCCGATCTCCACGAAGTTGCTGATAGAACAAAAACAAAAACAAAAATTCCTGATAATGAACAACCACCTTCCATTATCTTCTCTGGTAGGGCAATCTGTGCATGGGGGGAGTGGAAAGCGCATGGTGGAGCTGAAGTTGCCAACATATAGGATGTTAACATTAGCATGTAAATAACTTGGTATTGGAAGTTTGAAAGGGAGGGTAACAAACTTTTGAAAGAGTTGTTGTGCAGGAACAATGAACAGAATCAAGAAGTGAGTCATTCTTAGTTGCAGGATAACCAGAGTTACCAGAGTTGCATACAGTTTTGAATAGGTTGCTAGAAAAGCACAGTATGATCAAGGTGGGGTTAGCTGGATTCATGGAGACAAGAGTAGTTTGTTTTGTACTGAAAAGGGTATTGGGTTCTCTCTCATAGCTGTTCAGTTTTAGGAGATTTTAAGAATCTGTTGAGTTGTATAGCTTCTGGTTTAAGTTTTGAGGCGTTATAAGTTATAACCTTTGTATGCTCTTATTTTCTCTTCAATACAAATATGCTACTATTCTGCGTGTTTCAAACCTGTTGTAATGTTAAGACTAAACTAAATGTGCAGAGAAGACTCCAGAAAAATAGAGAGAATTGAGTGAGTTAAGTGCGGGAAGCTATAGAAGTAGGAGCTAGATAAGTACATAGGTTAGAATGGAGCCTTCAGTGGAACAGTAAGTATTTGGTGACCTCCATAAATAACTTTCTAATTTTTTTTTGTATGGAAGAAGACTGCAAGACCATCTGATGTTGGGTGCTAAACGGCTGCGAGATAACTTTCTGAACAATAATTGCCATCTGTAATAAAATATTTTAAAGTTTGGTGCTAGAAGATCAGAATACTACTAGAGGTAATTTGAAGAAAAGGGGACGGCAAGGTACACAACAGTGTGTGTTTTCAACAGCAACAGAATCAATTCAGCATGTTGTGGCAATGATGAGCTGGGTTCTAATAGAGGAAACTATTAGGCTCTGCACTATGCCTTTCTATATGATTGAGCTGTTTGCTAGGGGGTACATCGATGCACTGATATTCACATGATCAGGATGCCATTATTTTTCCGAGTTCTGCAAGATTCAACTTGTTTGAGCATGCAAGTCGAGAAATTTGCAAGAATTGTTAGGCATGTGGTACGTAAGCTCAATCATGTACTGCACTTGGTTGTGGTCAATTATCCTGGTTTTGCGGTTATTATGCTGGATGCAGCTCGGCTTGTAACAACAATTTGGTTGTTGGAGTTGACAATGGGGATGGCTGACCTCTTGGCCTAGAAAAAAATGGTGAGAAACCAGACTAATCTACAGTTCTACACATTGCATTAACAATTAAACAAAAAAACCTTCCACTCTTAGCGTTAAGAAAACAGAAACGGTTCTTTGCTACAATCTTCTTCTTCTTCTTTTTTGAAACAAGGTTCTTTGGAAATTAGAGATTCCACATATTTCGAACTTTGGAAATTACAGCAATTCCCTAAAAGGGATCTTTACACTCAGATTAACGACTAGGCAAACACTAAAAATTGTGCTACCAGATTATCTAATGATGCCAAATCATCCCAGTAAAAATAGGAAATATAATTCCTTTTATATAGAAGTCATGTGATGCAAAGGCAGAAAGACCCCAAAATCCCATAAATTAAGGAGTTCACCACCCTCGCATGGCTTTCTCAAATTCAGCAAGCGAACCACCTAAGCACCATCAACGCGCACTAACCATTATGCCAAAGGCGAAATCTTAACAACGCAAGAAGGGGGAAACGAGAGGTAAGGAGTGGAAGGATACTGAAGAGGTAGCGCTCCCACCAATCGAGCATGTAGAGGCCGACGGTGACATTGTAGAGGTGGATCTTGCGCCCGATCCAGTTCATCCTCCCCAAGAGACCCGACACCGCAGATCCCTCCCTCGCTCAGATCCGAAAGACGCGGTGGGGTGGGGTGCTGGATTTTCGGAGGAGGAAGAAGGGCATTTTTTTTAAATAATATTATTTAAAAAGATATTTATAAAAATAAATAGTTGCCCAAAAAATTACAAAACTAAGTTCCTGTCATCAATTGAATGGCGCATCGACCTGTTCCTCGTCGCCATTGGTCCGGCCTCGACGACAGAGAGTGGATAGTATTCATGTCGCCAGTTCAACCGGCGACAGGAACCCTTTGCCCTATCCTAGTTGGTCTGTTTGTGATTTTCGTAGATTCTCAATGGTATGAAATATGCTAGACCCGTAATAAAATTTTGTGATTGTCGTATGTTGTTGCAATACGGTAAATTTCTGAAGAATTATGTGAGGACGATTGAGGTAGCAATGATTTGTAAGTAGGAAGGTAAGTGATATTGTGTCGACGATCGAGTCACCGATCTTACGAAATAAAATAGAGGAAAATGGCATAAATTTCTTGGGAGAGAATGAGACTACTCTTTATTGATATAAACTGGCTATTACAGGGGGTGTCTATGACCCAGCGGTGGACTAATCCTAATTACATTGAGCATGATGCTTGCTATGCTATTTAATCAGACTTTAAACATGAATCTAAGGCTGATTGCGCTGCTCTAGTCTGATGCAAGGCGATCCCCCAATCTGATGCCAGATGATCCTCCTTTCGTCTGCGCTCCATTCTTAAATAACTACTAAAGAGGTGGCAGTTACTTCTGGAGAAGACGTCCCTTGTGAAGCGTCGCGACTGGTCGATAAATTATCAACCGCTTTGCGGTTAAGCATTTGTGAGACACTTAACTGTATGGTGGTTGTTTGTCAGTGTCTTAGGATTATGTAACGTCACGTGGTATGGAGTATACAGCACGTGTTCCATTCATTACACGGTAAAGAATATACTTGGAATCAGATCCAGATATCAGTTCATAGCTCTTACGAGCAGCTACCTGGTCGGAGACTAGGTACATGACCTTGTCCGACTAGGGTACCCATTATGTAACCTCTGGAATCCTTACGACTAGTGAGGTCGTTAGCCTTAGGGGTTACGACCAAGAAGACGTATGGTCTTTTATTATGTATTAAAGTAATACATAGAGATTTTAATCCTCGTCATATTGCGATGCGCCAAGAAATTCATACACGGTGGAGAAATTTAGAGAAATGACCTCTTGCATAATCTTTCTCATGTACATGCACTGCATATTATGTAAACAAATAAATGTGAATTTGCCATTACAAAGCTACGACAAATCACACTGATATTGCATAACATTAAGCAAAACATCATAACATTTAGTTTCTATCAAAACTACGACAAATCACACTGATATTACATAACATTAAGCAAAATGTCTTAATACTTAGTTTAATGATAATTCAGAACATTGGCTGCGACCTCAACGTTCCCCATGTGGACTACCTCGAGTCGAGCGGCCGGATGAGGTCCCCGCGGCGACGTCCGGAGTGCCGATGCCTCCTTCGTCTTGAGGGTTTCTCGTGGGGCATTTCTTGAATGTGTGCCCAGACTCCTTACAAATGGAGCACTTCTTCGCACGACGTCCGGCTTCTGCTTCGTCCATGTCGTTCCTGGTGTGTTATGCTTGTCGCTGGCCAACCTTTCCCTTCATCCTATCAATGTCTGTGGCCCATATTAGTTGCTCCCAGGTCGGATGGCCAGTGAAATATCCAACCATAGCGTAACCATACATCTCTGCACTCTAGGTTTGCATCACCGCCTCCTTATTGAAATAGTCAGAGAGGTACTGGTCGGGATGTTGCGCCTCCGACGAACATACGGCCATGACATGAGAGTAGGGTCTATGCAGAAGAAGGGGATTGTTGCAAGTGCATATGCAACTAGCGCGGCGTAGCGTGCACTCGTGGGTGACCCTCTCGCGGTTCGTCCCACGACATCCTTTATCCCTGTACATTATCTCGAAGCGAAGTTCCCTTGTGCCCATCTTGAATGTCCGGTGCATCTCACCCTTCTTGCTCTTCTCCTCCATGTACTTGGTGATCATGGCGGAGTAGAGTATTCTATCATTTTCCATGGCGAGCGACGCGTTTTTGCTTCTGTCAACAAAGTAGTTTGTGGTACCGCAGAAAATTGCCTCTACAATACCAACCAAAGAGATGCATCTTGTGCCACGCATGACCCAGTTGTACACCACGGCTAGATTGGTTGTCATGCCACCATATCGAGCACCACCCCTGTCATGTAGGAGTGACCACTTCTCCTTAGGCTCATACTCAATCCAGTCCCAGAAACATTTCATCTGCGCCCCGTCCTCCTCGTCAAACTGGGATCATCTGTGGGTAGATGTGGCAATGCTTCGAGGGCCTGGTCAGCGCTTAGGGCACCCCTTCTCACTGTCTCCCTTTTGTGCGTTTGGGTCCGCTCATCCAAAAACTTCTAGAGTGCGTCGAACTTTCGCTGCTGATTCTGGTTGCACAGTCGCTTGAATAGGTTCATCAAGTCCTTGTTGCGAAACTTCTTGTAGAAGTTTGCACCCAAGTGTCTCATGCACCACCTGCTCTGTAGATCCGCCCATGCAAGTGGTACGTTCTCTTTCTATTGTAGCTGAGTTATTGCACTCAGCAGACCCGCATGTCGATCACGTATGATGCATATGTTTGGACGGCTCTGTACAACAAAAATCCTCAAATTCTTCAGGAACCACAACCAGCTGTCCGTGTTCTCGCTTTCAACGAAAGCGAATGCCACGGGAAGAACTTGAGTGTTCCCGTCCATTGCTATTGCAACAAGATGTCGCCCTTGTGCTTTCCAAATGAATGTGCCATCTACGACAAGATTGACTAAGAAGGTTTAATGCATTGATGCATGGACCAAAGGAGAAGAATGCTCTCTGCAGTACCTTCTTATTGGCCCACTTCCAATGTGTAAAATCTTGAATGTCAACATGAGTGTCGGGATTCCTGTCTTGTATGACTCGGTGTAGCCCGGGGAGGTTGTGGTAGGAGTCTTCGAACGTACTGAATCTTGATTCTAATGCCTTCTGTTTTACCTTCCATGCTTTGGCATAGCTGATTGTGTACTAGAACCTTGCATCAATCATCCGAATGATGGACCGTGGCTCAAAATCTAGATTATCCACGATCTCACCATACATGAGGTTGGTGATGAAGGCTGATGATAGGTTCATGTGGGACTGGACTGACTCATGTTGGATTAATTTCCCGTTATGTGGACATTACTACAGAAAAGGCCTTCACAGACGGTTCAAAAACGTCATCACAGACGGTTTCTTGAGCCGTCTGAGTTTATGGGTCAGTGAAGCATGAGGTCATCACAGCACGGTTTTCAAACCGCTCATGATGATACTACTGACGGTTTGACCACCACAAACCGCTGGTGATGACTATATATCACAGACGGTTTGACCACAAACCGCCTCGTGATGACTATATATCAGCGGTTTGCCACCACCAACCGTCTGTGATATCTATATATCATGAGCGGTTTGTGGTCAAACTGTCTGTGATGACTCTTTCTATAAAGTCCCCAGCGATGTTGCTTGTGCCTTTTAAACGGCATCATATATATATATATATATATATATATATATATATATATATATATTGTTCCTAGTCCTTAGCCACTTTAAGGGGTCGTCCCCATGACATGAGGAGAGAGGCGACAACGGGGGCAACCTCATTGAGCCCTGCAAATTTAAAAATCTGTTTGCTGAAGCGTCAACACATCCAATAACTTGGTTGCTAATACAAGATGCTACTTCGGTTACACACGCCCACGTCACTTTCTTAGCTGCAGTACTCGATCGAAGTGGCATCTTGTATTAGCAACCAAGTAATTGATGTCCCGACGCTTCTCAGCAAACAGATTTTTTAAATTTGCAGGGCTCAATGAGGTTACCCTCGTTGTCTCCTCTTCCTAATGTTTGCGAGACGCGACTTCAAAAGTGACTGAGAGACTCATAACAATACATATATAATATATATATAATGCCGGTTTTAAAGGCACAAGTAGCCACTGCTAGGAGACTTTATAGAGAAGAGATTAGGAATGGAATGGTAGGACGACGCATCTAGGACGCAAGATAGGAGAACTTGACCTGCATGAACACAGATATACGCATAAATGTGAAATGAATGGCGAGAAGCAACAGATGACATCTTGACAAAATGACAAATCGACAAATAAGTCATAACATACATATCACACATTTTATACATCTATTTTTGCAAATCATCAATCATACATATCAACAGCCTATGGTTCACCAAGCAAGTTTCCACTATCAATAGTAGACAACACTTGACACTTCTGAATAAGTCATAACAATATAACATATCAACAGCTCATACATATCAACAACCCAATAAGTCATAACATATCAAGCCCCATCCGAACCCATAGCATGAACTAAGCAAGATGCATAGAATGCACATACACCAATAACCCTCAGTTTACATCACAGAGCAAGGGACTATTAATATGAACTAATTATCAATTCAATTTCAGCATAAGACTATTAACATCATTACATCACAGAGTAAGGGGACTATTAATATGAACTAATTATCACTTCAATTTCAGCATAAGACTATTAACATCATTACATCATAGAGCAAGGGGACTATTAATATGAACTAATTATCAATTCAATTTCAGCATAAGACTATTAACATCATTGAGCAGTTCAACAGCAAGACAACAAGACCAAGGGTGTCCAAACCCGGCCACCACACAGAGCACTAGCCATTTTCATCACAGAGCAAGCGGGTAGAGACAGAGAGGGAGTAAGGTAGGGTGATACCTCAGTACAGTGCAACCACGGTGGCGACCCCACCACCAGCACAACCCTCATCCATCTCCTTCACCTTGCATAAATCACACAAACATTAGGACACAACTTAAGGCTCAAGCATAAAAATCAAACTCAACACAAGACATTAAGCTAACAGATCTAGAGGAAAATAGAGGGAGGATGGGGAAAGCAAAGACCGGCCAGGGCCCGAGCGCAGGAGGCCGAGCAGGAGAACCAAGCCATGGCGGTGCAGGCGACACGCGGGAAGAAATTACATGACATACACTTACATGACATGAAGAAATTACATGTTTATATGTCAATTTTGTCATTTAAATATTGCTGAAAATTTGCTTTAACTATATATATATATATATATATATATATATATATATAATTAATTTGTTCCACTAAACCGTCTCTCGATATAATTAATATTAATTGTAACTTCACCTCCAAACTAGATTTTGTTTTTCCACAAAACTGTCTCTCTATATATATATATATATATATATATATATATATATATAGCAATAATTCAACATATAATTAATATAGTAACTTCACCTCCAAACTTTTTTTTTCATTTTGGAATTTTCATATATATATGGCTAAACAAAGCGTGGCGCTACCGCTACAAAAAGATTAAAAAAGTAGAAACCTATAAATAAACAAAGTTTTTCTAGTGGCGGAGGTACGCTGCTATCTCCGTCTTCAATACTTCATAAGCGGCGTCAAGATCGGATGGTTCCCGATCATCACGAATGAAGCTGAAATACGCCCACTACCGACGACTCGCTCAAGTGTCTCTCGAAGACCCTCTGGTTGTTGAATCAAGAAGAATTGAGCCCATAGGCTCTCTTCCTTGCTTGAGGGTCTCGGCTACCGTTGACTTTGGCCGTCTGCCGCCTCGATTCGTTAGCCCAAGTGACGGCAAGCCTCTTGGAGACGCAACGCCGTTTTGGAGGACTACATCGATAACGTGGTAAACTCGCCGAAGTGGGAGATCACCGGGAAGACACGGCGGAGAAGGATGTCAAGACGGCGGAAGGTGGCGCCACCGCTCCGCAAATTCTCCGTCGGCAGAGGAGTGAAGACATCGTTGATCAAGCAAGTGTTCTTCCGCAAAGACGGTTCAACGATAATCAAAGAGGTGCTTGTACAAGGCGACTAGGAAGGCCATCAATGCCGGCGACAAGGAAGAGGCAGCCATTTCTGTTTTTTTTTATAAATATGTATGGGGATGATCATCTTGGATAGCGGATGATCCTTTTTATAAAACAAGGAATAAATTCGGAGCGTGAGACAAAGAGACACATCGGGGAGCCGAAGCGGATCGATGCGACGAAGAGACGATCGGGAGCCGAAGCGATGGCGATGAGCAGAGCGACGGCGATTTAAGAAACTCACCGTGGAGTCAGAGCGATATTATCACAGACGGTTATAAGAGAATAAAAACCGCTCGTGATATGTGGTAATATCACGAGCGGTTATTGTTAAGAACCGTCGTGATGTTTTCACGATTCTTGTTGAAAACCATCTGTGATATGTAGTATTATCACGAGCGGTTATTAATAAGAACCGTCGTGAAGTATCACGACGGTTTTCAACATGAACCGCTCGTGATATTACCTCTTCACATACGGTTTTTAGCTCGGCCAAGAATACGCAGGCGGTCTCTAATACAAAATCGCTGCGTGATTGAATGTATCTGAGCGGTTTTGGTCAACCGTCTGTGATGAGACGTCCAGTATTAGCCTTTTTGTAGTAGTGGGACCTACATGAGTTTAATACATATTAGCTATCTATTTTGGTTAGCTCAAAAGTATAAAGTGATCAAATAAAGTATTTATTAAGAGACGAGCATCTTTTAAGGATAAATATGGACTTGGATTTTAAATCTGTGTAAAGACCTATTTGGAATCTATCTCTAATTATGGGACGGGATAGGATTCCATACCAAAGGCTATAAATAAGGGCTAGGTCCTCCCAGCAAGGTAACTCGTGCCATACCACCTATCTCCATCTGTAGTTGGAGTTTGTGGCTTATCTCTTGCTGGGAAAGACCAAACCCTAGGTAGACAGAACAATTGTTCATCTACTACTTCAGATCAATTCTTCATCTGCAATGGCATCATCATCAGGTACGCTTCCGCGTTTACAGATTTTATGGGTGTTGCAATTACCACATATATGATCCTGTTAGTTCTGATCATCTAGTTTAGATCGGAATTAATGTTCTAACAATTGGTATCAGAGAAAATATGCATGTCTTGCAACCCTTTCTGGTAGTTTTGTTTTCCGATCTGTCCTTTGCATCGGATCTAGTTCTTTCCCGTAGCCACTTTTGCACCTGGTTGCTCGCTCTCATTGTTTTCGCATCTGCTGGCGAGCCTCAGTTTTTCCCCTTTCAATCTGATCGGTTTTTGTGTAATCATCTGGTGGCCTCCTGTTTTCCCCCTCATCCGATCGGATCTTGCTCATCTGCTTGTGCACTGCCGCCGCATGTCTGCTCTTGTGACTCGGTCACGGCGCGCCTGCTCGGGCTGCCGCCGACTCCACGTGACGCATCGGCCCTCCAGTCTTTTGCTGCTTGGGATTCCGCCGCCGCACGCTGAGTTGCTGCTTGGTCTTCTCCCGCTGTCTTTCGCGCACAAGCCTTTTGGAGCTTGCATCGCCGCACGCCCTTCGCTGCACGCCGCCGTTCCTTCATGCGTGGGCCCTCCGGTTTCTGCTGCTTTTCGCCCGCGCCGCGTGGTCCTCTGGTCTCTCGCCGCCGCTGCTGCGTGCTGCGATGTCTGCTCGGCTTCCGCCGCCGCGCGCCCTCTGGCATTCTCCGCACTGTGTGACTACTGCTGCGAGCCGCCTTTGCGCGACCGCGACCTCGTCTGGGCCGCCTCCGGTTCTGCGTGACGCCGTGGCCTCCGGTTCCACCGCCTCAGCTATGCCCTAGTGTCCTTTGGTTTCGGCCGCCTCCGCGTCGCTGGCTCGGCTTCTGCCGTCTCAGCGTCGTCGAGGACCTTCAAGCTTCAAGGCCACACCGCCGCCGCCAAGAACCTCCGACCTGCTGCTTGCGATCGCAGCCTCAGCTTGCACCGACGACAATTAGCAGATGTTTTTCTAGATTATCTAGTTCTGAGTATGCGGTTTCTGGTATGATGCAATTTAAGTCGTCGGATTAGCCCATCTGATGTTATCTAATGGTGCAAACTGGGTTGAATATTATGGTTTCAATCTATGCAAATTAATTGATCTGAGCAAGTCAGTTACTATCTGGTATCAATCTCAGTTCAGGATTAATCTGTCAATTGCATTTAATTTTGTCTTGTGATATGAACTCTAGCAATAGTAAGTTCTGGCATTATCAATTAAGGCTTTAGATTAGCCAATATGCTGTTTCTAGGTATTATCATTTAAATGCAAGATTGGTTAAGTTTTTTTAATTGCATCCGGTGCATCTGAGAATTATGTTATACATTTTGGTATAAATTGTGGACTCTCAATAATGTGTCCTCTTCATGAATGTTGGATTGATTCAAATTTGGCCAGCTAGTGTTCTGCATAGGTTAATTGAAGTTCCATGTTGCCAAAGCAACCTCTGTTATATAGGTTAGTTTATTTAGAACAACTAGGCATTTTTTTGTATGTATAATTTATGCATCTATTGACTGGCCCAAAGGAAAGTCAGTATTTGGCCGAATTATATATGCAACTGTGGCAACAAATATGTAACAGTCATCAAGTTTTTATGTGAACAATAAGTTGGACCAAAGTAAGGCATATTGTTTGACAGGATTTACTGTTAGTATTTGTTTGCTACATCAAGGTTACCACTTGCAAGTTAATATTTCTGTCCAAAGACTAAATATTAATGGAGCGCTAGGTATCTTGCGTGATGGTATATACCAAATTTCGAATCAAACCTTAAGTTAGTTATTCATGTCTTGATGTGAGCATTTATTCTTTTATTTCAACTGCAAATCCTGCTTCCAATATTTCTGCTAGCATCAATTCTATACTATGCTTACTGGTGCAAACTTTAAAGAATAGAAAGAGAACATTTTAATTGTTCTTGGGGTAATGGATCTAGACCTTGCACCGTAAGAACAACCCATTTGCTCTTGTGGCTACTTGACTCCATTGAGGAAAAGGAGTATGAGAAGTGGGTTCGCTCAAATCGCATGAGTCTAATGATCATGAGGTGTCTTTGTTAGGAAGTTTTTCGGGATAGCACATCGTAATGTGCCACTCTGACTAAGGGTTTCCTTGACAGTCTTGAGCAAAGGTTTGCCAAAAATGAAAAGGCTGAATCAAGTACACTTTTGGCAAAACTTATCTCAATAAAGTATAAAGGTAAATGAAACATAAGGGAGTACATTATGGAAATGTCTCATCTTGTTTCAAAATTAAAGGTACTCAAGTTAGAGCTATCTGAGGATTTGCTCGTGCATTTAATTTTGATACCCCTTCCTGCACACTTTGATCAAATCAAGGTGAGCTATAACTGTCAAAAGGACAATCGGTCCCTGAATGAGCTCATCTCCTATTGTGTGTAAGAGGAGGATAGATGGTAACAAAATAGAACAAAAAGTGCTAATTTGTCTATGACCCCTAAAGTCAAAAATAACAAGAGGAAGAGTAAAGAAGCTGCAGGTGTGCCATCCATAATGAAGAAACAATGACCTGAATTGACTTGTTTCTTTTGTAAGAAGGATGGTCATGTAAAGAAGTATTGTACCAAATATCATGCTTGGCGTGTAAAGAAAGGTACAATTTTTGCTATGGTCAGCTCTGAGGTTAACTTAACTTCTGTACCTGAATGCACTTGTTAGTTAGACTCCGGTGCAACTTCTAACATCAGTGTGTCAATAAAGGGTTGCCTGGACTGCTGAAAGCCAAGTGATGCTGAAAGATTCATCTATGTAGGCGATGGCAAGAAGGTAGAAGTTAAGTGCTAATAGAGTTTCAGATGTCTTAGAACTGATACATATGGATATCTGCGGCCCATTCCCTACGGCTTAATGGAATGGCCAAAGGTATATTATCACGTTCATAGACGACTTCTCGCGATATGGTTATATTTATCTTATTCATGAGAAGTCACAGTCCTTGGATGTGTTCAAAAAATTTAAGGCTAAGGTGGAAACCCAACTTGGCAAAAGAATTAAGACCGTTCGATCTGATCGTGGTGGAGAATACTATGGCAGAAATGACGGATCAGGTGAACAACGTCCAGGACTTTTTTGCTAAATTCCTAGAGGAATGCGGGATCGTCCCTCAGTACACCATGTCGGGATCTCCTAGCATGGATGGTGTTGCTGTGAGAGGCGAAACATGACTCTTAAGGATATGGTGAGGAGTATGATTACTCACTCTACCTTACCATAGTCTCTCTGAGGAGAGGCATTGAAAACTACAGCTTATTTACTCAACAGAGTACCAACTAAGGCAACTAACAAAACCCTGTACGAAAAATGGATAGGCAAAAAGCCTAGCATCAGGCATGTACATACGTGGGGATGTCCATCTGAGGCAAGGCCGTACAGGCCTAACGAAAGAAAATTGGACTCAAGAACTGTTAGCAGCTATTTTGTTGGATATTCTGAAAGATCAAGGGGTTACAAATACTATGATCCTACTACTAAGACAATTTTTGAAACGGGAAATGCCCGGTTTTTTTGAGGATGTTGAGTTTGAAGGGAGAGATATGGTTAGGAACATTATTTTTGAAGAAGTTTCTGAAGGAGATTTATTTCCTCTTCCTTTGGTTATTCCCAATAATGATCGGGATCAGGTTATTTTACCCGGTATTGTTGAGAAAAATACAATTCAAAATAATGACCATGAGGTTCCTCCACAAAATGATGTTCCTACAGAAGAACAAACTGATCAACCTCAAGAACCAGTGCTATTAAGGAGATCCACTAGAGAAAGAAGAAGTGCAATCTCTGATGATTACATTATCTTTCTTCGGGAGAATGAGGCTTGTAGTGAAATTTTGGGAGAAGATCCTATCAATCTCCAAAAAACCCTACAAAGCCCAAATTCAGTTAATTGGATCAATGCCATGAATGAAGAGTTAAAATCCATGAAGGACAATGACGTTTGGGATCTTGTCCCATTGCCAGAAAGAAAGAAACCCATTGGTTGCAAATGGATATTTAAGACCAAACGAGATTCGAAAGGCAATATGGAAAGATATAATGCTCGTCTTGTTGCTAAAGGATATACTCAAAAGGAAGGCATAGACTATAAAGAGACTTTCTCTCCGGTTTCTTCAAAAGACTCTTTTAGGGTCATTATGGCACTTGTGGCACTTTTTTGATCTTGAGCTTCATCAGATGGATGTAAAAACAACGTTTCTAAATGGAAACATTAATGAGATGATTTATATGGTGCAACTAGAAAACTTTGTGGTCGGTGACCCAAAGCAAATGGTATGCAAATTAAAGAAATCCATCTATGGGCTCAAATATGCTTCCCGGCAATGGTACCACAAATTTTATGAGGTTATTATCTCTTTTGGTTTTGAGGTAAATACAGTTGAGGATTGTGTGTATCATAAATTCAGTGGGAGTAAGTTTATTTTTTTGTTCTGTATGTTGATCACATATTGCTTGCTTGTAACGATATAGGCTTGTTGCATGAAACCAAGAAATTTCTTGCTAAAAATTTCGAAATGAAGGATCTTGGTGATGCTTCTTTTGTATTAGGAATTCAAATATGCCGAGATCGCTCTTAAGGTGTACTTGGATTATCACAAAAGAACTATATCGATAAGGTATTGCAAAGATTTGGCATACAGAACTGTAAACCTTCAAATACCCCTGTGGCCAAAAGTGAAAAAATTCACTCTTAGCCAATGTCCTAAGAATGATTTTGAGGCTAAGAAAATGCAGAACATCCCCTATTCGTCTTTGATAGGGAGCTTGATGTATGATCAAGTTTGCACTAGACCAGATATAACATATATTGTTGGGATGCTAAGCAGGTATTTTAGCAATCCAGGATTGGATCATTGAGTCGTAACAAAACGGGTGTTTCGGTATTTGCAAAAGATGAAGGATTTCATGCTCACATATAGGAAATTGAATCAGTTGGAGATCATTGGGTATTCTGATTCTGATTTTGCTGGTTGCCAAGATACTCGCAAATCCACTTCAGGTTACATCTATCTAATTGGTGGAGGTGCGGTTTCTTGGAAAACGCTAAGTAGTCACTCGTTGCCCTGTCCACAATGGCAGCTGAGTATGTTGCTTGCTATGAGGCTTCAAATCATGGGATATGGTTGCATAACTTTGTCACAAGGCTGCGAATTTTGGATCAAGTCGACAGACCACTAAAGTTATATTGTGACAACAAGTCTGCAGTTATGTATTCTAATAACAACTAGAGTTCGTCTAAATCTAAGCATATAGACATCAAGTTCCTAGTTGTGAAAGAAAGAATTCAGGGTGGTAAATTGTCTATTGAGCATATAGGTGCAGACTCCATGATTGCGGATCCGTTCACTAAAGGCTTGACACCTAAAGTGTTCCACGAGCATGTTGCTCATATGGGTGTGGTTTCACTTATGGAATTCAGTTCAAGTGGGAGTTTGTAATTTTTCCTTATGCTCATGTGACAATATCAGTTTAATATAAAGACCTTCAATTATATTCTCTAGAGAAATAAAGTTTATGTTCTTTTACTCTGAATTCATATCATCTCATTTGGTTCTGAAAATATGTTTTGATCTCATAAGGTATAAAGTTGGACCAGTTGGAAATAGGCATGTTATGATCGCATCTCATGTAATTTCCATGCTACACATCCATATTTGATCCATGTCATTCATTTATGTTGACATATGTGACCATTGATGGGTTTAGTTACGCTTTAAAGTGACGATGACCGCTTTGATCCTATGTTGATATAATTGATGGACCGGATTGGTTTAAAGATGCTCATGACATAGATAGCAATTTTGGAGCTCATAAAGTTTTTAATATGTATTTACCCATTTGTCCAAGTGGGAGATTGTTGGATTAATTTCCCGTTATGTGGACCTACATGAGTTTAATACATATTAGCTATCTATTTTGGTTGGCTCAAAAGTATAAAGTGATCAAATAAAGTATTTATTAAGAGACGAGTATCTTTTAAGGATAAATATGGACTTGGATTTTAAATCTGTGTAGAGACCTATTTGGAATCTATCTCTAATTATGGAACGGGATAGGATTCCATACCAAAGGCTATAAATAAGGGTCAGGTCCTCCCAGCAGGGTAACTCGTGCCATACCACCTATCTCCATCTGTAGTTGGAGTTTGTGGCTTACCTCTTGCTGGGAAAGACCAAACCCTAGGTAGACAGAACAATTGTTCATCTACTACTTCAGATCAATTCTTCATCTGCAATGGCATCATCATCAGGTACGCTTCCGCGTTTACGGATTTTATGGGTGTTGCAATTACCACATATACGATCATGTTAGTTCTGATCATCTAGTTTAGATCGGAATTAATGTTCTAACAACTCAGCGATGACACATGTGCGAGGGATGACTATAGAGCACTTCCAGTAGGTGTCCCACTTAGGCTTAAATGTGTGCACTCACCAAGGGCATCCCTCTATGTCGCACTTCACATCGTAGGATCTTGGGGTAGATTTGACGACTCTGAATGTGCACCACACCGATAAGGCCCAGAATTTGACTGCCTCCTTTCAGTCGGATGGAACTGCCTACTGGTCACACCATCCTCGTCTCGGACCCTTCATCTTCTGACAATGCATTGTAGTCCCGGTCTTCTAGATCCATCCTTTCCACTACGACTTCCACCTCCTCACTCTCATCAGCAAGCTCACTAGCCTGCCTCACCGAAGGAGCTACTTCCGCAGGGTCTTCATCGACAGCATCAGCAACTCCAGGAGCTTCAGCTGTTGTGTGCGCCGCACTGTGGCTGGTTTCTCCGACTTCTTCTTGTTCAGCTGTGAATGCAGGAGTGGGTTTGCCATATGCCTAGGCCAGAAGGACTAAATCCCACCCTCCCTTTCTTGCCATGCGTACATATGACTGCTATGACTTTGTTCCCTTGAGCTGCACTAACTCCCAATATGTGGGTTGTGCTGCCCGGGGGGCAAGGCAACTCAATCTTAGATCATACACATCATGGTCCACTTGGAATGTGTGGAACAACCACCGCATCATAGCGCCCCATGTACGCTGCTCTAGTCTTGCTTGGGGTACGGTCGCTGATTGGAAATAATGCAAATCAATCACCTCGGGACCCTCCAGAATATGCCCCTGGCCCTAGTAAATTTTGAAATTGGCGATGTCCGACATATTTGATGCATTGCATTATAAAGAACATTTCTACGATTAACCACATATTTATAACTAGACTACCCACCGAAAAGTATTATGTGCAACATACTGCACTACGTAATCATACATCTAAAACTATGCAATCCATTCAGTTAAAGAAATTACCTGACAAGTGGGCAACCGGATGGACAGTGCTTCGCTAGCTTCTCTCCTCCCCTCTACCCCTCTCTCTTCCCTCCTCCTTCTCTTTTTTCTAAATAAAAGTGAGTCTTGTGCTGAATTTTAGGGTTTCAAGGGGTTTTTTTTATAGGGATAGGGTTCCTGTCGCCGGTTGAGCTGGCGACCGCTTCATGTCGCCAGTTCAACCACCAACAGGAACACTGTTCACTCTCTATTACCAGTTGAATTGGCGACAGGGAGCTAGACCGACGACAGGGAGCCAGTTGAACTGGCAACAGTGGTCTAGTTTTGTAATTTTTTGGGGGCAACTATTTATTTTTGTAAATATCTTTTTAAATAATATTATTTAAAAAAAATTCGGAAGAAGGGTGTGGTGTTTGAGGGATCAGGGACCGAGTGACTTGACTCCCTTCAGAGGATCTCGACCGATCCTGTCAGTTCGTTTGGAAACCAACGCTCCGGATGTAAACTTCACTAGTAGTTTTGGTTTAGAAATTTGCTCAAACGTTGGATCAGAAATAGACGATCCAGATAGATCAGATTACATCTGTTGAGTCGATGAGCCTCCATCTAGGCAATATATCTGGTCCACAAGAGGTATTCTGTGAACATATGGACAAACTCATCTAGGACCATCGGATCCGAAGTTGGCATCAGAGATCATAGCAGGTGTGCCCCTTCTCACTTATGGTTTTATGTGTTTTGCCCCTGCGCCATCGCCAAATAACCCCCCCCCCAACTCCCATCGTCCCCTTCGATTCCTCATCCCATCCTCCCAAACCCGTCGCCCCCATCGACCCCAAGCCCCGCCGCCTAGGTTGTCGGGGTGCTCCACTGCCACCAATCTGCGAATAATAGTGGAAAAGAGGATGGGTTGTGCTTGCTGGAAAAGGAGAACACCAAAGGGATTGGTGTGAATTGGTGTTTTTTTCCTACTTGGAATGTGCATGGGGACGATTAGCAACTAACATTCTATTGTATTGGTATTAGCTTTACTTTCGTTTTAGTTTCAAAAGGATTTAAGCACTAGTAAATTATGTTAATTTGTTTTGTGTTGTATGGATGCAACAGTATCAGGCCAACAAGCTGCTGTTGTTGTCATTTTGTTCAGTGCAAACTCGAGATGAATGTGCTGCCATTTTGTTCAGGAATCAAGTGGGTGCATCTTCAACCTGATACTGTCAATGCATCTAGCTTACAAGGAAAGGCCAGTTGCCACTTGTGAATAGACCTAGGACTTGGGTTGTGTTGGGCCGGCACAGCACAGGCCCGGTTGGCCGTGGACTAGGACCATGTCGGCCCAGCACGATCAACCTGCCGCCATGCTGACACGGCCCACTTCGCCTCCGACGAGCCCAAGCACGACCTACTGGCACACCAGGGCGTTGCCGTGCTATGCTGGCCAAGGCACAACCCTTTTGCACTGTGGCGGGGTGGATTTGAGGGATTAGAGGGAACGAGGTGGTGGGCACCTAAGCAGGGCTGTCATCGCTGTGGAGGAGAATCGCCATCACCGAGGGCCTCGTCGTGGCCACCATTGTCGCCGTGGAGGAGCCACATGTGTAACACTCTGGCCCAACAATAAGCCCGGAATGCCACTAAACAACACTAACTACTAATTCTAGCAATATTTTACAATAAATTCTAGCAAGTAATTAAATAATAAAACCCGTCCACGGGTCACAATAAAAATATTAAATGCAACCAATTAAGCATAAGAATCGACATACTAGGTAGCAATACTGAATAAAGAACCAATATGTAATAAAACAATCCAATAATAATCTAATGAATGAATAAACCGAGTCATGAACCATCCATCCATAATTTAACATGTCTAATGGTTCATAAAAGAAATATCATCACACTAAAGTAAAAGGTTCCATGACATTGTGATTCGAATAGTTGTAGTGGTAGCGAGTGCGCCATGTGAGCTATCCCTTCTCATGCGAGATGACGTCAACACCCACCTATAATACAATAGAGCAAGGGTGAGTCCACGACTCAGCAAGCACAAGATACAACGGTAAATACATGAGTTCATTAAACATTTAATACATTATCATAAATCTCATTCTCAAATCTCATCAATACCATTCTCATGAATGTAAATGCTATGATGCACTTTTTTCAGCTAATACCGGTAAAACGAAGTGTTCACCCGTCAGTGACACACTTTTCTCCCCCCACCTTCATTAGGGTAGGGTCCCTACCTCTGCAGGATTTTAATATAGAGCACACCGGAATAGCCATAAACATGCATTACTCATCGTCCTGGCCCTTATGCAAGTGAATGATGCAATTGTTCATTTATCATTAACAACATTACCATGTCATCCACATGGTAGTTGCATCAACATATCATAATCGCATTTAAGCATCAATATTACCATGACAAGTAAATAATATTAACTGAAGCGTAATTAAATCACATGATAATATAATAACAAGGCAATGACAACCACCCATTGTTCATCGTTCTACCATACACTTGCCTATTTAACTTCTAGAAGACAGGTGATGCAAAGGCGACATGGTGCTTGAGGCAACACTCCCTGCATAAGCAATTAAAAATACATTAAAAAACATGCCATCATAGCACCAACACATTGAACAAATCGTACTCTCACCTACACGCAAAATCGCCGCCTTTAACTTAATTTTACCAGACACACTACCCGCAACTCCAGTAATAAAATGACCCTATCTCCCTCCTCTGAACTCCAAATATAGTGAACTATATATTTTCTAGAAACCCCACAAAATTATATACAACTTTCTATTGATACGAAACCTCTGAATTCACCGTTTAGTTTCCCGTTTCCAACCCCTAAGATTATCCTTGAATCTGCTAGAACAGTCTACTTCATAATTTCGTATATTTTTATATAACTTGAAAAGTAATGAACAATAGAAGTTATGGAATTTAATCAAAATTCCCCAGCTTATCCAAGTTATGAAAATATTTAAATTAATCTATTTAGTAGGCGTAATCAGCCCATCTATGCGAAAGCTACCATTGCAACTGTTTTCTGGACAACGCCCTTCCCGAGGCCATAACATTTAGCTCACAACTCCAAATTTAGTGTTATATACCTTCCTCGAAATCTAGTGAAATTATACACATTTTTCCTAACTAGCCAAAACCCTGAATCCGAACGTAAATATCCTTAATTGCCTCGCAAGGTTCTGCAGCGCAGTTCAACGAACTCGGGCTTACTGAAAACTACTCCTCCCCTTAACCAAACGATCTACAAATTGAGCAACGGTTAATCTAGGGCCAACTAAAGGCTACCAGACCATTACCCTTAAAGAATGTGTTGCCTTTTATCTTCCCTCCTTCCTGCCCTTTTTCTTCCTTGTGCTCTCCCTTACAAGCCCACAGCAATCCACCACCAACAGCAGCGGCAGCGGGGGAGGAACTCAGCCTGGGAGGGGCGCTGATAGGGAGAGGGGCAGCAGGGTGAGGTGGCAGGAAGGGTGGGCAGCAACAGGGGGTGGGCGACTAGGGTTAGGGGCAGGGCCCCTCCCACTTATGGCCAGCCGGCCCCCCTTGGACCGAGGACCATGGGCCAAAAGCCCAATCCCCTTTTCTCACTCTTAGGGAAATCTAAAATTAATTCCCACTTCCCCAAATTATCAATCTCTAAATTATATTCTCTCAAAGAATAAACGGGATATTACACCATGAGCCACGCGGTGGTGGACGTGAAGGGGAAGCTCTGGCCATGTGAGATCCGGACATCACCTACGCCATTTTGACGTGCGCTGTCCTCTGCTCCTCTCTTCCCTGTGCCGAAAGAGAAAGGGAAGGAGGGGAAAAGCTGAAAAGGTAAAGAAGGGAGGGGAATAGAAAGACGTGTGAGGAAAGGAAAAATGCGGAGGGAAAACTAAAGAAGAGAGGGGTATAGGAAAAGGTAAAAAATCATAAAAGAAAAGACGGAGTAGAAAATGAAAAAATGTGTATAATTGTAATGGACATTAGACACAAATATTTTTGGGGGAAAAGGAACTAAAATTTTATTGATTGTTGGGTACAGATACAAAGTTATTGCCTTGTTAAAAACCTTACACTCCAGTGTGGGAGACCCCCAATATGGAAAATAATACATTAACTACATGCACGTACTGACATACATTTACTAGTTGACGTCGAGATTCTCTAGGTCGGCTATTGCCTCCGCGATCTCCAGATCCTCGAGATGTTGTTGTGTCCGTTCATCTGCGTTCTCCCAGTATTTGAGGCATGTGAGTGCCTCAACCATCTCAGGTGTGAGAGACGACCTCCTTGGCTTGAGTATCCTCCCCACCGTACTGAAAGTTGTTTCCGATGAGACAGTCAACACCAAAATCACAAGTACATTTTATGCAAAATGTGTCCTAAAAATGCTAATGGTTCTTCCACCACAACAGGAGGTTGACATCATTGCCCTCCACGAGGTCAAGCTAGGTGTCCGTAAAAGGTGTGTTGAGGTAGTGGTTGATCTCTACTCTTGGATTCCATTGCGACTTTCTCGGCGCATAAGAAAACGAACTGGAGCCGGGCCTTTCAGCTTTTTCCACATGTTGGAAGCGCTCAAATTGTGTTGTCCTTGTTGCAATGTCGAATCACTTGTTCTCAATTGACTTGTGCTGCCAAACGTTTCAAAATACAAATCAAAAACTTGAAAAAGCTCGTCTTGAATGTGAGCGTAAGTATTAGAAAAATCAAGATCAAATACTTCCCCAATTCCCTCATAACTCCCTTTAGATCTGCTAATTTTCTCTGAGGATTCAAAATAGAACCAAAACAGAACAGATGTGGAATAGCTTGAAAATATTTTAAAATTTTACTCTCCATTGGTTCAATAATAGGTTTTAAAAGGGCATCGTTTTTGTGCAAAGACGGCCGCTCGGGTAGGAGCGTGGAGGCTGCCACGTCGGCATAGAGGCAGCGGCGCAGGCTGCAAGCGTGGAGACGGAGGCACAGGCTGCAATCGTGGAGACGGCGGTGCATGTTGTGAGCATGGAGGTGAAGCGCCGGCTCGGCGCGGCTGACGAGCGTGGAGGATCAGGAGTCGGTGCGCATGTCGTGGCCTTATTGGCACAGCAATGCGTGCTGGCATTGGTGAAGAGGTGGCGCGCGTGCGCTCAGCACAGCGGGCGTGTGGTGGCATCAACAACGAGGACAGCGTGCATGCCAGTGGCATGGGTGACGAGGAGCCGAGGACAACACGTGCGTCGGTGGCCTCTCCCTCTTTTACTCTCGGGTCTCCACGTGTCGGGCCGGCGGCACACCAGCGATGACAACGATGGTGGCGGTAGCCTCCCTATGCCGCGTGCCCTACCACGGGCCGTGCTATCTTCTGTCGGACGGGTGTAAGATCGAGGAGGCCGACTAGAGGGGGTGAATAGGCGGTTTTTAAAAATCTTTTGGGTAAAGCTGATTTCTAATGCGGAAGCTAACACCAATTCGGTTTTGTACAATTAAAGCCTAAATCAACTAGTCTTTACTAAGTGCACCAACAATTCTAAGACTACTGATAATGATAGCAAACAAACAAATACATATAAGCAATATAATTATATGAATGTAAATTTGCGCAAAGTAAATCACAAGAGAACAAGCCATAAAGACACAATCATGTTTTACCGTGGTGTTCGAAAAGTTGCCGTTCTCCCCTAATCCACGTTGAGGTAAGCCCAACCACATTGGACCGGCTCCACAACTTGAGCCAACACCTCCGAGGTAAGTCCAACCACTTGGACCAGCTTTAACACGAACCAACACCTCGATCCACTCGGGGTTGCTCTTCCTCCACTCTGGAGATAGCGTGTACCAAACCACTCACAACATGCCGGGCTTTCTCACAAGCTTCTTGAGAAGATCATCGAACTACGACGCCTCCACGCCGTCTAGGTATCGGCAAACACCAAGAGTAATAAGCCAAGCCTCTTGCTTGACTCTCACCAAGTGCAACACATGCACAATTGGACGCTCAATCCAATTCCAGTTGCAACACCTACAACTAGAACCTCTCCCTTTACTCACAAGGTGCAACACATGCACAATTGAGAGGAGAAGCTCACACTAGCTCTAGAGAATGAAATAGGATGCCAAGAGTTGCCCCCCAATTGGCCAAGGTGGGTATTTATAGCCCACACACAAAAACTAGCTGTTGGAAGAGAATCTGCTAAAAATCAGGGAAACCCGGTCAATCCGCAGGCACAGGGCTGGTCAGTCTGGGCTACAGCGCAACGGCTATAAAAACAGCCGTTACATACAATTCCCGGTGAATCCAAGCCTTCCGGGTGGAAGAAATCCAAAAAACATGTCCTCTGGAAAATGTTGACCGGCCTTATAAGGGCGGTCAGTCCGCAGGCACATGGGCGGTCAGTCTGGGCTTTCAACTGCTGTCAGTCCGGCCCTGGATTTCAGCACAGGCAACACTCGGAAAAACGGTCATAACTTTTGACTCCGATGTCGTAATTGAGTGATCTTGGGCTCTATAGAAAGCTTATTCAGAGGGCTACACAACTTATCTATTTGATTGATCTCAAACACATTTTATCAAATAAAAAATCACAACTCCAAAAAGCCAACACCATGGTCTAAGTCTAAGGAAATAGCAACGAGCAATCTTAGACCATGCCAAGGGAAAATACATGAATTCCAACAATTTGCAAAACACATTTGCAAACTTTAGTATCATGACACAAGGAGTAGATATATGGACTTCAATCATTTGCAAAACACATTTTCAAAGTATAGTCACATGCTACAAGGATTATGCATGAGCCTCGACTATTTGCAAAACACATTCGCAAATATCGGCAACATGCCACAAGGAGTAGTTGCATGGACTTCAACCATTTGCAAATTATAGTCTCATGCTACAAAGAGTTAATGCATGAGCTTCAACTATTTGCAAAACACATTCGCAAACAATAGCATCATTTCATGGAGAGCTAGAGCAAGCAGGATTGAGCAATCAACATATGATGAGATTCAAGCTACTAGACAAGACCCCTCTTAATAGTATATCAAACCTATACTAGCAATCCGGTCTTCCAACCAAACACCAAGACCGGTAAAAGACTAGGAACATATCCTTAGCCCTAGCTAGTCATACGTTTGCCTTGACCATCTTCTTAAAGCTTGATGATGCACATCTTTACTTCAAGTCCGGATCATTGTCTTGATATGCATCAACCCATGATACATCCTTCACTTGACCTCCATCAACACATGAAGGTTATTTTCTTGATTTGATGATCAACTCATGATCATCTTCTCTTCGGGATCTTGATGTGCATCAACACATGATGCACTCTTTTACTTGAATCTTGACTTGATGACTATCAACTCATGATGTCATCCAAAGTCTCCAACTTCATGGAACATAACCTATTCATCTAATTCATGAAAAATGTTAGTTCCATAATGTGATTATTATTAATTACCACAACATACCATTAACTCATAATGGTGGGTCAAGATACTTCATCTTTCCTTCTTTGGTAATTGATGATAACCACCTCAATTTGCAGATAATTGAATATAGATCAATATGAGTATATATGAACTACACAAGTTACATATATACTCAAGGGATATGTTTCAAAGTAGAGATCATATGGATCAATACTAATGAAACCCGAAAACATAGTGTGAACTCCCTTTAAGTGTGTGCATACACGAATGTGTAATAAAAACATATGCACATATTCAAGTTAAACTTTTAGTAGAGTTCAACTTATATTTTGGATCCGGGGAATGCAACAAGATATAAGAATATGATGTTTAGTGCATACCTCCATGATTTTCACATTTTCATCCAAATAAGACTATACAATAGATATATCAATAAAAGTGTTAGTCTCACATATAGATTTGTCATTAATCACCAAAATACTCCATTAACTCATAATGGCAAGTCTAGATTCTTTAACGGGCCTGTTTCGTGCAATGCTGGCCTGAACATGGCCCAGACAGGCGTGTCATGTAGTGTCACCCATCATACCTGATCTGCAGGCCTAGCACGGTCCTATATTCCATGTCTTGCCTGCTCGACCCTCCGTCTTTCATACCATGTCGTGCTTTAGGTCGCGTGCGGCTCAAGCTGCGGTCTTGAGGGCCACCAACAAGCCCAAATTTCAATACCTAGGTCTACTTGTGAATGCCAAGCTCTCATGCACCTATCTTGCAAAATGGAAGCATCACAGCATTCATTCAGAAAACTTGCTCAATTTCAAAAAGTAGTTAGTAGTGCTTCCATTTTGTGACATGCTAATACTATTCATGTAGGATCGTAATGGCAATCAGAAGGGGGGGTTGAATGATTGCAGCCAATTGACCACCAAATCCAATCTTGAACCTGTGTACAAGAACTCCTTTGATATCTTCACAAGCTACTTGGAAAACTCTCACAGAAGCTCCTTGTGCACACAACAAGATCAACACAAACCAGAGACAGAATAGAGCGAA
The DNA here is from genome assembly GCA_036346405.1 of Phyllostachys edulis. Lineage (NCBI taxonomy): Eukaryota > Viridiplantae > Streptophyta > Magnoliopsida > Poales > Poaceae > Phyllostachys > Phyllostachys edulis. The sequence goes on from CM070552.1 coordinate 51,669,019, forward strand.
TTTGATCTTTATTTCTCTATATAGATTTGTGTCTACAAAGTGCTCCTCAAGCACCCCTCAAGAACCTTCAACAGAAAGCCCTCCAGAAGCTCTATCACAAAAGCAACGACAAACTCTCCTGAAAAAACTTTGTTACAGTTGCAATCTCTCTCTCTAGCTCACAAGTTAGCTCCTAACCCTCCTCTATTTATACCCTAGAATCCTATCCATGTCTAACACGACACCGACACGGATTCTATCTCAAAAACGTCCAGATTTGGAACTCCTTCCAAATCTGTCATCCTTTCCAAAACTCCCACGCCGCAAGCCTCCAGGACTCCTCCCATAGCTCCAATGTGAACCTATCTTTGAACTCCACGTGCTCCAGCGCAAGCTCAACCATCTCGTAACATCCACGACCTCCAGGACCTCAGATCTCCCCAATCCTAGTCCGAGTCCTCCTTGTCATGACAACAATTGCCTTCATGCTCAACCTGCACATGCAAAGATCAAAGCAAACAAATTCGGCACAAGTTCTCGAAAACTTGACCAACATTAGCTCACAAACTCATAAACATTATCATGCATTAAGTAACACAACTTAAAGCTCATGAATTTAACCAAAACTTTAGCCAATTCTCAAAATATCGAAACAATCCGAACACAATCGGTCATACTGCCATATTATCCCTGGTACTACCGCATCAGCGGTCGTACCGCTCAAAGTACACCAGAACTACCGCTTTACAACTAAATCCAAAAGCTCTCAAGACAAGCTCTCTGGAATTTTAAACCGCAAACAAACGGTCATACCTTGTTGCGGTACTACCGCCGTCAAAACAACAGTATTACCGACCTACGGTCGTACCATTCCACAGCTGCGGTACCACTGTATTTCACTTGAAATCAAAGTTGTCAGAAACACTCTCTCTTTGGAGAAAACCTATCGCGGTACTACCGCCAACCATGGCGCGGTCATACCGTTTAGCAAAAAATCTAATGTCCAAAATAAGTGTTCTGGTTTTTCCATACCGCCAAAAACAAAATGGTATAACTGGTGTGCGGTACTACCGCAAATTACCAAACGGTACTACCACACCACTGAAAAGTGCAAAAGACTCAGAACCAAGCCCTGAGACACGTGGACGCTCCAGATGATTTGGCCGATCGGACATTGCTTCAAAACCGTCGAATTTAGGAGTATTGTTCAAAGTCCGAATGTTCCTCTTGATGTCAACCGTCCGATTTCAATCAAAAGGCTCACAATCCTTTAAGATCTCGGACGGTCCGAACGTTCCTCTCAATGAGGGCCGTCAGATCAAGATCTAATGGTTCGAGCAAAACATGCGTTCGGAACTCAGTGACTTGCGGTACTACCTTAGTTCACAAGCGGTCCTACCGCAATCCGGTAGTTCCTCAAATACAAAGTCGGTACTACCGCTCTCAAGAGAATCCAAAAGCCAAACACAGGTCTTCGAGAAAATTCATACTGCCAGCAATCATGCGATTGTTCCGTCCGACGGTAGTACCACGGCTACAACGCCGGTACTACCGCAAAACCTGACAAATGCTGATTTTTGACAGAATTCAACAGAACTCAAAAGCATGTCAGCATCTAAGATCACAAGCATGTTCCAAAGACAATGCATTCGTCTTAAAACACCAAGACTAAGTCTTTCTTATTGTCAATGTGTTCATCATCAAATATCATGACCAAAAACCTCCTGGTCTTACAATTCACTATCTGTCTCACATGTGCTGTTGCTAGTGCACCAACAATACACCAACACAACAATAGTAGATTGTGCCAAAGAAACCATTTTGCAACAATTCATTTGTGAGCACTTGCACAAGCAAAATTACAAAGAACCACATTTAACCCCTGTCTAGTGCACAAGAGGTATTACACAAGATTTCTCGAAACCAAAATGACATCAACGAAGTCACAATTCGGCACCATGCCTTATCAATATCACACAATTTTAACAAGAGACTATTGGCAGCACACATAAAAAACTGGTAGTCTTAGAAGCAACAACTTGGTGTTAGCTACTAGCTGTTGCTGCTCAATCCCACCAAAAGGAGAAAAATTTAGCAGCATGATGTAACATCCCAATTTTTGGGATTTCAAAATCATTTTGAGTAGTTTAGCCCTCTAGAAAATTTTGCCAAATTTTATTTGAATTTAATAAAGCTTAAATGGGTCTTGAATCACTAAATGTCATAAGAGGGACATGGTATTTAGTGGGAGTATCTTTATTAAACTGTTTAATAGAAGTTACTTTTCTTGAACATATGTCTTAGTTTTGCATATTCTATGTTGTAGATCAAGGCACCAACTGTTGTACCTACCTCCAGTTTTGCTTTACGTTCGATACTTGATAAGGAAAAACTGAATAGAACAAATTTTGCGGATTAGTCCCGCAACCTAAGAATTGTTCTTAGGCAAGATAAAAAGGAACATGTTCTAGAGGAACCAATTCCAGATGTGCCTGCTCAAAATGCTACTGCTACTCTTAAAACCGCCTATAAAAAGGCATGTGATGAGTCCCTTGATGTTAGTTGTCTCATGCTTGCTGCCATGAACTCAGACCTTTAGAAACAGTTTGAGAACATAGAGGCCTACGATATGATCGTGGCGCTCAAATGCATGCTTGAGATACAAGCAACAGCTGAGAGATATGAGATCTCAAAGAAATTGTTTGGGAGTAAGCTAGCTGAGGGTAGTCCGGTGAGCCCACATGTGATCAAGATGGTTGGTTACACATAGAGCTTGGAAAAACTTGGTTTTTCACTTAATCAAGAGTTGGCTACAGATTTAATTCTTACTTCGCTTCCTGCAAGTTATGGTCAGTTCATTCTAAACTTCTATATGAATGGCTTAGTCAAGAATCTCACCGAGCTGCATATGATGCTCAAGACTACAGAGGATATCATTAAGAAAAGCAATAGTTATGTGATGATGGTGCAAAAGAGTACAAGTTTCAAGAAGAAGGCTAAGAGGTCAAAGGTAAGGGCAAGGCTAAAGTTTTGGATGGGATCCAAACTAACAAGCCTAAGCCCAAGACTAAATCTAGCCCGACTCAACAGAATGAATGCTTTTACTGTAAAGAACCAGGCCATTGGAACAGGAACTGCAAGAAATACCTGGCTGATCTGAAAAAGAATGGTGGAATTAAACCTTCCACTTCATGTATTAATGTTATAGATGTTTTTCTTGCTGATTCTTCTGTTAACTCTTGGGTATTTGGTACCGGATCGGTTGCCCATATTTGCAATTTGATTCAGAGTCTAACAAGGAGTAGGAGAATTACAAGGGGCGAGATGGATCTTCGTGTCGAGAATAAAACAATGGTTGTTGCATTAGCCGTCGGGACTTTGCCATTACTTTTGCCCTCAGGATTTATTATGGAATTAAATAAATGTTATTACATTCCAGCCATAAGTAGAAACATCATCTCTGCCTCATGTTTGATGGCAGAGGGTTATAAGTTCATTATTGAAGACAATGGTTGTTCCATATTTTTGAATGAGATGATTTATGGCTATGCTCCTATTTTGAATGTGCTATTTATTTCAAATCTTGATGATGCACCCATCTATAATATTAATGCGAAGAGGCTTCGGCCTAATGACATGAATTTCACTTTTATTTGGCATTGTCATTTGGGTCACATAAGTAAGAAACGTATGAAGAAGCTCCATGATGATGGAATTCTAAACTCATTTGATTTGGAATCATTTGAAACGTGCGAATCTTGCCTACTCAGAAATATGACCAAGACACCTTTCACTGGTCGGGATGAGAGGGCGTCCGACTTGTTGGCACTCATACATATTGATATATGTGGACCAATGAACACGACAGCTAGAGATTGTTTTCAGTACTTCATTATTTTTACTGATGATTGTAGTAGATATGGATATATCTATTTAATGAGGCATAAGTCAGAATCCTTTGAAAAGTTCAAAGAGTTCCAGAGTGAGGTATAGAATCAACTTGGCAAGACAATCAAATCTTTACGATCTGATCGTGAAGGTGAATTTTTGAGCCATGAATTTGGTGATCATTTGAAGCAATATGGAATTGTTCCACAGCTTACACCACTGGGCACTCCACAATGGAATGGGGTGTCCGAGCAGCGTAATCGGACCTTGTTGGACATGGTTCGGTCGTTGATGAGCCAATCGGATCTGCCATTGTCTTTTTGGGGTTACGCTCTAGAAACTGCCACTTTCACTTTAAATAGGGTACCATCTAAATCAGTAGATAAGACACCATATGAGATGTGGACTAGGAAGAGTCCTAGTTTGTCTTTTCTAAGGATTTGGGGATGTGATGTCTATGTTAAACATTTGGCGTCTAATAAACTCACACCCAAGTCAGATAAATGTTTTTTTATAGGATATCCTAGGAAAACCAAAGGATATTACTTCTACAACCGAGAAGAGGGCAAAGTTTTTGTTGCCAGAAATGGTGTCTTTTTGGAGAAAGAGTTTCTTTCAAAAGGAGTCAGTAGGAGAAAGGTGCAACTCGAATAAATTCGGGAAACGTCTGAAAGTGTTTCAACTCCTACTGAACCTCTACAGGATGAACAAAATATTTGTTGAACCTGTAGATGAGGCATCAGCCCCAAGTAGATCTAAAAGGCCACGTCAATTCCCTATAAGGTATGGGCATGACGTATTATTAATGAATAATGATGAACCTAAGACTTATGAGGAAGTGATGATGGACTCAGACTCTGAGAAATGGCTTGGAGCCATGAAATCCGAGATAGACTCCATGAGAAACAATCAGGTTTGGAACATGGTCGATCCACTTGATGGTGTTAAAACCATTGAGTGTAAATAAGTCTATAAGAAAAAGATTGACATGGATGGAAATGTTCACATTCATAAAACTCGACTAGTCGCAAAAAGGTTTCGACAAGTTCAAGGGGTTGACTACGATGAGACTTTCTCACTAGTAGCAATGCTTAAATCTGTACAGATCATTCTAGGTATTGCTGCATATTTTGACTATGAGATATAGCAAATGGATATCAAAACGGCTTTCCTTAATGGAAACCTAGATGAGGATGTGTACATGACACCGCCTGAAGGTTTTGTCGATCCAAAGAATGCTAGTAAAGTGTGCAAACTTCAAAAACCCATTATGGATTGAAACAAGCATCTCAGAGTTGGAATATACGTTTTGATGAGGAGATCAAAAGGTTTGGTTTCGTTAAGAACAAAGAAGAACCTTGTGTTTACATGAAGGTTAGTGGGAGTACACTTGTAATTATAATCTTATATGTGGATGACATATTATTGATTGGGACTAATATTCCTATGCTGGAATCCGTTAAGGCATCATTGAAAAATAGTTTTTCTACGCTGGAATCTCGTGATCTATTACTAGCGGGGGTTCCTTGGTTGCGCGGTAGAATTTTTATTTTCTGCTATCATAGCCTACCCGTGACCCAACACTGACAATGTCGACGATGACTTCGTAAGGAAGAGCGACGGTGATCGCCGACCTCCTCGCCTTGGTCCTTGTCGTCATGCTCTACGTGCTCACCATGACGCGCGATCGACGGTAGCTAGCTGCGTACGTGTTGATCAATACCATGCGTCCTCACCCGCGCGATGATCATTCTTATAAAACAAGGTGTAACGTCGGTGTGCGAGATGAACAGACGTGATCGCGGGACGAAGAGACACATGGTAACGTCGGCGCGCGAGACGAAGAGACGCATCGTAACGTTGGCGCGCGAGACGAAGAGACGCATCGCACGGGAGCCGAAATATTGAATTATCATAGACGGTTATATTTATAAACCGTCTGTGACGTCTGTAATCACAAACAGATCTTACTAAAAACCGTTTGTGATTATTCTAATAAATCACCAACGATTTATTAGGAGTAGATTCTAATAAATCATATCTGTCGGACTTCCGTGTTTATTCATTTAATCTTGCCACAAGTTATTGGCCTATATAAATAACCATCAAAAGGGCAGAACTAAGAAAAAATCACTCACAAACTCCCCATCTTTTATTACTTCCATTTCTTCTTGAAATTTTCATCTCCATACCCTTCTAGTAAGACAAAATTCATGGAACAAATTGACTTCCGATGAAGTGAGCACTTCACTGTCTATGATGTGTAACTTCCGATCAAGTGAAGTACTTCTGCATTCTTCTGTTAATCGGAAGTTACACATCATAAACAGTGAAGTTACACATACGGAACAAGGTGCCTCTACTAGATTACATATCTTTTGCTTTGTTCTATTGGAGATCAACTTCGATCACTTTAAAAGATCAATCCCGAAGAACTGGCCGTTGGAATCAACTAACCAGTCGTTTCTCTTTACAGACGGTTCCAATAAATAACCGTATGAGAATTTAGTAATATCACTGACGGTTCTTCAACATGAACCATCTGTGATACTTCACAGACAGTCTTCAACATGAACCGTCTGTGATATTACCTCTTCATAGACGGTTTTTAGCGCAGCCAGTAACATAGACGATCGCTAAACCAAAACCGTCTGTGATTGTATTTAATATTGACGGTTCCAGTAAACCGTCTGTGATGAGGCATCCACTATTAGTATTTTTGTGGTAGTGAATGCTAGAACATGATAAATTAGTTGGCCAAGTCTGTCCCACTCCAAACTTGTGGTAGTACTATTATGGCTTAACAATCCGTAGCTCGCAGACCGGTCCTTAATTGACTGGACGATTTCCAAAACAATCCCTGGGCCTCGACCATTCCTGAGAAGAGCCCGTGCATAAACTTGCACCCACCAACTATCCATTTCGCCTAAGTCCAAACCAGTTTTTATTTTATTTTTCTTTTCAAATTATTTGTAAATTTCTATGGCACACCAATGCCATAAACACATTTTAAAACCATATTTGATCTTTGGCTAAAAATTCCTAGATCAAATATTTCAGGTCTAAGCATGGCTAAGCGTAATTTTTCACAAAATATTCTAGTTCATACTATTGCATCAACTAGATTTTATCTAAGGTAAAAATGTATGGATATTTCAATGTCAAGATTTGGCCATACAAATGGAATTAGAATAATTATAAATTTAAAACAAAATTTTAAATTAACTTGAATATAAATAAACATGCAATAATAATTTTAAACAGAATTTAAATATTTTGAAACATGGTCAAATATGTAACTTGCCTTGCTCAATTAGTTGTTGTTCTCAAACAGTGTCAAAATCTGGTTCTCCGAAGTCGTCGAAATCTATACGCGAAAATAAGCCAAATTCAAATAAAATTAGAATAAACTCAAAATTAAATAATTTTGGTTTAGATAGCTAGATCTTGAATTTAGATAAATTTATACATTTGAATCACTTGAATCGGAGCTCAAACGAAGGAGAATGGGCTTTCGGAAGATTGAAAATCACATGAAATGATGAATTGGAATTAATGGAATTATTTTTTGAAGGAAAATCATTTACTGTGTCAGCATGGCATCAGCGAGGAGTTTTGGATTTTCGACCGAATTATTTTTTCTAAAGGAAAAAACAAAAATGCCACGTGGACGATGATGTGGCAGCCATGTAGGCTAAGGTGGTGATGTGGCAATAACATAGCGCCACGTGGCGATGCCACATCATCATGGTGGCGGCGGCGGCTCAGGCGTGGAGCTCACCAGCACTACGCGCCACGGCGAGGGCACCAAAAGAGGGAGGAGGTCACGGGGAGCTCGGTGCTTACCACGGCGAGGGTTGGCGGCTGTGAACTTTGGCTCATGGTGGCGTGGTCACTCCGGCGAAGCTCCGGTGAGGATAGGGTGAGCGCGAGGTAGAACATCGTGAGGCGATGCCATTGGTGAAGACGGTGTCACGGGAGACCCACGTGAGGCGGCGAAATCGACGGCGAAGCGCTTGCGGCTGACGACGACAAAAACTCGAAATTCGGCGAGGATAAGAGGGGAGGACAGGAGAGACTTAGGGAAGGAGGTGAGGAAGGAGGAGGGGTGCATGAGGCTCCCTTTTATGGGGGTCGAAAAGCGTCGGGGAGGGAGATCGAGCACGCGAGTTCTTTGGTGGCGCTATGATTCCGTAAAACAATGACGCCGAAAAAAAGAAGGATAAGGCAAAAACGGCGCAAGCAGTTGAGGAAGGAGATACGCACGCGGGCGCAAGAAAAGGGGGGAGAAAATGGCGGCGGTTGTGAAGCTCCACGTGAACGGCAATGGCGCGGGCGGCTTGGGGAAGAAAGGTGGAATGACAGGTGGGCCCGCCATATAAGAGAGAGGGGGGAAGGAGGCCGGGCGCGGGTTGGGCCGAGTGCGAGTGGGCCAAAAGAGAGAGAATGGGCCAGACAAATGGGTTTCGGCCCAAAGCGAAAAAGGAGATTTTAAATTATTTTCGAATTTCAAAAAATACAACAAATTAAATAGGCTTTTAGAAAATAGCAAAAAGAGTCCAAAAATTCTAGAACAAATCACAGAGATTCCTTGAATTGATTCCTTGAATTATTTTGAACTTAATAAAATTATTTCCAAATTAAAGTTGACTTTTAATTTTTGTAAATAAATTATTATTAATTTTTGGAAAATAGAAAAAGCCTTTTAAATTCCGAAAATTCAAGAAATTAATTAAAATTTCCTTTTGACTTTAAATCCAATAAAAACCCAAAAACTCAATAATATTTATTTTTGACTTTTAAAAAATTAGGAAATTCAAGAAAAGCAATAAACTCTTTTAAATTTCGTAAAATCCAACAAAATAATAACTTTATTGATTTTATTTTGGTAACATAACTTGGGATGTTACAACTGTGGGTCCCACCTGTTAGTCACTATTTCTTATTTTTTGGGATTTACTTTTAATTCAAAAATTCATTGCTGGTTTAGAAAGGAAATTCCAAAAATCTGAAATAGTGGTTTCTCTATCTTTTTCTTAGATTTAAATCTTCCGAGAGCCCGTTCTTCCTCATATGAACTCCGATTGAGCCCATTCAAGTCTCTAAATTTTAGCTCTACCTTCCTGTGATTTTTATTTGATTTTTGGAGTTAATTTGTTGCTCTGTTTTGTATTTATTTATTCACTTTTGTTTGCGAGTAGACGTTGATACTTCTGGAGCTTTTTGAGGAAGGAGGAGTTGATCAAGTTCAAGACCAATGTCAAGACTTGTTTCAAGGAATGTTGTACGTTTGACCATGTTGAACCCATTTTTTTTCAAAATTACTTTAATTCAAACTATTGCATGATATTTCAACTATTTAATTTGTTAAATGTGTTGGGATTAGCTATACACCTACTTGTTTATATCCACCTTGCTCATTGTACTACCATGATCTTTTGCCACCCTAGATTGGTTAATTACTAGTTAGTATTATCATAGCACCAACGTGGGTTGGTTAGATACAAATAGTTTGCTTAGCCATGCAACGGGTCATTGATATCATTTTGAGTTGCAAATCTAAACTTAGCTAAGTGATTATGGAATATCTTCGTGGAAAGTTTGTGTGATGTATGTTGTTACTCATTAATGGCATGTATTGCACTTAACCAATAGGGTGGAAAAAGATTTAGACCGAGGCAAGTGGAAAGAATTGTGATATGGTGGATTGTGTGCTTGGAAAATATGAATCTTGGTAATTTGGATAGAAATTGGGTAGTCGCATCTTGGTCAATTAAAAATTTAACTTTGTACATCATTGAATTGAACCATAACTGTACGATCACATGTCTGGTATGGGACATGCCTAACTTAGTAATTTACAGAGTCTCGGCATTGACTACTTAGGTAGTAAGTTAGATTGTGTGCCAGGGTAAAGGTGTGTACCCCTGTGTGCGTCACATTTATGAGCGGTTTGTCGTCTCTAGGTCCAACGGTGTGCATCGAACCAACGAGAGAAGTTGGGGTTGATTGCATGCACATTGGGAGAGTTAATTGTTGAGATAAAGTTTCAAAAATATTTTGTTATGATTATCGATAGCTACACTAGTTGGAGCTTCAGGTGTGCATTCGACTAATTTGCCCACAGTGTGTTTTGGTAAAATGCCTAAGATATAGAATTTTATTTTTAAAAAACTAATCTTCTTACTGCATAATCTTATTCATTAGCAACCTGATGTCACCCTATGTGAATCCCTACAAAAATTTACACTTTGGTTCCAACTAGCACCTAGGTTATTTTTTTCCTGAATGATTTCAACGTGCCGGACTAGCTGCAACACCTCTAGATGCTCAGTTGTTTGCACTGCTAGATGGTCTGGGGCTTCCCTGAAGATCCAACTCTTGAGATTAAGCACCAACAAATATATTTTTGGAGTTAAGCATTGAGCAGAGATCATTTGATAATTCCATTCCAGTTAATGTAAAAAATTGACAAGCTGGAGATGAGTGGATTAAAAGTTAAGATATGAGCAAATAGATGTGCCAAATAATGTCGAGTGGTTATCTACTATTGCAACTTGTAGTTTCTAATTGAACTCTCGCTCTTTTAGTTCTGTTGTCCATGGAAGAGATACATTTTAGAATAATGTAATTTTTTATCTGATCACATGGTTAAGTAAGTCTTTTTCTAATTATGAGAAATCCAACCATCCAGAGTTTTATTGATTTTAAGTGCTCATTGTTTTGCAGGTTTTTGCAGATTTTGACCGTTACGTCCACTATTGAGATAGCATAACCTGATTGCAATAGATGAGGGAACATTGAAGGGAAAATGAATGTTTGCTGATAAATGATGCATACGTATACTTCTCAACTCTAATTCTCTCATTTCTTGATGTATTCAGTTCTTGATTTGAGCAACTTTAGTTCTTACTTGCAGATTTGCCATGGCTAAGGCCTGAGGCCCTCCAAATCCAAGAAGGGGGTAGAGAGTTAGTAGTGTGAGGGGCTGAGAAGTAGCAAGATGCTCCTGGTGTCGATGGGGCGAGTTCAGGATCCTAGATGGTTGAGGTCAACAACCTCTTTGTTGGCTGTCATGTTTTCTTATTAAGCAATGAACTCCTATTTATTGATTATCATATTATCAAGTTGAAGCAAAAGGACATATTTATCATGTTGTATCATACCATACAAAAGTTCTTGCACGTGTGAAGGTTGCAGGTAACTTTATAGCATTGGCATGATTTTACATGGCATGGGCACATAGCATTGAAGCATATAATTGATTGCACACTTTGTTTGGGATTACATAGCATCGTATGAGCACTTGGTTGTTGGTTTACCTTAAAACTTTCATTGGTTCTAACTACAAACATGTGCAACTAAAAGAACTATTGAGTCTAACTTCAAATATGTGCCCAAACTTTCCGACATAAATTTTCCTTGTTTGCTTTATTTGAACAACAGTTTGATATGCTCTTGCTTTGAACACTGAAAAGGCTAGGATTTTTCTTGCTTCCCTCCGACCCCTACAGGAATCCAAAAAACATGATATATGGTTTCAAATAATTAATGGTTTTGTTAGTTTTGTATGTATTGAACTATACTATGGAAAATGTTGTTTGCTACTGTTCATTTACAGAATTGTCGTACGAGGTGCTTGTTCTATCATGTTGCACTATTGTGATGCTCGTAGATATATGTATCATCATCTTTTAATTGGTTGATTTGTTTCATGTGTTAAAAAAAATAGTGCACGGTTTGATGTTCCGTTGCAGCGCACGGATACCCTACCAGTAAGCAAAAAACACAGTTTTTTTTTCATATATATAAGCATCCTTCTAAGCACATGTGCTCTAACGTAGACCCAATTAGGCATCAACGGTGCAGTTCTGGATCAAAAAATTTTTTGTGAGTTTGTTCAATTTTTTGACAGAATGTCTTTTCTTTGGAAGGACTATGTATGATAGCTCTGTCCATCGCTATCCTAATGTGTCGTTATTTGTCTAAAAAAATGTGGTGCCATTCTGTTCTCGTGCAGAGGGCAATGCTCCCTACTCCAACTCTGACCGGCCGCTCGGCCTCGTGCGGCAAGGACTGACGACCCGCTCCCACCGTCCCAACGCGCGCGGACGAGCTCAAGTTCCAACGCTCGCAAGCGCAAAGGAGGCCGCGCTGTCAACGAACTCACGACTCATGAATCCGGTTGCACGCGGCCCGCCAAGCCCTGCCTCATCCCGGCCCTCTTCGCACCAGCGGAAGCGGTGGTGCCGTACGCGTCTACGGTCTACGGCGCCCATGCTTCCCCGCTGTGGCAAATGCAGCAAGGCGCAGGCACGCCGCACGCGGAACAACCAGAAGTGGTAAAGGTCAGAACAACACAAATAATGATACGGCGATGCGATGAATTGCCCATCACAATGAGAAAGTAAAGCATAAGCTCAGCTTTTCGTGACCAAAATATATTGCGGTTGGCAGCAGTTAACTAAAGCAGGCTCGTGCGTGCTCATGAATCCGGTGTGCCGCACCACCAGCACCATACCACACGAGCGGCAGTTAACCCTTCAAAACGTTAGCAACACTCTTAAACAGAGACATGGCTCCCTAAATCCTCAGAGCATAACAAAGTATGGAAAGGGCATATAGGTACAAGGTGAGTCCAGCGCTCACTTCGGGTTCCTGAGGACGATGATGACCGAGTCGACCCTGAGAAACTTCTTGCTGATGAACCTATCCTTGTTCTGGGGCAGAGCCTTCTTCTTATCCTTGCCAGTCTTGGGCTCCTGGAAAGAAACGAGCAACAAAAAATCCAGCTGTAACAAATATATAGGATCATGGCAGGCGTCACGCTTTGCTAGTTCAGTTCCCTACCTCCGTCCACATCTCCTGCACGTTTTCAAGCACGCATCAAACGCTCGAACACGACCAAGTGGTGTGACGACCCATTTTCAAACAGGGGCATCGAGATTACCGCAGCCGCCAAGGATTTCAATTGCAGACAAAAACGATATCATACCTACTCATGAGTATTGAAAAGGCATTAATTTGATTAAAATATGGTCTAACGGCTATTTTGCAAAGTTGCACGGACAATTTAAGCCCACAACTTTAACTTACAATCAGAAAAACCAAAGAACTTCCACAGAAAAGCTTGAGTGCGGGCGTAACCCTAACATATTCTCCAATGTGTCATTCATTCCTCTAATACACCTTCTGATGAAAATTAAACAAGTTTGAGTACACAATATACTCAGCAAGCCATATGAGAAAGCTATTTAACTAATTGACATGATTTCAATTGATTGTTGAGGGGTTACCATTCTATGAGTGTGGATGCATGCTTTGAAGTAAAACACTTTGACTTAAGAAACAGTAAAACCATAATATAATATTAAGAGAAGGGTTTCAACATCTATAATTACCACATTAACATCTCAAAATATCTACGTATGCCTTGTTACTGGAACCACCCCAACACAACTCCATTATCTGGAAGGACGACATATTCAAATACTATTGATTATACTCTGCAGAGTTACTCAACTTTACCCATAAGATATCTCAGACTTATAATGCCAAGCCAAAAACACACATCATATTCGCATGCGACTGAGTTGAGATAACAAAACATTTTCACTGCCCTTTCCTTTCTAGCCTCTACCCGGTAGATTCTTAGTCACATACTCATCGGGAACCACCGGCCAATGGCGGAATTCGCGGTCCGATGTTGAATGGACCTACCGTTGTGTGGATCAACGAGTGGCCTTCAAGCTCACTCCTATCCCACCCCTTTTTCAAACCCGCACTGCCCTTTACCACTAGGGTAGCTACCACCTGTAGATATTCGATCGGAATGAGCAATGTACTAAGCTAGGTTAGATATACCAAATATGTGGTTGAGCGAGTTCTATGCCTGTCACTTGGCACAAGGTTCTAGTACTTATTTGTCTCAAGTGAGGAGATGGACCCTAAACCATCTAGTGGTTGTCCACCTTCTTGGTTCATCTTCAACTAACCTTCCATAAAATATTGGGTGAGGAGATGGATTTCCAACTAACTCGTGGAAGTCCACCTTCAACCCTCAACCCACTTTCCAAAGTCTAATGGCGAGTAGCCAAATATCCTTACCAGTGTTTGTAAAACAATTGTGTGATTAACCTATCCATTAATCACCAAGTGTGATTTTATATTATACTTACTAATACTTATGCTTGTCAAGGTGAATATGGCTTTACAATATCACAATTGGGCCTTTAGGTGGTAGGAATTAACTATTCATCATGTTATTCTAAACCATTATTTCACATGTAAATAAACAAGCATAATTAACATAATGAAAGTAATTATAATAGCAATAATGACATGGGCTCAACATGAACAAGAAATGTGACTTGTCTCCTTATTCGTAGTCTTCGACTCAATCTATTTCTTCTGTGCCTTCATCAACTCCTTTCGTAGCTTGATCCTCAAATTCGGGTCCTAACGCGAAAGAAAACAAATTAAATAAGTACAGCCGCAACAAGGGCAAACCGGGAACAAAATGGAACAAATAAATCCAGAAAAGGTATAAAGAAAGGTGGTTTAGGTGGTTAGGGTTTAAACGGTGTTTGGTTGGATCGAACAAAATTGAAAATGGGTTTAACGGGTTCGAAACAGTTGAAATAGATATAAATATGCTTAACGGGTCTGGGTGAACATTAATGGGTCAGATGAATAGTATTAGATTGACACTATTCCTAACATGTTGGGTTTGGTGAACAGTATGGGTTTGGACTGGTTACTATTGGCCTACACAATGTTGGGCCTTGGGTGAATAGTGTTGGGCTTGGCTGGACTGGGCTTGCAACAGTGTTGGGCTGCACAGTGTTGCTCAATACTAGGCCAGCCCGGCTTGGCTGGGTTGAAAGCCAGCTCGGGTTGGCTTCCCCAGCCCATCTCAGCAGCCCATGTGGCATGGGCTAGTGAGCCTAGAGCTCGCTCCCATGGCGCTCGAGACAGGGGAATGGCGGCTGCGGCAGTGGAAAGCAACGGCGGCTGGTGGTGCGACGAGCACCTACGGGGCATGAACAACTCGTTTTGGGCACTCAGACGGGCTGAGGTGGCTTGGAGTGGCTTGGCGATGGCGATGGCCGAAATAGGGGAGAAGTGTGGCGATATTCCAGCAGTGCTTCGGTCAAATTGGTCAGCGTGTGAGCATTAGTAGAGTGAGGGGGTCACGATGGTGGTGTTGATGAGGCTCGAGGTGGTCTACGGCGTGCTGGCGACGATGGTCGTGGGTGGTGATGCGGTCGAACATGGTGACGGTGAACCGGAGGCGAGGAGGCTTGGCTTGGTGCTCGGGTACGTGTTTGCGGGCATGAGGTGGCGCTAAGGGGTGGTCGATTGGGCGGAAGCGTGGACGAAGGCGAAGAATTGAGGATGGGGCTCACCGAGGGGATTTCTAGCGCGTCGGCGTTGGAGCGGCACGGTCGAAGTTAAGGAAGGTGGAGGAGGTGTGTGGGTTGGTACGGTGCTAAAAAGGATGGAGTCGCCAGCTTTGGCTTTATGCATGAGGAAAGGCGGTGGCAACAGAGGCGGCGCAAATGCGAGCTCGACGTGCGGGCAGTGGCGTGGATGGTCGCGCGGGTTTCAAGTGGTGGCTACAGAGCTTGTGGCCGTGTTGGTGGTGCGGGGTTGGCCGCATCCCACTGGCGCGAGCGGTGAAAGGTGGCACAGTGGGCAACAGTAGGGCGGCGGGTCGAACGAGCGGCGATGCGAATTGAGTGCGGCATGGATCGACGGTGGGGTCAACTTGGCACTAGCGCGACAACGATTAATGCTTAACGAGAGGTGACGGGGTGCTACTACGGCTTGGCGCGGGAGAAGACGACGGAAGGCCAAGGTGGCGCAGGCACGTGCAAACGGCGGTGCGACACAAAGCAGGAAGAACAGGGGAGAAGGTGGGTTGCCTAGAGTGCGTCTTCTAACTAAGAAGACACATTTCCATAAGAGGAATACGGTTTAAGGGAATTCTTTCCGGATTTGGCAAAAATTTTAAATGTGTCTTCCAACTAAGAAGGCACATTTCCATAAGAGGAATGTGGTTTAAGGGAATTCTTTCCGGATTTGGCGAAAACTGCAAATTCAACCGAAAGTCAAAGATTTTTTTTTTTTGAAATTTTTGGGGTGTCACAAGTAGCTTCCTGTTGTTGCGGCAATTGATGAGCACCTGAACACGTTAATAAATTAAAAATGTTAGCTTAATTGACCGATTGCAGGAACAATGCAAAAGTACAATAAGACAAAACAACAATCATCAGAAACCACCACTACAAATTACACAACTATTATTTCTGTCACAAACAGATAGTACAACGCGAAGGAAAAAAAGAAGGTAACAGAGCAAGATCAAAATGGCAACCAAACATGCTTGATCATCAAAATCTTCTGAAGAATGTACTTTAAGTGACCATGATATCCATAAGATATAAAACGGAACTACAGCGTGCACAAGGAATACTAAATACAGATACAAAATAATGATTTTTCTATGCAACAGTGCATATGTAGGTCCTACATTTGGGTGCAAGATTAAATAAAAGCCAAGTGTGCGCAAGAGAAAAGCTGAGACAAGTATAAAACCATTTCTATTTCACCTAAAGGTATTTTACGCTTGGTATGGAATGAACAAAAAAGAAAAGACTAACAGCAAAATGAGGATATGTTTCTAACAAAATAACTACAAAGCAATAGGATAAACTTCACACCTGGGTGTTGTTCTTAACACCCATCATTAAAACAGACAGAGGACCTGTGCTAAATTCCTCTTTCTTTCCAGCCTGCTGCAACTAGTAACAGGAGAGAAAATTAGTTTCAGCATTATCAATGAACTCTTCCTTAACATGCATCATGAAACAATTAAACAAATTTGTTTAAAAAATGAACTTCATACAGGTTTCTCTGTTTGTTGGTTTTTGCAGGCCATCCAAATTTAACTGGGGATCCCATTTAAGTGGCATCTACTTCCGGTTAATACTACTATGTTGAATATTAAAAAAAGGTCAAATTATGAAATTCCAAATTCTAAGCTCTAACAATCTGAATAATGGGCTAACAGTTCCAGTATACTGAGAAACATTTAAAAGTGCAAGAATTATGCATATAAATAATTCCCCAACAACAACTGTGCTGATGCAGGCAAGGTTTCAGGTTAAATCTTGGTCACATCCAGCTTTCAAAAAGCTGGTCAGTTTAGCAACCTGAACTCATAGACATTTAGCAAGGTTACTAAAGTTCTGGATTGTGATCATGATTCACATTTTTTGTTGTGCAAAAGCACAGTATCGTCGCAAGAACAGCAAAAAGGAGTGTAAGATTTAACTGATAGATGCAACGTACATGTTCCTCCCAGTTCTAGATCAGTTACTGCTAATTGCTGCTGGTAAGCTAGCATGTATAGGATTATTGGCAGCAATGTTGTTCACCTGTGAAAAAGAGAATTGCACAACATTGTTCGTCAGTCAAAGAAATTCACACAAGTGGCAGAAAACAATTTCTACATGTTACAAATGAAAGAAAACCCCAGTCCAAGTCAGTTATCATGTTTATGGGAACTTCATAGATTCATATTTTAATTACATAACAATTGCATCTCACTTCTAAAACAGAATCAATTCGATGTGCTAGTACAGCACTTCTATCATTCTATGAAATGTACTAGTTGGATTCAACCAAATCAGGACCTAAGAGGCTAAGAAGCTTAAAATCTCTTGCCTGCACAACTAACAAGCCTAGTTCAGGAGTAAGGTAAACAGGACAAGTTAAACGTATCAAAAACTAAAATTTCAACTTAAAGAATGTGGTTCCCCATAATGTTTTCAACAACACAAAGCATAACCCTAAATCCAAAAAAGGAATCCAAATTTTAAATAGCACAGAGAGAGGAACTCACATTCTCATCATCCGCCATTGCGTTGCCTCCTGCGTAGGGGGAAACAAAGGGCAGCCAGAGTTAGCCAAGCTGTTCCATGCAAAAATTTACAGAAGCAAAATCGAGCCCAATTCTAGCGTATTTTACACCGGGATACAAAACGGAAGCTAGGATCAGATCGAGCAAGCAGATAATGGACGGCGAAACCATAGATCTTGCGGGCAAAGAAAAACCCTAACCAAAGGGCATGCCCTTAGGATCAGTATTACGACGCCGGAATCGTTCCTTCTTCGCGTCGACGGCGAGCTGTGGTGGGTGTTCTTTGTTGTACCGCGAGGCAAAAATCTGAAATTTTATGGTCTCCTGCTGATTTGTTTTTTAAAAAAATCAGACACTGTTGCATAGTGTGGGCCAAATGGGCGGCCTGGCACGACACAGGCACAAGTCGATCTGGCCCATCTAGGCACGGCTCATCTTGACCTGGCTATTAGATGGGCCGTGTCGTGCCAGGCCATATGCCGAGGAGACGGTCCAGGCACGGCCCGTCAGCCGTTCATATCGTGCCAAGCCGGCACGAGCCTGTTTGGCCCGCTTGGCCAAGGCCGGCCTATTTAGCCCGTGAGGCTCGAAAAAATCAAAAAAAAATCAAAAAATGTGTAGAATTCAAAAATAGATATGTAAATTGAAAAAAAAAATAAGACAATCATATTGAAAATGTAATAAAGAGCTTTATTAATGTTCAACTGGTTGCCTCGTTAAAACCTTCGCCAAGTAAAAACTCAAAATGAGAAAACCTTGGCAAAGGAAAAAAGAGTACAGTCTATAGCTATACATATATCCTTGTTCTACGTGTCATTGTCTAAGTACAGATTTTCGAACACCTTCAATAACTCTGGATTTTCCACAGAGTGTTGTGTTCGTGAATCAACTTGTTCTCAGTCATTCACAGTTAGAAGTATCTCCACCATCTAACTTGTGAGACTTGTTCTTCTCTCCTCCAATATTCTTTCAGAAAGATTGAAAGCAGGCTTGGAGGAAACCGTCGAGACAGGAACAGGTAACACATCACATGAAAGTATGGATAGCATGGGATATGTTAACTTATGGGCTTGCCACCATTGCAAAATTTCGAAGCCTTCTGAATTGAAATCCACCATATCGCTGTTCAGATAGGTGGATAGTTTCCCACTCCTTGTGTGTCTTGGCTGAATAGGCGGCGGTGTAGAAGAAGACCTAGACCTAGAGGAAGAGCCATCGAAGATCTTGTCCCACATATTTATCTTGCTACTTGAGGCGGGGGCTACTGGAGGTCGTTGTGAGCGGACTCCCTAGAACTTATTTTCATATCTTTGGTAAACCTCGTATAACCGAGAACGAACTTCTGCAAAATGGTTAGTATAGTCTAGCATTGTACACTACTACGAAAAAGGCTTTCCGCAGACGGTTCAAAAACGTCATCACGCAGCGGTTTCGTGAGCGACCGAGTTTATGGGTCGATGATGACATGAGGTCATCCTGCAGCGGTTTTGAACCGCTGTGATGTATACCACTGAGCGGTTTGTGGTTCAAACCGTCTGCGATAATAATATCACAGACGGTTTCATCCACAAACCGCTCGTGATAGCACATATCACGCAGACGGTTTGACCACAAACCGTCGTGATAAGTACATATCCTGCAGCGGTTTGTGGTCGAACCGTCTGTGATGACTTTCTCTATAAAGGCCCAGCGTTGGTGCTTGTACCATTAAATCCGGCATCATATATATATATATATATATATATATATATATATATATATATATATATATATATATATATATATATATATATATATATATTTATGCAAAGATAAAGTTATTAACAAGTAATCACCAAGCAACCATTCTCATATTGTTGCTTGCGTTCTTGTTGGGTTTAAAGACAATTACATGCTCAAGAATTGTTGGTTGCTAATACATGATGCCACTTCCAACGGAGAAGTTAAGATCAACGCCACTTTCGAACATAGCGACATCCAATCTAGGTAATTGGATGTCCTAACGCCTTTGCATCCATACTTTTTAAACTTACAGGCTCAATGAGGTTGCCCGTGGATACCGCCTCATTCTTCTCATATCGCGTGGACGACTTCCAAAGTGGCCGAGGACTACTAATAATATATATATGATGCCTAAGTTTTAATGGCACAAGCAGTACCAACGCTGGAGACTTTATAGAGAAGAGATTATGAATGGAATGGTAGGACGACTGCACGCAAGAGGTAGGAGAACTTGACCGCATAAACAAGGGGACTATTAATATGAACTAATTATCAATTCAATTTCAGCATAAGACTATTGACACCATTACATCACGAGCAAGGGGACTATTAATATGAACTAATTATCAATTCAATTTCAAGATAAGACTATTGACATCATTACATCACACAAGAAGAGGACTATTAATATGAACTAATTATCAATTCAATTTCATCATAAGACTATTTACATCATTACATCACGAGCAAGGGGACTATTAATATGAACTAATTATCAATTCAATTTCAAAGATAAGACTATTGACATCATTACATCACACAAAGAAGAGGACTATTAATATGAACTAATTATCAATTCAATTTCAAAGATAAGACTATTTACATCATTACATCACGAGCAAGGGGACTATTAATATGAACTAATTATCAATTCAATTTCAGATAAGACTATTAACATCATTGAGCGGTTCATCGCAGAAGAGAACAAGACCAAGGGTGTCCAAACCCACCACACCAAGAGTAGCCCTAAGATCCATCGCAGAGCACTAGCTAGCCATTTTCATCACAGAGTAAGGAGGGTAGAGACAGAGAGGACCTTAGTACAACAGAACCACGGTGGCGACTCCCACCACCAAAGACAACCCTCATCCATTTCCTTTACCTTGCATAAATCACACAAACATCAGACACAACTTAAGGCTCATGCATAAAAATCAAACTCAACAAAAGACATTAAACTAACAGATCTAGAGGAGAATAGAGGAGGATGGGGAAAGCAAAGTCCGGCCGAGTTTTAGCGGGCGCAAAGGGGTCAGCACGAGGTCGAGCGGCGGCCGAGGTGGGGAGGAACGGAGTTAGGGCGGGCAAGAAACCCTAGCAAATGAGTCGGGAGTGACGAGTTTGGTTATCAGAGTTTATTAATAACGGTGATGAAAAAAGACACTCTTATCGTCGAGTGTCTTTTGCAAGATCACCGATGCCACAAACCATCGGCGACGGAAGAATGGCGGCGTCGGCAGCCGACGGGAGGAACGGACGAGAGTAAGGTCATTGGGAGTGACGAGTTAGAGCGCAAACCCTAGCGGCAAGCTAGGCTAGCTCCTACTTATAAAGAGATTTTATCGAGACGGTTCTATTATGGAACCGTCATGATATTATCACGACGGTTCCATAATAGAACCGTCTGTGATATGGACATATCACAGACGGTTCCATAATGGAACCGTCCGTGATATGGTACATATCACGGACGGTTCCATTATGGAACCGTCTGCGATATGTCCATATCACGACGGTTCTATTATGGAACCGCTCGTGAAATGGTTTTTCTCAAGTATATACACTTACATGACATGAAGAAATTACATGTTTATATTAAAAAAGCGAAACCTATAATTAAACAAGGTTTTTCTAGTGGCGAAAGTAGGTGCTATCTCCATCTCGCAATACTTCATAAGCATTGTGTCGGCATCGGACGGTTCTCGATCATCGTGACGAAGCTCGAAATGCGCCCACCTGTTGACGCACTCGCTTGAGTGTCTCCGAAGACCCTCAAGCTGTTGAACTAAGAAGAATTGAGCCCATAGGCTCTCTTCCCTTGCTTGAGGGTCTCGGCACCGTCGACTCGGCCGCCGCCGCCTCGATTACAGCCCAAGTGACGGCAAGCCTCCGGAGACGGCAACGCCGTCGTTTTGGAGGACTACGCCGATGACGCGTAAACTCGCCGAAAGTGGGAGATCACCCGAAGACACGGCGGAGGAGGATGTCAAGACGGCGGAAGGTGGCCGCCACTGCTCCAACAAATTTCGCGGCAGAGGAGTGAAGACACTGTTGATCAAAAAAGTGTTCTTCCGAAGACGCAGCTCAACTTACACCGAGAGAGGTGCTCGACAAAGGCGGCCAGAAGGCCATCGCGTGCGGCGACAAGGAAGAGGCAACCATTTCATTTTTTTATAAGTATGTGGGGATGATCATCTTGGATGGCGGATGATCCTTTTTATAAAACAAGGAATAAATTCGAGCGTGAGATTTAAGAGACGATCGGGGCCGAAGCGGATCGATGCGATGAAGAGACGATCGGGAGCCGGGCGGATGGCGACGAACGAGCGCGACGGCGATGAAGAAACTCACGCCGAGCGATATTATCACAGACGGTTATTTTAAGAACCGCTCGTGATATTAATTAATATCACGACGGTTCTTGTTAACCGCTCGGATACTTCACGACGGTTGTGTTTTAAAATCGCTGCGGATATCGATAATATCACGACGGTTCTTATTCGTAACCGTCGTGATACTTCTGACGGTTTTCAACATGAACCGCTCGTGATATTGCCTCTTCACTGACGGTTTTTAGCACGACCAAGAGTACGAGCGGCCTCTAAACCAAAACTCATGCGTGATTGAATGTAATACCGACGGTTTTGGTCAACCATCTGTGATGAGGCATCCAGTATTAGCCTTTTTGTAGTAGTGGTAGTATCACTAAGAAGATCAAGTACACTACCAAATGTATCAATTTTACCTCTAGGATATAAAAGAAATGCAAATGCATATAGGTAAGGGATTTCTCTTCAATATTTAAGGAATTTAGATTTCATGGAAACAATAGCATCACGTAAAACCAAGTTATTTTCATACATTTTCAATTGAGTAGCAATCTGTAAAATACTATACACAATGATACAAAATGTTGGATAGTACACAGCGGACAAAGCAACAGTGGCCTCATAAAAAATTTCTAAAAACTGTTGTATCTTCTCAGCAATGAACCAATGCTGCTCAGTCAATAGTATACTACCGTTAGTGCTCTTATAGTGCGTTTGAATAAAAACAGTAAAAGTGCTATTGTATGGTAAAAAGACTCTTAAACATCATGTAAGTAGAGTTCCACCTTACCGACATGTCCAAACCGAACTTTCTTGGACGTACACCCATCGCCCTGCAGAAATTCTTATATTGTGTTATTCTTACGTTAGAATTATTTAAGAAAGAAATCACATCGCGAAAAGGTTTAATATACAGACCTAACCTCTTCAAACCACATTTGACTATAAGGTTGATAATATGACAAGCGCATCGTTGATGTAGCAAGAAGGAATCGGCGTATGTACTCAGCGCTGGAGTAAGAATATCCATGGCCCTAGAGTTCAAAGCGGCATTGTCTAAAGTAACTGAGAATATTTTGTCTGTAAAACCAAAATCTTCCACGACTTTGATAATACAGTTCGCAATATTCTCACCCATGTGTACATCAATTAACTTCAAACCTATAATCCTTTTCTCCATTACCCAGACGTCATTAACATAATGGGTAACTACACTAAGATAATCTTCCATAGCCCGACCACTCCATATATCTAAGGTCAGGGCCACCGAAAATGTGCACGTACTAAATAGTTCTTTTATTTTATTACAATGTTCATTGTAGTATTTTACTAGATCCCTAGTTATTGTCTGTCTAGAAACGAAAGAAAATCTAGGATTATGCGCAGTCCTAATGTAATTTTGAAAAGAAGCAGACTCCCCAAAGCCTAACGATAAATCCTCAAAAGCAATTAAACGACAGAGAGATTGACTACTACCCTGTAATCGTAGTTCCGCCCACGATCAGATTATCGTGGTTGTACTACAACTGTGTTTGCCTCATCACCAATCCTTGCTTGGCCTTACATCTTGCAGCATGTCTAAGCAAGTGCCTCGTTCCACCTGTAGACCTTGCAAATAATTTATTGCGATAAATTTTGCAAATAGCATATGGTACCTCATTTCCTTGTGCGTCTTGCTTGGTTGTCCTGTCGAAATTCCCCCACACTGCCAATGTAGACGGCCTCGACCTCTTTGCTCCGGTTGGCGTGGAGCCCGATGCTGCCGTGGAGCCTGAAGATGGAACTCTGTCTTGCTCTCCTAGTTGGCTTGAGGCTGAAGCCGCATCCATGGATGTAATTTCCTCTGGTGAAAGTCTTTAATCACCAAGAGCAAAGCTATCGTAACTGTCCATAACGAAAACAGCAAAATCGAAACTAACACTATTATTACTTTTATCTTAGCATAACAAGAGCTAACAATAAAAGTATATAAAAATAGTATTGTACCTCTTTTGCTGACTTGCTGCCAAAAATTGAATTTTCCAAAATTTGGCACAAGTTTTTTGAATTTTGCCAAATTAGCTCAATATGAATTTGAATTTGCACAACCAAATTTTCACAGAGAGAATGAAGAATGGAGGGTGCTGAATGAGTGGGGGTATGGTGGAATAGGAAAAATTTCAGGATTTTTTAAATTGTTTTGCTATTTTAAAAAGGTCAAACGGTCAAAAATGAGCAAAAACTGCCATATTTTAGTCGGGCCATGCCGTGCCAGGCACGGCCCACAAGCCCGCCAGCCCCACTTGCCTAGCCTGTCCGATGCCCTGCCCTGCCTACCCGGCTGCCCCTGCGCCCTCCGCCTCCTCTTTTCCCCGGCCCAACTCTCTATCTCTCTCAGTCTCTCTCTTCGTCAATTCGCAATCTTGTTCTGTTCTTTGTTCTTCCTCCCGGACCTCCCCACCCCAATCTTTCTTTTGACTTTCCCCCTCATGCTCATGTGATGTCCTCATCCCTTTTTGCGTCTCAAAATCTCGCGATTCAGCGCGAGGGGGAAAAATGAGAGGAAAATTTTCCATCCTTGCACCACTCTTGATTATGTGAACTTGTCTGGATTTCTTGATTTCTTCCTTAAAGGACAAGCCTTTCCTTCCTTTGTTGGGTTCTTGCTCCAACAATTGCTATTTGCCATCTTGATGCTTGGATTCATGCCCTGTAGGAAAATAGCCGAAGATGGGAGGGAGGCTACTGCTGTGCCTTGTTCCACTTGTTGCTCGTCTCCATGTCAATGTGTCGACTTGGAGTCGATGCGTGGCTAGCGGTCGAGCGCATGGAGCGGCAAGCTGGCGGCGGAGTCGCAGAGAACAACGGTGGGGGAAGAAGCATTTTGTGTCAATGTGTGGACTTGGAGTTTGGACTGAACTTTGTTGGTCATGGTTCATGGACTATCATTTTGTTGTTCGATGTTGTTTTGATGTTTGATGTTTCTGAATTCTGATATTCTATTGTTCTTTGTTGATGCCCTGAGCCCTTGATGGAGTTTGCACCTTATTGGCTTATTGCTAGTCCGGTCATGGACTCATCGTGTTGTTTATTGTTGATTTGATATACTGTCATCTATCGTCTGTCACCTGCACTTGCCCGTCCACCTACCTCCACGTCGGTGCCGAGCCGTCGACCTCCCCGCCGGCACCGCTCCCTCCTCAGCTCCCCGCCTTCTCCTCTCCTCCCACGTTACCGTGCTCCAGGCTCTAGCCTCTGGCACTCCCTCGCACGCAGGCCACTCGGGCCGTGCCGGGCTCGTGTCGTGCTTGGTACGGCCCAATATTGTTCGTATCATACCGGACCGGCCCACGTGACATGGTAGCGGCCCAAGCATGGTATGGGCCGTCATGTTGGGCCGACACGGCCCATGAACAGTACGGGTCGTGCCGTGCCTCAGGCCTGCCCAGCAGGCATGACCCGTTTAGCCAGCTCTACTGTTGCACGACGAAATAACAAAAATAGTCTCTCGTGAGTGAATTGGCAAAAATTACACTGATTTCGTGCTCAAATGCCACGACAAGAGCCTACCACATGCACGGTAGGGGCACAACAGGGGATCCAAGCGGTGGGGACGAGGACAGGAGCATATGTCACCTGCTGACACATTTGTGGTGCAATTTTTACCAACTCACTCATGAAGAGACTATTTTTACTATTTCATCGCACAACCGTACTAATTAAACGAAAAACTCCAATTAAGTCAAAAACTCCCTTCTCATGTGTCTGTTCGAGCGGCGGCGTGGACAGGAGTTCGCCTATGAATGTACGACGGTGACAACAACTACACCTGGCAATTAGGCGGTTGACGTTTTGGACCGAGCTATTAGTTGGGCATGGCTTTTTTAGAGGACTTGGGCCTGATTAAAATACAATTGGACCTCTTCGTGGAGTCTTGTTAGGCAACTGGAGAGGAACACAAGCCTTTCTAAGTTCATGCCCTCTGGCCCAATTATAAAGTATATTTATTTACTATAGGATTTTAATTTTTGGAATTTATATAAACAAATGTAGCTGAATTTCCTAAGCGTCTCAACAAAAGAAAAAAACTGAAAGGTAGTGCTAATTTGAGGTTACCCTTACCAAAAATTGGCGAGGATGCCCTCTCGTCGCAATTGAACAATTCCGAATGAAAGTTTTTTGAATAGAAAGTTTTCGAACCAAAAATTGTTGAATCGAAAGTTTTCGGTTGAATAAAAAAATTGAACAAATTCTTTTTTTGAATCGGAAGTTTTCAAACCAAAAGTTTTTGAGCCCAAAGTTTCCATTCATCTAAAAGTTTCGAATCTCTGTGTTAGAGGGAAAGAAGCGGGTGGGAAAACGGAAGGGAAGGGGGTGAAGCGAGGTGCGCCACGTAGTAGCACTTGGATGTGTCCTCAATTAAAGGTTGGTGAGGGTAACCTCATAATATACAACTTTTTTTTTTGCTGAAATAGCAATGTTTTGAGCGTTATTAGCAAAAATGGCGCTCTTGGCGTTGTTTTTGCTAAACTGGCGCTCGACACCGTCCGTGGGTGGGACAGATGGCTCACGTGCTGCCATGTCGCCTCGTCCGCACCACCGACGGACGAAGGCGCCTTGTCCGTCCCTGGGAGGGACGAAGCTGCCACCTCGCCGATGCGCTTGGCCAGTCTAACATGGTCGCCAACGCTACTGTTCGAGGTGGCGTGCGCGGAGGAGCAAAACAGGGAGAGGACAATGAGGCGAAGGTGGTGACGTGGATGTGGACATCGGAGCTGGGCCGGCGGTGAGCTCCAAGCGGCGGCGGCGCGGATCGGTTCACGGCGGCGAGATGGTTCCGGCAATGCTCCGTGGAAAAGGATACACACATGAGGTAGAACGCAGCGCTGGGATGAAGAACATGGGGTCAATGAGCAGCAGAACTCACCGAAGGAGTGAGGAACGGGCGGCAACTGGAGAGGAGAGAGATGAAGTCGATCTTGGTGCCCGAAGGAAGAAACACGAAATCAAGAGGTGGGAATTGTAGATCGGGCAACGGGACACAAGGTGACGCAATCCAATCCGCGAGAGACTCACCGGAGTGACAGGGAACGCGAAGGAGGCGTTTCATGTGTCACGGGCTCCACCGGACATGAGGAAGATGAAGACGACACCGTCAATCCGAAGCTCGAGGACTCCAATGGATGGCAGCACATGGAGGAGGACGTCAAGGCGAAACTGGTGATGCGAACGGGTCGCCTCGAGGAGCTTCGTCGACGGAGGAACGGACGCAACATGACGTGGCCGGAGAAGAAAGAGATGAAAAGGGTGTCCGCGACGGCCGACATCTCGTCTTCGCATTCCTCGCCGCCTCAGTGAGTTCCTCACCAATCCCCCTCGCGTCATCCCATGTTATAGTCCCTAATCAACACTTCCCCTCTTGCGGTTTTGAGTTTGGATCACCGTACATCGAGATCGACTTCATCTCTCTCCTCTTCGGCCGCCCCACCGTTCCTCACTCCTCCGGTGAGTTCCGCCGCTCATTGACCCCACGTTCTTCATCGCGGCGCTGCGTTCTACCTTATGCGCGTGTCCTTTTCCACGGAGCGTCGCCGGAACCACCTCGCCACCGTGAATCGATCTGCGCCGCCGCTTGGAGCTCGCTACCGGCCAACTCCGACCACCTCTGGTGTCCGCGTCCGCGTCACTACCTTCGCCTCGTCGACCTCTCCCCATTTTGCTCCTCCACGCACGCCGCCTCGAATCGTAGCACCGATGACCATGTTAGGCTAGCCGAACGCGCCGGCGAGGTGGCAGCTCCGCCCTCCCAGGGATGGATGAGGCGACGTGGTGGCGCGGGAGCCGTCCGTCCCACCCACGGACGGTGTCAAGCACAAGTTTTGCAAAAACGACGCCGAGAGCGTCATTTTTGCTAATAACGCTCCAAACAATGTTATTTTGGCAAAAAAAAAATCCATAATAGACATCCCCTGAACCGAATTGCTTGATAAAAGCCAACTCTAGCATGGCCTATCTGTGTGGCACCATGTCTCTCCGGTTCACCAGAATTCGATTCCCAACAATCATAGGTTAGGTTTGGGTTATTTGTGTGTATTTTTTCGCTACGATTTTTCAGGATTTAAACCGGTGACCGCAGATTGTACGTCTCACGAACTATACTAGCCAATTGTATCTGTCGTCTAGAAAATAATTGCTTAAGAATTTTTCTTTTGCGACGTTAAAAATTTTTTGAATTTTTTTGTGACGTCAGACTGTGAGTCCCTTCACAACAGTAAACTGCTTATATAATACTTGTCTCCCTCTTCAAGAATTACTGCTAGTGTTTTTTTAGTCCACATGAATAAATTTGTAGTTTTGACTAGTCGTAGTGTGAGCTTGAATTCCGGGGACACGCTGCTCTCCAGATCAGACCCTAGCTGCTTTTCAGATCAGACCAGGGTCGTAATTGCTTGATTCGATCATGTTTTCCCCCATTATGTTAATTAAAGAAGCCGGCCGTTCCTACTGCGGCATTCTCATGTCGTCGGAGAAGATCGGAAAGCTAAATAGTAAGAGAGATACGATTGGGTGGCAAAGCTAAATAGTAAGAGCAGTCCAAGTTGCGGAGGAAGTCGCCACCTTGCCCGGCCGGTTCAGAGAAATTTCGAAGAACTTAAAATCTGACTTGTTCCCATGTACTCCACCATTAGTAGGGCAAGGTACATTCTGAATTTCTGATTAGGTATTCACTCATAGAGTCACCTAGCTAGTGATATGCATAGACTAGCAAGTAGCAACTAGTGCCCGTGGTAGAAGTGGTGGCCGCCTATAAGACCTTGGGGACATGCAGGCGATAGCTAGAAGTGAATGATGGGCACGGAGCACGCTTTGCTCAGAAACACTGTGTATATGGGAGAATCAAGACAGACTAGTTGCACAAGGCAGGCACAAGCTCGTTTGTTATGAGACCCAAGACATACACGCATGCCGTGTTTCCTGTTCCTTGGGGACAGGAGGACATCAGTCCCATAGGGGGTAGGGGCCCTATATTTAATCGTACGATGGATCCATGAATGTTAGGGGCCCGTCCCCTTTTGTTTGCTGCACTTCAATTCAATCTCCATGGCCAACCATTGGTACTCTCCCTAGCTAGCTCCGCCACGTACAGGTCCGGCCGTCTGGGCATGGCTAATTTGTGCGCTAGCTTGAGTATGCTCGTCTTGTCGGCCCCTAAAACTTGTCGGGAAATGGAATCTCTTCTCTATTGTAAAATTTTTTAACGGTTTTAGTAAATATTTAGAATTAATTTTATCAGCATTAATCATAATTAAAACATATTTTTGGCAACATTTAAATGACAAAATTAACAAATAAACATGTAAATTCTCCATATCATTTAAACATGACAATATGCTTAAAACATAGGACATGTGGACATCTGAAATCAGCATAATGCTCGGATTTAATTGTTTGTTTATTGCTCTCAGATGTCGGGCTGCTCAAGATAAAATCTTAGCCTCCTCGCCACTCAAGTCTATACTATTCACAAATAAGATATGACAGGAAAAATCCTGATTTTGAGCTCTAAAGAATCCTTTACTAATATGTCTAAATTTAATCTCTTATACAACAAGTTAATCTGCCAGACAACAGATGATGAAATTGCCTAACAGTGCAATCACAACTATAGCATTTCAGTCAGCAAAGAAGTGAAAGACTAACAAAGCCAAAGTATCATCAATTGCAACATGTAAGCATATCAAATGACAGAAGACCAGCAAGGTTACAGATCATCAAATCAGATTAGTAGACACTGTGCAACCAAACCAACTGGAATCAACAGAGTCGAAAGCTAGATATAAATTAACAATAGTAAGCAACACAATTAGAGCTCAAAACTGAATTAGCTATCACTCCAATTTCAGTATATGACTATTATCTTCATGAAGCAGTTAAACCGAACCCACATTCATTACCAAGCAATATCTCCCAGTGCTAGAGTTAATCAAATCAACACAATTTGAAACTTCTACTAGCACAACATATATGCAAAAGTAATGTAAAAAATGGAATGCAACAATACTCGCGAAGTGGATGGCACTCAAAGCCACCGGGTAGAACCGGACAAGGCACGCAAATTGCGTTGTCTCAGAAAACCAATCGCCCCGCTATGCCACGTTTGAACAGGCGATGTTGTCGGAGATACAATGCCAATTTGTAATCCGAGACACCAAACTGCAAAGTCGAGGTACAAGAATGCCGCACAAGACCGACCAAAGTGCACCAGCCAAAATGTACCCGAGAACACTAAGCACCAGAAAAACGGAAGTTCTTCTCCCTCACCAAGATCAAGCCAAAGGCTGGCTGAACCCAATCCTCAAAGGCACAGTCCCCAAATATTCCTCGTCGCAATCTCAAACAGAGAGATGGTGCAAAGAACAGAACTAGGAGTGTGCAAGGGAGGAAGAGCCAAACCTCACCATCGACGGTGTTGAGACAAGCACGGCGGCGTGGGAGCTCCAAAGCCCCCAAAAAAACCGAAGCTCAATCGGAGGGGAAGAAGAAGCACCAAAAATGGGGAAATCTCACTGTTGTTTGGGGTTCCAAAGAAGAAGGAGAGGAGAGCCTTAAGAGGAGAAGAGGCGGCACCGACACCAAGCAAGACAACCAACGGGCCGGCCAAGCGCACGGCCATCGGCACCTCTGCACTGCCGCCGCCGCCTGTTTCCTCCCCATCTTTGCATGCGCTAGAGAAGGCCACAACAGATCATAAGACCGGATAAATTTGGAGATTAAGTCTCTAGCCTTATCCCTTCATCTTCCCCCACCAATAGGTGGGCCCACTCCTTTTCTTTTTTGTTTTTATTTTCTTCTTTTCTCTAATTGAGATATTACTAGAGAACCCTCAAAATATCAAACATTCTCTTCACCTATGCATATGCATTTGGCGTATCACTGTCAGTATATTGTGTATAGTATATTGTATACACAATCTTCTTGTAAGTTTTGCAAGCAAAAACTTGGTTTGGAGAGTATACATCAGGTTTTACCCTTACCAATGTAGGGAGGATTGTATATTTGCCTAGCTCTGCCTTGTTAATGCATGCATGGATTCATTAATTATGTTTGGATACATCGGTTGTGGAAGCAGACAGAACATGATTTATAAGAGTGAGGGAGTACCCATCTATTAGGCTAGTTTTTTTTTGGGAGAGATGACCTAAGACCCCTTAATTGTTGCTCTGTGGTTAACCTTACAGGTATAGCAACCCAACAACCTAGAGTCGAGACGTTGGTTTAGTGTGCCTGAGATCGGACACTGGTTTAGCGGGCCGATGTCGTTGCGTAACAAATTACCACCCAGGAAGCCCATGCATATTTGAGAATTGAGATCGACTGGCATGGTGGGCAGTACATACAGCACTACTCAATGGGAGTATACGCGCCAATAAAGTGCTGCTAGCTCCAATGTGAGAACCCGAGAAAAATTAAACTAATCTAAACGTCGTTAAATTGTAATTAGTCGTAAATTAAAAATTTCTAAATCAAAACAAATCATAATCGCAATTGACTTTGAACGCATCGTCGCACAAAATCACATAATAGGATGCTATCAAAATTCAACAACAGAGTTTACAATGTAAGATTTTGCTACAAGAATAATTCATCAACATTATAACTCTCAAGCAATCCCAAGATTTCATTATTCATAAAAGTAGTACCAGAATCCATCTCCAGAATTTACAACATGAATTTAAAAAGTAGTAATGCAACGCAGTTGCATCCTCCAAATAAATTACAATAATCCCTTGCATCGAACCAACATACAAGATTTCTTTACAAGCAAAAGTAAAATATTACATCTCCGAATTAATTACAAAATTTGATTACATCAGATCACGGTATAAGTTACAACTTTGAGTAAATAACAAAATGAATAAAATAACAGTGTTCCATGCTCATCGCTGAAGCCCTCATTGCCTTTTCATCCAATTATCTTCCACCCTTCCCGATCCACACCTCCTTAGACGGCCAAAAGCACAGAAAGCGATTAGTGCAACTGAAAGCAGCATATGTATGTGAGTATTAGAATATAGGAAGTGGCTGTCAGAATTCCCTGAAGCTCAGTAGGGTTCCCAGATCAACTCAAGCTGGTCGGCCCCTTGATTGTCAAGATACCCAAACCAACTAGAATTAATCGGCGCCCTTGCACTTTCGTAGGTTTCATCATCCGGCATTATTGGAACCCAACACCCACTTTTCCCAAATTATCACAACCATAATAAAATCCCATAATATATCTCTCCATAAGCCATACCCTTAGTCGAAACATCACAGGGTATCTCAAAACACCAGCACCATCAGTACCATTGCTGCCCAGCCAACACAACTCTGAAAATATCTAAAAATCCACACCTCACTGTGCATAGGAGAGCACATGCACAGGAGGGCACAGGAAGATGATAAGGCTGAGCCGGCTTGCACAGAGGAGCACAGTAGAGCCATCCCCCTTCGCATAACACATTCATCACCCTCGCTGCCACTCTCACAAGCAAAGACAAAGACAAAGTTATTCCCTCCCACTTCTCACCAAAGGCCAAGAAGGCCAAGACCCAGAAGGGAGCAAGGAGGAAGGGAGCCAGGGAGAAGGAGGAAGCCGAAGGGCAAGGGCGACGCCAGCGGCGGCAGTTGAACCGCAATCGACCACCGAAGGCCACGCCGAGACCAACAGGAGGCAACCACCCCACTGCCGGCAGCCCCAGCTCGACCACACTGGCACCACATCAGCCACGACCCCAAAACCGACCCAACCCCAACCCCTAAGGTAAACCATCTCCATGCTCCCCACAGCTATTTTGCCATTCATCCCCTAGGATGGACTACACATGCATATTGATCTTTCCACAGTAGCAAAATAGCTCTCAGTTCATCAGTAACCATCATAGAGAAAGGGGAGGAGTAGAGGGAGGACTAAAGGGTATAGTACCTTAGTAATCTTGGTAGCGGCCTGCATACCTCACTATAACCAAGCATCCATGAACTAAAATAAAAAAGGGTGAAATCAATGAAAATGTTAAGAATTGGGGTAGTAGAGAAGGGGTTAATGGGGGATGGGAGTGAGGTGAGGCACGGGTGGTCGAAGGCTAAGCCGGCAGGGCTGGTGGCGCCATGGAGACAGGCCAGCTGGAGGCACCAAGGTGCAAGAGAGGCGCGAGGCAAGCCGAGAGCCAGAGGCAGGCGTCTTGCCAAGCCGAGCAGGAGGATGGCGTGTGGAGGCGCCAAGCCGTGGGGAGGAGCTGCAGATGGGGCCGAGCCTGCCTGAGGAGCGAGAGCGACTGGTGAGGAGGGGGTAAACCGAGGCGACGCAGTGAGCGCTTGAGCGAAGGAGCGATGGCGCTAGGAGAGAGTGGAGAGGAAGATTGAGTTAATGCAAGTGAGAAGGGGGGGTGCTGTAAGGGTGTCGGCCGAATGAAGGGGAAGGGGAGAGGAAATTAGGGATAAAGAGAGGGAGGTAGGTGGAATTAGGAGTAGATGATTAGGGTTAGGAGTTTAGGTTTAGGAAATTTAAGCATAGGAAAATTTAGGAAAGTGTATAAGTTCCGGGGAATTTTGATAAGTGATATATGTGTATCAGTAGAGGTTAGCAACAAAATTAATAGATGTTAGCACTGCTTATTTATGCAACCAAACGAATTCACTTAGGTCACATCGGGCTAACCAGTCTTAAAATCCGTATGTTGAGTAACTATTAGAATAAGACAAAATATCATAAATTCTGTTAATAAAAAGTGAATATGCGTGCGTAGAAAACCTGTAAATCGTTGGCAAATAGTCGGGCAGGTTGAAATATTTTAATCATGTTAATTTAATTAAATTAAAGCGACCCCGAGTTTATTTTGAGAAAGATTGGTAGGCTTACGCACCCGAGTAAAAACCAAATAAGCATAGTTGCACGTAAGCGCGAGTATTAGTTCTTTTCGCGCGATTAAAACACGAGTTTAGCAACCACGACCCTAGAGCGAATAAACAGTAGAACGGCTATAGTGGGGAGTGCTAACCTAGCGGGGACCCGAATAATATTATTAAATTAAAATATACTACAAAAGAAGATGCACTAACTGATGTACGCATAATATCACCCAAAACTAACTAAAATATTTGTTTATGTATTATTCGTGCTTTCGCATAATTGCATAAATCGAACCGACGCCAACAGAAGTATCTGATTTCGTATCCATCGACGACGATCTTTTCTACAATCCCGAAGGCAAGCTATTCTCTTGAACATAAATATAGTTATATTAAATGTAAACCGTATATTGCTCTATCATATATGTATTGCATCAAAACTATTTCTCAAAATTAAATCGGATTAAGATGAAATCGGGAAGATAAGAAAAGAGATGAAAGAGAGGAAGAAATGAGAGTTACTAGGTTGGTAAAGGGGGTCCGGTCAGGGGAACGCGACGACGATAATAATGATGAGGTAAGAGGTGGGACCCCTTTACATATGGTTAATATATAAGGATCAACAAAACTCTTACTCGGATTTGAGGCTGTAAATTAAGTGCCAACCTTTTTCCTGTTTCAGCGAGCAGAAAATGCTACCTTGTTACGTAATTATGTTCTCCACAACGGGACACAATTGGAGTGTTGGGCACGGAAGAGAGCCGTCCAAAGGTGGAGTGTTGGGCACGGAGGAGAGCCGCCCCAACCAACATTACTGGAACTCAATGGATGACGAGGTCTACCGTGACTGGACTAACACTGATGGAAAGTAATGGGTGGAGACTTAATAACATAACCTGAAAAACATTCTGTATTCTGAACTCGAAGTCACATCAAAGAAAATGCAGTGGACCCAGTTCAAAGAGAGTTCAGAGTAGCTATGGGTAAAGTGGTACAAACTTGCGCAGCGCTAAATAAAATCATAAATTCATGCCAGTCTCATGGATTGGAGTCTACGGAAACCACTGGGGTCTATCTTCTCTCCGAGTGATAAGTAGTCTTTTCAGAATTAAAACTGCAACCTAAATCTTGTTAAAGTAATTTCAGAAAAGATATGAATTAGAAAATGTAATAACAACAGAGATGAGGCATCCAATGCATTTTTGCTATTAATGCTTGCTGAGTACATTTGTACTCAACCTTGCTGGTATTCTCCTTTGTTAGATCCTAGTCTGGCTGGGAATTATCCCGAGTGGGATGAGGGACACGCAGGTACCGATGAGACCGCAGGAGACGATGGCGCTTACCACGAGGAGCAAGGCAATATGGGCACCATATTCGGCGCGGGGACGAGTAGAAGACCGATGGAGCAAGGTAAGCGAAGGGATTTAGTCCTATTTTGTAGTTGTAAATTACTATGTAAGAACTATAACCTTGTGTGGTTAACTGGAATAAAAGTACAGTTTCTATCTTATTATTCTGCTGCGTTAACTTTGATAATGACTTACTATTTATTGAAGCAGTGTTCTATGGAATAAATAAATAGTAATTCATATGTTTAAATGTGATTATTCCTAAGTAATGATACGGGACGTCACATCAAAGTACTCGCAAGCACTCGCAAGCCATGGGAAGTGCTTGTCGCCATCTTTGAAAAAGCTCGAGCGTACGTCTCTCATTTTTGCCACACAGAAAAACGACCCGTGCAGAGAGTGCGGGCAGGCTACGTACCTTTCCGCTGACTAAGTACGGATCCAACAATGAATTCGGCATTACTCTCATCGTCTTCCCTCGCGGTCGTGCCACGACTTCCCGGTGCAATCCAGAATCAATGCCAGAAGCGTTGCTAGTCCCAGTCTAGGCATCTCTCTGCATGCAAAGAGCTAGGTACAGTAAGTAGTACTTGCAGAGTTGCAGGCCAATTCATGGATGGCAGCATGGAGCAGTATTGGTTAATTAGTTCCCTACGTCTATACGCACGATCAGATCAAGCATGCAGAAATAGGTCCCAAGCCTAGCTATCTAGATGCCTCCTTGCTTGTCATTGTGCTCATGGAATTCAGTAAATTGGTCACCTTTTTTGATGGATGTAACTTGTGCGCTCCGAAATCTGCAGGATCGATCGAGCGCAGCAGGGTTACTACACCACGGTTCTAAACTATCATCACAGACAGTTTTTGAACCGTCTGACTTTATATATCTGTGATAACATACGATTATCATAGATAATTTTTGAGCCGTCTGTGATAATAACAACACAGACGATTTTATGGTATAACCGTCTGTGAAGATCAACTATCACAGACGGTTATCTGTACCAACCGTCTGTGATTACATAAATAACACAGACAGTTAGGAAAAATAATCATCTGTGATATCATAATGATCATAAACGGTTTTTAGTAGTAGCCGTCTATGATATCTGACATATCACAGACGGTTTTTGGTATTAGCCGTCTGTGATATCTGAATATTACAGACTGTTTTTTGTGGTAGCCATCTGTGATATCTGAATATCACAGAAGATTTTTGGTGGTATCTGTCCGTGATTGGATACGTATCACAGACGGTTGTTAGTAGTAGCCGTCTGTGATTGTATATATATCACAGACGGTTTTTTGGTGGTAGCCATCTATAATTGGATAAGTATCACATACGGTTTGTTGGTGGTAGCCGTCTATTATATTATGCATTCACAGACTATTTTTTATGGTAACCGTCTATGATAGTATGCATTCACAAACGATTTTTAGGGTTTTCGGCCAGCCTCAATTAATGCTAGCCATACCCTCTGAAAACAAGCAAACAGAAAACAAATATATCACAATTGATTTGATATAGAACAACTCAAAGTGATTTAAAAACTCAATATCAATTACAAAGTGATTTGAATTACAACTCAAAGTGAATTACAATAAATCGGTGTCGCCTGGGTGAAACTCTCCATTCTAGTTAATGATCTCCCCCATGATGAAGATGGCAAGTTGTCCTCGAATGTCCATGATTATGTCCCTATGGTAGGCACTTTCTTCCATTGTCATGCCCTGTCGCTAGCAACAGTAATGTAGTAAGCATATATATATATATATATATATATATATATATATATATATATATATATATATATATATATAAATTCATAATTATATAGGATTGATTGACAAACCTCTGGATCCTTCGTCTTAACACTCATGATTTCCAAAGCACATGACGACAAAGCGTAGAATGCACATACGTTGCCATGTAGTTGTCGCTGGAGGCACTACAAAAATAGAAGTATGATATAGGATATATGTATAGTCAGTTCGAGAGGCCAGGTTACGAAGTATGATATAGGATTATTGTGTTGTAGCGGTACCAAAAATTTAGTCATGTGTCGCATGATGTATCGCTCTGTTCCTTGTGTGTCCCTCCCTCGGCAACATGGGCCCTAAACGACCTACGTGATTCCAAAAAGTTATCCTCGAACATTTCAAACGAAGGAAGACTGCAATAGAGTTACATATGGAGGAAATGAGCATACCTATCGAGTAATTTTTGCACAATGGTGAAGTTGTGTGTTTTCTCGACTAGGGAATCAAGGTATATTACCTTGTTCCACTTTGGTACAATGACTAAAAGGATCTAGTGGTACCTATGAGTATGTCGCTATAGTCATTAAACCTAAGTTCATGTTGCGTATAAAGAACAAATGAAATTTGTATAGCAAGTAGTGAAGCACTTACCCTCGGGTTGTAGGGCACCAGTATGTAGTCCTTGTCGAGGTGAGTAAGCAATGCTCTCATTATGTACTTCTCGGCGTGGGATCGTTTTCGATGATGCTTTGCTCAGAGATCAACTGTCACTACACCATGGCATAGTATTAAGGGCGATTAAAGCTGCGGAGAAAAGTGCTTTGAAAGCAAATTATCATCGGCAAAAACATTCCCGACACTTATTGCTCGCCGGTAAAGTGGTGCCGGGAAAGACTTTTGCCCGCAGATATGTGTATTCCCGGCAGTTAACTACCCTAAATAAGGTAATTTTCTCCAATAGATTAAAGTTTCCCAAAGATTAGATTTTTCCGGCGATTGGAGTTTCCGTGATTATACATATTGACGTCAGTTAACCTGCCTTGCATGTTTGTTTCCCCAACCCTAGCCACATTGGTTTTCCCCGGAAGTTATTTGATTTCCGTGATTAGCGTTTCCCAGCTAATCGCCTTAATTCTCTTTTCCCCGGCAGTTAACTACCCTCATTGCGATTATTCCTGGCAGATTAGACACCTAGGAATATACATGTAAAATACTCTCCATTCTAGTTAATGATCTCCCCCATGATGAAGATGGCAAGTTGTCCTCGAATGTCCATGATTATGTCCCTATGGTAGGCACTTTCTTCCATTGTCATGCCCTGTCGCTAGCAACAGTAATGTAGTAAGCATATATATATATATATATATAAATTCATAATTATATAGGATTGATTGACAAACCTCTGGATCCTTCGTCTTAACACTCATGATTTCCAGCACATGACGACAAACGTAGAATGCACATACGTTGCCATGTAGTTGTCGCTGGAGGCACTACAAAAATAGAAGTATGATATAGGATATATGTATAGTCAGTTCGAGAGGCCAGGTTACGAAGTATGATATAGGATTATTGTGTTGTAGCGGGTACCAAAAATTTAGTCATGTGTCGCAGTGTATCGCTCTGTTCCTTGTGTGTCCCTCCCTCGGCAACATGGGCCCTAAACGACCTACGTGATTCCAAAAAGTTATCCTCGAACATTTCAAACGAAGGAAGACTGCAATAGAGTTACATATGGAGGAAATGAGCATACCTATCGAGTAATTTTTGCACAATGGTGAAGTTGTGTGTTTTCTCGACTAGGGAATCAAGGTATATTACCTTGTTCCACTTTGGTACAATGACTAAAAGGATCTAGTGGTACCTATGAGTATGTCGCTATAGTCATTAAACCTAAGTTCATGTTGCGTATAAAGAACAAATGAAATTTGTATAGCAAGTAGTGAAGCACTTACCCCTGGTTGTAGGGCACCAGTATGTAGTCCTTGTCGAGGTGAGTAAGCAATGCTCTCATTATGTACTTCTCGACGTAGGATGCGTTTTCGATGATGCTTTGCTCAGAGATCAACTGTCACTACACCATGGCATAGTATTAAGGGCGATTAAACTGCCGGAGAAAAGTGCTTTGGAAAGCAAATTATCTGTCGGCAAAAACATTCCCCGACACTTATTGCCTGCCCGGTAAAGTGGTGCCGGGAAAGACTTTTGCCCGCAGATATGTGTATTCCCGGCAGTTAACTACCCTAAATAAGGTAATTTTCTCCAGCAGTTAAAGTTTCCCCAGCAGTTAGATTTTTCCCGGCAGTTGGAGTTTCCCCGGCAGTTATACATATTGCCGTCAGTTAACCTGCCCTTGCATGTTTGTTTCCCCAACCCTAGCCACATTGGTTTTCCCCGGAAGTTATTTGATTTCCCGGCAGTTAGCGTTTCCCCAGCAGTTAACTGCCCTTAATTCTCTTTTCCCCGGCAGTTAACTACCCTCATTGCGATTATTCCTGGCAGATTAGACACCTAGGAATATACATGTAAAATACTAAAAAAATTAATTATACCACCCGAAATAGTGAATTTAATATTTTTCCCAATAGTTTGCACCATTCAATCAGAATTTAGAAAACATACAATTTTCTCAATCGTATCACTTAGAAAATATCATATCAACAATCAAATACAGCTGCAACATATTGATGAAATTTAGATTATACAAAATACATAAACCTGAAATATGTAAATGTCTATCCTTGGTATGTACAAAACATCTACGCAAAAGAAGTCGACAATCAAATCATCATACTATCACCATTTGCAAAATAAGTACGATCACTCCATTAGTAAACAATAACTTCAATAGCCCTTATGTTTTGTACCTGAAAAGAAATTGGAGAAGTCAATAACCACAAACCATATAACTTCAACATCCCTGTCTGCATTAACAATAGCATTGCAAATATTTCTGTTTTGGGTGCTTTTCCATTATTACCATTTTTATTTGTTGCTACAGACATGATACATGATGAACATGAATTCATAGTTGGACGGTCACAACATTAAAATCTTCCCAACAACAAAACAATATAGAATTTGATGCCCTATGGTTGTGAGGAAAAGACATGGGCAGCAACAAGCAGTGAGGGCCCCTCAAGGAACTACAAATTAAGAAGGCCCGAAAAACCTTCACATTGAGAGGTGCCAGACTGCCAGTACACCAACACAAGGAGCACAAGACTCGTGCATAGATTTAGCACTCCACTAAAGCATTTCATCGTCATACTCCTAAGTCCTAACTACTAAGGAAACAAACAACACAAGCTATTATCAAGTTATATTGGCAAAGTGAGATATACGAAACATTCATAGGTAACAACTACACAATAGTATGTTACCTATGCTGACCTCAGTACCCTTTTCCTTTTGTATGTTAACTTGACTACGTGCTGAGGAGTTCACTGCCTACAATATACATGGAACAACATCATTAATGTGCACAAAAGTTTACATCAGAATGAAAAATACATATGCACATAATTTGATGATCTAGCTAGATCACTGAAGTTTATCCGCAAATTCAAGTGATTCAAACTTACATGCCTATAGTTAATAATGTTCCAAGCAGAAACTAAGTTGACATTGGGCCTCATGAATATTGCCCATTGGGTCTCATGAATACATGCACAATAAATTCATAACAGACTTACCTCAGATTTGGATGATTAAAACTTTGTCGGAAAACAATGCAGTTTGCGAGGCCTAGAACTTGAACGACATCTTCCTTAACACTAGCGGTTCCTTTTGGCGTTCGGGGCAAGGACTAGTGTATGCGGAACTTCCGTTTTAAAATACCTAGATGCTGATAAATCATAAAAGCTATATCAAAAGGTTACAATTTATTTAACATGAACTTCTTTCTTCCTGATAGAAAGTACCTGGTAATCAGGTCAGAAATCATGAGCCCACTGACTTACACAATGAGCTTCATCAATAACAATTCTAGAAAGATGGCCTCGTGAATATACATTTTCCAATTGTCTTAATAGAGCATCACTCCTGTACACAGGAATAAAACACATATAAATGATCAAAAGGGTGTTATTGTGTAAGTGACAAACTAAAAGAGAGCTTAAGACTTGAATATATTCAGTAGTACCAATGTAGCATGCCAGGGTAAAAAAAAGATCAGTGACAACTAGTTTTGATTTGGAAAATGTGAAATCTTGTATAATGGCTACAGGTCATATTAAGTCTTAAGAATGGGAGTTACACTATATTGCGAAAGGATAACTTTGAAACGACGGTCAAGAGATGATATAGCTGAATCCAAATATAACTACTTCAGACTTGTGATCCACAATTTGCAACATTCCACTTACTTAGCTATTTTTTTCTGGAGTGACATACAATAACTTGTAGGTGCATGTACGAGACATTAGTCCTCTTAATATTTCCTGCTTGCTCGAGACCACTCCATCGGGCATCGAGATAAGCTGCAGAATATTTGCTCGCTCGAGATAGGAGGCAAATGGTCGAAAAACATCAAGAAATATGTACAAGGAAATGAAAGTTTGAAACAATTAATTACTTGTAACAGATGCATGATCTGGTCTTGGATAAGTGAAACTAGAGGAGAAACAACTAATGTTATGCCCTCGTCAATAAGGGTGGGAAGCTGCAAATTAATATGAGTGTTAATGCTGAATTGAGAAAATAAAAACTTGTAGATGGAGTTAGCAGTCAATCTTGAATAAATTGTTGTGTTGATATTTTCCTGCAATAACAATATAACATTGATTATTTCACAACTACCACCCGATAAAACTCTTCTCAAAACAATCTTCCCTTGCACATTGATGAATAAAACTTCAAGTACCGTTTGTCCAGTAGTACCATACATGTGAGCATTAGAAAGGAGAAAAGAGTAAAAACTGCATAAAAATCACCACTCAAGAGGCGCTATACAAGCAGTATAATTTTCAAAGATTTATATCATATCAAACAAGGACAACAATTCATAGAAGCCTGGTTTATTACCTATTATGTCAAACTTTTTCCACCGCCAGTTGGCATCAAAACAAAAACATCATTCCCACTCATTGTGGCATTGATTATTTCTCACTAATTTGGGCGGAAAGAGTGGTTTCCAAACACTCTCTTGTTGTTGACCTGAAGATGCAGTAAAAATTAGTGGTTGTCATATACCAATGATGATGCGAGTAATTAATTGTTGGTTTTGAAGAAAAAAATAACCTCAAGTTCCCGAGTCCACGGAAAATCTGTACTACTCCACTTTTATCACGGAACCTTGAGCAGTAGCTAATATCTATAACCCTAGGGTGTAATCTCTCTGTCTGAGATGTTAATGGCGTGCTTAAACTATCCATATAGGAATATGGGGCGGGAGAATAGCATAAACCATTGTTCCCGTTTCATCAACAATGATCATAAGTCGCGCGAGAAGGAGCTTGATTAGCGAGGTAAAATATATTTCATGGACATTTTTCCTTTTTTTCCTTATACAAGAGAATCATAGGTGACT
Organism: Phyllostachys edulis; assembly: GCA_036346405.1. Lineage (NCBI taxonomy): Eukaryota > Viridiplantae > Streptophyta > Magnoliopsida > Poales > Poaceae > Phyllostachys > Phyllostachys edulis. The sequence continues at coordinate 51,711,655 of CM070552.1, forward strand.
AAAACAAGGCATTTTCAAGGGAAAATGTAAGGACCATTACAAGTACATGTTTGTTTAATTACTTGATGTACATGTCAACTGTTTCTAAAGATCCCAACAAGAGTAATGGATATCATCGATGCGGTTAGTAGTGACCACCTACTTAATTAACAAATCAAGAGACTAACGAATTACTCTCATCAGTCTTCTTCCTAATTAAGAAATTTAATTTCATCTTTCACCAAGACACTTGGTTATCCACTTACAAGACTACATACATAATTAATTCATCCTATGATATATAGGCATATATATGTAGCTAGCTCATGGATTTTTACCTAGCTAAAACTAAGCACTGCCACAATCAAGTGAACAATAGAAAGTTATTACCTAGACACCCATACATCCTCTCATCAAAATTCTTCTGGCCCATCACCACCGTACCACACCATCAACAATATATTAGAACTAATGTATGCATGGTCACTAAATTAATTAATCACTAATAGGCACTTATACATAGGACCATCAGTGCACACTTGCAGTACCTTAGCTTGCAATTGACACAAAATAACTTTGCAAGATCATATCACCACAATTAAGCCACACCATCCTTAATTAGTTAGTTTAGTACCCAACACTTGCATCTAGCTAGCAACCAAGTAGCATCAACAAGGAAGGAATGTCTAGGCTGCAAGCAAAGAGCTTTAGGAGGAAAGCGACGATAGCATCTCACGGCCACAACAAGGCGCATCATCACGAGAGGCCGAGGTGGCCGTCCAGGCTCACAGCAGATCAGCAACCAAGTGAGCACGGGAGAAGAGAGGGGAAAGTAGAGCAGAGCGCACACAGAGAGCACAGAGGGGGGAAGAGAGGCTGGAGCAGAGAGGGGAGCGCGGGAGAAGAGAGGGGAAGGCGGAGGCGCGGGAGAAGACAGGGAAGAGGGGAAGGAGATAGCGCAGGAGAAGAGAGGGGAGGGTGGCGGCGCGGGCATACCTCGATTCGACGGCGTAGATGGCGGGACGACCGCGATTCGGAGGCGGCGAGGTCGAGTCGGCGGTGGAGATGGCAGGACGACCACGATTCGGAGACGGTGAGGTCGATTCGGCGGCGGGGGAGCTTGATTCAAAGAACGGGGTGAGGCGAGCACGATTCGCGGTGGGGTAGGCGCGACGGAGCTGAAACCTAGGCGGCGGGTGCGGCCGAGTCGGCGTGGAGGCGGCGGCGGGGCCGAGTGGCGTGGAGGCGGCGGGCGGAGCTAGCGTGGGCGGCGGGCGCCATCGAGCCGGCATGGAGGCGGGAGCTAGCGTGGAGGCGGCGTGGAGGCGACGGAGATTGGGGATGGAGTGGGATTTTGGAGAGGATTTGGGGACATAGGTTAATTTTGTGGGAAGCCCTGTCTCTCTCTCATTTTTTTTTTCATCTTCCCTCTCATTTTTTCATCTTCCTGCGCACACACGAGAGAATAGAGGCTGACATGTGGGGCCCATTGGTCAGCAAAACCAAAACAAACGTGGCTCGGGTCGGTTTGAATCAAAAGATCGAGTCGGAAAATTTCGACGGTCTGATCTGAAATGGACGCTCCAGATTGCGAGTTCGTTCGGGTGGTCCGAACGTTTCCATGCAATTCGGACGGTCCGATTTAGATTGGACGGTCCTGATTGAATTGAACATTCGGACGATTCGAACGTTCTTTTCAATCTAGACGGTTGAATTTAGATCGAACGGTTCATGAGCGTTGGGTTTGGCGCGGTGCAGTTAGGTGGTTTGACCAAATCAAGTGGCTCGAGCCGGTGTTGGGTCTAAGCCCGAGGAACAATGGCGATTTTTGGAAAGATAAATTTGAGATGATCGGCGAATTTTTATAGGGAGTTTCATAGCTCCAAAAATTCTAAAATTTTTACTAGAGGTTCCTGACTCCAAGATTAACCTTTTATAAAATTTACGGAGGTCTTTATGCAATAAATTTTTCTCTAGAAATTCCTCAAGGTTCTGCCCTAGGGTTTGACTAAGGATCTAATTGGTTTGACTGGCCTTTGAAAAATAACAAATAATTTCCAAAAATTATAGAATTTTTCTGAGGGTCACCAGGGTGATCTAGAAGCTAGGAGAAATAATCCTAGAGGATGAACACAAGATTTGCTTAAGGAGTTTTCAAAGGTTATGCTAACACACACCAAAGTACTAGTTCATCAAAAAATCATGAAATTTTCACAGAAGGTAGAGCATAATTTTAAATGAATTTAGAAACAAAAATCAATTGATTTGGATGACGCATGAAAAAGTTATAACAGTTTGAAAATCAGACTTTAAGAAAATCCAAATAAAAATTTGATTCACCTCATTTGGAGCTAAGATGAATTTTCTATAATTTTTCAAAGTTATGAAAGTGGTGTACCAATTATTTACAAAACAAGATTTTTAGAGACAGTAACATGCTCAAACCTATTCTACATTAAAGTATACTAACAAAGGAATCTTAACAAGCTTGAGTTTACTCCTAAAGTTATTTTATTAATAAATAATTTTTGGAACAGCAACATGATTCAAACCATTTTTATAATAATGTACATTTAAAATGGAAGCCAACAAAATTTGAATCATCCAGAAAGGAGTTAAAATGAATTACTTATGCAATTTTGAAGTTCTAACAATTAACAGTTCGAAAATAATGCATTATGGAATATATATATAAGCATATAATACTTCTTATACCCGCACCGACAAGTAGGCCCCACTGCTCAGTGACACGAGACGCGAAGGGTGCAGTCCAACTGAGTGGCTCGGGCCAGTTTTAAACGAGCGGGATTGGTTTTGACCGTGGGATAGAAAATGGAAGGCCCTGATTGAGTGTGTCGTTCAGATGGTCCGAACGGCCCACTGAATGCGGATGGTCCGATCGAGAATGGACGGCTCTGATTGAAATGGCCGTTCGGACGGTCCGAACGGCCCATTCAATCTAGGCTGTTGGAAACGAATCAGACGGCTCACGCGAAGGTTAGCTTGAGTTGAGCGCGCCGGTGCAGTTAGGCGGTTCAACCAAATCAAGTGGTTCGAGCCAGAGTTTGCTTAAGGATTTTTTTTTCAAGGACTATGCTTCCATCAAATGAGGCATTGATCTTTGAAAATAGGAAACCTTAGGGAAAAAATTTCAAAAAATTTTAAATGACAACATGAGGCATCAAAAGTTTTAATTTCTCCTCGTTCTTATACATTTGAAACACAAACCATTGTTTGGGATGTTACATACGGTTAGGGTTAGGGTTTAGGGTCTAGGTTCAGGTTTAGGCTTATGTTTAGGTCTTAGGTTTAGGCTTTAGGCTTTTCAGATCGACTTGACAATCCTAACAAGGAAGGAAAAATGGCCCCGGTCCACGCAGAAGGTCGGACCATTATGTACTAGTCCCCCGTCGAAGGTCGAATCTATTTTCATTCCAAAAAGGCGCATATGTATCATAGGACTACTTCGGTTTGTTGCATCGTGTATGATGTTGTTTCTTATGCACGTAATCAAACCCTATGCGCCGTGTTATTCCCAACTTCATTAGACTGGTTTAAAGTATATTTTCATTCGCAACATCAGTAACAAAAACTTGTAATCATCCTCTGGAAATAATTTATTCAAATTCTATAATAATTATCATGAATTAATATAATTTTTTCCAAATTTTTGGGACTGGTTTAAACCCTATGAAAATTTAAACACCATTCAAAGACCTAGCCTAAGATTGAATTTATATTATACAACATATATCATGAATAGTGAGGTTTAATAATTTTTGTGGATACTAGACCATCCTAGGAACATCTCTGAATTATTTCAGAATTTTTGGAAATTTATTTATATTTACAAGGCCTTGGTCAAAGTTGAGAGAATAATTTAAATCTCAGTCAAACCCTATCCCTAACCCCCTAAAACTGTTCCTTAGACTCGGGTCTGACTCGGTGAACTGACTAAGCCCAACCGCCTAAATGCACCTCGCACGAGCCATTCAATTTGAAATAGACGGCCCAAATCTCGTGACTGTTGAGCCCAGTCCGAACGTTCGCGCTCAATGCGAACCATCCGATTTAGATCCAACGGTCCACACGCGTGGTCCAAACCGCACCAGCCCAGCCCATACTCAACTAGGATAATTTTGGGCCGTCCGATGAAAAATTAGCGCCCCAGATCTAATAACCGGTCGGGTGGTCCAAACGTTCACTCACGTTTGGACCGTCCGATGCGAAATTAACTATCCAGATCTCACAACCCTTCGGACGGTCCGAGCATCTCTTTTAATTAGAGCCATCCAGTCCAGATCGAATGGCCCACGTGGACTCACTTACCGTGAACTCGCACACGCGCGTGTGTGACTGCCAAACGCACTATTCACCGGGCCCACTGGTCAGTGACTATGGCTATCGCATCTCCCGGTGTAAAAAGGGATAAATGGTTTAGGAAATATGAAATCTAATTATTTACACACTAAAAATTGTATTAACTTCAAAAATACATAACTAATTCATCTCAGCTCCAAAATGGATGAAACCAGTGCTAATAATTTTAATTTTTAATGAACTTTATATTAAAATTGGTTTCAAACATGTCTCTATAGCAGAGAGTATTATTTTGGGAAATAACCCATTAACTCTATTATTTTTACAATAGAAAAATCTCGATAACTTTGAAAATGCATAACTAATTCATAAAACAATATCAATAGCAATGCCATACAACAATATTTCATTACCGTAGTCACAAAAGGTTACAATAAAGTCATCACAACTTCAGTTTCATACAATAAAAGGTTATGATTTTTCAAAGTGATGAAAGTAGTGCACAAGTCATTTGTAAAATAAGATTTTCAGATATAGTAACATGATCAAAACCTATTCTACTTTAAAGTATACTAATAGAGTAATCCAACAAAATTGATTTTACTCAAAATGGAGTTATAGAGAAATACTTATGCATTTTTGAAGTTAAAGGAATATTTTAGTACAACAATAATACTAAACCCAAAGCAAATTTTGCTAATACTAATTTCTAGAACAGAAACATGGTTCAAACCATTTTTATATTAAAGTACATTTAAAAAGGAAACTAGATGGAATAGAAACATGGTTCAAACATGGTGGGTGGAGCTGGTCGGGCGAGGGGGAGGGGGAGGGGGAAGGGGAAATGGCAAGAGGGGGAGGGGGAAGGCAGGGAGGCGACGAGCGGATTTGAGGGATCGGCAGTGATTTGGGGATATATATAGATTGTTAATTTTGAGCTTTAGCTTTCGCTAGGTTTCGTGTCCTCCCGTGCGCGCCCGACTTTGCTCTCCCGCCTAAAATTTCAGTTTCTGTACAGATACGGTATATGCTGGCGTTTGCAAATCTCCGACACTTATTAACGTCGTGCTTGATCTAACTCGACGAATACTATGTGCCCTTCTTACGTCATTGGCCGGCATATATTAAGCGTCGGCCTATGGTCTAAAATTGGTTAGAATCATGTTTTTTTATGTGTGGCGCACGCAATGCAAATTTTATGTGTGGTGCACGTAGTGCATATCCGTGTTGTAGTGGAAAGGACGAGGCGTTGGGAGGATTTTGAGGATAAGGTTCTAGAGGTCTTCGCGTGGCTGAGTCATTTTTTTCATCTTCCCGCGCAAAGGGTATCCCCGGCAGATAGATTGACCTTGTTGACTTGTTTTAGGGCAGATGTATTGTAGCTAATTTAAAAACATTGCCGAAAGATAAATTGTTCTAGACAATATTTATTGCCGGCAGATAACAGGACCTGTAATCTATTGGACATTGTCGGCACATGTTTTGCCACTCATCCCATTTTTTCCCGGCAGTTAATTGTTCTTAATTCTATGTCATGGTGTAGTGTGTGGGTCGAGGAAACCCACCGGTTGTCGTGATCGTCGGGCTTCTTACATCATGTGTCTATACATAAGCAATGGGTTATGACATTTATCGGTATTGCGTGAATGTAGAACTTAATTGATTGTACACACTTACAGTGTCCAGCATCGTAGAAGTGAGGCGTCGAAGGCGTCGAGCTTGAATAGACCAAATAAGTCTTCGAAGCCCACGATGAATTAGCCCACCATGTGGAGGAAATGGTTCTCCGTGTAGCTGGCAGTGAATCTAGTAGGCTGGTCTTCCCTCGCCTCGTCGGTCTGCCGCATGTACCAGGCATGCAAAGTCTAGCAAGCCAAATCAACATGGCGTAATATTGTGTCGGAGACCAACGGCATTCCAAGGGAGTACGCGCCGGGCTTGTGAGGCACCTTAATTTTTTTCGATTTGGCCTTAGCGCCTCGCGTTCTATTTGTCTTCCTAGAAGACGACTCGACACACTTTTCTTGTTTCTTGGATGCCATCTCCACGGAAGCCGATTAGGGGAAGCGGGGGTTGAGGTGGAGTCATCGAGGGTGCCTTCCTAGAAGACGACTCAACACGTTTTTTTTGTTTCTTGGGTGCTGTCTCCACAGAAGCCGATATGGAGGCCTTCTGAAGTGAGGGTTGAGGTGGGGTCATTGAGGGTACTGTTTGAGAGGCATGGTCATCGTGTGGACATCGCGGCACTACAGGGTCAAGGGCGATGTCCCTCTTGGGCCACTGGACATAAGTGTGCAAGGCATCTCCTAGTGTTATGATCTCTTCGTTCGGGGGCTTCTCCAGCGGGACGGCCATCAAATTATCATGTACCATGTCCACCTGGATCTTAGCGTAACCCTACTCTAGTTGGGCACCGTGCACCACTATCCCTTCCTCACATGGATACACCACCCCTCGCCCAGCCTCAACAGAGATGGACTCAACCAGCCTCACTTGGAGCCTGCAGAGCGTGGGCACCTACAAAACGATACACAATTAGCTAAGACGTTCTACAGGTATATCTTTCGAGCATTCCAGAGATGTACGTTACCTGGATAAGGTCGATAGGTAATTGGACGTCGCCAAGTTCAGAAAGTGCAGGTGTGGACGCGGCGCTACTCCGATGTTGAGGGGGACTGGCTCCCAAAATCACAGGGGCAGCTAGCGACTGGCTGATGAGTTGATTCATTTGTTCCTACAATGATGTTATCGGTCCTTGAAATTGTGCACTGATCTCCTCTTTCAACTGTTCCTCACGTTCGGCCTTGGATCTCTTCCTACTCCTATACGCCTCGGAGTCGTGTGGGAATCCATGCATCCAAGGTACGTAAACCCCAAGGCCTCGCGTGCGACCCGAGTGCTCCTTGTTTCCTAAGGTCGTGGATAGTATATCCTTCTCCCTTACTGCTTGGAAGGAGCATTGGGAAGATTGGGTACTCAATGTTTGCTACAAAAGGCAATCATGTTATTTTAGACCCTACTAAGTTATGGACTTATTAACAACAAGGTAGTTCGACATATCTTACCAGGTGTTGGGACACTGCCTCGTCTTTCAGGTTTGTGAAAGAGATGGCACCCGACGACGTGATTATGGCCCTCCCTCTTAACCAGTATTTGGCGTGCTCATCTGTGATCTCGACAAATGGCGGGGAGACCTGCGACTAGATTGCCACACTGTCCTCACAAATCCATCCCGGGAGTTTGCCCGCGTACCTAGCGGTGCCGAGTCTGTGGGGTTGAATGTTTTTTGCCTGGATGACCTTGTGCGCCGCACTTTGCTGTTGAAATTCGTCCGTCGTCTTCATCCGCACAAAGGCATCCCATGTATCCAACGACACGAAACTATACTTCGTGCAGGGCGTCCGATCCTTGTTCACGTACTCCATGACAAGCTTGCTCTTGAAGGTCTTCCAAGCGTGTCCCATCGAGAGGAACGCCTGTCGTCGCACGAGATCGGAGAATTATGCTGGGATATCGAACGACGTAGTAATTTCAGTCCACAACTGCGCTTTCTCTACGACCGTCAGATCCTTCCATTTCTGTGTGGTGATGATGACTTGTTCCCTTCCAAGTATACCACAGGTGGTCCAGAATGCTACCGCTACTTTCTCGAGTAGCAGAGGGAAGCCAGAGGTACTGACGGTCGTGATGGTCATTCGGCCCATAGGCATTTTTGATATTCCTCTCGCATGTCGCTTAGGTACCACTTTGTTCGGAGATCCAGACGCATTCGGCGACGTCGAAGACGGTGCAACACCATCTCACAAGATTAACAAATCAGTACTGCATCAATAAATGATATTACTGCAAGATCAACAAATCAGTACTGCATCAATCGGGATAAAATGCTCAAAAGATAGAACTTCACAACAAAATAAATAATCAATTGAGAGTTCACTGTCAATATTTCAATTGAACCAACTACACAATATTTCAATTGACAGTAATATAAACAATGGCAGAACAGTAATCACAGTGAACAGAAGCTACCAACAGAATGGAGCAAAATGACCAGACAACATCAACATAATGAAATAGAGGGATCTTATGAGCATGAGTAACATGACACAATATTAGAGAATCCAAAGCGATGAGCTCGTACCTCCCACGATAGTACTAAGCAATATCTCCCAGTGCTAGAGTCAATCAAATCATCACAATTTGAAACTTCTACTAGCACAATCCAAAGCGGTGAGCTCGTACCTTGACGGGAGGCGTGGACGAAGAGGGAGTTGAGGTCAGGGGTCGCAGAGGGAGTGTCATGACCAGAGACTCTCAGGACCACCCAGGAGGTCCTTTAAGGCCATCCGAGAGGTCAAGTCCACCCCAGGAGGTCCGCCAGGACCTCCCAAGAGGTTCAGACTACCCGGAGGACCCTCAAGACCTCCCATGAGGTCCCACAGGACCACCTGGAGGTCTATCAAGACCTCCCGAGAGGTCCAATAAGAGGTGGTCATGAGGCTTAGGATTATCCCTAGTTCACGACCAATCCCGAAGGAGGTCGTGAGACCAAGGATCACCCCAAGACCTCTGTGTAACTGAGCTAGTCCCAAGATCAGCTGCTAGCTCACACAGTAACAAAAGTGGTGACATCCACAACGTGAACTTTATTAATAAAATATCAACAGAGTTGCTTGCAAAAGCGGCCTTGGCAGAACATAAAATACAAAGGAACAAAAGAGCGGCAGTCCATCCATTACGCCATAGGCAGAATGGCTGGAGGGCACAACCTAGTCGATTAGGTCCTCTTCTTCGCTGTCGACGTCTTCACCTGTCCAAAGATTATATCAAGCAAGAGTAAGCACAACAACCGTGCTCGCAAGTCACACCCGTGGAGTAGTAGAATGACATGCATACATGGATATTTCAAAGAAGGGCATATAGGGTTGATTTGCATAAAGCCAAGTCTCATTTAAATACACATACTAAGTTCCAAGGCAGTTATACTTATAATTAAAATTCATTTTCAAAAACTCAATTTTACAGTTGGATAACATTCAATATCAAGTGGTGAAGGATACCCTCCTATCACAAGGCTCCCCGCCCAAAACCCATCGGGATAGAAATCCCAAAACCATTTTTATCAAACCTTTTGAAAACAAAAACCAAGTTTAACTTTGAGTGGCTTTGCTAGCATGTCCATGATCGTGGACACGGCTATTCGAATAGTTTTTCACTCTGCAAAGGTGTACAGCTTTACCCACATGACACGAATTCTCTAGTTTGTTTGGCATTCGTCAATACCACCTCACACTTCCGTTGGTGAGAGGTCTAGAGCACGTGACAAGGCCTTTGCAATGCATCATTCCACCGCAGCCCCTCCTCGCTAAGGTTTCGCCCCCTTTGGACTAACCATCCGCAGGTTCAGGGCCCCCTCTTGCGCCAGTGGGTAACATAGGTTATAAAAGACCACCCACACATCAAATTAAGTGGAACAACCGCAGTGGAACTTTACAAATTACTCAGCCAGGTTCCGCCCATACAGAATATGTGGTTGTACGATGGGGCATAGCAAAGGAACGCTCAAAGGCCGGTCCATAACTGACTTGGGTGCCTTCTACAGAACCCCTAGGCCTCAACCCTACCCAGGTTGAGCCCGTGCATAAACCTACACCAACCAAGCAACCGATTCGCCCAAGTCCAAACCATTTTTACTTTTTCCTTTGATTTTCATATACCTTTTTGCAAAACCCCATGATAACCCAATGCCATGGCTTAAAACATTTGACAACATTGGTCTTTGGCAGTAAGATTTTCCAAAACAAGAATTTTGATCTAAGTATGGCTAAGCATAAAGTTTTGCAGCATCTCTAGTCCACACTATTGTATCAACTAGGTTTTCATCTATGGTGTCAAGGGGGACAAATCAATGACAAGTCTGGTTGTACAAAAGATAACAGGGATAACTAAAGAGTTTAAAAACATGGATTAAATTACTGGAGTTGAAATATGCCTGCAATATTTAGTTGAAACCGAACATAATTAACTTGAATTACTGGGCTCAACATGATCAAGGGTATGACTTGCCTTGCTCACAATCCTGAGGGTCTTCCTCCTCAAAGCACTCAAGCTCCTTGGTGTCGTCGCGATCTACACGGGGAAAGAAACAAACTCAAACAAAGCCCAAATAAGAACCAAAGAACTTCGAAAGAAAACTCAAAACTCAACCAACAGAATGACACTGCACTAAAACGAGTTCTTCAGAAAAAGACTCGACTCATAGGGAGGAGGTCCAACGAAAAAGGGTGGTCTTAGCAAGAGACCTATGAGGGTGGCCTTTGCAGAAGACCAGCAAGGACCAGAAGGGGTGGTCTTTGCAAAAGAGCCCAGAAGGGTAGTATTTGAGAAGGACCCAAGAGGTGGTCTTTGCAGAAGGCCAAGGAAGTGGTCTTTGCGCAGAGACCAGGAAGGTGGTCTTTGCATAAAGACCAAAGAGATCCAGAGGAAATCCAGGAGAGAAGGTACTGGGAAGGATTCAACTACTAGTCGTGTTTGTATGAACAAGGATAAGATCAGAACACAAAGAAACTTACCAGGGCCAAGAAAGAAATGATGGATGAAGGGGAGGTCGAGGGACAACAGTGGAGGTTAAGGCCGGCGCCGACGCTCCTGTGGAACCTCTAACGGCGAAAAGGCGGCGAAGAAGGCTCCGGCGGAGTTCTTGATGGTGAGGCTTCAACCCAGAGCAACTGAGCAAGAGCAAAAGTGCTAAGTGTGGAAAAGGTGATGAGGAAGGATTACTTGGGCTAATTATAGCCAAAAGTAAGCAAAGAAGACACTGGAAGACACGGAAGCACACGTGTCAAAGGTAAGTGTAAAAGATAGGTCAAGGGTAGGTGATGGATAAGACAGGGTACGACCAATCTTGGTGAAGAAAGAATAGAACAAGGTTTGCTGTGAAAGGAGGAGACAAGGGGAGAAAACAAGGTTCCACGTAAGTGACCACGTAAGTGGCCGCATTTAATGTGACATAACAGGCATTAAATGCACAAGGTACTTATGTGGCGGAGAAAGATAAAGATGAGCAAGACTGGCAAGTGGGACCACTTAAACTTGGAGAACAGTCTGGTCAAAGAGGAGTGGTCACAGCCCAAGGGGAGGTTGTGACCACAGAGGGAGGTCATGACCCGCAGGGGAGGTCTTGACCACAAAGGTGGTCTTTGCAAAAAGACCAGGATGGGTGGTCTTTACAAAAAGGCCACGGAGGGTGGTCTTTGCAAAAGACCACTGGGGAGGTCCGTTGGACAAGGAGGTACTGCGCTGTCATGGGAGGTCTCTGAGGAGGTCTGAAAGGCCAAGCGGTCCTGAGGACTAAGAGATCTAAGGGACAAGGAGGTCCAAAGGACTAGGAGGTCCTGAGGACTAGGTGCATTCCAAAGAGGTCTTGACGGTCAAGATACAATCAAGGGAGGTCTTGATGGTCAGGATGAAATCAGGGGAGGTCCAAACACAGAGGAGGTCTAGACAACTTCAGAACCCGCACAACACAAGGAAGACCAAGCTTTTGATTAGTTGAAGTTTGACTTAATCATTTAAAGCTCTTTCAAAATCTTAAGTTAAGCTTTGAACTCTTATCAAAACCAAATGGTTATATTTTATTTTAAAAACTCGAAAAGGCTTAGAAAATCAGGGCGTTACAGGGAGGACGCCAGCGTGGGGAGAGAGGAGGCTTGGGGATGACGATGGCGTAGGGGAGGTCGACGGCGTGGAGAGAGGAGGCTCGAGGATGACAGCGGTGTAAGGGAGGTCGACGGTGTGGAGAGAGGAGGCTAGGGGATGACGGCGTAGGGGAGGATGACAGCGTGGAGAGGGGAGGATCGGGAGGAACACGGGAAGTAAGGGTGCAGGGAAGGTGGACCGAAGAGTGAGCTCTGAGGACTGAGGAGTAAGGACACAAACCTTAGCGGGGCTCTACTTAAAAAATAATATCGTAGACGGTTCTATTAAATAACCGCATGTGATATGTAATATCACAGACGGTTCTCTTAAAGAACCGTCTGCGATAAGTGAATATCACAGACGGTTATATTCCAGGACCGTCTACGATAATCGAGAATATCATAGACGGTTTATTTTACTAACCGTGTGTGATAAGTATCACAGACAATTTTATTATGGAACTGTCTGTGATGTTGGGGGAAACTTTTGGACGTGTGCGCGGGAGGGTGCGCGGCGCAGGAGGCGAAATATTTTGGCGCGTCGTTATCACAAACGGTTTATTCCACTAAACCGTCTGTGATAGTTCCTTCTGTTATTTAAAAAATATTCTATTTTTGGGCTAGCCTCAATAGATGCTAGCCATGCCCTCTAAAAACAAGAAAGCAGCTGATACAATCACATATGGAATGATTTCTTAATTAGTGAATTAATTACAATGGAATAATTCTTTAATTACATGCCAAGTTTGTTAATTACAATAGAACAATTTTCCAAATAGGTGTCACCGTGTGGGATCATTCCACTTGTTATTTCGTTTTAAAATATAGCCCTTCACGATGATCGACGTGCATATAGCTAGCTTCCTCACTGGGTTCTTCCTTAAGCCTGATGCCGTCTCCGAAAGGAGGCAACTCGTTAAATTGATTGCACTCTTCCTCATCCACGATATTCTCAACTCCGATAATCCTTCTTTTTCTATGAAGAACTACGTGGCGGTTATTCTTTGCCGGGTCCTTTACATAAAAAACTTGAACAACTTGCTTAGTGAGTACAAATGATTTGTCCTTGCATCCAACACATTCGAGGTCCACAGTAGTGACGCCGTACTTGTCGACCTGCACACCCTATGGAAGTTTGACTTAATGGCAATGAAACAGGGGGATCTTGAAAAGTACGTAGTTGAGCTCCCAAATCTCCTCTACGAACCTATAGTAAGAGCTCAACCCAGTGGTATTGAATTGCTCGTGAAACACATCTATGCGAACACCATTGTTCTGGACTGTGTTCTTCCTATCCTGAGCTCTCGTATAAAATGTGTACCTATTTATGTCGTATCCTTGCCATGTCATAATTGTAAATTTTGGCCCTTTTGCCAACCATTGGCAGCGTGTCATCATCACTTGATGACGGCCTTCCAGTGAATCGCACCTTTAACCATGCGTTGAACCGGCGGTTGTGCTCTCTTGTGATCCAAACCTCCGACCGGCCTGGATTCTGTTGGTGTACCATGTCTTTGTGCTCATCGATGTACGGAGACACCTGGGTCATGTGTTGCAAGACCGTGAAATGGGCTTGAGCGTACGCGTCGAAATCAGTAGTGATTGCTTTCCTTCCGATGTTCCCGATACCCTCCAGCCTCCCCTCATGACGAGATAGAGGCACACTTATCGGTTCCACCTGAGCCATGTAGTTGATGCAGAACTCAATGACCTCTTTGGTTGCATGGTAAAACCACAGACGGTTCGTATCAACAACCATCTGTGAAGTATCACAAACGGTTCGTGATACGAGCCGTCTGTGATATGTCATCACAGACGGTTTCATATAAAAACCATCTGTGATTCGTAGCGTGGAAATTCAAAAAAAAATTGAACGCGTGCGCGGGAGGCAAAATATTTTGGCACTGTCCTTGTATATTATAGCCAAGTTGAGGTAGGACGTGCTGGGGCGAGGCTCCCACGTGCTGCTGCGGCTGCTCAGCTCAGCCGAGGTGGAGATCATCCCCTTCGGTCCTCCGCTTGCTCACGCTGGCCTCCTCTACTCCAGAGTCCATGGCGCCGACGGCAGCTAGCGATCCGCCCTTCATCTCTCCTCCGGTCTCCGTTCGTAATGTAGATTTGCATTTACGCCTTTATTAATATGATTTTTTTCCCGATTTTGTGTAGGTCTACCGGTGCACCATGTTGCAAGTTGTGATATCCTCGCTGTTAGTTTGTGCTCTGTTCTGCTCCCTTCCCTTTTTAACTCAGTAGTCCTTTGAACATGAAGGTCAATTTGAGGATTCGCTGGTAGATGCCAAGCCTCTAGGTTGGTCCGCAGGAGAGTCTTCAATTGTTTATTAGTTCTTATCATCGTCTACCTTGCTAAGGTAAAACAGAAACATTTATGTACTTGGAGAGCATTCCATGAACTTGTTGAATGTCTTCTCTTTCCTATTTGTTTTATCTGTAACAGCAGGTATTTTTTTGCATATGGTTAAACAGGTAGTGCAAAGACAAACACCGCGTCTGAAATATTGGGACATACAGTAGCAGATGTTTATGAAACATTCAAAATCCATTTTTTTTTTGCAATAGAAAAAACTATCACATACGGTTCTTGTTCAGAACCGTCTATGATAGCTTTTTTCACAGACGGTTTGAAAACCGCCTGTGATGACCACCTGTTCTCACAGACACATAAATCCAGACGGTTCAGAAACCATCTGTGATGACGGTTTAGAACCGTCTGTGATGACCCTTTGTGTAGTAGTGTCTAACTCATAGTTTCACTCCTACACGGAGTCTTTCATGTACCACTATAAATATATCGTTGTAGTTCATAGGAAGAGCAAGAGCTTCATTGTAAATATCTCCCCATATAGTGACATTGTCTTCGTGTGTCTGTAGTTTTTCCCGAAAAGGTTTTTCACGTAAAATTTGTGCCTCCCGTTCTATTTTTATGTGCATTATTTACAATAAGTGGTATCAGAGCACATGGCATATTCTCGCATCTCGCGAGTTGCAATCCGAATCGGCATTGAATTTGAGGTCATCTCCGCATCGAAGACAAGGAGCAACTATTTCTCCGCATGGAATAAAGCTGAAAGTGCAGCAGAAAGATCACGTGGCGAGCAAAGCGACAACAACATTGGTTGCAAATAAAATGTGTCCAGTCAGAGCAACATTGATTGCAAAGAAAAAACTCATTAAACCCTAAAAGGAGCAGACAGAGATTCTGTCGGATGACTTCAGTTCTTGAATTTATCCTGGCGAAAATTGCTATGTACACACACCAAGCGATTTGCTAAGCGCACACGAGCAAGCGTACCAGCAACTCTGATCTTCATTGCTTGATGTACATAGAAGTGTACCCAAGACTCCGGGAATTCTTTGCTAGGTACACATAGATTTGCACCAGCAAATTTGGGATTTCTTTCGCATGACGATTTTGAAGTATGATCTTCCACTGCTGGATCGAGACACGAGGTTTCTCTATGGCAAGTCAAGACGTGAGCTGTTCTTGCAGAGCTTGATTTGGATGAAGCTTTATTAGGGTTCGACAAGATGCATGTTACATGGTCTCTTGAGGAGAAGCAAATAAAAGGTCGCAAGGCCTTATCTCAGATTCATCTTCATCTATCAAATAATATTCTACATGAGGTTTTGAAGGAGAATACCATCATCGCATTATGGTTGAAACTAGAGCAGATTTGCATGATCAAAGATCTGACCAATAAGTTGCATTTGAAGCAGAAGTTTTATTCGCACAACATAGAGGAAGGCGGGCTATTATTGAACCACCTGACAACGTTTAAAGAAGTAGTCTCGGATCTCAAGTCTATATATGGAGGTAAAATATGATGATATAGATCTGTGTCTTATTCTTTTATGCTCGCTGCCTAGTTCATACTCTACGTTCAGAGATACTATTCTATATAGCCGAGATATTCTTACACTTAATGAAGTCTATGAAGCACTACATGCGAAGGAAAAGATGAAACTCATGGTTTCTAACGATAGTTCAAATTCGTATGCAGAAGGCCCGGTTGTCCATGACAGACAACAAGAGAGGAGTTCAAACGGCGAATCAAGAGGAAAAAGCTTGAGCAGAAATTACAAAGGTTGATCGAAATCCAAAGGCAGGTACAAGTCGTGCAAGTATTGCAAGAAATGACACAACATATCCGAGTGTTGGTGGATAAAGAAAAATGAGAAAAGGAATAACAATTTCAAGAAGGGTCAACAAAGAAGATGATGCTAAAGCCACCATTGTTACTAAGCACGATTCCAATGGAGATGTTCTTGTTGCCTTTGCCAGTAATTCTAAAACCGGTGATGAGTGAATTCTTGATACGGTTTGCACTTTCCACGTAAGTCCGAACCGAGAATGATTCATGAATTATGAAGCTACGCCAAGTGATTCTGTGTTGATGTGTAATAATTCACCATGCAAGATTGCAGACATTAGTTCTGTCTAGATCAAGATGTTTGATAGCACCAACAGAACTTTATCGGATGTTCGACGTATTCCAAGTTTGAAGATAAATCTTATCTCGTTGAGTACTGTGAATTTCAAAATTGTAAACCCTTCTAGTTAATTTCTCCCTATTTAATTTATTCACCGGGATCGATCGGAGTCCCCCAACCACACACACACACACAGCACTGATAATTAAAACTGCAACGGATCCTAGCTTGCCTCCAATTTTGTCCAAAAAAATGCAAGTGATGATCGATCATTGGATACCCAAATTGCCCTGGACCTGTAATGAGTATGCCTGCATATCTGTTTCCACTGCATTGAAGTATTAGTCTATTAGACATTCAGGCAGGACGACTCCCTGTGCTATATAACATGCTTCTCTTCCTTTGCAAGGAAGTCTGTCTATCTTCTTGATAAACCCTAACAAGCAGGGGCCGTAGCCGACATAATGTTTGTGGACATGGCAGTGGGAGCATGCATGCACGGTCTCACAGAAAACCTAAACTATTTCCTGTCTAGTTTAATGGAGATCGTAGTACGACAGTTACTGCTACATACACTAACATTGGAAGAGATCAACTGACTCTATAATAATTCTAGATCTTTTTCTGAGGCCTTGTAAACATCACATGCAGGCTGCAGGTTCTCTCTCGCAAAAAAAATTGCATCCAGCTTCCCATCCAGTTAGGTAGAATCACACACTAGCTACTAGGAAGTTACCACAAATAATGAGCTCAGATGGGGCCTACCTCGTTAGGCACACATATATATAACCGCCGTGAGGAAGTGCAATCGAGTGTGTAGGCAAAGCTAGTCATGCTGTAGTGAGACCTCTCCCTCACCGCTGCGATAAATTAGCTATACAACGAAGATATCGAGTACATAGTTCTAAAAAATAAGAAGATATCGAGTACATGGAAAGAGAAGATAAGATGGAGAGTAAGGAGGAAGATGCAGCAATAGAAGTGATGGTTCCGTCTCGGTTCAGGAGGATATGCGTGTTCTGTGGGAGCAGCCAGGGCAAGAAGAAGAGCTACCAGGATGCTGCCGTTGAGCTTGGCAAGGAGCTGGTACACATTTTCTTTCTCCTTAATTACGTAGACACTTGCATCATTTTTCAACTCTAGTTGATCTGGTTCTTTTTGTT
This sequence comes from Phyllostachys edulis, assembly GCA_036346405.1. Classification (NCBI taxonomy): domain Eukaryota; kingdom Viridiplantae; phylum Streptophyta; class Magnoliopsida; order Poales; family Poaceae; genus Phyllostachys; species Phyllostachys edulis. The sequence goes on from CM070552.1 coordinate 51,729,263, forward strand.
GTTGGCAAACTAGTTTTCTTTGGCTAACCAACAGTGCCATATATATATGCGTGATATATATATAGTTTCCACTGAAGCATTTCTACTTGCCTGTTAGGAGGAGAGATCAGACTCCTAGCTAGAAGCATTTCTCTGCTTGTTGTCGTTTGAAGTTTGATGCTAAAGAAGTTTCGTTGATATTGTGTTAATTAACACTCTTGTTGTGATTGTTCTTAGAAGGAGATGATTGCATGCGCGCCATGCGTATATATAGGGCTGAACTGAATTCTAGCAGCAGCAAACCAAATGTATTAGAGGGTTGAGAGGTCCTGTCGTTTTTGCATGGGTGCATGCAGCTGAGCTTGTTTCACTACAAAGACAAGATAGCGCTAGCCACTTAGTACATGCATTTGCTGAATTTTGGCCAGTTTTTTACTATTATTATTTTCACTTTCTCTCGATCTCATGACATTTCGCAAGCGCAAAATAGACTAAAATATGTACTGTGTGGTACTAGAATACTGATCACTTGGACACTAGGTGCATGCCATTCATTGTAGAAGACTAGAAATGACCGTCAACTTTAATTTCTGTTTTTGTGGTTTCACTATATAGGTAGCAAGGAACATTGATCTGGTGTATGGAGGAGGAAGTGTGGGGCTGATGGGCCTGGTCTCTCAAGCAGTCTACAATGGAGGGAGGCATGTCATTGGGTATGTAAACAGTAATGATGATTCATTCTTCAGCACTGGTACTGTGGTACATGAAAAGAATAGTTTAAAACTTAGTAAGATGGCATCTTGCCATGCCAAAAAGAGTCGGATTGGTCGCTTCCTCAGTTGTTAATGCCATATAATTTCTCATCTTATTGTCCCTATGCAGGGTGATTCCCAAGACCCTTATGCCTAGAGAGGTAACCACGCTCTTCCAACAATTGTGTCATTGTTTAATCACATGCAATGGTTCCGATGAACTCAAAACATCGTTAGGGCATCTCCAATAATGTATTTATTATCGTCTCTTAGCTATACCACGTCAATAAAATTCTACATGGAGGAGAGAGGGGGAGGAGAGATAGCACAGATCGTCTCTTCCTGAAGAGACTGTCGTTCACGTGAAACAAGACATGATGCATTAATCCACTCTAGTTGACATGTAGACCTGTTACAAAGAAAAATTATAAAATATAAATATTGAAGATAGTGCTAGAGACTATCTATTAGAGATGCTGTCTCTAAAGATGATGTAGCATATGTTAGAGACAATGTTATCTCTAACTATTGAAGATGTTCTTATATATCCATCAATTAAAATTTCACCCTTTTCCGGTTTGAAATGACAGTACTTGTCAAATTTGTAGTGACTGTTGAGCACATAATTAAATTTTGTAAGTATGGCATGCATTAGATCAGACTGTTTTCGAAACATTTCATAATGCTTATTTACAAGTACTTTATAGCTTAGAGTATGTTAGAAAAGTATGCCGATAAACACTACTGGAAAATCTTGCTTGTTTACCTTTCTTGGTAGTGGAAAGAAGGATGCAATCTTATCTGCTCTCGAAAGATCGCATGGAATGGTCAATGAAATCTTGTTTTTTTTCCTTTCCCTTAGAGATGAGATCCTGCTGATCTTGACTGCTGCTTCTAGTGGCTGCCCCTTTGTTGTTAAGGCCTTGAGCCTTTAAGCAGATACTGACTTTGTTAATAAAAAAGAAATGCCTCTCACATTTTCTTTTTGTCCACCACAACAGCACCATGATTACTTCTCCTGAACCTTGCTGGCCTGCCCTGATTACTATAAACACTACATACTCCTGTCAGACAGTCACCCTAGCTAGCCTGCTACCCCCTGCAGAAAGTTGTCCTTGTTTTGGTGAAGCAGAAAGCTGGAGATGCTCGAGTCTTGTGTTGTGTTAGCCTGTATATCATTATTACATCCTTGTTTGCTTGTGTTTGTGTGGGCAGATAACAGGAGAGACAGTGGGGGAGGTGAAAGCAGTGGCAGATATGCACGAAAGGAAGGCTGAGATGACCAGGCAATCTGATGCCTTTATAGCACTCCCTGGTTAGTACTACCACCTGAAAAACATTTATCAACTTGTTGAGAGTCGGCATGTACTTCACTTTTGTCGTCGCTTTCTGATCTCCTTTGTCATGCTACATGCTGCATGGGCTAGTGGAAGCGTGAATGGAAAGTTTGTAAAGCAGGATAGATCGATGCATGAGTTTGACTTTGACCTGACAAATGGGCTTTGTCAGTCCGGTTGGTGGATGCATGGCTCCACTTGTGCAAGTGCACTTATGTTGGTTCAGTTGGACCAGTTCGTGCAAGCTTTTCTTGTGGTCATCAATGCCTTCACAAATCACAAGCCATGGAACATGCTGGTGACATTTTCTTTCAAAAAAAAGGAACATGCTGGTGACATAAAGATTTCACACTCAATGGCTAGTTTGGGAAGCCCAAGATTGGATCGGGATCTTACCCAACCCACGGGAAACAGCCCACCAGGGGAAAAACTTCCCGGTCCAGACCATAGTGGGAAATCCCGGCCCATTCCACCCTATCAAGGGGGATTCTCCCAGAACGTCGAATAGCCCTTACAATTACAGTGTGTGATCCTCTCAAAACAAAACAAAATAGCCCGCGATGATCTGGAAGGAGCGCAATCACAGGGTTTTAAATAACGCCACCGCAACTATCGATCGGCTTTTTCAATGTATTTAGGATGAGCAACCGTGTGTGATTTTTTTAAAAGAAAGTTTCTCAAAGAGTTAATAATAAAATGGCCGTGTGAAAAGAAAGCATTGGACAAATTTTCGAGCGGAAGGTTCCTACCGTATACAGTTATTGATTAAGAGCTAGTTTGTCGTGGTTGTGCTGCGATGTAGAAGCTAGCTAGTTACAAGAATATTTATTAATTTCAATAAAAATTTTCTATTATGTCTAAAAAATGCTTTCAACTAACTTTTGTATCCAAAAGTACAAAATTCAAAAGTTTTTGAAAAGCCACCATAATACCAAATGGAGTGTAAAAAACCTTGTAACTCAACATAGTCTAATTAGTCAACATCTCTTCTTCTGACTCCCACATTATCCTCATGATCTTGGTGCAGATACAATTATAGTAACTAGCTACACATAACTTTTGAAAGATAACTAAACTATAAATTTGTGCTTTACAAGAAAGAGCAAGACAGAAAAAATTTGAGTACAAATCGATGATAGCTGAGCAAAATCACCTTGATTTTCTTTTTTAAAACAAAGCAAAATCACCTTGATTAACATGTTCATTTCATCCATCTAAAAAAAGTACATTTCAGAAGAGAAAAGGCACAGTGCGATTTTTAGGTAAGCATCGCTAATTTGATCTTGCAGGGGGGTACGGAACACTCGAAGAGCTTCTAGAAGTAATCACATGGGCTCAGCTTGGCATTCACGATAAGCCGGTAAAAAACCATTCTTGGCCTTCTGTAACACACTGCATGTGTAGATCCATGAACTCCTGGACTACCAATGCCAAAAATTGTCTGACGATTACTTGGGAAATGAAATCAATTCGTTTCGTTGGAATGTTACAGGTGGGCCTGCTAAATGTGGACGGCTACTACAACGCTTTGCTATCTTTCATCGACAAAGCTGTGGAGGAAGGATTCATCAAACCTACCGCTCGCCATATCATCGTGTTGGCTCCAACAACAAAAGAACTGCTCGAGAAGTTAGAGGTATCATCCATATCTGACAGAACTAGTAAGGAAGAAGTACTTGGGAAACAGATCAACAAAGTATAGTATACATGTGTAGTCAACCTCCTGTGAACTTCACCTTGTAGGCTCTGCTGATATTGTTTTTGATGCATGATACTGTAGTAAGAAACATCAGCTTCATCGGTGCATCTGAAGACAGCAAGCAGTTCTTGGATTAGAGTGAAAGTTGACCCTTTCTTGTTGTTCACAGGAGTACTCTCCTCGGCACGAGAAAATGGTGCCGAGGATGAAATGGGAGAAGGAACAGCTGAGCTACCGCAAGAACTGCGAGATCCCTGTGCTGAAAGAAGGAAAGGCGATCATCCAAGCACAGCGAGGAAGCATGCTTTGAATGTGACCTTTTAGGTTTGCAGACTTGCGCGAGTGGCAAGAAAATTCTGAACTTCCTGATGGGCGCGCAAACTGCACAAAATGTTCCTCACATTTCTTTTAAGTTAATTCCTGTAACTTTGTTAGAAGGCGTCTAGTGTTGGAACTGTTGATTGGTCATTGATCACTCGTGTGTCATGGCGCTATGAGGCATGACCAAATGTTAACCGTGTAGAGCTAAGATTCAAATGTAGTATCAGTTAGGAAGGTGTGCTATCAGTTTGTGTTAGTCGTGTAGAGCTAAGGCTCAAATTAATGTATCAATTCCAATTTCTAACCACCTAAATAGTAGTTACGTGGAGATCATGTGTATCATCCCAATCTTAGTGTTAAACAATTGGCATCAGTGTCGAGTTGTTTGGGAATCAAACTATCGGTTGAGCAAATTGTCAGATTTGTTGTCAGGTTGGAGATTGTCTGACCAGACGAAGGACAGCAGTCTAACCGGCTAGGGGTAACGGTCAGACCGGCCATGGCCGGCGATGTGAGGTGTACAGCTTTACCCACAAGACACGATTTCTCTAGTTTATTTGGCATCCATCGATACCACTGCTCACTACCGTAGATAAGCGATCTAAAGCATGTGACAAGGCTTTTACAAAGCGTCATTCCACCGCAGTCCCCCCTCGCTAAGGTTTCGCCTCCTGCGGATAGAACCCCGCAGAGTTCATAGCCCCCTCTTGCGCCAGGTGGGAATGAATAAAAGTATGTCGTCAAGACACCCATACAACCGGATGGAATGACCACGGTGGAATGTTGTAAATTAGTTAGCCAGGTTCTGCCCACACAGAACATGTAGTTGCACGATGGGGCTAGCAAGATGCGGCTCGAAGATCGGTCCTTAACTGACTTGAGCGACTTCCAACATAACCCTGGGCCACGATCAGAGAGATGAATCGATCACGTGTATGAACATGCACCCATCCGAACAACCAATTCGCCCAAGTCCAAACCAATTTTCCTTTTGCTTTGCTTTTCAAAAACATTTTGCAAACTTCCATGACAACCCAATGTCATGGATGAAACATTTTGACAACATTGGTCTTTTGACAGTAAAACTCTCAAATCAAGATTTTTGGGTCTAAGCTTGACTAAGCATAGAATTTTGCAACATGCCAGTTCATACTAATGTACCAACTAACTCTTTTACTATGGTGACAAGGGGTGGTCGAATCAATAATCATGTTTATGTACAAAGGAATTATGAATAACTATGAAGTTAAAACAGGGATTTAAATTACTTAAGTTCAAATAAGCATGCAGTAATAATTTGAAACAGAACTTAAATAATTTGAAATATTAGGATCACTATGATCAAGGGTGTAACTTGACTTGCTCGAAAGCTTAAAGGTCTTCTTCTTCGAAGTACTCGGGCTCTGCGGAGTCGTCGAAATATACACATAAGAACGAAACAAAATCAAATGAAGACCAAATAAAATCCAAATAAACTCCAAAACAAAACAAACTAGAACCAACAGCAAGAAACTGAAATAGAAATGGGCTCGCGGGAGGAGGCTCGACCAGTTGGGAGGAGGTCCAACTGAGAGGGAGATCAAGAGAGGTCATGAGGTCCAACGACCTGGTCGGAAGAGGTCCGACGGGTCGGAAGGAGGTCCAATCAAGGGTACGACTACTCAACGTGGTCGTACGGAGAATACAAGAATGATACGACTAGGCAACGTAGTCGTAAGAAGGAACACGACTACGCAACGTAGCCGTAGGATCACGGAAATAGAACAGGGCACGGAGAAACTCACCAAGACCGAGAGAGAAAGAAGGTGGAGGGAGAGATGGTGGACAGCGGTGGCGGCGATCGACGACGGCGTGGGTGCTCCAGCAAACTCCTACGGCGGCGAGGTGGCAACGACGCGGGCTTCAGCGGGCTCCTTGAAGACGGAAAGGCGAAGCTTGAAGCATAGAGGAACTGGGCGAGAGCAAGGGAATTGGGCACGGAAAATGGTGAGGAAAGAGAACTGCTTAGGCTTTTATAGCCGAGGAGACAGGGAGAGTGGCTGAGAGACTCAGAGGCGCACACGATCAAGGGCAGGTGTGCGACAGGACAGAGCACAGCCGAGCAGGTAAAGGAAGAGACAGGGGCAAGCAGGGGAAGAGACAAGAGAGGGAGCAGGTTGCGGCAGAAGCGACAACATTTAATGCGACATAACGGTATTTAATGCGCAAAGACTATTGCGTCAGCAGTGACGCAATGGGGGAAGGAGAAGGTGAACAGGGCTGACAGGTGGGTCTAGACAAAAATCGGGAGAGTGGTCAAACCAAAGGGGAGGTCGTGACCGAAGGGGTGTTGCGTGACCAAGGGGAGGTCGTGAACAAAGGGGAGATCGTGACCCAAGGGATGTCACGTGACCAAGGGGGGTCATGACCAAAGGGATGTCACGTGACTAGGGGGTCGTGACCAAAGGGATGTCATGTGACCAAGGGGAGGTCGTGACCCAAGGGATGTCACGTGACCAAGGGGAGGTCGCGGCCCAAGGGATGTCACATGACCAACGGGAGGTCACGGCCACAGAGGGAGGTCGCGGTCAAAGGGGAGGTCTAAACCAAAAGGGATGAGAGCTGGGCTAAGGAGAAAACGGAATGAATAAAGAAAAGGGATAACAACACCAGATGACTCCAACGAACTCGAAAGAAACCAAACTTTTGATTTAGTTGGAGTTTGATTTAGTCATTTTAAACACTTTTAATTCCAAAATCTCAAGTTAAGCTTTAAAACTCTTATCAAAACCAAATGGTTCTTCTTATTTTGAAAATTTTCAAAAAGGCACTGAAAAACGGGATGTTACACTATCCTCCACTATATAAGGGTTGGTGTAGGATTTGCACAACAAAATCTTGGAAACCCTAATTTGTGATTTGGGAAAAGTGGAGGAAATAGAAGAGGCTAGGGTTTGAAAGAGATGGATTGAGAAATTAGGTGCTCAAATGTGAGCTTTTGTCCTTCATATTGGAGTGGCTGTAAACCTACAATCCCTCTAATCAATGTAATCAAGATTGCCTCTAGATGAGTTCTATCTTGTTCTTGTTCTCTCTTTGATGATTTTAGGGTTTTTATGTTCCAATGGTTTGGTTGGGTCTTTTATTGTGATCTAGTTTGCTAGGACCTATGGGATCTGATCTAAGGTCATCTTGGCCATCTTCCACCCACGAGCATGTTCTTTGCCTAAGTTTTGGTTTTCCTCGGTTTTTGAGCCTTTTGATCTTAATCAAGAAATTTGTAGAACGTTGGCTTCGATCGTCGATTAGAATAGGCTTCTGACCTTCTTGACGAGCTATGTCTGAAATTTCAGGGGATTTGGATCACGGGATCAAAAATTAGATCATTTTGTGGATTTCTCGGGCTGCTGACTTGTAACTGGCGGTCAGACCGACTGAGAAAGGTTGTGCTTGGGGGTTTTTCGGTTTCAATACAAGACTTTCGTTATGATCTTCATAGCTTTCATAGCTATTGGAGTAAAAAAAAGTTGAATACTGCAGAAGCTCCCCGCGCTAATTTGGTCCAACAAGTAAAGTCGCTGAACTGTCGGTATTGAGAGCCCCAAAGGGGCACAAAATGGCTTAATTTTTGTGTAGAAAAGAACCACGAAGTGTGGAACACAAAAAACTTCTATCATAATTGAAGTACAGGTCTGCAAAATGAATGCTCAGTTCAGATTTCAGATAGTTAAAATGTCACTTTGGGGGCTACCTCTCAAGGATGTTCCTTCACAACCATGCATAGATTTCAGGGTAATATGATACATAGAATTAGACATGAACATATAATTTCAAATACAGATTTCAACAGCACGTACTCTTAAGGTTGCCATTGTTGTTTGGTCGTGCTGCATATATACCTTGCTTTTTTTAAGAACGGCAGGAGCTCTCCTAAGCATCTTTAGTATTATAAAAGAAACACTTGGTAGTGGTGGTAAGTTTATCATCTATCTCTCTACCTCTTGAGTTGGTGGAATCTTTTATGGATAGATATATGGATACATGCATATGTTACTATAATAATTTTTTGTGAACAATTAGATCATCTACACATGTAATTTGTGATAAGACTCTTTGTGGCTTGTTGATATGATGCGAATTATGTATGCAACATTTTGATGTAGGGATAATTACCTTATGTATATTGGGTTTTTCAAGTTTAGAACTTATATATGTTTATTTGAGATCCGTTGCAACGCATAGGTAGTGGTGGGAAAAAAAAGCTCGAAACTCGCAAGCTAGCTTGGCTCGTTAAGGACTCAGCTTGACTTGGCTTGAACTCGGTCCATAAACGAGCCGAGCCGAGCCGGCATTTCTCCTCGTTATCTTAACGAGCTGAGTTCGAGCCAACTCGCGAGTAGCTCATTTACCTAACAAGCCCAGAAGACAACTAGAGAAGCCTACTATCCACAGTCTAGTCCACACAAGGTCCAGCACTCCAGACCACGCAACTACCAAGGCCCAAGTACCAACTGCACTCTGCGCTACTTGCGCAACCCTAATCCACCCCGCAGTCGCACCCCAACCCCCAAGTCCCTAGTCTGGCACTCCCCACTCCCCACTCGGCCACTCCCAGTCTCCCCTCCCTAGCTCGCGCCACCGCAAGCAAGCTGCAATCCACCCGCTGGCTGCTGGGTGCCGCTGGCTACTGGTTGCTGCCCCGCACGGCACACCCACACCCACAACCGTCGCCGCCCGCCCGCCCCCTTGTTCGCCTGGCGCCCTGGCCGATCCCGGGCTCCCGCCTCCTCCACCTCCTGCTCCGGCTGCGATTGCGGTCTCCCGTCCCGACGTCAAAATCTCGCCCACGGCCTCCCGCCTGCAGATCTAGCCTCTCGCGTCGGCTCTAGCCTCTGTCCCTCCCCCCGGGCTCCAGGCCTATTTTCTACCATAATTTACTAGTTATTGTTATTGTTTCGATGTTGAGTTTGGATACAAATTATGAATTCCTATTCATGTTCTATATTGAACATATTAACAACACTAGTTGAATCGTTCATAACGAGCCGAGTCGAGCTGTTTGAACGAGCCGAGCTGAGCCGAGCTTGTTTCCTTAATGAGTTTGACTGAGTTTAGCCGAGTCAGATCTTTATCGACCACTACACATGGCCACTCGGCTAGTTATAGGAGAAAAGAAAGTTTTGACAACAACGGGTCTAAAGACAGTACATCTGAACCTTGCTATTTTCTGCTGTATTTTTGCAGTCAGGCCAAAGTAATAGGCATGTGAGTTTTCTCTGAATTTACCCACTATTCCACTAATAAATATGGCGTTGCTGCATCATAAAACGGATCTAAGAGCATCAGTGCGCGACAAGGAACAAGGCACACGGAACTAACAGATGAATGTGCACACCAGCTATAACTGAATCAAGTTCCTCTGCAGCATCAATGTTATCTATCTGTTGAAGTGCATGGTACGATTCCACTTCCTGCAACTTGAAACCCCGAATTCAATCTGAGTAGTACATCATCCCCTATCTGAACTTGCGATTCAGTGAATTTTACAAATCACCTGACCTCACTTCTGAAAGAACCCGAGCACAATGCAGTAGCAGTACGTTCATCTCTGCATGCCCGTTCTCAGGATTAATTTGTCTTTGCCATTTTGCTAATGTTTGTCATAGGTGGGATGAGCATCACAAAAAGGAGTACTACTCTGAACAAGTAGAGATTGTGTTTTCTGCAATCTACACATCAGTTAACCAGCTAGGAGCAAAGGCTTCTGCAGTATGTTGATGAAGAAATGGTGGGTTAGGTTAGAGATAAAATCTTCGTTATTTAGGTACTCAATTTGTATCTCTAAAATACTACATTATTTATGTTTTGTTATGTTTTTCTTATTATATTTTATGTTCAAGCTTTTTTGCTAAAGTCTCATGTCAATGAAGCATTTGTGACTTATTTTTTTGTTATGTCCTAATGTGGGTAGAAATTAGTGTTAGTTTTAAGCTGTTAGCCAAATAGAATTTAGTCCGAGGTGTTGTCAAGTCCTAGATCCATCACTGGCCACTAATAAATATGGCGTTGCTGCATCATAAAATAGATTTAAGAGCATTGGTGCGCGACAAGGAACAAGGCACACGGAACTAACAGATGAATGTGCAGACTAGCTATAAGTTTATTGTTTTCAAGAAAGTGCAAAAGCTTTGCACAACATTTCATTAAGACGAAAAAACAGGAACGACCAATACAGTAGCAGAGGGTTTGAGAAACTCAAAAACTCAAACAAAACACAACCAGGAGATTTCAGATCCTACAACAGTAGAGAAACTGATAAAAAAAAAGAAGAGAGAAAAAACTACTACTACTCCTGCGAGTTCATTTCCTGAATCGAAGGCGACCCCATGAGCCAAATGCGACGCTCGTTGAGAATGCAAAGAATTAGCAGCTGGTCAATAGACGTGGTTGTGTTATTGAAAATCCTTTGGTTGCGCTCCTTTCAGATCATCTAACAGACGAGAATTATGCATGAATCCAAATCTTTCCTGCAATGTTTAGGATCGTATTTTTTTATGACAGTCCAATGATCTTGGAGAGGGGGTTCCAACCGACAACAATTATGCACGAATCCAAATCTTTCCTGCAATGTTTAGGAACGTATTTTTTTACGACAGTCCAATGATCTTGGAGAGGGGGTTGACCCATGGGAGCTGCACAATGCAATCCGACCTGGATTAAGAAACGCGCCCAAATCTGTGCTGTCACCGCGCAACCCACTAGGAGGTGATCGATGGTCTTCTACGTGAGCCCACAGAAAACGCAAACCCCTTGATTTGGCAGTCCTCGACGTTGGAGACGATCAGCTGTCCAACAACGTCGACGGATCGCTAACCAAATGAAGATTTTGCCTTTTAGGGGAGCCTTGGCTCTACAAATGGCCTGAGCGCAAGGGAACCTAATAGAACCCGAGAAGAAAGCCCGATAGGCCAACTTGGAGGAGTAGGAACCCGAGCTATCCCAACACCATAGAACCGAGTCGATCTCTCCCTGCACTAACTGAATCGATTGCAATATATCCCATAGCCGCAGGAATTCCGAAATGCTATGAGGTTGTGGCTGTCCCGAGATGTCTAGGATCCAGGCATCATTTGCAAGAGCCTGGGCAATCGATCGGCTTTTCCTAATTGACAGCTTCACCAAGTTGGCAATGGAAGGTGCAAGGCAAAAAATGGATCGACCGTCCAGCCATCGGTCCTCCCAAAACAAGCAATTCTCACTGTTCCCTACTTTGACCGAAATTGAAGCCTGGAACATGTTTTCCTCCATTCTGTTGTATTGAGTGTGAAGTCTCCCCCAAGGCCTGGCCAACCAACATCGCTGCAACCATTGCCATCGCAAGTGAAGAGCCCGACCAAGGATGGTCAAGTTCGGTGTGCCTAGCCCCCCAAGATGAAGAGGGCAACAAACTGCAGACCATGCCACTAAACAGTGCCCACCTGCAACATTCTGAGATCCTTTCCAGAGAAATGCTCGACGCCTCTTATCAATTTCTTTGATGACCGAGAGCGGAGGGTCGAGAGCCATAAAGGTGTACACCGGCATGGCAGACAGCACTGCCTGCACCATCACAAGCCGTCCCCCTTGAGAGAGGCAACTAGCCTGCCACGATTGAAGACGGTTAGCGACCTTGTCAATGAGCGGTTGGAAATCTACACGGGACGGTTTTCGCAAAGTGAGGGGCAGGCCAAGGTATTTGCAAGGAAAAGCAGCAGTGGTACATTGCAGACTGTCAGTGATAAGCTGAATTTCCTGGAGGTTGCAGCGAATTGACACGAAAGAGCTCTTTGTCATATCTGTCGCAGTCCTGACGCCTCGCCAAAGAGCTGAAGGATTTCATTGATGGCGGGCAGATCTGAACTGATTGGAGTTAGGAACAGAACCGCACCATCTGCGTATAATGATAAGCGGTGTGGCAGTCCTTGGTGCCTGCCGATCGGCTGTAATAAGTCAACACTATCTGCCTTAAGTATGAGACTGTTGAGAACATCCATTGCGATGATGAACAAAGGTAAATCAAGTTCCTCTGCAGCATCAATGCTATCTATCTGTTCAAGTGCATGGTACGATTCCACTTCCTGCAACTTGAAACCCCGAATTCAATCCGAGTAGTACATCATCCCCTGTCTGAACTTACGATTCAGCGAATTTTACAAATCACCTGACCTCAGTTCTGAAAGAACTCGAGCACAATGCAGTGGCAGTACGTTCATCTCTGCATGCCCGTTCCGATTGCCAAACAAACCCAGGCACAATGCATTTCAGAAAAGCTGAAGAAGATAATTGTGTGTCAACATCTGAATTTTCCTGGTGGTCCTCGACAGTCGTAGATGGAGCTCAGCAGCACCATCGCTTTACTCAACTCCGTGCGCACCCAATGGAGGCAAGCAGTTAGGGACCGGTCGACCGATCGACATGGGCAAATAATCCTCGCATCATTGTCAGGTGCTGGATGAATGATAACTCTTACGTTTCACCACACCAAACATGAAACATCGATCTGGTGTGCGATATGGAAGAAACACGGGGAGCACAAAGTCAAGGCGCCCCATGAGCTGCAAGCCTGCAGCGGTGACATTGCATCGGCTTCCTTCCGTCGCCGTGCCGAGCGTCGGGACTCGGGAATGCCCTGTTGCCGTGCGTAAAATGCTGGACCAGACAACGGGCGGATGCGAAACAGTTAAGGCTACGCTACTAGTGTTAGTGTAACGTGAGGACTGTTGTGCCACGAGCCTAGATCAGAACATAGGAAGGCAACTGCTAAACTGCGAACGTCAACTCCTATCAAGTTGTTTTGCATTTTCAGAGTTTCAGCTGTTGGGCAGAGCAGAACAGAACATTCGTGACCAAAATTCTGATGAATGGCTTGAATTTGCCATTCTTTTATAGCGTTTTAGTGGAAAAATACATGATTAGACCTGCAAACTAAACCTATAGTGATCTGATCTCAAAGTCCAATCGAGGACCACTTGACAACTTCTTCAGTTCAAGTGGTAACATGTTCAGCCTTGCTTTGGGCCAAAGTAACAAGCAAACAAAAAGGAAAGACTCTCATGAAGTTTTACGAAATTACCGTCAACTTACGCTAGCTCATCAAATCGACTGTAATGCTTTGTTGAAGGATTACGCAATTCGTTAGGTTCTGGTCGAAACATTTTCAGATGAGTTTGGACCAGCACATCACCTAGCACATCACAGGAGAGAAATGTATCTGTTCTAATGGATTGATTCTGATGTCGAGCTATGCTCTCTACTGAAACTGCAATGCAAATTTCAATGGTTTCCCAACAAAAAAAATGAATTATATAGACTCTTAGTAGAACTACCAAACCGATTCTTTAAACTGAATAAATCGCGCAGATTCGCGAGACCAGAAGTAGAGTGTATTTCAGCTAACGTGGGGTCGATGCTGGGAGAGGTACGAGAAGAGAGTGAGCCCGAAGTTTCACCAAACGGAGCAATATAATGGAGCCGCTGGCTCGCTCTACGGCGGTGCAGCTGTTGGGCCATTACCTTTGCTTGCATTCCCAGAAAGCCGACGCTTTACAACCACCTCCCTCCCTCCAACCTTGTGCCCCAAGTGACAAAAGAAAGGAAGAGGAAAAAAAATATCTTTTTTACGTCAATTATTGGAGATTAGAACAAGTTTTGGTCCGTTTTAGCTTGGCTTAATTTTATTCTAGTGGATGTACCTTTGTTAGGTCGATGCAACAGCATTCGAAATGATGCATCTGACCGGTTGACGGTTGTGCTTCAGCTTATTGGCCGTCTGCAATTTATTATTATTATTTGCTTTTTTGTGTCTTTTTTGTTTACCCTTCAGAGTTCAGACAGTGTATTTTCTCTGTTCTAAATGAATTTAACGGTAGTAAACCAGTAGAAAGTTAAAATCATAATATGTCACCTTTTCTAGGATGGTGGGTTGTATTGTTGTAGACTTGTAGTGTCGTCCTATGATTTAAGATTCCACATACAATTAAACTCATATCAAGGCTATCCCAAGCTATATTTGATGTATCGATTTTTTTTGTTTTTGTTTGTAAACTATGTATCGATTGAGATCAAACATCCTTTTGACATGGTCCTTGGTAAAGTAATAAGAAAACAATGTGTAGTAATGGTGCATTCCAGCAAAAGAAACCAAGGGTGATGGCTAGCGACGACTAAAACAAGTGGTTGTCATGCTACACAAGGCAAATCAACCCAGCGAGAGAGAGAGAGAGAGACAGTGGGAATTTTTTTTATTAATTAATCCTTTTATTGATTTTATTTTAAAGTTAACCCTGGCGAATTTTATTTTCAATTTTGATCTCTTTGGTCACGCCACCACTCGTGGTGTAACAAAACAACGCTATCACGTCAGCCCGTATTTGGGGGAAGCTCTTGTCATGCCACCACCCATAGCGTGACAGTGTTGTTTGGTCACGCCACGACCACGACCAGTGGCGTGACCAAAAGTGCTATTTAGCGGACTTATCGTATAGCATGACATCGTTGTTTTGTCGTGCCACAGATGGTGGTGTGACCAAATGGGTCAGAATTGGAAATAAAGTTCGCCAGAGGTTAACTTTAAAATAAAATTTAAAAAAGGATTAATTAATAAAAAAAAGTTTAGAAACTTTTTTTTATTAATTAATCATTTTTTAAATTTTATTTTAAAGTTAACCCTCGACGCACTTTATTTCTAATTCTGACCCATTTGATCACACCACCACCCGTGGCGTAACAAAACAACGCTGTCACGCTAGCCGTATCTGAGCAAACTCTTGTCACGCCACCACCCGTGGCGTGACAGTGTTGTTTGGTCACGCCACGACCAGTGGCGTGACAAAAAAGTGCTATTTTAGCGAACTTATCCTATGACGTGATAATATTGTTCTGTCATGCCACGGGTGGTGGCATGACCAAAGGGGTCAGAATTGAAAATAAAGTGCGCCGAGGGTTAACTTTAAAATAAAATTTTAAAAAGGGTTTATTAATTAAAAAAATTCCTTATTTGGATTGTTGTTACGACGGGGGTAAAATAAACCATCACAGATGTAAAAATCCCCCCTAAAATTTAAGCACTTGTCTGCTTTTCATTACTGGTCTAACCGGCAATGTGTTGCACTAAAAAAATTCTTGCTAATGGGACATCAGCAATACCGTACATTGATCCCTCTTGGCCTACATCTACCTCCATATGATTTAGGACATGTAAAATTTGCAGCAAGAGCAGATACATTTGCACATGTTACCTCTTGGACACATTGCCTGTTATCAGCGAACATTCATTAAAATATACTTCTTTATGAAGTTCCTACGAAAAACAACTTGCTTCCTTTACCCGGTGAGCATTAATCCTCCTTGAGGCCTCGTCTGGGACATAGGATTTTCGTAGAAAAACCCATGTCCATTTAGAGTGGATGTTTCCTTTCCTAAAACATTTGTTCCCATGTTTGAAACGAGCCCTAAAATTTCGACACTGAAGAAGATCATGGACTCCATGTATATGCACCTCTACGATATCAACTACTGTCGCAATTCATCTTTTCAGCACCAAATCTCGCTGTGTTCATAGCATCATTTTCTATGGCTGTGGTGGCCCAAGACTAGAATCTTTTGTTAGTAGAGGAAGAAGTTGTCATGTACCTACGTGAAGTTGTCATGTACCTACGTGAACACCGTACTTGCCCCTCCTGTAGCACCAACATGATGCACGATGCCTTATAGGCTCGTGAAGGAAGCATCCACTGAACAGCATCAAAGCCAGCAGCACCTAACAGCCCACCACACACAACACGCGCCCTCACCTTCCCCTGCAAACTTTGAACATAAAAGTGCTTCTCCCTCCCTCCCTTCCTCTTCCAAGGAGAGCCACCTTACCTTCTCCCCTCTCTCTCTCTCTCTCTCTAAATACGTAGGTGTGCCGTTCTTCGGGAAGACGAAGGGGCAGGGAGACAGGGAGTAGAGGAAGAAGCAGCAGTCGGAAAGGTCTGAACTCTGGAGTGAGTACTCACTCATTCATAGTACTGCTTTTTCGAAACAGGATTTGTAGTGTTGCTTTTTTTTGCGAGGAAAAGATAGATATATTACTCAGAATAGGGAATGGTACAATCGTCAAAATAGTGACCCAAATAAACAGCAGAGCTAGTTTCTTTTCTAGCAAAATGGGCCAACCAATTATCTTAACGTTGTTTCCTTCTCAGGTTAAATAAGTTTTGGGCTTCTGAATCTCTGTATGTTTTTTTTATAAAAAAAAATAAAAAAAACTTGAATCTCTGTATGTTGTGCATGCAATGCTTAGTCCTGAGTTCACAGTCTATTTAGTTTGGTTCTTATGTTTTGCGTCCCCCGCTTCAAGTTCATAATTATTGCTTAAGAGTAGATCATATCAGAGTATCAGGCATATCGGCAATGTAAACATTTCAAAAAAAATGATTTTGTTTTTAGCATAGGCTGCATTTGAACGCTACCTGGTGGGCTGTTGGCATGTCACAATCTTCTGAGGTTCCATGCTACGCCAAATAATATGCATAAACTATATGAAGCTGTTGTATGATTATCAAATAACTAAAACCTATAGTCTCGAGGACTTCAAATTATGCGCAGTTCGCAATTTATAATGCTCATCGATCGTGTAGTGGTTGTTCTTTTACAGGAAAAGTGTGTAAAATGAGTCTCATGATTACATAACCAAGCCCACTTGTCCACCCGCGTCATTACGGCATTGTTGTTAGCTATGTTAGACGTAACTAGCTTGTCAGTCCGTACATCTACATGACCATGAGTTGGCTACTTTAGTCTGATTGGTTTTCATGTCTTCCACACAAAAGCATCGTCTCATACTATAGACTATAGTTTAAAAAAATTGTGGAAAAATGGAACTCGTCTTGCTGATTCTCTTCGCACTGAAACAAAAAAATTCCAAACGAATTGATATCAGGATTAACATAGCATCCAATCAGGGCTGAAACTGTTATAAATGATTTGTGGTCTTCACCAGTCAATGTAAGAAAACCAACGCACTATGATCCATATCCATAAGATGCATGAATTAGACAACTCCCCCTTCTAAATTAAAGCGTGAATTTAAGGCATATATTCCCACTTTTTTAATTAAAAAATCATTCCATCTAAAATGTTGCTTAGGAAGTAACCAAACACATGAAGCGTGCGGTGGATTTCAGTGATATGAACTTGCATGTGCTTTTCGTTTCTTCTCTTTGGTTTTTCTGTTGACACCTTGCCAAGTGATCAATCATTTGACAGCGACTAGAACCACCTTTCGATTATTGCACCCTCCGAGAAGCAGCCCAGTAGGTAGCAGGTACCAACTCTCCATATTATATTTACAGGACAAAAGCCAACAGTTGAATCATGAAAAGATACTGGCTCGTGGATAGTTAGGTTGGGTATAACGTACAGGCTACAGTCTACAGCCATGTTAAACATTTGCACTCCATGCTCTGGACCTGATATTTAGTTAATATATAGGCATGTCTCACCTACTAGTCTTAGTGGTTTCATGTGCTTAATTTGTAATCAGTAACGTGTTAATGATTATCCTAATTTGGTGTACAAACGTACAGGCTACAGTCTACAGCCATGTTAAACATTTGCACTCCATGCTCTGGACCTGATATTTAGTTAATATATAGGCATGTCTCACCTACTAGTCTTAGTGGTTTCATGTGCTTAATTTGTAATCAGTAACGTGTTAATGATTATCCTAATTTGGTGTACAAGTAGCCGAAGTAGGTGCTGGTATATTGAGATGCTAGTTCCTGCCAGGCTTACGTCCATGTGACGTTTGTGACACATACCAACAGTAAGCAGTATCATAATATAACACAACCTTAACAAAGATACCATCAGCTTTCAATAAATCTTGTCAATGACTTAGGCCAGCTAAGAGTTTGACCCCTTCCATTCTAGGACGAACATGAACTGTCATAATTATTCATCTCCATAATCCATTGGTTACAGAAAGCAGAACATACAAATAGCCAAACACTAACTAACTACCCAACAACCCAAGCAAAATTGGGTCCTTCCGTGCTCATGTTATCTTGGACATCAATACTAATTAAGCTGATTTTCTTTTTCGTGTGAAAATAGGAAGGCATAGTCACACGTAGCGTACAAATACACACTATTTGTAAAGAAACTGTAAGGTTTTACAAAAGCAATGAATTCAACCAGATTGTAGCCACATGGAACAAACTTAATATAGATATGCTTATGTTCTTCAGTGTGTAGCATACGTACCTTGCACTGACTCTCTTCATCGATAATGTAACTTCAGATAAGCAAGAAAACAACAGCTGGTCAAGATGTCAGCTGGTTTCCAGCTCGGTGTTATCGGGTCTCTCGCGCTCTCTGTTGCATCTTCAGTTGCCATTGTCATCTGCAACAAAGCTCTCATCAGCACGCTTGGTTTCCCATTCGGTTAGTACAAGAGCCTTTGTGTTTACAAGATTCAAAAGAACTTGAATAACACAAGGCAATGCATGTACCAATTTGCATACAAACAAGCGATTCATGTTGATTCTGTTGCTTTCGAATCTATGTAGCTACAACATTGACAAGCTGGCATCTCATGGTGACCTTCTGCACCCTCCATATGGCACAGCGCTTGCATTTCTTTGAGCCCAAGGCAATTGATGGACAGACAGTGATCCTCTTTGGGTTGCTGAATGGCACCTCAATTGGCCTTCTCAACCTTAGTTTAGGATTCAACTCCATTGGATTCTACCAGGTAAGAGCTTTTCTGTCTTGAGCCATTTTTTATAAAACACGGAGCAAGTACATCAAATTCAGTATGTTCTGCAGATGACAAAACTGGCTATCATACCTTTCACTGTGCTGTTGGAGACAATCTTCCTGAAGAAAAGATTCAGGTTTTAAAATATAAACTCGGTACTTTCTCTTAAGAAGCCAACAGCTATAATTTCACCTCATTTAGGGTCAAAGTAAAGATACAAGATAGATAATGCTGCATATACAATATTGAAGTAAAAATTGACATTGACACAACCAAATTCTTGCAAATCCATTGTTTACTTTCTATTCACAGGATCAATTAACTATTAGATATTTTCTTTTACAAACATCAGCTTTTGGATCAAAAGAAGAAAAGAAATGAGTCACATATTTGTTTAGTTTTCTGGGCCTTAAAAGTTCCTATGGTATTTATTTTTTATCAACATTGAGCTAATACCAGTCCAACAATGTGCAGCGAGAGTATCAAGCTTTCTCTTCTGGTCTTACTTCTTGGAGTAGGCATTGCATCAGTTACTGATCTCAACCTAAATCTACTTGGGTCCATCCTTTCTGCCCTCGCCATCGCCACCACTTGTGTTTGCCAAATTGTATCCTACATTTAATACTTTTGTGCTCATCATCATTAAAAGTTTCAAAATCTGCAAGGTAAAAGGAAAGCAAACGAATAAAAAAATCTAGTTCTTCAAAACCTCATATTCTCATTGCAATTTGCAGTACTGATAAAACAGGTTTTCTTAAAGAAACTAGACAACGATCCAGTAATGAGAATCATATAACTCTATTAGTTACCTGCAAAGTATTGAAGTTTTTATTACTTATTGCTAGTTCCTTTGTGAATTATGTGGCATGAACTTGCATTATTCATAACATCATAAAAATAAGTAAATTCCTACCATGTCTATCGTGGCCACATGGTATCCTTAACCTGATAAATTTGAATGAAGCTCACAAATACAATACAGAAGAGATTGAAGGTCTCCTCAACGCAGCTTCTATACCAATCTGCACCTTACCAAGCAGCAATTTTGTTTGCAACTGGCCCCTTTGTGGATCAACTCCTTACTAACCGCAGTGTCTTCGCCCACAAATATTCCACTCCAGTTTTGGTATGTTCAGAATACTTCATTTAATTGAAAACATCCAGAAATGTTATTTTTTATAACTATTCTGGGATTTAATATTCCTTTTAAAAAAATATGACCAACAAGCTAATTACTTAGTGGAATCTAATAATTCATCATTTCTGAGATCTGCAAGATTGCTAGAGGTGATAAGGTGACATTGATAATTTGTTGTTTCTACAGTAGCTAGCCGAGATTCTTAAACCTAAGATTACAAATACAGTCTCATGATCCACCCATCATGTTGGGTTTCCCAGCTTGTAATTGCTATAGCCTGAAAACACAATTTTTTTTAATGCTTTTCAATGGAAGAAATATACAAAAAAACAAACCCAGTGATGTGAAGGAAAAATGCAAGATAGAATTGCATGTATGTACCACTACAGGCTTCAACCATGCAAAGTGCCTTACATGCAAGTTTATTTCATTATTTCACGTACTGAAAAATAGTTCAGTGAAACCTATGGAAGTAAAAAACAAATCCAATATGACAGTTGCTTCAGCTGTTATTTCTAGAATGCATCAGAATTTTCAAGACAGTATTAATTAACTCTCATGCTCCTGAGTGAGACTTTATATATGTGTGTTGCCAGTTATTGGAAAACACTCTCAGATATGCCTTAAGTTTGGGTGGACAATGACATGCAAAATGATGCTCTCTATCATGAATCATATGTAGGGTTTCATCATCCTATCTTGCTTGATTGCGGTGTCTGTGAACTTCAGTACATTTCTTGTGATTGGAACAACGTCTCCAGTGACATACCAGGTGCTTGGCCACCTTAAGACATGTCTGGTTCTCTCATTTGGCTACACTCTACTACATGATCCTTTCACCATGAGGAACATATTAGGCATTCTGATTGCCATATTTGGTATGGGATTGTATTCCTACTTCTCAGTGAGGGAGAGCAAGAAGAAGTCAACAAGTGATGCTCTGCCAGTTTCACAGGTTTGATTTTGCCTCAACCCTCATATAATATCTAATTAGAGATTATAGTTGTGATGGTACAAATGAAAATAAAACCAATCCACATATGGCAGCCATGCCGACAACTGTTCTGCTTCCTAGTCTCGTCAGCAACAATAGTGTCAATCTTACGCATCTAACTGAATATAGTAGCGGTTGAATCTTCTATGGTGATACAGCCACAATGAAAGACACATTCATATTTGAAAATTGAAACTCCGATAAAATAAAATTGGCATACTGATGTACAGAATCAGTATTTTCAACTGCATCTGGCAGCAAAAAGCAATTAAAAGAATTAAAATAGTGTAGAAAGACAGAAATGTATATGCATATTAGCTAACAAAAGTTAACTGGGACAATATATGCACTCACAAGCCCATAAATTGTTCTATCGACTTGATAATATCATGCTTCTGCAAGCCATTATCCAATACTGGAACCAAACTGGAGCTTGTAAGTTTAATGCAATTATAGTTAAGAATAATGTGTGCATTACACTTTAATTTACTATTTTACTCCCAATTTTCAGTTCACCCATTTGATGTTTTCGATGTATTTGTAGATGCCAGATAAGGAGACTGAACCACTTTTGGCAACCAAAGACAACAGTGATACCAAAAAAGCAAATGGTGTATCTCACGACTGCTAAGACTTCCCTTGCTTAGTGTAGATCTAGTATGCACGTCTGCTCTTCGAATTTAAAAGGTCCTGGAAAGCCATTTCTTTCCGTTCTTAATTTCTTTTGTAGAGAAGGAAAAGAGTTTTATATGTGTAGAGTGTATATTTTGACATTACAATTATTATTTGATTCTCTTTTTCACACTCCAACTGAAGGTTTACTAGTGAAGACCACCTTGCTACTACATACTACATAGTACACAACTACACATGACACTGCTATTTGTCAAAACCCAATTCTTATTCCCAACATAAAGCATACCCTACACCAAGGATCAAAATCTCGGAACTGGAGGAAAAACTGCTTTCCTCCTTGCGGCTGATAACGGTAACCGGCCGGTTACTGGCTGGTAACCGGAAAACCGGTGAAAATTCGAATACTTGAATTTGAATTGGGGATGTTTTAAAACCGGTAACCGGAACGGTTACCGCCCAAAACCGGAAAAACCGTTACCAAACCGGAAAATTGAATTGGGGATTGTCTAAAAAATGTTGGGACTTAGGAGTACAATAATTTAAGCATATTTAGCTCATACAATAGGTAATCTAACACAAAAAGGCATAAACCAACCTAAGAAGTACATTATGCAGTCATAAATTTAAATTTAAATTTGAAAAATTTTGGGGTTTTTTTCCTCCCGGTTCCCACCGGTTTTTCCGGTAACCGGCGGGATTTTGATCCTTGCCCTACACACATTTGATTCTGTGAACAGGATTGCACAGTGAGAACTGAGGATTATACTTTGGATGAATTGTAAACAATTACTCCCTCCGTTCTTGAATACATGATATTCTAGCTTTCAAATTTTGTTCCTAAATACATGCATTCTACAATTTTGAGACAGCTTTTTACCATTTTTTTTCATTTGCATACTCCTCTCATTCATTATTCCCAGGGTATTTACTACCATGTAATAGAGTAACACCATCCAAGAGCAATAAGTGAGCTAATGAAGGAGGATAATATAGTCTTCTGTATACATGTCTTGGTTGTAGTGCAAAATGCTAGAATGACATCTATTGAGGAAAGGAGGGAGTATAGTATTATCGTTTCCATTCATTTAAGTTCATTGTTGAATTTACCTCGAGTTACAGAATTATGGTTCCAATCGCTGCGTCCAGCATGATATTAATCATACAGTAGTCGATAACTACTAAGATGACCCATACTATAAGAAATGGCATTCCTAATGTTACATGTCTCTGTGGGATAGCACCCATTACTGCACAGTTACCAGTATTGAGATATTGAAGTGTACTTTAGCATACATAGTTTTCTTAGCCAACCTAATACAAAATCAAGCAAAAAAATACCGATGGCATTCCACAGATCACCACTATACTGCTAGTGTAAATCTGTAAGAATACCTGCTAGGCTGCTAGTGAATCGTGAGTCGTGACTGTCAAACCTCTTGAGGTAAAGAATGTTATGAACCCATATCCGTTGAAATTGTTGCAGTTCCCCATCATCATGTTGCTACATGTGTCTCTGTTGCGCTCTCAGTGAATTCATTCTGTAAATGTTGTCTTCATCAAATACATATATCCCCACAGCTAGCTTGCATGAGATATTGAGATCTGTTACTTTGAACTTCCTTCAGCAAGAAATCCGTACTGACAAGCTGCTACCCTTAAAAAGGCAGCGCTTCTCAGCAGTAGACTAAAAGAGACCATTCTGTAAGAGCTCAGATTCTTACCCAGTGTCTGGCTCACTGGCTGGAATCCTACTCAGCAGGAATATGTGGCAGCTCAAACAGATTGACCTTACCCTTTATGCATCAAAGAGCAAGATCACTTCAGTAGCTCCCTCAGCAGGCTCACTATATGCATTGTCCAACCCACCTAGTAAGACATATTTCCTCATGTAGGCAAGTTCACATCTCGAAGCCAAAGAAAGGAGCAAGACAACGGAAAGGAATAGCTCCTGGTCACAAGCTTACCTTTTCTTTCCATTTATTTAGTCAGAAGGAAATGCACAGCCTTCTGGTATTAAGCTATCAAAATAGAGCACAAAGGCAAGCATCAAGTAGCTTCTCTAGGTTCAGCGTTGCAAACAAACTCCTAGAAGTTTTCATGGCAATTGACAGGAATTTCTTACAACACGAAAAATATGAAAATCTCCAAAGTCAGCGGACTGTTTTGACCTGACTCAACCATATTCAGCTAGAGGCCTCATTCAGCTAACATTTCTTCATTGGACAAATCACCATCTGTATGGTCAAAACTAGCATGCTTACATGACAGCTTTGGAACATAACCAGCTTTTATCATTTCCATTCCAACTAACTCAAGCATTGTGTATATTTCCTCAGACTCTGGGTGTGATCTGTCCTCTACTATAAAGACTTTTAGCTCCCCCTTGAGTTTAACCCAACTCTTCCCTGGTGATTTCTTAACACCACCGCTTCTCATTGCCTTCTTCAATCTTGCAAACTCATTCCAATTGCCAGAAGCAGCATATATGTTGCACAACAAGACATAGGCTGCTGAGTGGGAAGGATCATTATTCAAAATACCTTCTGCAGCCCTCTTTCCCATCTCCACATCATTATGTGTTTTGCTAGCAGCTAGCAGGGTCTTCCACATTACAATGTCAGGCTCAAATGGCATTTGATCAACAAACTTTGTGGCCTCAGTTAGTCTCCCAGCACGTGACAACAAATCAATGACACATGAGCAATGCTCTCTTGTTGGAACAATGCCATATTCAGGCTCCATAATACTGTAGTAATAGCAGCCTTCATCGACAAAACCAACGCGGCTGCATGCTGTGAGAACCCCAACAAAGGTTACATGATTTGGCCTGATTCCCAGGCTTCTCATCCTCGCAAATAAATCAAGTGCTTCCTTTGCATAACCAAATTGGGCATAGCCAACAATCAAACTGCTCCATGAGAACACATCAAAGTTGCTGCCCATCATTTCAAAGAGCTTCCTGGAATCATCTAGACTTCCACATTTAGCATAAGTGTCAATTAGACCATTGCTCAGCATTGTATCCTCCACCAGTCCTACCTTGAAGGTATATGCGTGGACCTGTTTCACCATTTCAAAGTAGCCCAACTCAGCAGAAGCACTCAGAACATTGTTTAAACTGATCCTATCCAGACTCGGCATCGACCTGTGTAAGAGGCTGAACAACTTAAAGACTTCTTCCAGATGCTGGTGTTGTACACATGCAGTAAGAATGCTGTTCCAGGTGACAACATCACAATCTTTTGTCTCATGAAAAACATCCATTGCAGAGGGAAAATCCATACACCTCGCATACATGCTGAGTAAAGAATTGCATACTGAAACGTCCACATCCAAACCCAGTTTGACCAAGTAGGAGTGGATCAATCTGCCATGTTGTAAAGCATCACAGCCGACACATGCACATAACAAGCCCCTAACAGTAATACCATCAGGCCTCAGGCCAGAATCCCTCATCTCAGAGAACAGGACCATAGCCTCGCTAAGCAAACCCTCAACAGAGCAAGCATTTATTATGGAATTCCAAGAAACTAAATCAGGCGCATCAATCCCATAAAACACTCTCCTCGCAGATTCCAGTTTCTTGCACCGGGCATACATGTCACTCAATGAGCACCCTGCATATGAATTACGGTTCAACCTATACTTGACAGACAAACCGTGAATCTGCTCCCCATACTCCAAACAACCCACAGCCCCGCATGCGCTAAACACACTTCCAAAATGGAACTCATTGGGATGATGCGTGCCCTCAGCAATCATCTCCCTGAAAATCTGTAGCGCCTCCATTTCACACCCCTGCTGTGCAAAACCAGCAATAATCGACCCCCAGGAAATCAAGTCTTTCTCCCTGATCCTCCCGAAGAGAGTGAACCCATCCCCGACTAAGCCGCTCTTGGAGTACATCGTAACGAGCGCGTTCTGCACGATCAAGTCACTGCCGTTCTCTGACTTTACAACTTGTGCGTGCACCTGCCTCCCGAGGCCCACGTCCCCAATCTCCGCGCACGCGCGCGCAGCACTGCCAAGTGCAAACTGATCAGGCGCGGTCCCCGACCGTAGCATGGAAGATAACAAACTGAGAGCGTCAGCGGAGCGGCTATTCTGCGCGTGTGCCGCGATGACGGCGGCCCAGGAGACGGGGTTCTTTGCGGGCATTCCATCGAACACCAAGCGGGCGGAGTCGGGCGCGGCGCACCGACCGTACATGGTGATGAGGTGGTTGTTGAGTACGGTGTTGCGAACGAGGTGGGCGTCCTGGGAGGCGAGGAGGTGGCGGTGGACGAGGCGGCCTTGGCAGAGGGAGCGGAGGCGGGAGCAGGCGGTGACGAGGGCGGCATATGTGGCGGCGGAAAGAGGGGCAGGAGCGGGGGAGGAAGGGAGCGACTCGAAGGCGCGGAGGGCGGCAGCGAGACGGCCGGAGTGGTAGAGTTGGAGAATGGCGCCGTTGGGGTTCTGCATTTACGGCTGTTTCGGGCTCGGAGTTGGAGGCGACGAGCGGCGCTGTGGCGGGAAGGGGATACAGCCATACAGTGAGCGGTGCGGTGGGTGGTTGGTGAAATGCTTTGGTTCGTCGGGACTTTTGCCCTTCGGGAGACGACGGCGAACGCAGCAATGGCTTACGCTGCCGCCTGGCCCAATACAATGGGCCGAAGTGTGTCGGATGGAGCCCATTCTTACTTATAAATTTGGGCATACAAACCTTTCTGCAAAACTTTGGTCGGCCCATGCAAAAAATGCAACAAGCACAGACCAACTTTGCAACCAGCAACTCAAATCATCTCCACGTCTGTTCCAGCTGTCTGTCAGTGTGATCACTGTGTCTTGATTAGTCAAATTTTCATCAAATTAATCTACCTGAGGATCCATGACGGAGCACCGAGGGCCAGCGGATGTCCCAGGAGTCGGCGGCCGAGCTGAAGCAAGCGTACCGCGCGCTGGCCATTGCCCACGGCATCGACCCGGAGCTCCCGTCCTGGAACGAGGGCACCCTGCCCCTTCCACCGCCCGAGAAACCGGCGCCGGAAGGCAATGAGGTGAACATGGACATGGCGCTGAACGGCCTGCTCTTTCCAGAATGTGCAGGCTACGCGGTGCCTACGGGCTACGCGGACGGGTCTACTTTGAACCGCTAGAAATAAGTGGTTTTTTACGGATAGTTATGTGGGCTATTTTTACAGGGTGGGCTAGCGGTTTAGCGGACAAACCCGTCCCACTTGCCCCTAACTCCACAGCAGGATTGCGCGCAGCACATGGCCAGTTTGCACCGACGGCCAAGGGAAGGAGCGAAGTCTTCGGAACGTGCCGTGCGATGCGAGCGCCAGCACGGCCGGGCGGGTCGGCCACTCGGTCCATCTCCTTTGGCATTGTTGCACCATGCCGCATCAGTCGTCCACACCAAAGTCAGCTGCTGCTGCTGCCTGCCACCGCAAGGGCCTTTTTTTATAGTTCCCTTGCTTAACTTGAGACATTGACCTACGCCATTATGTATGACAATGCATACACGCACATCAGCGTGTGCTCGCGTGCACGGCAGCACCATTTCAAGTCTCCCATCTTAACGAACTCACATTAACAAAATCTGCGCAGCGCTCGCGCCCGGTGCATGCATGCATGCACGCCATCCATGCGGTGCGTCGGGCGCTTCGCGCGGGCGCGCATGTGAGCGCGGCCAGCGAGCCGGCGCCGGGTGCTCCTCGTGGCGCGCCGTGCCGGTCACGTGGGACAGGCGGAAATCTTTGCTCCGAGGCCGACACCATCGATCGAACTCGACTCCTTCCACTTTTAAGTTTTAATCCCCATAGTCGTAATTAAGTTTTTTTGTATGCTTTCTGTAGTCGCGTTGCACCCATGTAATATTGAAATGGCATGGTTCAATTATTTTATTCTTCCCGTTGTTGGATCGATCAGTCAGCGCGCTCCTTCATGGAACCTGGCTCTCGATGCTCTCAAGTCAAACTCGGTGTCCGGAGTACTAGCTAGCTAGCATGCATGAAGATGTCAATGGACTTTAACTTTAATCGTTCTTATCTTTCTACGTGCGTGTCTGTGATCCCGAGATGTCGATGCATGGATCTCCGTGGTTTGTGCGTGCAAGGGTGACTACGGTTTCTCTAGCTTACTCGATCATGACCAGCTTAATTAACTTGCTACTCCGATCCACAGCAGTTGACTAGTGTTTGTGCTGACAAAATCAGAGATATACACGTCAGTACCGTTCAACAAGCTAGCTAGCAGCGAAGTTTCTGCCATAGCCCATTCCATGATTCCAACCATTTCCCCCATTGTTTTCGCCAGATTCATACCGATCGCGAAAAGTAGCATAATGCCCTATTCAGAGGTAAATTAAGCTCCCACCTATCACTTGAATAGTACGAATCTCTATGAACGCTTTTCCAATTTAGCACTAATACATATATGCTTTATGCATGTTTTTGAATTTTTTAGGTGTGCTAGTGCACACCACCCCTAGCTCTCCTGGCAGGTAGGGACACTCCTAGCTGGAGATCACTGTAGGTGCAACATGCACGTAGGGACGATCCTATCCTAGTGTTGGGGACATGATTGACTGTAGATGCGGCCCAGCATGTCGCTGGGAAAACAAACAAAACCTGCAAACGGATCTAACAGCACATTACAAGGTGCCAGTTTGACAGGTGCTACTGCTGTGCGCAATGTGGACATTGCAAGCACTGTTGTGGGCTTGTGCCCATTTCCTATCATATGTACTAGTGGCCCTACGCGTGGCGCGGCAGAAGACAGATTATGCTCATGAGGCTAAATGCATGGATGGTAATGTAAATAGGACAAGAATGAGTCTAAATAGTTATAAAGAACGCATAGATATTCAACACATTATTGCAATACTCAGTAGTAACATCGTATCGAACATATATACTATAGACTGAACTGGGTCTTAGCTCATAGTCTACTATGTTGTTTGAATAGCTAAGGCAAACGTAGATGCCATTAGACACCATGTGCGGTGCGATCACCGGTGAGGCTAGGGATTATATAAGACTTCAGAATAAGTAGCATCGCAAACAAGATTTTACATTTAGGTCCATCACGTTACACGCTCCATTAGTTGGAAACACAGTCATGGACTAACTGTAAAATAAGTCTGTTGATTCTGCTCTCGGCCTGCAGAGTAGAGCGTAGCTATGCTAACATGGATTTGAAATTTCCACCCAAAGCAGACAGAGAATCATTACTACTGTCAGTTCACACTACAAATTTGTACATATACAAAACATTTGTTTTTCAAGTTTCCGTAAATAGACCGTTGCTTAATGCCTATAACGACACATACATTGATCATTCAATAACATGTGGATCCTACAAACAGAATTGCCGAACTGCCAATTTCTCATGAACTCCCAGCATGTATCAAAACATAAATGCATGATAGCATCTACTTCATGTCCTACGAAGCAAATCAAATCCACCTTACCAACTGTGAAGATATACCTGATCAAAATCCACAAGAAGCAATCTGCCAACCCCGCATGTAAGGAGCATTGAAGCGCCATGACTGCCAACCCCGCCAAGACCGATGACCACAACGTAGGAGTCAAGTCACTTTGTTCTGAGATTCCATGCCAAAAAAATTGCATGCTCCTATAATACAGAAAAGAAACAGGTGTTGGCAATGACAAATCCAAAACATGAGAGCAGCAACCTCTCTAACATGTTAGGGTACTCTGAGCAGTGAGCAGTAGAAAAGCTGGTGCGCGGATAAAGTGTAAGACATTCTGTAATGTCCGAGGTGAAATAGTAAGCTGTCAATTATGTACTATGCGATAGATGTAACTTTGTACACGACTTGAATATCCCAAGATGCCAAGCAGAATAGCTTGACAGCAAGGAAAAATAGCTTATCAAGCATTGGGGCTATTTATTACCAGCTATATCTATACCAATAATCTGTGAAATTCATCACCAGTGCAATATGAAATACACCTCATTCAATAAGACAGCACAGAAGGTTAGGTAACCAAGGACTCGCTTCACAATTCTACCGGAAAAACAACAAAATTCGAAACCTTGTAAGCTGTTTGGAGACCACTTCATCGGCAAGAAAGGTATACAAAAGGGAACTGTACATGATGCATGAATTGAGAAGGCTATTGTATTACGGTTAGACAATTATTACAGTTGTTTGAGCAATTGAGCCCAAAGAAGCAAACATTTAGCTTGGGCACGCACTGTAAAAATGGAAGGTGGTATAGACTACTATCCTATCGAATGTTTGTGTAATCTTGTTCTACTTGGTGGACTTTCTGCTCTGTTAGGCGAAACCTTTGCTAGTAAAATCGACCTATTTCCACAAGTGCTCTCCCCGGATTCATATTACTGTTGCTAATGGATGGATGAAAGCTTTGGACGACTAAGTTCGCCAGGAAAATCCATGCAACTTGCCGGTCACCTTGGGGCTCAGGTCCCGACGGTTGAAGCTAGGGTAAGTCGGTGCTCTTTCTTGACGGCGGGCTACCGCGGAGCAAGGTTGACGCGCCTACAACTGCGTTTGCCGACAGTGAAGCTAATGCGTCTGAGGCAGGTGTCTGGCAAGAGATTCGTCGTCGGCGTTCATGGCGCTGGAGGTCTCAACCTCGGCGATGGCAGGCCACCACATCGCGCCCGGTTCCGCGAGACCTCATAGGTCTTTGCTTCAACGGTTTCACCGGAGACCACGCTGCGGCAGTTTTCAGGAATCCTACTCGCTGTATCTGTTGCAGAGAAGTGGGTCACACGTCGATTCTGTTGGGTTAAGGGAAGACTATGATAGCACAAAACAAAAATTATACCGCACAACCAAGAAACTTCCGCTAGTAATAGATCACAAAATTACCACTAGACGTGCCGACTCGTAGCGGAAGTAGAGTCGATGTAGCGAGTTGATGCAGTAGTAGTCGTACTCGCCGCACGTCTTCTCCTCCTGCTCCTGTGATCGTCATGAGTTGCAGATCGTCCTAATGCTGATGCTTCGCAACAACACCTCCAAGGTATCCACACATACGGGGCAAGGACACCACACGCTGGAGTGCTAGCACCGACGACGTGGTTGAGAAAGGCGTGGCTATTAGGGTTTCGGGATTCTTCAAAGGATTACTTCACCCCATGCCACCGCCCCTCTATTTATAGGCATCCACGATGGGTCTCGAACTTGAGGCCCATTAGGAACTCGTGGCCTACAAGAATTCGGATCACCATCCAAATCAAATCCTAGCCCTTTAAGTGTGTGTGACCTTATAGGTTCATGTGTAATCGGTTATGACTCGGAAAACTCTTTTCCGATCACGAGTCGTTAGCAGTACCTAGTAGTACATAATGATTCCCGAACACATATAGAATATATCGGACGAACCTTAATGCAATATGATCTACGACCATATCCTTATCACTTACGACCAGCTCGTACCTAAGTACGACTAGTCCATACTTAGTTACGATCAATCCTTAACTCCTTACGACCAGCTCATACTTAAGTACGACCAGTTCGTAACTCCTTACGACCAGTTAGTGATTATGTTCGACCAGTCTACGACCAGTTTGTATCTAGTCGAACTGAACGACCTGCTTGTATATTCTCCCTTTGCCTTACGACATCTGGTTGAACTCCAGGTGAGATAATTTGTCATCCATGGATTGTTCAATACTTTCTCGATCAAGTGTCGAATAACTTCATGTGGTCGACACTTCGACCACTAGTGGCATAGTCATGCACTTTCTTTATTCGACCACAACGAGGGGCCCAAAGACATCTCTCCTGTTATGTTAGGAGTGGTAAATCCCATATCCGACCAGTCACATTCCTCCGCATGTTTCGTAGCATACCCGAAAGCTACCTTTATAACTACCCAGTTACGAGTAGCGTTTGGTAACACCTAAGAGTGCTATTACACATGTAGGAAACTATGCTGATCTTAGGTCTAAGGATTATACATCATCATTGCTTGAGACCAACTAATGACACATAGAATCATAACAATCTCAACAGTGTCTCAAGGTGGGTCTTATCCAACACCATGTTCTCTAACATGTGTCCATATTATTGGTTTGATATCTCCATATCCATGACCTGTGAAACATAGTCATCAACCAATACATATGCTAGTCTATTCATATGTGTTCTCATATGTTTTCGACTAGGGAACGTTTAAGAATAATCACCGCAGAAATACAGAGTTTCACAATCAAGTCACATACTTGATAATAAATATTAATGATATTATTCTAGGAACAAGATAATATATTATCCAATATTATGAACATAACAAAATAGAATCATCTCTATGATTGCCTCTAGGGCATATTTCCAACAGGTTCACTGAAAAAAGCATCAAGTCCAGGTTCGGCACGTCCGCTGCCCGTCGCCGATCTGCGGGAAGCATTGTTATCGTGCTCGAGGGTCATCCAACACAATGCTTTCCGCAGTCCGTCTCCGGCCTCTAGTAGCTCAGGTCGTTCGCCTCCAACGCAGCGCCGCCGGACAGCGTCTCAGTGACTAAGCTTACCTCCTCTAGTAGCTCGCTCATCTTCGATCAACAAAGACCGTCCCAGCCCTAGGGATGGATCGTGCTTTCTACCTCCTCTTTATAGGGACGTGGATGACGAGTTCCCCCTTGGGAACCCTCCTCATCGTCCCATCAGAGAAGCATGTGTGGTTCCTCTTTCCCGACCATGCGCGATATGGAGAGATGCCTGGAGCGGCCATTAATTGTCTATGTGGAGGAACAAGGCCAGAAGTGTCAGCTCAAGAGGTCGCTCGGGCGTTCCAGGTCGAGAGGGGCTTGCCACAGGATAGCTTCTCCATTCATCCTTACTACCCGAAAAACTTCCTGGTTGTCTTCAACATCCACTTAAGCAAAGATCAAATTCTTCATGGCGGCCCTATCAAGACATCCAAATTCCTCCTCCTGGATCAACAATGGTCACGCTTGGCTCAGGCAGACAACCATCCCCTTCATTTTCAAGTCAAGTTAAGCTTGGAGGGGCTGCCTTTGCACGCTTGGAGTTTGGTCACTGCTTCAACCATTCTCTCTCCCTCTTGTTGGATCGAAGCTTTTGATGAATCGTCCACATCGCGTGCAGACCTGTCGGCTTTCCATATGGTCGCTTGGTCTTTTAACCCTAGTTTGATACCAAAGGAAAAAAATAGTGCTCCTAGCGGAACCTGACCTCCTCCTGGATGGTTCCATCCTGGATCACGGGATGCGGGTCTTTGATAGGCTATCTGATTCAAGGGTGCTACGGGAGGCATTGCGCTACAATGTCATCATCTACTTCCATGTGGTTGAAGATTTCTCTTCATCGGCTGAGCAGATCCACTCCTTCGCTCCAACAAATGATGATTCCGGCAGCGACGGGCTACCCCCACGATGACTCTGACGTTTCTGTACCACGTCGTCATTACTTCCGCCTAAGGCCTGGCATGCTGGACTGTTCAGTGCGGCCCGCCAGAGGTCGGGAAGAAGGGTCTCATGGCAGTCGAAGGCACAGGAGTTACATCGCTCTTTCCTGGAAGCTGCCCCCGATGTATGTGGTAGGACCCAGGGTTGTCAGAGGTTTAGCTCCCTCGGGCCAGGTTCTACACGACAAAGGGGTCATGAAAATGAGTTCTTTAAGTCTTGGCAAACAGGTCGCTTCTAAGTCTACCAGGCCTACCCACCGCTTGCCATCTTTGATACCTATTAGTGCCAAGCGTTTCTCATAGATGGAAAAGAAGGCCTTAAATGCTATCGATCTACTATTTAGTCCGGTCAGAGACCTGCAAGGCCTTGGCGTGGAGTCGCCCCATGCTGTCCCTCTAATCGATGCAGCAGTTGAGTGTTGTCCATCTGCTCCAGCCGCGGTCTTTGCTAGGAAGGTAGCTGGGTTTCACGTGGCTTTTGGTGGTCCTATGGGCCCTAACCGAGATGATTGTGCCACACAAGGGCAGCAGAGCATGCTACCTTCCATCAAGGCTCCTGTCGAGGGAGTTGTCGAATGGCCAGAGGCAATCGCAAGCCCATCCAAGGCGCGCTTGAATACCAACTCCAGTGCGTCAGGCATTGGCTCGTCACCTACTACCCAGGCAGCTTGCACCACCCAAACGGGCCAAGTCTGTCAAAGCCCAAAGAGCCCAATCTTCCCTATAAGCATGGGCCAACTCGACATCAACCCGCTTGCAGCTGAGGAGATTCCTCCAACCATGCAAACTGCAAATGATGCTCATATTTTCTCATCAACATGTGCAGTCCAAGGCCTTGGTGGCAAGTCCGTCGTCTCTGCCCATGATCTTGCTGGCTCGTCTCCCACTACCGGTCAAAGTTCGCCTTCCTCCACTGGACAAGCGCGGGTCGGCGAGTCCAAACTGCTTACTTACTCCCGTCGGGTCAGAAACAAGCTAAGGACACCCGTTCTACCAGTGCCACAGGTGCAGTGCACCCCCTTTAAACAGACTCAACCTTTTACCCCACGCCGCAGTAAACGACTAGCAGCTTCAAGCCTCAAAGGTGTCCCGGCGGAATAGCGAGCGCAGCTTCTGCTAGCTAGTAGGCTTGGACTTAACCAGGGAAGCAGCTCAGATAATCGAGTAGCGTTAAATGACTTCATAACGCTCTTTGATAAACCTCTATCAAAGGAGCACTTAGAAGTGTTGGCTTCACTGTTTCGGCTCTCGGTTCCAGAGGTCCTAGATCCCGATTTCAATAGCAATGCAGAAGCTCTCGAGGCCTCCCCACCCATCATCGTCATCTGAGCATGCTTGCTCAGGTCGCTGGTTGCTTCACCACTATTATGGTTGATTGTAACGTTAACTTCCTCAGTTGGAATGTAAAGGGTTTAAACATAAGAGCTAAGTGGTACATTGTAAGAGAAACGGTCATAGCCGCGCAAGTCTCGGTTGCATGTATCCAAGAAATAAAGCTTAATGTAATCGATTGGCCCCTCATAAAGGAAACTCTAGGGACCTCGTTCGACAGGTTTTCCTACTTGACGTCATCCCTTTCAAGAGGGGGTATCCTTTTAGCGTGGAACTCGAGCAGGATCACCTGCAACGCGCTTGATGTAAGAAATCATTCCATAACAGCCGAGGTGACTCTACCTAGCAGCTTCGTCTCCTAGCTCACAATCGTTTACAGCCCTTCGAAAGATGTCCACAAATAGGCGTTTCTCCACGAGCTTCGTAATATCCATGGTTCCAAGCAAGGTCGTTGGATGATTCTCAGATACTTTAACCTCATCCTTCAAGCAAGTGATAAGAACAACGATCGGTTGAATCGGCGGCGTATGGGTAGTTTCCGTCGGGTGCTAGACAACCTAGAAATCAAAGAAGTCCACATTAATGACAGGTCATTCACTTGGACAAGTGCAAGGGAGAGATCGACATTAGAGCGTATTGATCGGGTCTTTATTTCGTCGAATTGGGATCTGCAGTTCCCGGACTAGTTTCTTCGGGTGCTTCCTTCCACGACTTCTGATCATTGTCCGCTCTTATTCTCCACGGCTGGCCTAACTGGACCGAAGAAACGCTTCCATTTTGAAATGTTCTGGACAAGAATGGAGGGGTTTCAAGATACGGTCCGAGAAGTGTGGAAATGTGATGTCCGCGTGGTAGACCCGCTGTGACGCCTCAATCACCTTCTCACAGCCATAGGACGCGCTTTGCAAAGTTAGAGCCAGCGCGAATGTGGTAGTGTTCGCCAACAGATAGGATGGTCCAAAGTGTTAATTGGCCGGTTGAATGTGGCTGAGGAAAAGCGACTGCTATCCTCTTGGAAAAGATGGTTCAGATTGGTGCTTTAAGAGAAAGCTGCTAGGGTTGTGCTCCTTTGAACGGACAATCGCATGCCAAAGGTCTCGGATCAGGTGGTTGCGCGAAGGGGACACGAACTCTCGTTACTTCCATCTGCATGCAAATCATAGTAAGCGCCGAAACTTCATCTCAAGTCTAAAAGTCGCGGATTCGTGGGTGCACACTCAGTCAGGATTAAAAGAGGCATTCCATGATCATTTCACCAAAATCATTGGGCAACTGGCCGGGCGTGACTACTCACTAGATTTGAGCTACATATAGATTCCTTCTCTTGATTTACAGTCGCTGGATGCTGATTTCACCGAAGAAGAGGTTTGGGAAGCGGTTAAGTGCCTGACCTCTGAGAAGGCGCCGGGACCTGATGGTTTCTCGGGCCTTTTCTACCAATGTTGTTGGCCAATCATCAAGCCAGCCATTTTGGCAGCCTTCCATGCAGTTGGTCGCCTAGCGGGAGCGAGCTTTTACCTGCTCAACAAGGCTCTGTTAACCCTTTTGCCTAAGAAGCAAGAAGCACAGGAAGTGCAGGATTACCATCCGATAAGTCTCCTGCATAGCTTTGCCAAGATCCAACGCACAAGGCAGCGGGACGGCTTGGACGAGGAGAGACGGGCGGCGCGGGTCGACCAGATCCAGCGCAGATGGGTAGAGGTGGGCAGCGCGGGTGGGGAGAGGCGGTCGGTGCGGGTCAATCCGGTGCACAGGGCAGCGGGGCGGCTCTAATGGGGAGAGACGGGCGGCGCGAGAGCGTGAGGCGGGCTTTACGGGGTGGGGAGTGTGAATGCTGAGAGGAAAGGGAGGGAGGGCGGCGTGAGTGGGAGGCATGAGAGGTGAGGAAGGGAGGGTTGCTGGCTTTCTAGTGCACGAAGTTGAAGCTATCTGGACTATCCATCCTCTGCTCTTCGATCGAACGGACGTGGAAGAAGATAGGAGAACGGACAACTACCAACTTCAATATTTAAGTAGTAGAGATAAACTCGAAATTGAAATCAATTGCTGTCATGCCAAATATGACAATGATCCTGCTGAATTACCGATCACTCATTAGACAATACTACAGGGGTGAAGGACCCGGTGACAGTAGGACCCCACATCCGCGTTCGAAGCCGCGCGGTAAGCATCGCCGGTGACAAAAATCCCACCCACGACACGTGTAGGACAAGACGCTCTACGTGTGCCTCTGTTCTAGGCCACACGTCAGCGCCCGTCCCATCAAGCCCACGGCGAGCGACGTCGACCCCTTGCTGTGGGTGACACAATTGTGTCTCGTAGTTGTCCACAAGGAAACGGGCCTGTGGGCCCCCGTGAGAGCATCTACCGTTGGTTGTCAACCCATGGGCGCCGCGCGGGTTAGTAGAGACGTGGGGTGGTCCGTTACTGCCTTCCTCTCACGCGAGCGCGGGCGGCCGCGCGCGATCGTGGTCCACTCCATTCTCCCAGCCTGCTCCCGTTGCCGATGGCCCTGTTACGGGATCTGGAAGACGTTTAGGAACGAGTTCGTGCGTGTAGCAGTCAAAGCACCGAACTGGCTGTCAGCCTTGAGCTTTTGACTCGGATGCTTGGGGGAGGTTCCCCTATGTGGCGAGGATTTGTAGATGATCGCGGAGTTGCGATGGGATGCTGCACGCTAACACGCATCATGCATGTTGCACGGCCATGCCCGCGCTGGCTAGTGCACCGTGCAAGATAGACATGGCGCCGGTAGTAATTTGTTGCACGGTAGCGTTCTTGGCGTGTCTTTGAAGCGAAGCCGTGGTAGGCGCGCCATGTGATCTGTAAACCCGTGTGCATAATGGCGTCGGCGGTTCGTCCGGTTTTGATCTCAATTTTGAAAGTTCCCTGGTACATATATACAACTCTTTCCTTGAAAACAATTGACATGAAGCAATTCCCTTGCACGAGAGATACTTTTGGTCCATGTTAATGCAATCGTGGATTATCAAACGAGTGATCATCACCTTATGCTTATACCAGAAACAAGAGAAGTAAAGCTTGTGAGAATTTGTGTACATTGTGCTTGTTCTTTAAACAAACCATTTAGGTGGATATGGATTAATGGAGTGTCACATTGCATGTCTCAGTGTGGAAGCTAAGTAAACCTGTCAACGCTATTCTAAAAATGAGATTTCAAGTACCTTTGCTGGCCAACAATCACACGACCGACGAAGCCATCACGAGCCTAAAGCAGTGTGCAAGGGGTACTTCCTTTGTTGATGCAAACATTTTCAGACTAACATGCCCATTCCTTGGTAGCCAATTAATCTACATAAGTTGTAAAGCAATTCAAGTTGTGTGACATGCATGATGCCATTTGTATATTATACAAGTCAAGATGCCTATTCGGATAAAATTAAGAAAAGCAGTTGAGATCATCCATCACCTTCAAGTCTTCAACATGTCTGTGTTTCAGGGAAATTAGCTCCATGTCGGCATGTTGTCAAAGTCTTGCAAACAAAAAATTGCCATGTTTGTATTCATCGACCGGATCGGAACAGCAGTAAGGCTATTGCGCAAAAATAGCTGAAGTGTCAAACTGCAACATCAATTCTTGCCGTTGAATATGCCATTCTTATTGTGGTTAGATTGATTCTACTAACATCACCGGCGGAGCTAGAACATTTGTGTGGGGGGGTACACCATTGATGTCAAAAGATAGGGTAAAAGGACTGTTGTTAAACGACTATCGGCTGATCAAATGTTAGCATCGAGTAAATCGTGCATTATGAATATTGTATTCATATGGTGTTTAACGTTCCTACATTATTAGTTGGGCTTTCTTTCCAATTAATTGGCTAGTTTACACAATTAGTTGTGAAAATAACTTATTATATGGGTGATAACGATAACAAATACTAATATTGATTTAAAAATTTTAAATATATATTAACATATTATTAAAATGTACAATCATTCCATAAATTTTTATTAGTATGCTACGTGGCCCACACCCTACCACTTGAGAAACACGTACAATTTTTAGTATGTATATACTTAGTAGGCTAGTATTGATAAGACCTATTTATGTCACAGTGGCTTTAAAATTTGTAAGTAAAATGTCTCATATAAGGTACCCAATATTAGTTTTGAATCATTGCACTCATTGTGACAGTTGCAACCGTGTAAACAAATAGATAATTGGATGCTTGATTTTTGAGTTAGAAACTAAAGAAGTTCCTAAGAGCTAAATAAATAAAGTACTTTCATACAATTCACACCATGCCACATAGGTAGAGAAAGAGGAGTGTTAGACTGTCTACAAAATCGGAATTGAGGACATAAAATACAATTTGCATCTAACTCATTCAAAAATTATCAAATTGCAAGAAAGTCCAAATTCAATAAAACATATATCTAGCGAGAGTGTGTACATAATTTTCAAAAAATATGAGGGTGCTGGTGCATACTGAGCACCTGGCTGGAGTCTTACATCCCTGGATAGTATTTGTGGTAGGGATAAGTTGTTTTCACCTTCCTTTCCACCTTTTCTGAGAGCGAGGCAAGTTGCTTTCTTATCTAAAGTATGGGTGTTACTTTCACTTTCTTTGAAAGAAAATAAAACGTCAAACAGGAAACTAAAAAATGATGTGAGAGCTAAGAGTCGTACTATAATAGTAAAAGC
This sequence comes from Phyllostachys edulis, assembly GCA_036346405.1. NCBI lineage: Eukaryota > Viridiplantae > Streptophyta > Magnoliopsida > Poales > Poaceae > Phyllostachys > Phyllostachys edulis. Next base: position 51,768,297 of record CM070552.1, read on the forward strand.
AGTTGGAATTATGTCGTGATAATTAAGAGCAATTTGGTTCACATTAGCCAATCTTTTTTGTTGTTGTATTCCTAGTACCAAAGAGAGGAGGTGTTAGTTTACAGAGCATTTGAAGTTTATGCTAGTACTAAAGTCTCAAAAAGAATCGATGCTAGTATTATAACTACTAATATAGGTCAAGGTTAGTTAAAATTGTGTTATACGTAAATGAAGTTACGCTTCTGAAGTTCCGATAGCCAAATTTGTGCTGCAATTATATGAATATGTGATGCAACAACTTAAGGCTGGCTCATACCACAATTTTGGTGATAAGCTGACCAGTAAACACAACACTTCTCTGACTTTCAGCCATGGACAAGTATTGTGTTCAAACCAGTCTTTTCCCCACAGTATACCTTCGAGTGTTGCATCAAAGACATTCAGCTTTTGCCTTACGGCGCCATGACCATGACAACATACATGAGGCAAAAACTGCTAGTCTTTTTTTTTCCCATTCCGGATGCACCCATTTACCATTCACCAAACGGAAGGGGAAAAAACTGCTGATCTTGACACAGTACTACTGTCAGTCTGTCATTGGCCGAAACGCTCCCCGTCATGCAACTCCCGACTCGAACGAAATCCGGAAACCTGTACGTGTCCGAAGCGCAGAGGCCCCAACACGCGTGAGCTCCGTGTTGGGAGCGGCGCACGCCATCCCGGCCTCCATGTCTCCCCACTCCCGCTCCTCCTCAGTGATGCAACGGCACTTACAAGAAGGCGCAGGGGCGTGGAGGTTTGTTACTTGTTACCGTGGGAACAGCCGTGCTGTTAACCCCTACACACCCGCCCCTCCTCCCACTCCACTTCCCCCCGGAAAAACTCCTCCCGAACCGTCCGTCCCCTGCAACCGTGTAGAGCACCTCATTAGTTAAGTCTCGTCATCACTGCAGCCTGCGCGCCGACGTAGGACGCGAACGCGACGAGTTGGATCGGGATGCTCACGTTCGCGGAGCTGGCGCGCCCGGCGGGCGGCGGTGAGGGGTCGGTGGACTCGCAGCTGTGGCTGGCGTGCGCGGGGAGCATGTGCTCCGTGCCGCCGGTGGGCGCCGCGGTATACTACTTCCCGCAGGGCCACGCCGAGCAGGCGAGCGCGGCCGTTGACCTATCCGCCGCGCGCGTCCCGGCGCTGGTGCCCTGCCGCGTGGCCACCGTGCGGTTCATGGCCGACGCGCAGAGTGACGAGGTCTTCGCCAGGATCCGCCTCGTCCCGCTCCGCCCTGGGGACGCGGTGGTGGACGTGGGCGAGGCCGCGGACGTGGGGCGGGAGCAGCAGGAGGACAGGGCGAAGCCGGCGTCGTTCGCCAAGACGCTGACGCAGTCTGACGCGAACAACGGAGGGGGTTCTCGGTGCCGCGGTTCTGCGCGGAGACCATCTTCCCGGTGCTGGACTACACCGCCGAGCCGCCCGTGCAGAACATCGTGGCCAGGGACGTGCACGGAGTGGAGTGGAAGTTCCGGCACATCTACCGGGGCACCCCTCGCCGGCACCTGCTCACCACGGGGTGGAGCAACTTCGTGAACCAGAAGAAGCTCCTCGCCGGCGACTCCATCGTGTTCCTGCGCGGCGAGGGCGGTGAGGTCCACGTCGGCATCCGGCGCGCCAAGCGCGGGTTCTGCAGCGGCGGGGGCGACGAGGGCCTCTCCGCGCTGACCGGATGGGACCAGTACAGGGGCCTGATGCGGGGCAATGCGAGCTCGAGCGGCGGGGGCGCAGGCACGGGGGCCAAGGGGAAGGTCCCGGCCGAGGACGTGGTCGCGGCGGCGAGGATGGCCGCCGCCGGACAGCCATTCGAGGTGGTGTACTACCCGCGGGCGAGCACGCCGGAGTTCTGCGTGCGCGCGGGCGCGATCAGGGCAGCCATGCAGGTGCAGTGGTGCCCCGGCATGCGGTTCAAGATGGCGTTCGAGACCGAGGACTCTTCGCGGATCAGCTGGTTCATGGGCACCGTCGCCGGCGTCCAGGCCGCCGACCCCATCCAGTGGCCGCAGTCACCTTGGCGACTCCTTCAGGTACACACACACACCCCACTACACCAGCATCACCCTTCAGAGATTCTCTTGAGCTAGCCTCCAGCCCTCCACTCCACCACATGGCATGGGACCGTAGTATTAACCAAACGAAATGGTGGTTCCTTCCTGAATTGGCCTCGCAGGTGACCTGGGACGAGCCGGAGCTCCTGCAGAACGTGAAGCGCGTGTGCCCGTGGCTGGTGGAGCTCGTGTCCAGCATGCCCAACCTCCACCTGCCGTCCTTCTCGCCGCCGCGCAAGAAGCCGCGGATCCCTTCCTACACCGACTTCCCCTTCGAGAGCCAGGTCTTTCACCCGGCGCCGTTCTCTCCCAACCCACTGGCAGTGGCACACAGCCACCACCACGACCAACTGCACCCCAATTTCCCTTTCTTCCCCTTCCCGGACAGTAGTGCTCCTCCTGCAGGCATACAGGGAGCCAGGCATGCGCAATTCGGTCCATACTTTTCGGATCTCCACATCAGCAACCTGCAGTCGAGCCTACTGTACTCCGGCATCCGCCGCCCCGCCGCCGACCATGTCGCTTCTCGCCCACCAAGAATCAGCACTGACTTGACTATTGGCAGCCCGCCCGCCCGCGAAGACGACGCCTCGTACTGCTCTCTGCCGATTGGCGCAAGGAAGCCCGACGACGTCAAGCCACCGACGCTACTGCTCTTCGGACAGGCGATACTAACCGAGGAGCAGATGAAAGATAGCAATTCTGGCGGTCTGACCTCGCCGGGAGCCGCCGGGAACGGCTCGCCCAAGTGGGAGTCCGAGAAAGTGCCTAATGTCTCTGAAGGCTCCGGCTCCGGGGTGATCCAGGGTAGCCCGACCAACAATATTAATACGTCCTCTTGGAGATTGCAGTGGTTTGGGGATGGCAGCAGCCAGGCATCATCTGAGTTTGGGCTGGAGCCCGGCCAGTGCAAGGTGTTCATCGAGTCAGATGCCGTCGGCCGGAACCTTGACCTCTTGGTGCTGAGCTCGTTCGAGGAGCTGTACACCCGCCTGTCTGACATGTTTTCCATCGAGAGCGCTGAACTGAGGAGCCATGTGCTCTACCGTAGCGCCGCCGGCGAAGTCAAGCACATCGGTGACGAGCCTTTTAGGTGAGCACACATTAATTGGCAATCTCTCTTCAGCTCTTGTTACACTTAAAATGAATCATATTATCACTCGTTATCAATCCTTGAACTGAAACACAATGCCTTTTCCCTCATTTGCAGTGCGTTTGTGAAATCGGCTCGGAGGCTGACAATATTGGCAGACGCTGGCAGTGACAACTTAGGGGGGTAGGAAACATTCAGCCGAATAACTTAAGGCGCTACTCCTAGTTCTAGTGAGCAATAAGCTGAACTACATGTACAGCTGAATGAGCTGTGGTTTCTTCTCGATCCAGCCTAGAGGTTTAATCAAGCAAGCTGAATGAGCTGTGGTTTCTTCTCGATCCAGCCTAGAGGTTTAATCAAGCAAGCTGATGCAATACTGTTCAGTTAGCTTGTTTCTTTTCCCATCCTCTTTATTTCTCATCATCGTAGGAGTTAAAGAAGCTCTCCTCATTCAAACAAAATGTACTTATCTTGATCATGAAATGTACTTCTTGGATGCTATTCTGTGGTTTTCAAACCTTGCGCTGATTCAGAAAATTTAATGCTCTTGGTCTCTGACCGGTGTCCCAGGCGGGCCAAAGAGACAAGATTAGCAGGTGCAGGCTTAAATGTAATTGTGTACTGTTGGAATATTTACTAGGCACTGCGGATTCTGAATCTGGGGTGGTCTCAGTTCCAGGCATTTCATTTGTTCCCTTCCTTGCCTGAGCGGCGACTGTACATTGTGTTGCGTATCCTGCCACCTTTGGGGCATTAATGCCGTCAGGGCCTCCTCCTTCTTTGCTTGCAGAGGAAAAATAATTGTACTGCCTGGCCATTTGGCCCAGAATATTGTTGCATGAAATGGACATCTCATCTAACAGAACCAAAAGAACAGTGTCTGCAGTAGTGACCCTTCCATTATTATTCCATGCATCACTGTTTCTCTAAAGTTCTTGTGATTTCTCACTGCTGACAGATGTATAACCATTGGTGTATCTGTGACCCTGTTGGGAACTAAGAATGTAATTTGTGCCTAACTTTGGCGATTTTGCTTCTTCTTATCCCAACAACATAGTTGAAATTCAAGAAAGGTCGTCAACGTCGGTGTAAATTGCACCATATACTCAGACGTTGGACCATTTACCAGAAGACAAAGATGGTTCCGTCACCTGTTTCGTCTCGGTTTTCTTGTCTGGTAAGTGTTCTTGACCACATCCTTGTCACGAAGACAACAACAGGATGAGGGAGAGGAAGGAAGATGCAAGGTAAGGTTAGGGGCCAAGTTACAGGCGAAGGATGCCAATCACAGGGCGTTGTCCCGTCCGCCTGTCACCCTGAAAGAATGTTACACCGCGAATGATAGGGGTGTGCGATCAGACAGGCGCTTTTGCAGGGGAAGTTGCTGTCCTGCGTTTCACACATGACGCCGACGGGTCTCTCGGGTGCTGGATTAAAATAGAGCCATGGACGTTGCTGTTCACCTAAACAGGCCATTGATTGTTTAATCAGGGAGGTTCTTGTTGTGACAAGAACTTGCCAAGGGAAATCATAATGATGGCAGGTCAAGGGGCAGGTTTACTAATAGCCAAGTTTATGACTTTGGATACAAGTTGCCATGCTTTGTGGCGCAAGCGTTGGGCTTAAGCTAATTAATCTTGGACTTCAATGTTTGGCTTGTCGGGATTGCAAAACTAATCTGTCAATTGTACGGGGAACCATTATTATAGCATGATTTAATGATGAAATGGCCGATTTGATGCTACATGGCCCAGAGTTACTAATTTGATTTTGCAGTTACTACTGTGGGGGAGTAGAGTAGTAGTATATCCCTGGATGAAAGATAGCAGCACCATTGCTCGTTAGTTTGGTAAAACTTCACCCCTCCAGCTAGCATACTGTTGGTGAGTGATATTGCGTCCATGCTATGCTACTCCTGCAAAGTGCAAACTGTGAATTGCAAAGCATGCATACTGTTGAGCATTCTATACAGTGTACGGTTGAAGGGTCCCTGTCGCTTGAGTTAACCCGGGTTTTTTTGTTTTGTTTGCAGGCACTCGTATTTTGGTTGGTCTAAGCCTGGTGATAATAATGCCGGTTTGTCGGTGCCTGTAAGTAACCATTGCTGTCTGCTAGCACTTGCTTTCCCTTCAGAGAAGGGAATGGACGTGAGTTAACGTTTGTTGAATCATTCACATCCATGCATATCGTCTTTAATTTTTACAAAAAAAAGAAAAGAAAAGTTGATCATGCTGGAGTAATCTGACAGCACCCAACATAAATTCATACGTGGTATAACAGAAGGAACAGGAATACCCATGAGCATCATATCACCGGAACACCGTGTGCATTATAGCTAGCTGTTTAATTTGCCTTTGGTAAAAGAGGGAGAAGAGAGATGAAATGGCATGATCGAGAGGGATGCAGCTCTCGTGAGATGAAATAAAGAAAGCAGCAAGCTAGCGTCGGTGCGGTGCGGTGCGGTGCACAGGTGCGATTGCGGAGCGCCCGGTCCGGCGTGTCGGGCTGGCTGTGCGTGAGAGCCAGCCAAGCAATGGAAGCAGCAGCAGCAACAAATGGACAGCGCATAGGAGTACCACATGAGAGATGGAGGAGGTGTAGGAAAAGTCAGCAGAGTCAAGGAGTCAACGAGGCTATGGTGGGGCCGCCGTGGCACATTGCACCATGTCGGGCTGCGTGGGGCCCTCCTCGATCACCTCGCTGTTTACTCTCTCGTCTCTGGTCTCTAGTACTAGTACATCATACATATCCTTTGATTAGTTTGTTTACTTGTGTTTAGGCATGCAGCTGGGAGATTGATTAATGAGAGATGGGGGGAAGTACATGCAGTGATGCGGTGCTCGTGTGGGTGATGCGCCGGTGACGACATCGGCACGGCGAATGTTCCGCCGCAGCGCCGCTTCGTGGGCACCGCCTGCCTGCCTCCCTAAGACCTTAACCACGTTGACCGTGTTGCCTTGCGTTTCCCACGACGAATTTTTCTCGTCCTAGTATTCCACCGGCCGGGCGCAGTGGGTGAAAAGTGATCTTTGGTGGAAGACGGTGTGTTTAGCCAAACCGGTAAGGCCGGCAAATTAAATTAACATAACCAATCAGTGGTACGTAGAGTCGTAGATAGACCCAAATCTGTTGACATTCAATGGCATGCATGTCTAGATGGAGTGCAAGCTTGTCTATTGTGACGAAGCTTCAGACCTTCAATGCACTAGACCACTAGTGCATGCACTATTGCACTACCCTCCTCCCCAGGAAGTGAGAGTATACACAACTTTGTCTCAAGCGTCTCACGTGCGTGTGCATGGCAACCAGCACAGAGAAACCAGCATCAATCCTACCTAGTGACCCTAACCATGCAAGTATGCAACCTATGGATGCAACACATAACATGGGGTTCTAGTTTTGAGCCAGCACTAGTAGTCCATAGCCCATATAGCCAGATAGAAAAGTCAGCTAGTGGGCTCCTGGCTTTCAGTGCTCGCAGCAACAACCACCACAGGGAGGCAGACAGGCAGTGCAATCGACACTGCAAAAATGGCCTCACTGATCCCGACGCCTGCAGTGCTCACCCATGTCCCGGCGGCCTAGGATAGTTTCGAGTATACTAGTATAGTCCTGCTAGTGCTAGTATTATAACCTTTTTTTTTGTGTCATGTTCGTTTGACCGGCGTAGGTAGCGAGCTTCGGCCAGGGAAAACCGGCGGGACTTCCTCCGGTGCCGGGCCTCGGACAGCGGCTCGGTGCTCCCGGAGAAGCTGGTGTAGGAGGACGTATCTGTGGCTTTGCTTTTTGTGCGCCTTCCTTGTCAAAGCTTTGCTGCCTCGGTTGGGCGCGAGCAGTTGGAATGGAGAACTCTATGCCGGCCTGTGTGCACGAACGTCCTTGGACATTGGTACCCTGGCCGTGTGCACACACGGGGAGCAGCAGTGTGATTAATCAAATGGCATGCGTCCTCGGTTCTACTGGTGGTACGGCTTACCTCACTGGACGTCTGGAGTCTGGACCCTCACCTTCTACAGTGGGCTAACGGACCAGGCATCACTCCACCTATACAAGGAGAGAGTGTGACTGCTTTCCATTAGTGTCTGTGTTTTGGTTCGGGGTTGAGATAATCAGGTTAGCTTAAATCAAAATTTGTATTTGGCAACCAACCTTGTCAACCTATAAATTATTGTTTGGCTAGATTTGGTGGATCTGGTGGGTTTGTTGTGTTAGGAGTAGAAAAAACAGAACTTGAGAGGGTTTGTTGTGCTGGGTTAACCTATTCCACCAATTTGGTAGGTTAACTTAATCCTAGGTAAAGACAATTAAAAGGTTTTGGCTGGGTTAAGTTAATCCTTCCTGACCCATGAGTGCTTGGCAGATTAAACCCCTGACCCACCTCTTAACCCTGATCCAAACAGGACCTTAGTGTACACATTAACCCTTATACATTCCTGGAAAGAAGTCTGCCCCCTCGCGCAGCCACATCACCCCGAAAAGCTGGATTGTCGGATCGTGGTTTGGCGTGCTTTGGGCCGTCCGATCTGCCCCGCTCGCGCGTGTGGATCCGGAAGGCGTCGGATCGGGCCTCGCCGTTTCCGAGCCGTTCGATCGCAGGCGCCGTCCGCTCCGCTCGCCCGCTTCTTAGGGTTTCCCTCTCGAGCTCTCTCCCCGGTCGCTGCCTCGCCGCCTCCCCTCCCATCCATCCCCTCTCCTTTCCCCTCCACTACCCCTCTTCGCCGACGAAGCCGCTCCTTCCCCTTCCTCCCCCGCTGCCCCTTCCCTTCGCCTCCTTGGCACGCCGCCTCCTCCTCTTTCTTTCCCGCCTCCGGTCCCACGCTGCCGCCTCGCCAGCTCCTCCTCCTCCCCGCTGTCGCTTCTCCTCCTCCCTCCCACACCGCCTCCCCTCCCATCCATCCCTCTCCTTTCCCTCCGCGCCCTCTCCATGGCAATCGCCTCCTCCCTTCCCTCCCTTGCCCTTCCCTTTCGCCTCCATCGCCCTCTCATGGCCTGCCTTGCTCCCTCCTCTTTCTTCCCTCCCTCCTCTCCTTTGCTTGCCTCTTGACTCGTCCTCCTCCCCGCTGCCGTTTCTCCTCCTCCCTCCCACGCCCCTCGCTCTTTCTCGCGACTGACCGCGCTGTCCTCTCCAGCGTGTGCTTTCCTCCCCTCTGGATCCCCTTTTGCGCCGTTGAGCACTATCACCATGGCCTGTTGAAGAATCTAGACCCGTCATTATGTGTTAATAGAGTATTTTGGTGATTAATGATAAATATATTTGTGAGACTAACAAGTTTATTGATATACATATTGCTCAGTCTAAATTGGATAAAAAGGTGAAAATCAAAGAGGTATGCACTCGGCATCATATCCTTATATATTGTTGCATTCCTCGGATCCAAAATATAGGTTGAACTCCACCAAAAGTTTAACTTGAATATATGCATATGTTTTTATTACATATTCGTGTATGCATACATTTAGGGGGAGTTCACTCTATGTTTTGTGGTTTCATTAGTATTGATCCATATTTATTTATCCACATATATTGGGGATCTCTACTTTGAAACATATCCTTTGAGTATATAAAACTTGTGTAGTTCATATATACTCATATTACTTTATATTCAATTATTTGCAATTGTGTTGTGGGACTAGCATGCGTGCTAAGATGTTTAAAGGTTTAGTCCCAGTTTATGGAAGGCGACATGGTAATGGAAATGCATGACAATAGAGGGATCATGTTTAGTAGCTTGATATCATGTTCTTGTGCCCTTTGGATCAATTTAGGATCATGCATGCATTTGAATTTGAGTTTTGGAAGCTCTAAGTGCTTCTGTCAGAAATCGCTAGCACCGGAGGTTAACTGGCGGTAGTACCGCATCAAGCGGTATGACCGCGCATTACTTGGCGGTATTACCGGGTTTTGATCATCACAGCCAACTGAGCGCTAATGCGGTACGACCAGCTCTTGTAGCGGTACTACCGCGTTGCGGTCGTTCCGATTTCTAGTTGGCAGTTTGATAAAACCAGAACAGGTGTATTTTAGCTCAGAGCTCTCCTTGGCAATCGGTTGTACCTCACTTTAGAAACGGTTGTACCGCTCAGCGGTTGTACCGATTTTTATGTGTCGGTACTGTTTTTCAGAGAGCGTGTCTTTTCGGTAAGTTTGGAAACCCTGCAATCGGTAGTACCGCTCTTTTCGTGTGATGCGACCGGATAAGCGATAATCCGCTTAACTTGGTTGGCGGTAATACTGGTCCGTGATTTTAACGGCTTGTTTAGAAGCATTTATTGCAGGTATATTTTGGTAATTAATGTTAATCATTATGGGACTAACATTTTCCATGAGTTGGATGAATAGGTTATGTTCTAGGGTAATGGAGACTTCGGATGGCATCATGAGTTGATCGTCATCAAGTCAAGGTTCAAGAAGAGGATGCATCATGTGTTGATGCATATCAAGATCTCGAAGAGGAGATGATCATGAGTTGATCATCAAGTCTAGAGAAGACTCATCATGTGTTGATGGAGGTCAAGTAAAGGATGCATCATGGGTTGATGCATGTCAAGACGATGACCCGGACTTGAAGTGAAGATGTGCACCATCAACCTTCAAGAAGATGCTCAAGGCAAAGGTATGACTAGCTAGGGCTAAGGATATGTTCCTAGTCTTTTACCGGTCTTGGTGTTTGGTTGGAACACAGGATTGCTAGTATAGGTTGTCGTACTATTAAGAGGGGTCTTGTCTAGTAGCTTGAGTCTCATCATGTGTTGATAGCTCAATCTCACTTACTCTAGCTCTCCGTGGCATGATGCTATTATTTGCAAATGTGTTTTGCAAATAGTCGGGCTCATGCATTTAATCCTTGTAGCATGTGACTATACTTTGCAAATGGTTGAATTCCATGTACCTACTCCTTGTGGTATGATTTAAGTTTGCAAATGTGTTTTGCAAATTGTTGGGATTCATGTATTTTCCCTTGGCATGGTCTAAGATTGCTTGTTGCTAATACTTTGGACTTAGACTATGGTAGTAGCTCTTTGGTGTTGTGCTTTTCGATTTTATAAAATGTGTTTGAGATCAAATCAAATAGGTGGGTTGTGTAGCCCTCTGAATAATCTTTCCATAGAGTCCAAGATCACTCAATTCCGACATCGGAGTCAAAAGTTATGACCTTTTTACCGAGGGTCGTCTGTGCTGAATTTGGGCTGCGGTACGACCGTCCAGAACGGTTGTACCGCCCTTTGTGAGTGCGGTACGACCGCACCAAGTCTGTAACGGCTAGTTTTTGGGCTGTTTCGTCTCCAAACGGCTAGCTTTTGGTGTAGGGGTTATAAATACCCCCTTGGCCGGTTGAGAGCCAACCTTTGGCATCCCATTTCACTCTCTTGAGCTAGTGTGAGGTTCTCCTCTCAAGTGTGCATGTGTTGCACCTTGTGAGCAAGGAGAGAGGTCTCTAGTTGCATGTGTTGCATCTAGAGGTGGATTTCGTATCCACTTGAGCTTGTGCATTCGTTGCACGTGGTGAGAGTCAAGCAAGGGGCTTGGCTTGTTACTCTTGGTGTTTGCCGACACCTAGATGGCGTGGAGGCGTCGTGGTTCGGTGATCTTCTCAAAGAAGGTTGTGAGAAGACCCGGGCATTTGTGAGTAGCTTGGTGCTCGCCATCTCCGGAGCAGAGGAAGAGCAACCTTGGTGGATCGAGGTGTTGGTTCGGTTTGGAACCGGTCCAAGTTGTTGGACTTACCTCGGAGGGTTTGACTTAATTCGTGGAGCCAGTCCAATTGATTTTGGGCTTACCTCAACGTGGATTAGGGGAGACCGGCAAGTCTCCGATTACCACGGTAAAACATCGTTGTGTCATTGTGGTTTGATTTCTTGTGCTTTACATTGTGCAATTTACATTCCTTATATTTAAATTGCTTAGTTGTATGTGTATAATTGCTATCATTTATATAGTCTCATATTATTGGTGCACTCAGTAAAGACTAGTTGATTTAGGCTTTAATTGTGCAAATCCGAATTGATTTACAATTCCGCTTAAAACTCGGTTTTAGCCAAAGAAGTTTTTAAAACCGCCTATTCACCCCTCCTCTAGTCGGCCTCCTCGATCTTACACCCATCTCCTCTCCCTCCTCGCGCTCGGCGCACAACTCGGCGCGTGGTCCGACGGTGAACTCCGCGCACGCCTTCCTCCTGCTACGCTCCGGCTCCGTCACGTTCCTCTTTACCGCCTCCTACGCCAGTAGTGCCTCGCCGACCCCGCCACCGCCTCCGTGCCATCTTTCTCCGCCGGTGTCGCGTGCGGCTCCGCCCCGAAACACGGCCTCACGGTCTTGTGGCCGTCACGATCTGGCGTCACCGTCTTGCCTAAAGCCTTCAAGGCCGGCGTCGACACGGTCTTGCGCCCAACCTTCGTCCCCACTGAGCTCGGTCGTGGCTTCGGCCTTGCAGAGATCAAGCTCTATGGCTTTGAGTTCTTGGCGCCCCTACCACCAAACTACTATGACGGTGCATGCAAAGCCTTGGACGAGCGATGCTCTCCGGCGCAAATTAAGGAGTGACGAGAGCTGGGAGTGTTGGTGGACAGGGATGACCTGGTTATATTACTCCAAATCTTCACCAAGCCAGTGGGAGACAGGTAAAAATGAAACCTTTTTCAGCGTTTCCACTATGATTTGAGTTCTACATTACATGATGCACGTAGATGAATAGTCTCACAATTTCATATTTGTAGTCAGTTAATGGGTTGATTGCATGGGTGTGGTGCACAAAGGTATCAAACATTAGGATACATGAGTCATGATAGTGAGTGCCATGATCCTATTGAAACTTTTGTCTTAATACATGATGCATCTTTGTAAAGACTGTGACAGCGTCTCCAAGAAAGAAAGAAAAAGATTGTGGCAACTAAAAGGGAATAAATATCCAGTGCATAGTGAAAAAGCAAATATATGACGGTGTGTGGCGGCGTGCCGGAGACGTGCTCTCCGAGGAGCAAATTAAGGAGTGGCAAGAGCTGGGAGTGCTGGTGGACAGGGATGACCAGGTTGTGTTACTCCAAATCTTCACCGAGCCAGTGGGAGATAGGTAAAAATGAGACATTTTTCAGCGTTTCCATTTGAGTTCTACATTACATGATGCACGCAAATGAATTGTCTCACAATTTCAGATTTGTAATCAGCTCATGGGCTGATTGCATGGGTGTGGCTGTCATGGGCCGACATTACTGTTCACGCGTGAACAGTAACCACCCGCAATTATTAGGAAAGATTTATTATTTAGGAATCTATCTATTAGGTGTTTGGTATTATCTATTAGTTAGGCAAGTTATTATTAGTTTGGATTGTTCGAGATAAGTTTCTTTATAGATTATTTCTTGAGGTCAAGTCGGGTCGTCCCTATAAAAGGGATAGCATGTATTCATTATCATGGAAGGAAGCAAGAAAGATGAATTAATCTAGTCTCCCTCCCAAGGTTCTATCATCCCAGTCTATAGTCTGATCTCTCATCCCACCAAGTCGACGCCGTCCGGCCTTCTTCCTGGCGGTGTTTACCCCGTAATGATCTAAGATCATTACATTTGGTATCAGAGCGGTCGATCCCTTCCCACGAGTTCTGCTACCATGGTTATGACGACAGATCAAACCATCAGACCTGCCGTCGAGTCGTTGGCTATGATAAAGGCTAACGCCAACAGGATGGCCATGAGTACCAACGACAACGACAAGAAGATGGCGGCTATCTTCCTTGACATGTATGCCACTTTGGAGAAGATTATTGTGGCGACGACAGCGAAGCCTCCTACGGCGACGGCGATGCCTTCTGCAGAGGTGGTGACGCTTTCCACGGCGGTGGCGGAGCTACCTCCAGCAATTGCGGCGGCGCACCAAGAGGTGGTGGCTACGCTATTTCCAGCAGCTACAACGTCGCAACAGGAGGCAGTGGCAACGCTACCTCTGGCTGACGTAGAGAAGATGATCGCAGTGGCGTCGGAGCCTACCGTGGCGCTGCCAAGGCTGCTGCCATGCCTGCCACAGTGACCCGTGAGTTTGCCGCAACCACGTGTGGAGGCAATGATCTCCAAAGAGTCATGTAACCATCGCAACCTCTCATCAATATGGGGTCTTCTAGGGCTTCAGCCATGGCCGCCACCACAGCTCGAGGACGAGCTGTCCCGAAAGGAGAGGAGTAGTTGTCATGGGCCGACATTACTGTTCACGCGTGAACAGTAACCACCCGCAATTATTAGGAAAGATTTATTATTTAGGAATCTATCTATTATGTGTTTGGTATTATCTATTAGTTAGGCAAGTTATTATTAAATTGGATTGTTCGAGATATGTTTCCTTATAGATTATTTCTTAGAGGTCAAGTCGGGTCGTCCCTATAATAGGGATAGCATATATCCATTATCAAAGAAGGAAGCAAGAAAGATGAATTAATCTAGTCTCCCTCCCAAGGTTCTATCATCCCAGTCTATAGTCTAATCTCTCATCCCACCAAGCCGATGCCGTCCGGCCTTCTTCCTGGCGGTGTTTACGCCGTAATGATCTAAGATCATTACAGTGGCGCAGAAAGGTATCAAACATTAGGATACATCAGTGCCATGATCCTATTGAAACTTTTGTCTCAATACATGATGCATCTTTGTGAAGACTATGACAGCGTCTCCAACAAAGAAAGAAAAATATTGTGGCAATTAAAAGGGAATAAACATCCATGTGCATAGTGAAAAGCAAATATATGTTGGTTCTTGCAAGCGTATCCTAATTCCCAATTGGTGATTTGGTGGCATGCTGTAATACACATATTATCTTATATTGTTATTCGCACTTTCATTTTGATGTGTAGATCTAGAGCAATGCTTAGCGCTTTTTGCCAACTCCATGAGCATAAATCAGCCAGGCTATTGGTAACAACTTCAGAGTAATCAATGAAACTTTAGGTTCAGGAGGCAGTATTTGTGTCTAATTCAGTAATTTCTTAATTCTTTTCCCCTGCGTCATGATGAACGAAAGCCTTTATTGATCGAGTTTGATTCGCGGCCTCCCCGCGCCGTTGCTAATCCCGCGAAGATTGAAAATGAGCTGCAACACCGATTGGTGGTTACAAAATGACAATAACTACCATAAGATATTTAAGTAGGAAGCAAGGCCTTTTTCTATTTTCGTGTCAGATATTTGCATAATATACTCTTGCAAATAATTTAAAATCATGGTATACATCCCGATGCAGGTGAATTTTCAACAGCGTTCTTCTGTTGTATTACTATTACTTATGACATGTTTGCAAAATCTGCATTTGTTGTCTCTATTGTGTTTTTATCGGCTAATTCGTGGGTTGACTAGGTCTTTTAGGTTGGCTAACTGTCTCTGAATTGATTTAGCCTTGAAGAGGAAGGAGAGGTGGGTGGTCAGATGATCCTACACGACGTCAGGTTCCACCTCTCGGAATAAATGCAGGTAGCTTATCAAAATAGAAGTCCCCAGTTGGACTAGATCTGTCCACATCGAGAGATGTTGTGGTGAGTTTTTAGTTTCGTTTCGGTTGTTTAACTTGCTACTATGATGACTGACTCTGTGGATGCCTGAAGTGATTCTGTTTATCTTTTTGCAATGTGATTTCTGACCCTCGTGACAACTGGACACTTAGCACCATTCTTACACCCAGCGACTACTCTAATGACAGTGTACGCGTACCATGTGTATCGTCTATCATTCGCACATAAGGTTTCTTTCGCTACACTTTGTCAAACACTGCTGCAGACTGAAGTTTCAATTGGTGACCTCTACACCTCCGCATTGCTAGATGTGTTACACCTCCGAATGCTTTGCTTAACCTACTTCTTTTACATTGCTGTGTATAGAAACTCCATCTATGCATAGAAACTCCATCTATGCAGTCTCTTTTGGCACATACGAATACTTACAGCACTTAGAAAATTGCTCACTGCATTACCGCATTCTTTCCTTTCTGTTTGTTAAATATTAGCGGCTCATTTTAACAAGATCTGTGGGTGCTACCATTAGACGTGTAATATCCTGCCTCTTTGACACCGATGTATATATATCGCCAATAGATATGTTATTTACAAAATCTTAAAGAAGGCTACAATAGCAACTACAAGTTGTCCTTTTTATTTGTTAACTATTGATTGCTCTGTTTGTTGCTATGTTTTCTATATCTACACAACTTTCTGCCATAGAACACGACTTATATTGCCTTACAATCAACTGAGCCATAGATATATACAGACCTACACAGAGCAACAATAGTCGATTACGACTTTAGAATCTTTGCTTTCCCTACCTTTTTTTCCATGAGTACATACGTACCATACGTATATATAGTTAATTTCGTCATTTAGAAAATTACTCAATCCATTGCTTCAGCCTCTTTTCAATGTTAGATACTTACTCATTACTATGATTATTTGTGTCATTTAAAATATTAATATCGCCATTGCTGCAGCCTCTTTTTCCTATCAAATACTTGATCATTGCTCATTTTTTTGAAATGTTCATTGTACCTGACTTGCTTCCTATCACACACTAGATCTTTATTTTTTTAGATACATTGTCTCACTGATCTCTCTTTTTTCTGCAGTGACAACTTGCTAGACAATAGATGGTGTGTACTCTACTTTCTCAGATTAATCAACCGTAGATTAATCCAAGCAACCGACAATGGATAGTTTTTGTCAAAGTTTCTCACCGTTGGCACTACCACAAAGGATCAGATACCGGTCCTATAGAACACACTGATTTAGTCCTTCTCAATGAACATGTCATATTCAGATCTCAATCAATAACCCTATGACAGTACTAGCTTAG
Source organism: Phyllostachys edulis (assembly GCA_036346405.1). NCBI lineage: Eukaryota > Viridiplantae > Streptophyta > Magnoliopsida > Poales > Poaceae > Phyllostachys > Phyllostachys edulis. The sequence goes on from CM070552.1 coordinate 51,784,278, forward strand.
TTCCCTATATACTTAGTTTTATGATATTTTAACTCAAACCCGTTTCTTATAGGGCAATCATATGTATGCGGAGATAAGTCTTGACAACGTTTCTCGGTTCGGGCCTTTGCTGGAAGAAGGGGAGGTGTTTGAGTTAAGAAGTGTATGAGTTAAGAAAATTCATTACTATGCATGCCAGTCTTCTTATTCATGACATAGTTATATAAGCTGACTGTTGCATTTGAAAGCTGGTAGCACTTCGGTACTTGCTCATTATGCTACCATCATTAAGGATGAAAATGTGTGCTGATAGAAGGATTGTCTACACTAAACAATTATGGATTCCTTGGCTTGTGTTAGAATTCACTAAATCCAGTGGTGTATATTTTTACACTTTTCTTTGTTATCGGGTGATTTCAACATGCTAAAACATATTGTAATTTTTTATCTTGTTGAGTATGTTACGAACAAAGGTGTGTATTAGCCCTAGGTTTTCTTGTTTGACCTTTCTATTAATACAAATTACATTTTTGTTAGAATTACTTAACGAACCAGTTTTGATCCAATTGGTTGCTTTGCTCCTCCACTAATGTTGGTAACTTTGTGCGGTATAGGCAAGAGCCTCCTATGCCATGATGCGCCATTACTAATCCTTTGGGCATTTTTGTCATATGGATGTTTGTTGGGTATATAATTTGTCTTTGCATGGTCTCGGTATGACAAAGTTTCAGAGGATTGTAGAAAGATGGAAGAGCTCAAAACTCAAGAAAGTCTTGACTTGCGAAGTCTCGGGTTTGACACATATTTGGGTGCTTTCAGTTACTAAGGTTTCTTGCATGCATATGGATTATATGTTTATATCAGCTTTTTTATTTGCAGTTTCTAACGACTGTATCACATGACATCAGAACACCTATGAATGGTGTCCTTCGTACTAATTTGTTCTTTTTGGTACCTACATAATATCCAATCCAATGGTGTAGCAATCTAAGAATTCTACCTTTCCATGTAGGAATGCTGGACATGCTTTAGGGGACAGATATGACTCTAGCTCATAAGCATTATGCTCAGACTGCTCAGATGTGTGGCAAAGCATTGATAACACTGATAAATGATGTCCTTGATTGAGCAAAGACCGAGGCTGGAAAGTTGGAACTTAAGACAGTGCCTTTCGACTTGTGTTCTCTCATGGATGATGTGATCTCTTAGTTTTCTTCATAGTAAAGAGAGAAGTGCATTGAGGTATCTTACTATACATTTAATAGATATGGACTGCTTTCAACCCTTATTTGTGGCTGAGCAACCAACAAATAATGCAGTTCCACACATACCAGCTTGCCAATCTTTCCTATATTTCCTTTCCAGTAGCACATTCTTTCCTAATCTTTTCCTAATTGCTGCAGCTTGCAGTGTTTGTATGTGATGATGTTCCAGAGGTTGTTATTGGGGACCATCATGTTAGTTCTTCTCTCCGTTCACTTTACATTTGCTTCTTAATTAGTTCAACGGGTTTTCTATGATGGTTCCAATATGGGATTCTATTATTGTTTCGTTTGCATTGCCTGCAAGTTCTCATTGAAATATCGTTCCCCCCTAAAATGAGAGGTATATATGATGTTCCAGCATGACATTACATCTAAAATTATTATGTTAGTTATATTCTATTGTGAGATATAGATTTTTTTGTCCCTAAAATGAGAGACTGCTCTAGCATGTCACTATCTCTAAAATTACTCTATTAGTTATGCTCTTTTGATATTCGTTATATGCATCTTTTGTTTTGTGAAGGTTTGTCTTACGCGCTATGGCACGTCGAATCCTAATGTTGAAAAGCATCTAGGCCCCTAAAAATTGTTTTGGTAATTAATGACAATATGTGATTATGGGATTAACAAGTTTATTGAGTATTTACAAGGTTAAGTCCCATTGGTGAATTTGTTAACACAAGGATGCATGCCAAAGGAGAATATGAAGATCCACAAGACTCAAAAGCGGTACAAATAGTCTAGGTGCCTCTTCTTCCATTTTACCGGTCTTAGGAGTTGAGTTGGAAGACCGGATTATAGGTTAAATGCCGTACTATTAAGAGGATCAAAGCTAGTAGTTTGTGACATGTTCTTGTGGCATATGGATCAATTTAGGACCATGCATGCATTTGAATTTGAAATTTAAATTGATTTGAGTGGTTTTGAACTTGTCCACAAATCGGTCGTCTGCTTGTGAAATCGGTTGTCTGGGATTGCGGTCGTTCAAATTTGTGCGGCGGTTCAATAAAACCGATAGCTCTGCAAATATGACTTAAACCCTCTCATAGAAATCGGTCGCATCGTCTGCGCCTATGATCGTGCCGATTTCTTGATCGTTCCGATTTTTATGAGCGGTTCAATAAAAGCAGAACAAGTGTAAAATCGCTCGAAACTCTTCGGAAATCGGACGTTCGATTTTGGGAGCAGTTATACCGACTGCGGTCATTCGATTTTTGTATGCGGTTCAATATTTCCGAACCCTTGCAAATCTTGAGCGATTCGCGAAACCCTACGATCGGTCGTCTGCGTTCAGTATAATCAGTACAACCGGAAATCGGACGTCTGCGACCTTGCTGCTGATCGTTCATTTGGGAGTTCAACGGCTAGTAAATCTTTTTAGTATCTCTTTGTGGCCGTTGGCATCGCGTTGACGAAGTGATGCGACCGCACCTTTACTGCTGATCGTTCGATTTTCCACGAAAGTTGGGATTCGTCTCCAACGGTCTCTTTTGTTGGTGTGGGCTATAAATACCCCCAACCTGCTCTAGACAATCATCTTTGGAGTTCTTTGAACATTCATAGAGCCTTGAGAGCTTAGTGCACCCACTCAACACTCAAAACCTCTTGTGCATTCATTGTGAGTTTGTTGAGATTCACTCAAGTGCATTCATACTCCTAGTTGATCTATTTGCACTTAAGTGCGGTCAAGTGAAGACCGGTGATCTATTACTCTTGGAGTGTTGCCGCACTCCTAGGCGGCTTGGCGGAGAGCACGGTGATCTCTTCAAGAAGATTGTGAAGAGGCCGGTGCAAGCTTGTGAGTGGTTGGTGTTCGCCATCTCGGGAGCGGAGGAAGAACAACCATAGTGATCGAGGAAGGCTTAATTAGTGGAGCCGGCTTGAGGTGTCAAGCTTCCTCAACGTGGACTAGTGAAGACCGGCAAGTCTTCGATACCACGGGAAAAACATCTTTGTGTCTTTGTGGTTATTTCTAGTCTTTACTTTTCCGCATTTATATTTCTAGCTTGTTTATTGTGATTAAAAGTTTAAAAACCTCCTATTCACCCCCCTCTAGTCGGTTATCCTTGATCCTACAAGTGGTATCAGAGCTTGGTCTCTCATTAATCTAGACTTAACCGTCTAAGAGAGAAAAGGATGGCTAGTGAGGGAATCGCTATAGGAAAGGCTCCTTTCTTTGATGGCTCAAATTATGCTTATTGGAAAATTAAAATGTCAATCTATTTAAAGGCCATGAGTCCGAAAATTTGGAAAATCGTAAATGAGGGTTACGTTATGCCTCTTAATCCACTACTCCCCACGGAGCAAGAGGGCGTAATGGTCATTTAGATGCCCAAGCTATGAATGCTCTATTTGGAGCTTTGGAGCGGATGAGTTCAATAGAGTGAGCAACTTGGAGAAGCGCTCATACTATTTGGATCACTCTCTCGAAATCCATGAGGAACATCCACGGTCAAAGAAGCCAAATTGCATAGGCTTCGGATTAAATATGAGACATTCATGATGTTGCCCAATGAAAACATCAATGAGATGTATTCAAGACTCAACAACATTGTGAATGAGCTCAAAGGCCTTGGGACTAACCTTCTTGATGTTGATATTGTGCGCAAGATGCTTAGGGCTCTCCGGATAAATATGAGGCGTTGGTGGCGCTATTTCTCAACTCACCCGAGTTGCCAAGGATGACACCAGCGGGGCTTTTGGGCAACCTCATCACAAATGAGTTGTTCAAAGGGATAAGGAAGAGCTATTGGAGACATCTTCATCAAAGAAGAAGATCACCGCTTTCAAAGCGAAGCGGAATCAAGTGATGATGAGAAGGAAGAAGATGAATCCGACGAGGAGTATGCACTCCTTGTGAGAAAAATGAAGAGGTTCATGAAGAGACGTCCAAATCGAAGCTACAACTTTGACAAGTACAAGAAGGGGCAATCCTCAAGTGACAAGAACCGTTATAGCAACATTCGATGCTATAATTGCGAAGAGAAGGGCACATTGCTTCCGTTGCCCCCAAAGAAGGACGACAAGGACAAGTCATTCAAGAAGAAGGAGTACAATGGCAAGAAGAAGCTTTTCAAGAAGCTTCACAAAGGTAACAAGCATGAAGCCCACATTGGAGAGTGGGATTCAAATGATGAGTCAGCGACTCCGATTAGATGAGGAAGAGTCCCCAAGAAGAAGGGACTAGTCGGCATCGCTATCAAAGAAGCTCCTTCGCTATTCTCTACTCCTACTTGCCTCATGGCAAAAGGAGATAAGGTAAAACCCTTTATTAGTGACGAACCAACTTATGATGAATTAATGGATATGCTTGATGATTTAAATGAATATCTTGGAAAAGAAAAATCAAAATATAAAGTCTTAAATAAAGAATACTTTACTCTAAAAGATTCTTATATGGAGCTTAAGGAAACTCACAACTTGCTTATCCAAGAAAATTCACATAAGTCTTGTTCTAGTATAGGGATTACATGCGATATTATTAATAAAATGCCTAGTATAGAAATTGCTAAGACTAGTGCATCCACTTCATGTGATGACCTACTTGCTATGCCATGTTGCTCTAGTGTTGATTCAAATGTTAACTTAGCAAATGCTTGTGATCCTTTGCTCATTGTTGAAAATCATGAACTAAAAAACAAGTGACCAAGCTAAGCAAGAGCTTGGAAAGATGTTTTAAGGGCAAGGCCACTCTTGACAAGCTCTTAAGCGAGCAAAGATGTTCATTCAACAAGGAAGGTCTTGGGTATGTGCCTAAGAAAGGTAAGAAGTCGATAAATAAGCCTACAAGTTTTGTGAGGCAAAATGGTAGGTATTGCTATAAGTGCCGGGAAATAGGACATATGCAACAAAATTGTCCTAAGGGTAAGGTTCCATCTCTTGGTATATATGATTCATGCTATATGCTTAGAAAATCTAAGAATGGTAAAGTAATTGCTCATTTTGTTGGCACTTCAATTATGGGCGCTAAAAAGAATGCTATTTGGGTGCCTAAATCCTTGGTTACTAACCTCCAAGGACCCAAACAAATTTGGGTACCTAAAAGAACTTAACTCTTGTTTTGTAGGTGAACTATAAGACCGGTGGAAAACATTGGGTGCTTGATAGTGGATGCACTCAACACATGACCGGTGATAGAAAAATGTTCACCACATTCGAGAATGGAAAAGGAGTAGACAAGATCACTTTTGGCGATAATAGCAAAGGAAAGGTATTAGGATTGGGTAAAATCGCTATCTCAAATGACCTCTCCATTTCTAATGTTTCTCTAGTAGAATCATTAAACTTTAACTTGCTATCCGTTGCTCAAATCTGTGATCTTGGACTAATTTGTTCTTTCTCAAGTGAAGGTGTAACCATATCTAATGCAAAGGATAGCTCTTTAGCTTTCAAAGGCTTTAGATTTGGAAATCTCTATTTGGTTGTTTTTAGTTCAAGTGAATCTTGTTTAAAGACTTGTTTAATGGCAAAAACCTCATTGGGTTGGCTTTGGCATAGAAGGCTAGCTCATGTTGGAATGATTCAACTTAAAAAGCTTTTCAAACATGATTTAGTTGTTGGCTTGAAAGATGTGAAGTTTGAGAAAAATAGACTTTGTAGTGCTTGTCAAGCGGTAAGCAAGTCGCTAATTCTCATCCCTCCAAAAGTATCATGTCAACTTCTAGACCATTGGAACTCTTACATATGGATTTGTTTGGGCCAACAACCTATAAGAGTATCGGGGGTAATAGCTATTGTTTAGTCATTGTGGATGATTACTCTAGATATACATGGGTATTTTTCCTAGATGATAAAAGTGAAACCTCAAGGGATTTTCAAAAGATTTGCAAAAAGGGCTCAAAATGAATTTGATTTCAAAATAAAGAAAATCCGTAGTGATAATGGTACCGAGTTCAAAAATACTAAAGTGGAAGACTTTTGTGATGAACTTGGTATAAAGCACGAACTTTCCACAACCTACACTCCGGAGCAAAATGGAGTTGTAGAAAGGAAAAATCGTACATTAATTGAAATGGCTAGGACAATGCTTGATGAATTTAATACTTAGATAGTTTTTGGCGGAAGCTATTAACACCGCTTGTCATGCCATAAATCGTCTTTATTTGCATCGCCTTTTGAAAAAGACTTCCTATGAGCTTATTGTAGGAAGAAAACCGAACATCTCTTATTTAGGAGTCTTTGGTTGTAAGTGTTATATTTTAAAGAAGGGTGTTCGTCTTTCAAAATTCGATAGTCGTTGTGATGTTGGTTTCTTGCTTGGTTACTCCTCAAATAGCAAGGCTTATCGTGTCTTTAACAAAAACTCGGTTTAGTTGAAGAAAGGCACGATGTGCAATTTGATGAAACTAACGGCTCTCAAGAAGAGCAAGAGAACTTGGATGATGTGGGTAATGAAGCTTTGAGAAAAGCTATGGAGCATATGCAAATAGGTGACATCAAGCCGAAGATGATCCATCATCTTCTACTCAAGTTGAGGCTCCAACCTCTTCCACTAATCAAATACAAATTGATGAAGAGGAAAATGTGGAAGATGATCAACCATCCAACCTACCACCAAGAATTCACAATGCTATTGCTAAAGATCATCCAATAGATCAAATATTGGGTGATGTAAGTAAAGGTGTTCAAACTCGATCTCGTATTGCTTCTTTTTGTGAACATTACTCTTTTGTCTCTTCTATTGAGCCAAAGCATGTAGAAGAAGCACTTGAAGATCCGGATTGGGTGAATGCTATGCATGAAGAACTCAATAACTTCACCGAAACCAAGTTTGGACTTTGGTGGATCGACCCAAGGAACAAAACATTATTGGTACAAAATGGATCTTTAGAAACAAACAAGATGAAAATGGTTTGGTTGTTGAAACAAAGCAAGATTGGTCGCTCAAGGATATTCACAAGTTGAAGGTTTGGATTTTGGTGAAACTTTCGCTCCCGTAGCTAGACTTGAGTCAATTCGGATATTACTTGCTTTTGCATCATGCTTTGATATTAAATTATTTCAAATGGATGTTAAAAGTGCTTTCTTAAATGGTGAAATATCCGAACTTGTCTTTGTTGAACAACCTCCCGGTTTTGAAGACCCTAACAATCCTAATCATGTCTATAAACTCTCCAAGGCGCTCTATGATCTTAAACAAGCTCCTAGAGCATGGTATGAACGCCTTAGAGATTTTTTAATCTCAAAAGGATTCAAAATCGGAAAATTGATTCAACATTATTCACTAAAGTTCTTGATGGTGAATTCTTTGTATGTCAAATTTCGTTGATGATATCATATTTGGGTCTTCTAATCAAGACTTTTGCAAAGAATTTGGTGATATGATGTCTAGGGAATTTGAAATGTCCATGATTGGAGAATTGAGCTACTTCCTTGGACTTCAAATCAAGCAACTCAAAGATGGGACTTTCATAAGTCAAGCCAAATGCGTAAAGGATTTACTTAAAAGGTTTGGAATGGAAGGCATAAAGCCCATCAAGACTCCCATGGCTACAAATGGTCATCTTGATCTAAATGAGGGAGGTAAATCGGTAGATTTAAAGCTTTATAGATCTATGATTGGTAGTTTGCTTTATCTTACCGCATCTAGGCCCGATATCATGTTTAGTGTTTGCATGTGTGCGTTTTCAAGCAACTCCAAAAGAGTGTCATTTGATGGCCGTTAAAAGAATACTAAGATATTTAAAGCATTCCTCAAGCATTGGCCTTTGGTTCCGAAAGGTGCTAAATTTGATTTAATTGGATATGCCGATTCGATTATGCGGGTTGTAAAGTGGATAGAAAAAGCACCTCGGCAGTTGTCAATTCTTAGGGAGATCTTTAGTATCATGGCCATCCAAGAAACAAAATTCAGTAGCATTATCCACCATGAAGCGAATATGTCTCCATGGGAAGTTGTTGTGCTTTCGATTGCTATGGATGAGGCAAACATTGATGGACTATGGAATTACATTTGATAAAATGCCTCTCTTGTGTGACAATGATAGTGCGGTAAAATTGCTAATAATCTGTTCAACACTCAAGAACCAAGCATATAGATATCCGCCACCATTTCTTGAGAGATCATGTGAGCAAGGAGATATTGAAATTAGCCACATAAGAACCGAGGACCAATTAGCGGATATTTTCACCAAGCCATTAGATGAAGGTCGCTTACGCAAATTGAGGAATGAGTTAAATATCATAGACCATTCTAATGTTGTTTGAACTCTTGCCTCATGTCATTGTGCTTCATTTGATGTTATTTGAGTATTTTATGAAAATAATTTTCAAAATCTTTATTAAAAATAGCTATGATCATAAAAAAATTAATTATGTTCCTATATAGACAATAGTCTATTCTTTGCACAATGATCCTTAAAGTTATGTAATTGAGTGCAAAACTAGGGATCATTTGCAAAATAATCTCGATTCTAGAAAATTCGAATTCCCGGGATAATCGGAACAACCGGCGTTATACTCATGATGCGACGATGATCTTGATACGACCGGAGTTGTAACATCGGTGCGTCCGAGTCTTGAGCGACCGAGCGGCTTGTGGCGGAACGACGCGTCGGTTTGGGAGAGGAAAATAACTCCTGCGGTTATTTTTTCTTACCCCTTTAACCCCCAAGCGGTGCGTCCGTTCTTCGTCCTCGCCTCTCTCTCCCGCGCCCGTGCGCCTCAAAACTCCTCCTCAAATCCTATCGAAGCTTTTCAATCCTTTGATTCCTCGTGTTGCCTGCCTCCCCAGGGTTCTTCTCCTCCGAATCTTAAGGTAAAATGTTGATTGATTCACGTTTTATCTCCTTTTGAAACCCTAGGAGTCCAGGTTTAGGGTTTGATGAAAATGCTTTGAAATTTCTGTAGTTCTAAGGGATTAAAAGTTGTTTTTGGTGTACTATGATGTTTGCGCATCAGATCCTTGGATTCATTCCTCGAAAAATCACCAAAAACGCACAATTTTATCAACCCTAGAAGTCGGTCAGGATAATCGGAACGTCCGGTTCTTGAGCGCGGAACGACCGTAGTGCGGTCGTGCATCGCCAATGAACGGCAATGACGACCGATTATCTGACGTAAAAAAGCAATTTCAACTCTTTTCATGAATCAATTTCAATCATCCCTTTGATTATCCCGTAACATATTCTCACGGTTACGAAGATGACTAGGATGAGGTGCTCGACAAGGAAATCACATGGACCTCCTCGCGGACAATCTTCGCGCAATCTTCGCCGCTCCTTCCGAAGTCACCACCTCGGCGCGCAAGGCGCTCTGCAAATGACCGACTTCGGTCGATTAAATCGGAAGGTTGTTCAAGGAAAGGCAAAGCACCGACTCGGACTCGAGATGAAGCAAGTGATGATTATCGTTCAGATGAGGACACTCGGTCGAGCATGATTCTCCAAAGACGCCTGAGAGGGCACTTTTGATAACAGGAACTCCTCCACCATCTCCTGTGGATCTGCGACTCTTGTCGGCGGATGACTATGCTATCAAAAGGCATGTCAATCGATATCTTCGCAAGGTGACTCTATCAATCCAAGATTCCACACTACTTTTCAAGAGCAAGTTTATGAGCAATGCTATGGAAGGAGCAGAAAATTTCTTGATCATAAGTGGATTAAGTGGTCATACCGAATGACTTGGATAAATATAGTGGAGTATATCGGTTGTTCCGTCTTTGTAAGTCTTCATGACCTTGTGAGCTTGAGCAAAATTATGATGATGAACTGATTAGCGCTTTTTCGCCACAGTACATGTATCGGTGATCTACAATCTTTGAGATGGATTTACGTGGCTAGAGATTTGCAAAGCACTAAGGAAGAATTTGAGCAAATCTTAAATGTAAGGTCCGACTCTTGGGAGAAGATCTTTGTGATCTGCTTTGCTTGCTCGGCTTGGTGCGAATACTATGACTCAAATGTCAAATGCAAGCTTGGAACCATCAGGACTAAAGCAGTGAGTATGATTAACGAATTATCAATCACACCTTTTATCCTAAGAGTGGCAATTTTGATGCTATCGGGGACACGCACGGAACATAATAGACCACATTATGAGAGGTGTCAAGTTTGATGTAGTGGATGTCATTCTCCAAGGCATAGTGTCATCTAAGAATGATAGGGTAAAGAGGATATACTATGCACCCTATATCATGGCCTTGATTTCTCGAAGATTACTTTTCGTGGTGGTCTTGGTTCAGTTCACAAATCTTATAGACCACGAGGAGTGTTCCTCCTCGACCCATTCCGAGAATGATCCTATTCTTTGAAGCCGTGCCTCATCGCTAATCCGGCTATTCTTTGAAGGTTCCATTGCTCGATTCTTGAAAACCCGACAACTTATTCTCGATCAAGCGCAAGAAATGAAGCATGCTCAAATAGAATTTGGTGAGGTCACTAATAAGTTGGGTGACATGGAGTTAGTGAGAGATGACTTTCACAATGAGGTTCTAGCAGGATGGCTGCTATGGTGGAAGTATCGATGACATTGAGAATTCTACTGCAGCTCCTTATCGATTTGCTTACACTCGTCGCCATCATACTTACGCTTGAGCTCGGCTCACATTACTCCTCGGCTCCGGCCGCTCAGATCCTCCTCTGCTCCAGATCTCTCGGGATCCATCTTGACTCCTCCTCTGGAGCAGTCGCTACTTCTCGGGATGCCGCTCCTCGGTCCCGGCTTCTCGAGATTCCTCTCCTATTCACTTTCGGGATGGCGTCCCTCCTCCTCGGGATCCCGTTATGCGAGTTACTTTTGGTATCTTGATGCCAAGGGGAGAGAAGAAGAAGTGAAAAGATATAGAAGACATAGTTTTAGGGGAGCAAGCGCAAGCTTTTTCTACTATAGTTATATTTGGGCTTATATGTATTATTAGTTACTGTTGAACTTGTGTGCTTGTAATAGTTTTTATTATGTTTCTCGGCTTGTTGAACTTGTGGATGATGTCTGTTATTATCTTAAATGCAATTTCAGATTTCGTCATATTTATCTATTGCATCTCCTCAAGCTCATAGTTGTTAAAGAAGCTCTGCCAAAATTTCATATTATCACTTCATGTGCTCGCTAAACTCTTTATCTTTATATGCACATATTTAGGGGAGCTATCTTTAAAATGGACTTAACAAGAAAATAATTCTCATTCATTTGTACTCATTATAAAATTATGTTTTTGTGAAGTCGCATAAGCAGAATATACAATCTTGTTATATTCAAACCAATCTTTTCACAATTGTTTAGTGTTGTCATCAATTACCAAAAGGGAGATTGAAAAGCATCTAGGCCCTAAAATTGTTTTGGTAATTAATGACAATATGTGATTATGGGATTAACAAGTTTATTGAGTATTTACAAGGTTAAGTCCCATTGGTGAATTTGTTAACACAAGGATGCATGCCAAAGGAGAATATGAAGATCCACAAGACTCAAAGACAGGTACAAATAGTCTAGGTGCCTCTTCTTCCATTTTACCGGTCTTAGGAGTTGAGTTGGAAGACCGGATTATAGGTTAAATGCCGTACTATTAAGAGGGATCAAAGCTAGTAGTTTGACAGCATGTTCTTGTGGCATATGGATCAATTTAGGACCATGCATGCATTTGAATTTGAAATTTAAATTGATTTGAGTGGTTTTGAACTTGTCCACAAATCGGTCGTCTGCCCGTGAAATCGGTTATCTTAGGATTGCGGTCGTTCGAAATTTGTGCGGCGGTTCAATAAAACCGATAGCTCTGCAAATATGACTTAAACCCTCTCATAGAAATCGGTCGTATCGTCGGTGCCTAATGTCGTGCCGTTTTTGCGATCGTTCGATTTTTATGAGCCGGTTCAATAAAAAGCAGAACAAGTGTAAAATCTGCTCGAAACTCTTACGGAAATCGGACGTTCGATTTTGGGAGCAGTTATACCGACTGCGGTCATTCCGATTTTTGTATGCGGTTCAATATTTCCGAACCCTTGCAAATCTTGAGCGATTCGCGAAACCCTACGATCGGTCGTCTGTCAGTATAATCAGACAACCGGAAATCGGACGTCTCGCGACCTTGCTATGATCGTTCGATTGGGAGTTCAACGGCTAGTAAATCTTTTTTAGTATCTGCTTGTAGCCGTTGGCATCGCGTTGACCGAGGTGATGCGACCGCACCTTTACTGCGATCGTTCGATTTTCCCGAAAGTTGAGGATTCGTCTCAACGGTCTCTTTTGTTGGTGTGGGCTATAAATACCCCCAAGCTGCTCTGAACAATCATCTTTGGAGTTCTTTGAACATTCATAGAGCCTTGAGAGCTTAGTGCACCCACTCAACACTCAAAACCTCTTGTGCATTCATTGTGAGTTTGTTGAGATTCACTCAAGTGCATTCATACTCCTAGTTGATCTATTTGCACTTAAGTGCGGTCAAGTGAAGACCGGTGATCTATTACTCTTGGAGTGTTGCCGCACTCCTAGGCGGCTTAGCGGAGAGCACGGTGATCTCTTCAAGAAGATTGTGAAGAGGCCGGTGCAAGCTTGTGAGTGGTTGGTGTTCGCCATCTCCGGAGCGGAGGAAGAACAACCATAGTGATCGAGGGAAGGCTTAATTCGTGGAGCCGGCTTGAGGTGTCAAGCTTCCTCAACGTGGACTAGTGAAGACCGGCAAGTCTTCGATACCACGGGAAAAACATCTTTGTGTCTTTGTGGTTATTTCTAGTCTTTACTTTTCCGCATTTATATTTCTAGCTTGTTTATTGTGATTAAAAGTTTAAAAACCTCCTATTCACCCCCCTCTAGTCGGTTATCCTTGATCCTACAAATGTTCAAAAAAAAAAAAGTTCGGTTAGAACTTTGTCAGACGCGTGTAACATCCACATCCGCGCCAATTGGCGCGGGTGGCATTCTAGTGGTTGTTAATGTTCAGACAAACAAAAGAAAACAAGAGCATATCGTTTCTCTCTCTTCTGATAAAATAAGAGCACATCGTCTCATGACAGTGTGTAATGTGTTTCTAAAGAATGCACTGCAACAGCCAACAGTGTCCACACAGGATCAAATTGTAATAAATAGTACAAATATGTACCAATAGGAAAATCGAAATGCAGAATGTCTAGAATTTGGCAGTGCCTTCAATTTTCACCATGAGTACATTCAAAACAACTATTATTCCATCTGAAGTTTTTATACATGAAACTATTCAGTCGTAAGACACGTTTGATCCCCGGGCTGTCCTTTATATTTGACGCTTATTTCTTCACGTTTCTGTTGAACCGAAAGCTGCAGCAGCTTTGGTGTACATTCTGAGGCTATAAATGCAATATGTGGATGGTATGATCTAATATGCATAGCTAAATACAGGATAAATGAACACTATGTGAATACCCCAAGTTTGGAGAACAATGTGCATTGCCTAAATATTGACAGGAAGAGCGGTCAAGAAAGCCAATGTGTAAGGAGAAGTGGACTTGCCGAAAGGTGTACACCATCGTGGAAGCTTCTCAAGAACCCTCCCAACCATTGGTGTAACTCTATTCACATCTGTTCTTAGTTTTACTAAGAAAGGAAGATCTTCCGCTTCAGTTTCTTTTGGAGATGCATGCGTAGCATTACTTGACCAGAAAAGGGTTAGCTGGAATTTTGTTGGCGAGTTCTTACCATCTGCAAACTGGATTGTATGCCATCCATCGACCTCGCTCCTATTACGCCCAGTAGAACCAAGTTCTCCGAATTCACTGAAGAAAATAACATGGAAAGGTCAAATAACATGAAAATATCAATTATCTAAGCTTACATAAATTTTGGAAGGACGTACTAGTACTTCACGTAAATGCATTACTAAATTCTCCGTAACCAAAGCAAAGGTCAAAGAGTAGCAATCTTGCTACCGTTTTTCTTAGTTTCTTGTGATTTAGCAACAATCATAATATAGAGGGGTTTAATTATTTAAGTAGGATTAAAAGGTGGGATATTCTTCAGATTTAACCCCCAAAAAACGTATTACAGTAGTACCTAACGGTCACCATTCAGTGCTCACTGCCTACTGGTACTGATATTTATCAGTAGTACTAGCTGGCAGCTGCCAAGCTAAAATAACGAACCCACTAATGATCAGTAGTTAATGTTCAACATCGCATAATTTTCAAGCATGTACATACTTTAAAGTGATTTTTCTCTATCTATTTAACTGTTCAACTCACTTTGAACAGTGAAGTCATTAATTTCCTGTTTATTGATTGTGAGCGACCAACGTGTAGATGACTTAGTATCAACTGATATTACTGTTCTTCGAGCGTCATCAGTAACAGAATCACTTTCCACATGGAGCACTCGAACTCCCTTTGTAACTCCAACAGCCATACTTCATGGTAAATGTTACAAAATCAATAGTCATATTCCTTCCACAAGAAAATTCTTCGCCTCTAAGGTCCACCAATTCCTTTGTCAACTTCCCAGGTGTGTTGGAAAACAGAGAAATATAGGATAATGGTTCTGTGTTTCCATCATTCATTTGTGTAGTATCAACAACATGCACAACCTGAGCAGAAACAAATCATGAAATAGTTGTCATCTAATGCTAATAAGTATCATTACTAGTCTCAGATTGATTAATGCAATAAGGGGAAATATTATAAAATAAACCAGGCAAACAGACTTGCAAGCATTTAGGAGAGATTTAGGAATAGAAATATACAGAAAAGAATTGGCGAGTCATGTCAATCAGATTGTCCCCACTCCCCAGCAAGAATGATTCGCAAATATAAGTTGGTTTAGCCGTATGAACTTTTCTCTAAATATGAGTAGTTCTACAACTTCGAGGCACATTTTACTCATTTCTTGATTTCTTCCAATTGTACTTTTGCTGAATAAATGGCATTGCTAAGTTTGCAACTAATATTTGCATGGTGATGGGAGTGAGAGAATTCATAATGTATCTAGGAGAAAAGACTAGTATGTCAGGGGATGTTTGAAGGGCACGCAGGTCATTTCATGCACTACTTAATTCTTGTGCACAAAACAAAAAGACTTATATTTGCAACCGGAAGTAAATGCATTTACTTCCAACTCCTTTGAAGAGCAACTCACGTTCATCACATGCATTAAAGATCTTAAAAGGTTGTAGGACTGTATGATTGATTAAAAGGAAAATATCTTTTTTTAGAGAAAAATATCATCTTCAGGTTATAGAGATAACAAAGGATAACAAAATATAAAAATCATATGACAACACCACTCAAACCTCATTGCATCCAAATATCATGATAACAAATTTTAAGATAAATCCAATGAAGTAACATAACCGAATGGTACCATAAATGAAGTGTAGCTGTCCTTACATTTACAGATCGGGCGATATCCTCCGTGAATGCTGGGACAATGCCACTTGATACCAGTGCAAGTGCAAGTCCAAAGAATATACACAACAGAAAAGCAAGAGTCCTTTTAGCGCCTACAGAAAACATTATCTGGGATATCAGCTTCTTTGAGATGTGTAAAACAAAAGGCAGATGTATGTACAGCTAACAAATGCGGAAAAATGCAAGAATTTGATGCATGGTCAGATGTCTGTGAGTACAGCAAATGTCTGAGGGAAAAATAGGAACCTTCTTCTGACCAGTAAAAAGGACAAGAAAATGTAACAACTTATGATCATTACAGACTCAAGTTGGATCCCTGCGCTAGTCTCTTATGTCAATAGGTTTAAATTAAAGTAAGAAGTCATTATGTATTTATGTTTATTCTCATCCAATGGGCAACAGTACTTTTCTAATATCCTGATAAGGGTGTGTTCAGCTTTCTTCATCTCCCAGAATGCTCATACAACATTGATTATGCATTGAAGAACACATCACAAATCTCATATAAGATAACAGATCAACCAGTCCTTACATTATACATGTCACAAAACAAAGTAAAATCAATTTATGAAATTTCGAATAAATAAGATTACAGACATTGATGTTACTGTAACAGGGAAGCAAAATGTGATGATATATTTAGCATGCCATGGTTTACCTGAGATATGAACGTATGAAAGAAGATACACAAATGTAAAGCAAACGACGACAGCAATGCCAACAGCAACTACTACATTTCCAAGCCAGTCTGGTAGGCCACCAGGGTTCCTGAATATTAATGCAAATTAAAGTTGACATTAGTTTTGTTAATTTAGATTAACTGACAAGGTACTCTCTATGAACAGTATTTAAGTTCGAAATTTATATATAAAGACCAGCAAATGTTAAAATAGAGAACACAGTTGGAGGTTGCATGCTCTACATATGCACCTATCAACACGTACAATACTCCCGACAATCACATCAACCATGCGAATATATAACCAAACCAGCAGATGACACAACTGGCGCAGCCAAAGCCAGAACCAATGTAACAACTTTAAGCTGTCTGGGTGACCGTACAGGAGATAGTGTTGCTTCCATAAGACCATCTGCAAAGAAACAATAAGCATAAATACACAAGGTGAATATCAATTTATTAACTTGGCCAGACAGTCATACCAACTTACATGCGAAAGCAGGCGAAACAAGCCAGATGAGTGCTATGTACGATGATCCAACCTTCAAATAGGTTCCCAGTATCAGAACTATTAGCCATTGGACAAAACCAGATTTAAAAATCCACCTCTCAGCTTCCAGGTCAACAATGTATTCCATCGAGTTTCGAGCTAGACCTGGCTTTGTTTTAGAATACACTCGTCGAAGGTGCCTCTTCAGGAGAATAAATCCAATATGCTGACCAATGAATGCCCCAAGCAGTGCAGGTGAACCAAATAAGCCAACAACTAACCATGGATTTGCAACATATGAAACAGGAAAGGAACAAATATGCGGCAGAGCAAAAGCTACCACAACCGGTAAGCAAATAGAAAATATCAATGTTAGAATTGTTAGAATAGGACTCTATTTGTATTTCCTTATTTGTATCTGGCAACCTCCTTTGTACTTCCTATATATATTACCCATTGGGCCCTCTTGAATATACACATAATATTTATAACATGGTATCAGAGTTAGGGCTCTAACCCTAGTTTTTCCGCACTTGGGCACTTGCCGCCGCTTGGCCGCTGCCGCCGCCGCCTCGGCCTCTGCCGACGCTAAATCGCCACGGCCGAGCCGTCGCCGCCCTCTTGGGTCGCCGTCGCTCTCTTGAGTCGCCGCCCGCCGCCATAAGATTCGTTGAAGCGCCGCTACCGCTTGGCGAACCAACGCCGCTCGTTAGCCGCCGTCACTCATCGCCATCCATTGCCGCTCGATTCTTCTGACCGCCGCCGCCGTCGGATCTACCGCCAACCACGGCAAGGATCCATCGGAGACGCAAGCGCCGCCGCCACCAAATCCACCGCTGCGTGCGGCGCCGCCGCCCGCCGCAATCCTCCTTCCCCGACCGCGCGGGTTCAACCCGTATAAAAAACAGTATGTTGATCTAACCGTCGCGCCGCCTGTTAGACTTCGTTGCCTTGGTCACCACGCCATCCAGCGCCGCCTACCGATAGCTTCTGTCCCTTCCGCTACGATCCCATTCTCGGGAACAAAGCTTCATGGGACGAACTACAGGTTGCGGTCTTCACTCATGGAGATCACGCTTGATGGTCTCCGCCTCCGCCTCTGGGGGCATGCCACTGGTGCTCGACCTTGTCCGCCGTCGCCACTTTAGCCTCCTCACAAACAGCCTACTTCTGCACCTTCTGTAGAAGATGAGGCCGCCAAGAAGGAGGCAGAGGCCGCTGTTGCCGCTGCTGACGATGCTGATGAGGCCTTTCAGTACGCCATAGACACTTTTGAGCGTTGGTGTGCTGACGAGGCCCGTGTTCGCGCCATCCTGGTGGTCAGTGTCGACGACTCTATCCAGCCAGACATTGTTGGTCTGCGTGCCACTCGTCAAATCTAGAAGTACTTGCGCGAGCAATACCAGCAGAGCAGCGATGCTCAGTTCTTTTCGCTTCAGCGTGAGTTGGAGATGCTTCGCCAAGTGGACTCCTTCGTCAATGACTTCTTGAGCTCGGCGATCTGGCGCCCACCGGAGCAGTGGCTTCTTCGCTACCAGAGTGTCATAAAGTCACGAGAAGCGGATCGTGATCACCTTCGCCTTTATGACTTCGTCTGTCGTTTTCGCCCAGAGTTTGACCCTGTCAGGGCTCAACTGCTGAGCCGCTCACCATGACCGACAGTCACTAAGGCTCTTTCGACGCTTCGTGTTGAGAGCCGCCATGGGTTAGCGGCCGATTTGTTCATTGTGCTTGCTACCCTTCTTCGCCTACCAAGCAGTTTACGCCCGACTACGATCCCTCCTCATGTGTCTGTTTCTACTCCTGTTTTTGCACCAATTGGGGTTTAGTGCAATTATTGCAAGAACTTCGGGCACGACTATCAGTGTTGTGCGGTGCGAAAAAAGCAGAATAAGGCGCGTTGAGTTGGACGCTCCAAGGGAGGGCAGAGAGGCCCTTCCTCGACAGGAGGACAAACCAGCACGTCAGGATCTTCTCAGCGAGGTGACTCTGTTCAGCAGTTCTGCTAGGCTCTAATTCAGCAGCTCTCTCTCAGCTCAGCATGTTCTGCTAGTCTAGCTCAAACATCTTCTCCAGGTACTTCTTGGGTTCTGGATTCTGGTGCCTCTTTCCACATGACACCATACTCCACATCTCACTTCAGTAGGACCCCCTGTTTTTCCTATCTCAGTTCAGACAGCCGACGGTACTCCTTTGTCTGTCAGCAGACAGGGCACTCTTTTGTCCACTGATTTTTCCGTTCCAGCTATTTCTCATGTTCCTCAGCTTACCATGCAGCTTCTCTCGGTGAGGTCGACTCACCGATCTCATTTGTAGGGTTGGTTTTGACTCTCACACTTATTTTGTCCAGGACCATGAGACGGGGGCGGTACTTGGGACCGGCCAAGCACCGTAGGGATCGTCAGGGTCTCTACATTCTTGACCGCCTCCACCTTCCGTCCACTTGATTGCTCCTATCACCTCTACATCCATCGCCACTTGTTGCCACCACCTCTGGAGTTTTTTCTTGTGATGGCATTATCGTTAGGTCACTTGTGTGGGTCTCGTCTTTCTTCATTAGTTAAATCGAGGTGTTCTTGGACGTGTTCCTATTGACACGTCCATGTTTTGTTAGGGTTGTAAGCCGGGCAAGTAGCTCCAACTTCCTTATCATTCTAGTGAGTCATTGTCTTCTCGCCCTTTTGATTTAGTTCATTCAAATGTATAGGGGCCTGCGCCTATTATCTCTAAAGGCGGACATAAATCTTATGTGATCTTCATTGATAATTATTCCTATTTTACATAGATTTTCCCTATCTCTAATCGTGGTCAGTTTCTTGCGATCTATCGTAGCTTTGCAACGATGGTTCGTACTCAGTTTGATTCTCCCATCCGTATTTTTCGCTGTGATTCTACTGACGAGTAATGTTCTGGCGCTTTTAGACAATTTCTTTACGGCGAGGCACTCTTTACGATCTTCTTGTCCCGGTGCCTATGCTCGAATGGGGTTCTTGGCGCAAACATAAATCATCGATTGAGGCCTTTCGCACTCTTCTCCTTGTCTCTCATGTTCCACCACAGTTACGGTCGAAAGGTTGTTTCTCTGTTGCATATCTCATCAATATACAGCCCTCCACTGCTCTTAAGGGTGTCAGTCCTATAAAGCGTCTCTAGTCTCGAGCCCCCAGTACACTCACCTCCGTGTTTTTGGATGTACTTGTTTTGTTTTGTTTTGCTGCAGCCTCGTGAACGCACTAAACTATCGGCCCAGTCAGTTGAGTGTGTGTTTCTTGGTTATAGTTCTGAGCATAAGGGTTATCGTTGTTGGGATCCTTCTGCTCGATGGATCAAGATTTCATGAGACGTTGTCTTTGATAAATCTCGACCTTTCTTCTATCAAGATTCGGCTCCTGTTTTCACCGTTGAGTCGATTTCATGGTTGTCTCTTTCTGACTCTTAACCTATTTCTCCACTATCACAGTCTTCCCTGATGCATCTCCGTGGTTCATACATACCTCCGCCTCGGTCTTTGCCTCCTCTGACACCACCTTTTCGTTACTCTGGTGTTCACTACTCCAGGCATCCTCATTCATCACCAGCCTCCTCTCCTGGTATCTTGCCGCCACCCACATCTGATCCTCCTGTTGATGCTCCTCGTTACGTCTTTCGTGACCGGACATCCCTTCGACCTCTTGATCGTCTTAGATTTGCTCCGATAACTCATGCTCTCTCTGTCACTGAGCCTAATTCTTATCGTGAGGCTGCTCCTCATTCTGAGTGGCAGCTCGCTATGGCAGAGGAGCTTGATGCTCTTTGACGTACGGAGACTTGGGATATTGTACCGACACCTGTGCATGCTCGTCCGATCACGTGCAAGTGGGTGTACAAGATTAAGACCCGGTCTGATGGTACTATCGAGCGCTACAAGGCTCGTCTTGTGGCTCGTGGCTTTCAGCAGGAGTACGGTCGTGACTACGATGAGACTTTTGCCCCTATTGCCAATATGACCACTGTTCGCACTCTTGTTGCGGTTGCTTCTGTTCGCTGGTGGTCTATCTCTCAGCTGGATGTTAAGAATGCCTTTCTTAATGGTGTTTTGCATGAGGAGGTCTACATGCAGCCACCACCTAGGTATTCTGTTCCTAATGGGCACGTCTGTCGTCTTCGTCGTGCTTTTTATGGCCTCAAACAGGCTCCTCGTATCTGGTTTGCGCATTTTACCTCAGTGATTACTGCTGTCGGTTTCACTGTCAGTTCCCATGATCCTGCTTTTTTTGTCCATATCTCATCTCGGGGTAGGACACCGCTTCTTCTGTTTGTTGATGATATGCTCATCACTGGTGATGATTCCTCATTCATCACGTATGTGAAGAAGCATCTCATTGAACAGTTTTTGATAACTAATCTTGGTTCTCTTACGTACTTCCTTGGGATTGAGGTCTCTTCCATGCCTGAGGGTTACTACCTCTCCCAGCAGAAGTATGTCCAGGATCTTCTTGATCGGTCTGGTTTGACTGACACTCGCACCACTGAGACTCTCATGGAGCTATCCCTACAGCTTCGTGCTACTAATGGTGATCTTCTTGAAGATCCTACTCGATATCGCCATCTTGTTGGGAGTTTGGTGTACTTTGTGAGCACTCGTCCTGATATTGCTTATGTTGATCATATCTTGAGTCAGTTCATGGCTCGTCCTACCCATCTTCACTACAGTCACCTTCTTCGTGTTCTTCGCTACTTGTGTGGGACTATCTCTCGTCATTTGTTTTTCCCTAGCTCTACCTCACAACAGCTTCAGGCATACTCTGATGCGACCTGGGCTAGTGATCCTTCTGATCGTCGTTCTCTTTCTGCTTACTGTGTTTTTCTTGGCTCCTCCCCGATTGCAGGAAGACTAAGAAAGATGCGATTCCCATTCAAGCCAGAGGTGAGTTGAGAGCTATGGCGATAGTGATGAGAGAGGTTACTTGGTTGAGGTGGTTACTTGCAGATTTTGGGGTGCCTGTGATGGGACCTACGACTCTTTTGTCTAACAGTACAGGTGCTATCAGTATTGCCTAGGACCCAGTGAAGCATGAGCTCATCAAGCACATTGGTGTGGATGCTTCATACACTCGCTCACAGGTGTAGGAGGGAGTACTTGCTTTACAGTTTGTGCCATCAGAGTTATAGGTTGCTGACTTCTTCACGAAGCCACATACTAGAGCACAACATTTGTTTTTTCTCTCCAAACTCAGTGTGTGTGATCCACCATGAGTTTAAGGGGGGTGTTAGAATAGGACTCTATTTGTATTTCCTTATCTGTATATGGCAACCCTCTTTGTACTCCCTATATGTATTATCTATTGGGCCCTCTTGAATATACACACAATATTCATAACAAGAATAATGCTCAAACATGATATTCCGAAGGACACAAGCCCAGGGTGTCCACCCATAAGCAATGACATTCCCTATATCATAAGTGACTAAAATATTATTGAGTTGTGAAACATGGTTGCAAGTCGCTGTGGATAGACCACCATGTACTTGCCCTGCAAAGTTGTAACATACAAGTGAAAAGCTGAAACAAAATATGAAAATAAAATTCAATCGAACATAATATCATGCTGACTAAATCCCACGGTGTTTGCTCTAAAGAATAAAATTCTATAGTCCATAACAATTGTACATAATAAAGAAGTACTCATCATTTTTTGGTCTTACTGTTACCTGAGCAGCTACTATATGGCCTAATAATCATTGAGGGCACATAATCACCTCAACAACTTCAAAATTGACTATTATTATAATCCTAAAAGAGTAGACCATTATGAACAGAAACATTACATTAGCTTGAAAATTTAAATACCAAGATATGGTACAATGACCAGTATAAAATTTCAACCTATTTTTTCATAGGAACTTACGAAAACGCAACAGCTATGCATGTGCTTGCTTAAGCTAAATGAACAATCAGAAATTGCATGGCGTAATGATAATAATTGATAACACCAAACAAATAGAATTTTGTCACTCTACCAGAATGTCGAAAAAAACTGCTTTGTTCTGCTCTGTGCTCTCTTGCTTTGCCAGTTGTGCATCTTTTATAAATTTTGGCGATGCAGCAGCATGGGGTAAGAAAGCAAGCGTATTTTCTCCAATATGCTGAAGAGATCCTGGTTTCAGAAGCTTCATTTTGTCATTCTGCTCAGAAGACAAAAAAATATCATGAGTGAAGCAACTAAAATGTTTAGGACTTGCTTAAAAATGGATTCAAATATTCTCAGACTTATATTACTTTTTTCCAACATCAACCAAAGTTACTATTATATCTAAATCTATTACCTCAGCTCTAACCTCTGAGCAACAAAGTCGGTTGCAAAATTTGGCACACATAAAATTTTAATCTCATGGCACTGAAGTAATAATCACATAACACTAAGAATCAAATGACTGCATAGAATATTCTAGAATTAAACAACTCTGATCTGTACTCTACATGGAACAATCGGTCAGATCCTCAGGAAGTTAATGTGTGATGTTTCTGTTATGAATAACGCTTGTATTCAATATGAGGTCAATGGGCCAGTATATATACACAAATACGGTGGTGAATATGCACAAAACCCTCATAACAATGGGGAATAACATACTTAGATATATATCTCTAACACCCCCTCAAACTCATGGTGGATCAACAACATTGAGTTTGGAGAGGTAAACCATCTTGTGCTTTCAGTATGGGCCTTCGTGAAAAAATCCGCTATCTGAAGCTCGAAGGCACATCTTGAAGAGCAATCACGATCATGCACACAAGACCGCATGAAGGAAGCATCAACACCAATATGCTTGGTGAGCTCATGCTTCACGGGATCACGAACATCTTGATAGCTTTGTCTTGTCGACAAGAGAGAGTCGATGTAGTGATGAAACACCAAAATCCTCAAGTAACCACCGTAGCCAAGTAATCTCTGCATTCAAGAGAGCCATAGCTCGCAACTCACCTCTGACTCGAGCAGGACACATGATCTGTTTCTTTGTCTTCCAAGCAATGAGACAACCACCAAGAAAAACACGATGGCAGAGATAGGCCGCGATCGGAGGATCGGTGGCCCAAGTAGCATCCGAATAAACTGAAGTCAGCAATTTGGGCGTGGAAAGAAGAGACGGCGAGAGATAGTCCCAAGAAGGTATCGCATAACTCGAAGAAGGTGGGTGTAGTGGACTGAGTGGGGAGCGTAAACGAGCCGACTCGAGAATGTGAGCTGGATAAGTGATATCCGGAAGAGTAACAGCAAGGTAAACAAGACTTCCAACAAAATAGCGATAGCGAGTCGGATCGAAAGAGGCTCGCCATCCGAGGGTCAGAGGTGAACATTGAGCTCCATGGGAGTCTCAACGATCTGTTGATCGAGTGAGAGAGGCGCGATCAAGAAGATCTGAATATACTTCTCTTGGGACATAAAGAAACCATCTGAAGTGGAAGTAACTTCAATCCTAAGGAAATGAAGAGGACCAAGATCGACATAAGGAGCGCTCACTAAGACAAGCCTTGACAAAGGCAATGTACTCAGAATCATCTCCGGTGATGATCATATCATCAACATCTGAAGAAGAAGAGTCCGACCACGAGGCGAAGTGTGGACAAAGAGCGCGGGATCATGATCACTCATTGAAAAGCCGCGCAGATGACCACAGAGGAGAAGCGCTCAAACCAACCACGAGGGGCTTGCTTAAGGCCATAGAGAGAGCGACAAAGCGACAGACCATGCCGCGAGAGCAGAATACCAGTGGCGGATGCATGTAGACCTCCTCACGCAACTTCGCCATTAAGAAAGGCATTCTTGACATCAAGGCGAAAGCAGACCCGATGGCGAGCAGAGCGCCACCGAAAGAGAAAGTCGCGAGACGGTGGTCATGTGGGCCCAGGAGCAAAAGTCTCGTCGTAGTTATGACCGAGCTCTGCTTTGGAAGCCACGAGCAACAAGACGCGCCTTATAAGCGCTCAAGAGAGCCATCGAGCGAGTCTTAACCTTATAGACCCACTTACACGTGATAGGGCGAGAGTGAGATGGAAAAGAACAAGATCCCAAGTACCGATGCGCTCGAGGGCAGCAATCTCCTCGGCCATGGCATCTTGCCACTCGGGATGAATAATGACATCCGTGAGGAAACGAGCTCACAAGTAGGCTGCGGCCGGCAAAAGGCAAAAGCAGGCGGGGGCGAATCGGTGGCGATCGCGGAGGCGTGGCGAGGAGAAGATGACCCATCAGGGGAAGATGAAGCATCAGAAGAAGATGGAACATCAGAAGAAGATGGTTCATCTGGAAGATCTTCAATACGAGGTCGACGAGTGTAGTGGGAGAAACTGAGGAGCCGCAGGAGGCGAAGCGCGGCGATCTGGCGGAGAGACCCTTTGGAGGAATATGTGAAGACTTCGATGGGGCCGGGTGGGCGAGGGCAAGACAGATATAGGTGTATCTGGAAAGGTCAAAAAGCAGAGACTCCTCGGAGGAAGCGAAGGAGAGCGGGGCGTGGGTAGAAGGGACGAGACTCATCGAAAGTCACATCCCAAGAAATCGCATCCGTCGACCAACAGGATCCCACCAATAGCCCTTGTGCTCGACCATTGTATCCCGAAAAACACACTCAACGGTGACGATCGGTTTGGTACGTTCTCGGCGAGAAGAAGCGTAGCAAACGCGACCAAACAGACGAAGGGTAGAGTAGTCAAGAAAGAGACCCAGAGGCGCTCAAAGGGGTTGCATACGAAGAAGCGAGAAGAATTTGGATGTTGACAAGATAGGTGGCGATGGAAGCGACCTCGGCCCAAAAGTGAGGTGGAATAGAGGACAATTATCGATTGCGAGCCGACTCAAGGAGGTGACGATGCTTGCGCTCGACAACACCATTTTGAGCATGAGCACCGGGATAAGAGAGGCGGCGAGAGTGCCACGCTTAGCAAGGAAGGCTGCTTGAGTAACGAGAGAGGTACTCGCCCGAGTCGACCACGAAAGACACGAATAGGAGTGGAGGCGTGTGCGAATCATAGTGGCAAATTGTTTATAGATAGACAAGGCCTCACTCACGAGAAGACATGAAATATATCCAAGTGTGGCGAGAGAAATCATCTATAAATATGATATAATAGCGATGACCCCTTTCGAAGCGAAGGGCCGGACCCCAAACATCTGAATGAACAAGATCAAAAGGAATTTGAGATCTTGACTCACTATGAGGATAAGGAAGCTGAATTTGTTTGCCTAATTCTGACCACGACAATCTAAAGACCGTCTCCGAGAGGCAGACCCGAAGACCACGACGAACTATAGACTACTGGGCGAGATCCACACAGATGGCCAAGCGGTGATGCCCTTCTTTGGAAAGAGCCGGTGAAGCGGATGTGAGCGAGAGGGCGGCGGCAGTGGCGGCGGAAGGAAGGTGAAGCAGATCAAGCTCGAGAGACGCTGTGAGTCAAAGCGCCGAGGGCAGAACCAACGAGCTCCGTGTGGCGGTCTGAACACAACAAGAGTCGAGTCGAGAATGACCCGACAACCAAGATCGATGTCTGTCCGAAAGAAGAAATTGCATGGTAAGGCGAGGAACATGAGCAAATGAAGGAACATGAAAAGATGAGTTGCCAAGAGATCCTCGACCGAGAGACGAAGAGAGGTACCATCGGCGGTGAGAACACTAACGGGAGAATCAAGAGGTGTAATGAAGGATGAGTGGAAGCATCGAAGTCATGTGAAAAGATGCTCGAATCAAGAATCCACGGGAGGTACTGTTGTGTAGAAGGTGGTTTCTCGATGCAGAAGAGTCGATGGCGAACACAGTAGAACTGCCGAGGAGAACACGAGGCGACAGCGGCGTCGAAGTCGGCTATCTCTGCTTTCGATGAGAGCTGCTGAAGGAGTTGATCTGACGTTGATGTAGAAGCACTAGTGTCGATGCTAGTAGAAGAACGGCGTGAAAGATGCCGCTTCTTCTTATAGCAGGACTCAATGTGGCCGACCTTGTCGCAAGATAGGAAGCGATGAGGCGGCCACCTCCAGATGGAGGCGGCCACCACCGCTGTGGCGGCCATTGGAGGAAGCATGTCTTTGGCGTGGAGCCGATGGTGTAGCGGTGGGACGGCGGCGAGCACAAAGGGAGTGGCATCGAGACCGGCACCACTCAGCGAGTCTCCTCCAGCGTATCTCGGTAGAAACCTCAGGAGAGTGACACGAGGGTGTCGTGCAAGGAGCCTGAGCACGCCTCTGCTCGAACTTCGGGGCGAAAGCGAGTAAGGAACTTCGTGACCAGCTGAAACTCCAGTCAAGACGTCATACTAAGCGGCCACGGACACGGCGACAACCGGCGATCTGAAGAGAGTCCAAGCGCGCGAGCAATGAGCTCTGGCGTAAAAGCGTCAACGATAGCATCACCTGCTGAAGAGTGCTCTAGCGGACCACGGACGGTACAAGGCATCACCGGAGGGCTCGTGGCGGCCAGCGAAGGTGTGTCCACATCTGGAAGGCGAGGAGAGTCCCACAACCTCGAAAGAAGCGAGGTGGACACTAGCAATGAGGACAAGCAGCAGCCGGCGTCGTCGTCATACCATCGAGTATAGATGGCGGTCGATCCTTGTAGGAATCGAGCCTCTTGGTAGCGAGAGCCTCATCATTAGCAAAGTGGCGGCCTCGATGCGACCTTTTAATTTGTCGAGGCGTAGCGACAGCGTAAACTCCGTCGGGAGTAGGGCAAAGGCGGGCGGATGACATCGCCGAGAGGATGCCCCGAGGCGAAGACCACGCATATGAATGCGCATGTGAGACGCGAAGTCGGTGTAATTAACACCATCGAAGATCCGCAAACGAGGAGGAAAGCAGTACCCATTGGTGGCCCGCTGACGGCAGCGGCGACCAAGGAACGAAATCTAACAGTTGTTGGCCAGATTGGCCGGTTAAGCGACGTTCTCTCTCTCTCTCTCTCTCTCTTTTCTCCTTTTTTTTCTTTTCGGCCGGCTAAAACCTAAAACCTACTTGGGCCTCGGTTCGGTTCAAACGCGACGACGCCTTGCGCCGCGCCTGGCGGCGTCCTCCAGCAGTCTGTGGCGACCTCCAATGGCCTCCGGCGGTCTGGCGGCGGCCTCCAGTGATCGCTGGCGGCGGCCTCCAGCGGTCTGTGGCGGCCTCGGCGATGGCCTCTGGCGGCGGCGAATCGGTGTCCTCCGGCGGCGGCGGCAATGCGCGGCCTCGGCGGCGGCAAGGCGACCTCCGGCAGCGGCAGCACGGCCTCCGGCGGGGATGGCGGCGCGGCCTCCGAAGCGGCGGCGGCAGCGCGACCTCCCGAAGCGGCGAGCAGCACCCGGCGGCGGCGGCCTTGCAGAGCCGGTGGACTCGGCGGCGGCAATGGCGTGACCTCTGGCGGCCGACAGGCGCCTCGAGCGGCGGCCTCCGGCGGTGAGGAAGCGAAGGTCACAAGCAGCAGTCGACTCAAGCGAGGAGTCGTCAAGATGACGACGACGGCGACCTCAGATTGGATCGGAGGCGGGCGACAAGCGAAGCGACGGAAAACCCTAGGTACGCTTTGATACCATGTTATGAATAGCGCTTGTATTCAATATGAGGCCAATGGGCCAGTATATATACACAAATACAGGTAGTGAATATGCACAAAACCCCTCATAACAATGGGGAATAACATACTTAGACATATATCTCTAACAGTTTCCACCTTGTGAAGCATTTACATTAATAATGCTTATCTCCTTTCAAACAGTTATTTTTTAGTTTAGAATTAAAAAACATGTATATTACTCTCTTTTTTCTGCTTGAAAAGGCCAATATCAATGAGAATAACATTGGCTTAATTTCAAGGTCCGTAATCTCTAGCACTTCAAACAGGTAAGTAAGAACAGTTGACTCGTTGACTCAGACTTTATTAGACATATCAGTGATCATGTTCATAAAAAAATATCAATTACAAAGAATTTTTAATGGATTGGATATTTGGATGGCTGTAACTTTTGTTCAGGAACTTACTATGGATATACACAACCATGTCAATCTGTTCATGTAAAGACCAGAACATAAGCTAAATCTTTGTTATTAGTAACTAGTAATGATACGAAAATACGTAAAATAAGTCATCAAAGCAAACCTTTGTGTGATACACGGATGTTGTATCTGTATATGCAAAATCAAGTCTAGGAAGACCAGCAACTTCCTGATATATTTGAAAATCAGTAGAAGATTTTATTACTCCTGAACCAAAAACATCCTGCAGTTACAAGTTTGAGTTATGTCATATTTGCAAGCTGCAAGGAAGACAAACTATAAGATTTCTCTGCTACTGGCCAATATATGATGTTTGTTTTTAAGATCATCTGCTGGCCCAACAATATATAACTTGGAACAGGAAAATAACTCAACCATCTGAGCAAGACTTCTTATAAATATCAACTGCGTGACTGTGTCTACTAAGGGAAATGAACCTCTCGCTAAAAACTGTTCTTTCTAAGACAGCAAAACTCAGAAATCCAAAAGAAAAAGATGTGCCACCTGTGAAGCTATCTGAGCAGATGGGTATTTGGCTACAGCAGCGAAGCTCTCCAAAGCCCAATGGTCCGTACCCTGTTATATGGGGAAAATTAATAAGTTAAGCTGAGCAGGTTTGAAATCAATGTTTTATTACAAGTTAAACAAAAAGAAGGACATCGTAGTCCACAGCATTTAAAACAACAGCAAAAAAATTATTCTGGTGTATAAATGTGAGTACATGCGAAATAGCCCAGGGTGCTTAATTTTTTATTTTCTGCCATATTCAAATCCAAGAGAATTGTAGCTCTTGATCTTCTTAAAATGTTCAGAAATCATGTTTACTAGCATTGGCAAGAAAGTAGGATTAAAAACAAGGACCTGATACCTTTGTTACAAATGTAAAGTGCAAGTGTAATGTTGCCAAATTGGGAATAGTAGCCTTACCTGAAAAAGAGTGGATTTTCCACTGATACCCATAGCTTCCAAATCAACTGCAAAATGTACTGAGTTTCTCCAGCGGTGCTGCACAAATATTAGTAAATTACATTAGGGAGTTGTACATAGCTTGAGCAGTGAGGCACGGCGATAAATTCTAATTTATGATATGCCATGTAGGGAATAATTTTCTAACATTTACAGAAGGGAAAAAACTACTTTCAGTGACAAGTTAAAGGTGAGACCCTTCGTTGGACCATCCACCAGATCTCCCCCACCCGCCCCCACCCCCCCCAAAAAAAAACAAATAGTTTACATTTACACCTGAGCCTCCATCTTCGCCCACCTCCCCTCTTCTCTACCCTGATGCGAGCCATCCAGAATCGAGCCCCAATTGACACACTTAACAGAGGATAGTCCAAACAGCTACTAACGAAAGCCCCCAACCCCCATTTCCACCCAAAAAAAAACATGCACATCCGCGCCAAGTCTTACAGGACTTCATCGTCCATGGATGCAGTGGGGCATTAGAATGGTGAAGATGATTTGGTTTAAAACTCTTAGGCTACATTTTTTTAGGTGGTTCGACCAAATTCTTCCTAACTAATAGGCCCTCAAATGGTCTTACAAGAATACCACAAACATCAGAATATAAAAACCTGCAACTGAATACTGGATGTGATTGCAAAATGTAAGTTCAGGTGCTAGTTACAGCATGAATTATGTATGAAGTATGAAGATAGTGACCTGAGTTATAAAACTGTGAGCCCCGTCAAGACCCTCTTCTTCCCCTGTGTTAAATAGAAACAGGATACCGCTCTTAAACCCATGAGCCCACTGAGCCACTCCCCGTGCAAGCTCTAACATGACTCCTACACATGAACTACAATCTCCGGCACCTTCGCTGAAAAAGTATAGAAGTATATTTGTTTTCTCAAAAATTGACAATGGACAATGAAATGTGAAATTTAGTACAGCAAGGTGTCTGCTGCAGTACCTGTGAATTGCAATAATCAACCATTAGCGTCAATAAAATTGCACTGTTACTAACATTAGATGTACAATCTGAATACCTATCTAAATCACTCTTCAGAATCATCCTCAACAGAATGATCAGGCAAACAAAACATGCTGTGTCGATCAGACAACCTCATCTGTATGGTTCCTTCAAAACATGCATCAGTTATATTCTAGTTGAAGATTGACATCTTATATCCTAAATATCTGTTCTACTTGTTAGAATATGACTCCTCTTTGTATTTCCTTATCTATATACCACCCACCTACCTTGTACTCCCTATATAGATTGCCCTTTGGGCCTCTTGAATATACACACACAATATTCATAACATGATATCAGAGCTAAAAGATCTTGAGTTCAAGACCCGGCTAGTGCAATTAAGAAAATAATAGCAACACATTTCTATTCCACCTCTTAGGCCTGAGGGAGCCTACACGTGAGGGAGAGTGTTGAAGTATAAATGAATTGTCCGTCTTTCATCATCAGCTTAAGCTTTTGAGTGAATTAGTTGGTGTATACAACTCAATATGGTATCGGAGCCTAGGCTCTAACCTATCTTTAAGTTTGCCATCTGGCCTTGTTGTCCTTCCATTGCTCGCCGTCGTCTCGTGCAGTGATCCTCGTTGGTGTCCTCGCAGATCCTCACGGCGTATTTGCACCCTACCACCAAGCGCCACTCGAGCTCGTTGTTCTCCCACCGTCCGCCTTCCGCTTTTCTCCTAGACATGGCCAACTTCGATCTCCCCGAAAAGATGAGGCTTAAGGAGGCCGAGCTTGTTATTGTCGCTAACGCTGATGAGGCTTTTCAAAGATGCCATAGACGCTTTGAGCGCTGTGTGCCGATGAGGCCTGCTTTTGAGCCATCCTAGTGGTCAACGCCGACAACCCATCCGACCAGACATTGTTGGTCTGCGTGCCACTCGCCGATCTGGGAGTACACGAGCGATACAAAGAGAGCAAATGATGCTCAGTTCTTTTTCGCCAGAGTGAGTTGAGACGCCGCCAGAGGACTCCTCCGCCGATGACTTCTTCCGAGCCTCGCGATTTCGCACCACCGGATGAGCTTCTTCGCTCGCCAGAGTGTCATAAAGTGTATAGGCGGATCGCGATCACCTTCGCCTTTATGACTTCGTCTGCCGTCTTCGCCCAGAGTTTGAGCCTATCAGGGCTCAATTGCTGAGCCGCTCACCACAACCGACAGTCACCGAGGTTCTTTCGACGCTTCGTGCTGAGGAGCTTCGCCGCGGGTTAGCAGCGTAGTTTGTTCCGACTGCGGCTTGCTACTACCTTCGACTACACCGACGGTTTCGCCTCGACATACCTCCTCGTGTCTGATCCCTCTGCTTTTTGCACTAACTGGGTCTGCAGTAATTATTGCAAGAACTTTGCACGACTACTAGCGGGGTGGAGTAATGGCTGGGCTGGAACGAGATCCAATGGGATCGATCATAGCTCCTCGATGGAGGACGTACCAAGACGTCAGATCCTCAAAGCGAGGTAACTGCTGGGCAGAATTCCAGTTTGACTTTCAGAATTTTCACAGCCTTGTAGGGTTGGTTTGACTCTCACACTGTTTCATCGGGATCGACAAAGCGAGGGGCAGTACTTGGGGTGGCCGTATTTGTAAGGATCGTCGAGGTCTCTACATCATGTCGCCTCCACCTTCCGTCCACTTGATTTGCTACATCACCTCTACATCTCCTTCCCGCCACTTCGCCACCACCTCTGGCGTTTTTTTGCGATGGCATCACCGTTAGGTCACTTGTGTGGGTCTCGTCTTTTTCATTAGTTAAATCGAGGTGTCCTTGAGCGATATTCTTGTTAACCTTGCCATGTTTTGTCGGGGTTATAAAATTTGGGCAAGCAACTCTGACTTCCTTATCATTCTAGTGAGTCCTTGTCTTCTCGTTCTTTTGGCTTAGTTCATTCAGATGTATGGGGGCCTACGCCTATTATCTCTAAAGGTGGGCATAAACTTTATGTGATCTTCATTGATGATTATTTCCGTTTTACATGGATTTTCCCTATGTCTAATCGTGGTCAGTTTCTTGCGATCTATCGTAGTTTTGCAACGATGGTTCGTACTCAGTTTGATTCTACCGGTAGTACTTTTATTTGTGATTCTATTTGGCGAGTAATGTTCGGCGCTTTTAGACGATTTCTTTGAAAGCGAGACACTCTTTACGATCTTCTTGCCACGGTGCCCATGCTCATAATGGGGTTCTTGGCGTAAACATCGTCATATGATTGAGGCGCCGCGCTCTTCTCATTGCCTCTCACATTCCACGATTACAGGCTAAGGTTGTTTCTCTGTTTGCATATCTCATCAATATCTGACCTTCCACTCTCTCTTAAGGGTGTCGATCCTATAGATAAATCTCTACTCTCGAGCCCCCAGTCTGATCACCTTCGTGTTTTTGCGATACTTGTTTTGTTCTGCTGCTGACCTCGTGAACGCACTAAACTATCGGCCAGATCAATTGAGTTTGTGTTTCTTGGTTATAGTTACGAGCATAAGGGTTATCGTTCTTTGGGATCATACCTTTCGACGGATCGAGATTTCACGAGGCGTTGTCTTTGACAAATCTCGTCCTTTCTTCTATCGAGATTCGGCCCCTTCTGTTTCCACCGTTGAGTCAATTTCATGGTTGTCTCTTTCTGACTCTTCACCAATTTCTCCACTATCACAGTCTTCCACTGGTCTGTCTCAAGTGGTTCCTTCTATACCTCTGCCTCTGATGCTGCCTCCTGCAGCACCGTCTCGTTTCTTTGGTATTCACTGTTATGAATAGCAACTTGTATTACCAGGGGGTCAAAGGGCCAGTATATATATACAAAGTACAGGAGGTGAATATGCAAATAACCCCTCATAACAATGGGGAATAACATACTATACATATATCTCTAACACCCCCCCTCTCAAACTCATGGTGGATCAACAACACTGAGTTTGGAGAGGTAAGCAAATGTTGTGCTTGAGTGCGGGCCTTCGTGAAAAAATCCGCTATCTGAAGCTCACGAAGGCACATCTTGAAAAGCAATCACACGATCATGCACACAAGACCTCATGAAGGAAGCATCAACACCAATATGCTTGGTGAGCTTATGCTTCCGCAGTCCTGAGCAATCTTGATAGCTTTGTCTTGTTTGACAAGAGAGAGTCGGTGTAGTGTGAAACACCAAAATTCTCAAGTAACCACTGTAGCCAAGTAATGTCTCTTGTCAAGAGAGCCATAGCTCATAACTCGACCTCTGCGCTCGAGCAGGACAACTGCGGTCTGTTTCTTAGTCTTCCAAGCAATGAGAAAACCACCAAGAAAAACACGATGGGAGAGATAGACCGGCGATCGGAGGATCATGACCCAAGTAGCATCCGAATAAGCCTAAAGGCATAACGATTTGGAGTGTGAAAAGAAGAAAGCGGCGAGAGATAGTCCACGAAGGTATCGCGAGAACTTCGAAGAAGGTGGGCAGTAGTGGACTGAGTGGGGCGAGACGAATTGACTCGAGAATGTGAGCTGGATAAGTGATATCGGACGAGTAATGACAAAGGTAGACAAGACTCCCAACAAGATGACGATAGCGAGTCGGATCAGAAAGAGGCTCGCCATCAGAGGGTCGGAGGTGAACATTGAGCTCCATGGGAGTCTCAACAGAACGCTGATCAGTGAGAGAGGCACGATCAAGAAGATCCTGGATATACTTCTCTTGGGACATGAAGAAACCATCTGGAGTGGAAGTAACCTCAATCCCAAGGAAGTAACGAAGAGGACCAAGATCCGATATAAGGAACTACTCACTAAGATGAGCCTTGACAAAGGCAATGTACTCAGAATCATCTCCGGTAATGATCATATCATCAACATACAGAAGAAGAACAGTCCGACCACGAGACAAAGTATGGACAAAAGCGCGGGATCATGATCACTAGGTGAAAAGCCGGGCGGTGACCACGAGAGGAGAAGCGCTCAAACCAAGCACGAGGGCTTGCTTAAGGCCATAGAGAGCGGCGAAAGCGACAGACCATGCCCGCAGAACAGAATACCCGGTGGCGGATGCATGTAGACCTCCTCACGCAACTCGCCATTAAGAAAGGCATTCTTGACATCGAGGCTAAGAAAGCAGACCGATGGCGACGAAGCCACCGAAAGAAGAGTCGCGGACGGATGGTCATGTGGGCCCGAGGAGCAAAAAGTCTCGTCGTAGTCACGACCATGCTCTTCTTTGTAAGCTACGAGCAACAAGACGCGCATTATAGCGCTCAAGAGAACCATCGAGCGAGTCTTAATCTTATAGACCCACTTACGTGATGGGGCGAGAGTGAGATGGAAAAGGAACAAGATCCCAAGTACCGATGCGCTCGAGGCGACAATCTCCTCGGCCATGGCATCTTGCCACTCGGGGTAAATATGACATCCAGAGGAGAGCAGGCTCATGAGTAGCTACACCAGCAAAAGCAAAACGGGCAGATGGCCGAATCGACTGGCGATCGCGGAGAGCATAGCGAGGAAAAGATGACCCATTAGGGGAAGATGGAGCATCAGGAGAAGATGGCTCTTCTCGAAGATCCTCAATACGAGGTCGACGAGTGTAGAAGAGAGGGGGGAAAGGTACTGTAGTGGGAGGAGCCTGAGGAGACGAAAGAAGGGACGAGACTCATCGAAAGTCACATCCCGAGAAATCCGCATCGGCGATAACGGGATCCCAAAGACCGATAGCCCTTGTGCTCGACGCGTACCCCGAAAGACACACTCAACGGTGGCGATCGGTTTGGTGCGTTCTCGAGAGGTAAGGAAAGCGAGCAAAGCGCAACCAAAAGCGAGACGAAGGCGAGTAGTCGGAAGAAGACCACGAGAGGCGCTCAGCGGGGATCGCGCATACGAAAAGCGAAGAAATTTGGATGTTGGCGAGATAGGTGGCGATGGAAACGACCTCGGGTCAAAAGTGAGGTGGAATAGGCGGCAATCATCGATTACGAGCCGTCTCAAGGAGGTGATGATGCTTGCGCTCGCGACACCATTCGAGCATGAGCACGGGACAAGAGAAGCGGCGAGAGTGCCACCTTTCGGCAAAGGAAGTTGCGCAGTAACGAGAGAGGTACTCGCCGACAAAAGTCGACCACGAAAGACACGAATAGGAGTGGAGAAGCGTATGCGAACCATAGTAGCAAATTGTTTATAGATAGACAAGGCCTCGCTCACGAGAAGACATGAAATATATCCAAGTGTGGCGAGAGAAATCATCTATAAATATGATATAATATCGATGACCTCCTTCAAAGCGAAGGAGCCGGACCCCAAACATCTGAATGAACAAGATCAAAGGGATATTTGAGACATTGACTCACTATGAGGATAAGGAAGCTGAATCTGTTTACCTAACTTACATACGACAATCTAAATACCGTCTCTGAGATGCAGACCCGAAGGCCACGACGAACTAAAGGCGACAGACAAGATCCACACAGATGACCAAGGCGGTGATGCCCGCTTAGGAAAGAGTCGGTGAAGCGAGTTAAGTGACGAAAAAGCTAGCGGCGGCGGTGGCGGCGGAAGGAAGGTGAAGCAGTCAAGCTCGAGAGATTTGTGAGTCAAGGCGCCAAGGGCCGAACCAACGAGCTCTGTGTGGCGGTTGAACACAACAAAGTCGAGTCGAGAATGATCCGACAACCAAGGTCGATGTCGCCTTATGAAAGAAAAATTTGCATGGTAAGGCGAGGAACATAAACAATGAAGGAACATGAAAAGATGAGTTGCTAAGAGGTCCTCGACCGAGAGCGAGAAAGAGAGGTACCATCGTGATAAGAACATTAACGGGAGAATCAAGATGTGTAATGAAAGGCAGTGGAAGAATCACAAGTCATGTGAAAAGATGCTCCAGAATCAAGAACCACGGGGAGGTACCGAACTGTGTAGAGGGTGGTTTCGCGGTGCAGAAAAGTCGATGGTAAAGCTGCGAGAACACATGCCGAGGAGAACACGAAGCGGCAAGCAGCGTCGAAGGTTGGCTATTTTCGCTTAGCGAGAGAAAGCTGGCGAAGAGTCGATCTGACGTCGATGTAAAGCACCGGTGCGATGCTAGCGAAGAACGGCGTGAAAGATGCGGCGCTTCTTATATGCACAGGACTCAATGTGGCGACCTTTT
Organism: Phyllostachys edulis; assembly: GCA_036346405.1. Taxonomy (NCBI): domain Eukaryota; kingdom Viridiplantae; phylum Streptophyta; class Magnoliopsida; order Poales; family Poaceae; genus Phyllostachys; species Phyllostachys edulis. Next base: position 51,821,082 of record CM070552.1, read on the forward strand.
CGCGATAGAAGCGATGAGGGCGGCCACCGCTAGATGGGCGGCCACCGGCACTGTGGCGGCCATTGGAGAAGCGATGTCTTTGAAGCGTGGAAGCGGTCGGTGTAGCATTGAGCCGGCGGCGAACACTGAGAGAGTGGCATCGCAGACAGCACCACTCGGTGAGGAGAAGCAGTACCCATTAGTAGGCGGCGCTAGACGGCACGACGGTTAGAACGACATTTTTTTGCCCTTTTTTTCTTTTTTCTTCTTTCTTTCTTTTTTTTTGAGCCGATTAAAACCGGCTAAAAAGGCCTCTAGCCCACTATGCAACACGTGCACTCGCGCGACCAAGACGGGAACTAGGGTTCCCCTAGCAAAGCAGCGAAGCGAAGCGGCGAAACCACGCAATGGCAGCCATGGATCGGCGGAGACAAGTCGAAGCGATGGCGCGAAGAAGTAGTAAGCCTTGGCCGCCCATCGTGGCGAGATCATCGGCAGCGGTGATCTGGCGGTGGAGTGGATCGAGCCAAGAAAGCAGCAGTCTGCGGCGGTGATGGCGAAACCAGCGCGCAGCGATATATGCAATGCCAGCCGTCTGTGTATGGCGGCCGTCGGCATGCGATCATCGGCAGCGATGATCTGCGGCGGAAGCGGATCGAGCCGGAAAAGCTTGATGAGCGGATCAAGCCGGAGAAGCGATGGCGACCTCGGCGGCTCTCGACGGCGACCGAGCAAAGGACGACGAGAAGACCGTGGAAGACCTCACAGCCAACACAAGCGGCGCTCGGCGGCAGCGTGGGCGAGACGCACGGCGGGCGTCAAGCCGACGGCGGCAAGAAAAAGCGGTGGCGCCAGAGGAAAGCGTGGCGGCGACGGCTAAGCGAGGAGGACACGTCAGGAGAGAAAACCTAATTGGCTTTGATACCATGTTATGAATAGCAATTTGCATTACCAGGAGGCCAAAGGGCCAGTATATATATATACAAAGTATAGGAGGTGAATATGCAAATAACCCCTCATAATAATGAGGAATAACAAACTATCCATATATCTCTAACAGTTACCAGCAGCAATTGAAGTGTTAAATTCACATTTACAATAGACATATATGCAAAATTGAAGTGTTGAATTCGCATTTACTGCATCGCCCAACCTGCAGGTTCTTAAGAAACAGGTGTGGACCAGGGCAGCAGATAATCATGTGACAGGCCACCGCAAGGATTTGCAGGCTCGGTAGCGCTCTCAGGTGAAATCCTTCTCAACAACACCCAAGGGTCCCAACTTGCACTTCTAGTCGATGCATTTACCGGAAATCATGAGAGCGGTGTGGCCCCTGCCAACTCAGCCTTGAGAAAAGGACCGGCCAGCCAACAATTTAATTACCATGAATCGATCTCGCCATCACGTGATACATGATAAGGCGACTAATGCTGGTCACAACTTTGAAGTAAGTATCAAGTACACATGGGAAGCCGGGGCGGCGGCGGAGCGGGAGGAGGAGGTCGGGGCGGCGGCGGCGAGGGAGGAGGAGGTAAGCCGGGGCGGCGGCGACGCGGGAGGAGCAGGTCGGCGGCGAGGGAGGAGAAGTGGGTCGGGGATTCTGGAGTTTATATAAGAAGGTATGGGTGGGTTATCTTCAGTATAAATGAAGAGAAGTTTTGCGCACAGACAGCTAAGCCACGGCATTTTTTTTTTGGAGCTGTCGGATTCCACGTGGTTGCTCCTTCTCGTCGTCCGATTTTTCTTTCGGTTTACGTGCCCCGCTGCCGTGCAAAACTTCCCTATGCTTGCCCACGGGTCCACATATCACTCGCCTGCAAGCGCACGGGATGCGCTGCGTCCTTCCGATTTCGCGTGTCCAAGGACACGCAAGGTCTACTAGTTTTATTTCATCCCAACTGCGCCAAAGCCCTAAAATTAACCCGCCTTTAAAAAGTAAAACAGTATTCGCCGAAACGTCCAAATTTCAAATAAAATAACTAATAATTAAAGTAAATGGTATATTTTATCCTGAAACGGATATCTTTGTATGTTCTTTCTTTTTGTTATTTCTAACTCATATTTATGAGATAATAAAATATGATAAAAGCTATACCAAAAATTGGTTCACGTATGAGAGTGTGTATTGGTTTGCGTAGGAATGTGAGTTTTAGTGCTTTCGTCTTTTCCAAAAAGCGGCCGGAGAAAGCCGTCCGTTTGAAATGAATTTGGGCTTTTTCTAGCGAAAACACAAAGCCGAAGTCGTTCCAAACAGACCCTTATATTTTGTAGGTTGTTTTTCACACGATAATGAGTGTACTTATGAGGTCCATTTATCCGTTTGTTTACTAATTGCCATAATCAAATTAGAGTATATGGTTGCTTACCCCAAGAGTAGTCTGGTATGTAATGTTATGTTATATTTTTAAAAAAAAATTGTCTAGCCCAAAACCTTCCCATATATTGTTAGGCTAAGTCAGTTATCCGATTTAGGCGTCTTATAATTAGAGATTGAACTCCAATTTTATAATTAGAGATTGAACTCCATGCGATAATGAGCAAGTAAAGTTAATTATAAGGGAAATGATATGGTACATATGTACGACGTTTTAAAAAAATCGAACGCTTCGGTCCCACACTTCCACCCACTGACTCCCAACCACCCATTTATTACACCTGCTCCTTTCAACCTTATCTCCCCATTCCTCCCGATGAGTGCATTCCTCATCTCCCCATTCCTTCACCTTTTTCTCATTTCTTCCTCCCTCTTCTGGCCTCACTGAGCACATATCTCTATGGAGCCCTGCTCCTCGACAAACCCAGGCAAGCGCCTCCTCCTCGGGTGCCACCAAGCACTTGCTGACCTGCTGCTTGGCTCCAAGGCTTGCCTAAACTTCTCCTCTGTATGCTCCGCCTTGCCTCCTCCTCTCCGGCATCCGGCCTGGTGTAAGTATCCTCGTGGCCGACCAGGTCCTCCTCCTCGCCCACTCCTCCGGTTCCTCCCGCCTCACTGGTCCCCAGCACTGCTCTGCTTTCCAAGACGTTGCTTCGCTTGTCGAGAATATTGCGACCGTTGAAAAAAAAAATTTGCAACTGTTGAAATTTTTTGTTGCAGGCGTTGTAAATTTTTGTTGCAGCCGTTGAAATTTTTTGTTGCAACCGTTGTAAATTTTTTTTTTAGGCGTTAAAAATTTTTGTTGCAAGTGTTGGCGCTCGGGCGTACGACGCCGACGCTCAGACCGTACGACCGAGCTCATATGTGTCGCAGTCGTTACTACACCGCAGTGTGGTCATTATCGCACATCACCATGCAAGTTGCTCGTAAGCCCTTGCACAGTCATAGCATTGTCGTCGTCCAAGGCCTCTCTTAGTACCATCTCATTGTCCCTTCCAACAAGGTTGTGCAGATCAATGGTGCCACCCGCCCACCCCTATGCGTTGCGCGTAATCACCGATACATGACTCCACTATCACGTCACTGTTGTTTCTTTCAATGTTGTTGTATGGTTCGTACAAAACACAGATTTGGGGATTTGTCTCATATTGTTTTCTTCCTTTTAACTTCTCATGGATTTGGTGGATGGGTGAATATATGTAAAAAGGTACAAATGGTTGTTTTTGTGATAAGGATCAAAATATTTTAAGATGGTAGTGTTGTTTATCTCTCAAAACATACTTTATCAGCCACGTCCACTCAACTAATTCATCAAAAAACCGAGAGAGATATTTTTCCTAAAAAGGCTCTAGAACTCCCTATTAAAATATTTTCAAATCTTTTTATAATATAGATAGTTTCCGAGAATTTTTTTTTTCTCTGAAGTAATTTCATGTTGCCAATTGTCATGAATCTAGTGGTCATAAGTATTTATATAATCCCTTTGGTCCAAAATAAATAACGTTTAAGGGAGTTAGTTTTGGTTTGACAATACATGCATTATGCTTTTTTGAAGCAATATGTTCCACCAAATACCCATGTTAATTGTTAATTAATAGCATTGTCAAAGAGATAAATATATCATTAATAGAGGCAGCGTATGTCAAAAACTAAAAATATGTATGATTTCCTTTCCTATGTGCATAAAAACTAAAACACCATTTAATATGTTGTTGTAGAGAACAAGGAGAGATAAGAGTGTTAAATTTAATACATATTTAAGAAAAAAATGCACTGTTATGTTGTTACTGTAAGTTACAATGGTGTTACTTTTAAAAAAATGTAATAGTGTTGTGATAAAACAAAGTATTGGCTTTAGTAGTCTTCAAAATATGACTTTTATTGATAGTCTTTATAAGCCAATATAAGCATAGATTAAATATATAATACAATAAATATTTCTAGTGAATCACAGTCCATATAGTCCTAAATCCACCACTGTCATCTAGAAACAACTATATCACTGTAGCAAACCTTCTCGTACTCTTGGCTCGCCTCGCGCCTCCAAATCCTAACTAAATTGCCCAAAAAATTGCAAGTAGTTTCAAAAAAATAAATCCACACACACCACTAGTCTCTCGCATGCTAGTATGAACTACAAAACCAGGCAAAAACTTCACAACAACTGCTCCATACAAGCAACGATAACATGTCAACATCGATAAATTTCAATAAAGCCAAGTCCAAAATCCCAAAAAAAACATATAACATAGAGAGAGTGCAGTGGAGATCAAGAAGCAGCGCACATAGACTGCAGAGCATGCGGAGGGAGACGAGACGAGAGAGGGGGAATTAATAGGGTTTTGTCATTCGGAGAATAGCGACCGCAGTGTCGAGAGGCGGGAAGATTCCGATTCCTATGGCCTCTGGTTGGAGAGGATGGGGGAGGCTTGTGAAGATTCCGATTCATGCGGCCTTCGGCACGAGGGATGAGCTGTCCCCGCACGACACAGGGATCAAGATATGAGGAGAGGCGATTGCGTGAACCGAAGTGTGCCTTGTGCCAGCGACTTGATAACGTGGGGAGGGTGCAGGGGTAGGCCTCTGGTAGTCTCTTCCTTATGGTTCCAGGTGGGATGATGAGAGAGATTTTCGAGGGCCGTGCCAGGAACTGTTGCGCAAGGGCCCTGTCGAAGCGTTGGATAGCTAGGTTGGACCCAAAAAGGCGCTATTTTTGTTGGGCGGGCCAGGAACTGTTGCAAAGGGCCCTGCTAAAACGTTGGATAGCTAGGTTGGATCCAGAAAGACGCTCTTTTTGTTGGGCGCGTTGGATAACTAGGTTGGATCCAGAAAGTCACTCTTTTTGTTGGCCCAAGTACAATTTTGTCTGTCCACAAGTAACCCGCTACCACTATAATGTGAATTCTTGGTGCACTGGTGCCCTTCTCCACGAAAGGATGCACATCCGTCACTCCTCTACTTTCGCAACATCACAAGTTCGTCTAAAAACATCACGAATTAAAAGAATATCTGGCTAGTAGGAAAAGTCAGTCCGCCAAAATATTACCAATTGTGCCAATGGCACGTGGGATACTCTCTCTCTTCTAATAATGTCCTGATAATACTTTTGACAAGCTTTTTAAAGTTCTTTAAGTTGTGTAGAGGTCCACAAATGTATCTTACAATTACAGTATTCAGAACATCTTTGGAATAGAATCGGGAATAGATGTCTTTCCTTTCTTTATAAGTATCACAATTTTATTACTTTTCATCTTGAGAATTACCTTCTAAATATTACTTTTCATCTTGAGAATTACCTCCTAAACAACTTGTATATGGTCCCTGAGCGATTTTTTTTAATAATTAACCTTTTTTTGAATTTTATTTTAAAGTTAACCCCCAACGCACTTTATTTCCAATTCTGACCCCTTTGATCACACTTCACTTTGTGGCGTGACAAACAACAACATGTCACGCCATTTATTTCGTCAAACTCTTGTCACGCCACTAACAGTGTTATTTGGTCACGCCACAACCAGTGGCGTGACAAAAAGTACTATTTTGGGGATTTATTCTGGCGCGTGACAGTGTTGTTTTGTCACGCCACCACCCGTGGCGTGACCTAAATAGTCAGAATTGGAAATAAAGTACGCCGACGTTAACTTTAAAATAAAATTCAAAAAAAGGTTAATTAATAAAAAAAGTTCTCCCTGAGCTTACATTTGCGCGCAATTATTTGTCCAGAGTACAGAGTACAACACCAAAGTGGTATGGTCCCTAAATTTATATTTGCGCGCAATTACTTGTCCGGAGTACGGAGCACAACACCAAAGAATCGTCTGATATCAATTCATAGTTTGAAGAATTTTTTTATTAATTAATTTTTTTAAAATTTTATTTTAAAGTTAACCCGACATACTTTATTTTCAATTCTGACCCCACCCGTGGCGTGACAAAAAAACGCTGTCACGTCAGACCATATCTAAGGCAAGCTTTTGTCACACCACCACTCGTAGCGTGACAGTGTTGTTTGGTCACACCAAGAACACCAAGACCAGTGATATGACCAAAAGTGCTATTTTGGAGACTTATCCTATAGCGTGATAGTATTGTTTTATCACGCCACGGGTGATGACGTGACCAAATAAATCAAAATTGGAAACCAAGTGCGTCAGGGTTAACTTTAAAATAAAAATTAAAAAATGGTTAAATAAAAAAATTCTAGTTTGAAAGGGGAAAGAACTTTCTACGGATTTCCCAACAACATTTTCACACCACGAGAACCAATATTCAGTTCACTACAGTTTTCCAGCAAAAAAAGCTCAACACAATCCATAAAAAAAAACACGTGAAACCACATCAAATGAGTGGATAAAAGCTCCGCTGGCGCCTGGCCTAGCTTTTGACATCTCGATCTCGTACTAACATCAAATGCATGGACAGCAACAGAGTGGTGGAAGATTCGTAAATCTAAAAAATTCGTTGGATCTATACGTTTTGAGTACGATGGCACTGATTAGGCGCTTTATTCTTTTACAGAACTCGTACAGATCAGGCACGTTTACCTTGCCCCATTCTTCTTTCTCAACAGATCAGCTCGACGCTTAGTCTCTCTCTCTGCTATCTGGACATAAAATTCAGCCCCGAGCATGTCGTTTATCTCAACATTTGATGATAGACTTGCTTCAGCAGTCTCAATTATCAGTTCAACGGTCAAAGTGAATCCCAGGGCTGAAAGCACACGCACAGCATTGGCAAGTCGGCAAATACGTTTTCTTGTTTCTAGTGGGGTGAAAATCTCCACTTCAGCGTTCAACTTCTGCTGATCTTCCATCATATTAGTATTTTCACCCACCACAACATGCTCACCTACCCAGATGAATCCATTGCAACCAAGAATCAAGTCGACATCATATTGTTCAAGATGGTGGAAATGTTGCTTCCGTCGTTTTACCAAATATGCAGGTACTGTGAGCAATTGACCCCTCTCAAGCTGCATAAAAAACACAACAATTCAATAACAAGTTAACAAATTGATGTTGTCTCGGGAAGCAGTGTCAAAGTTTTGAAATGGCACGAGTGTAGCTCCAGCAGTCACATACAAATCATCGACATAACTAAGTCATTATCAACACTACAAAACCTAGGATGTATCAAGACTTCGACATGTCTATGAACTATTCATGAATCTGCTTTGCATTATTGCACCGGATGATCGACGTCGACCAACTTTTGAACGCACATTAAAGAGCCAGCATGGGGACATATTCATGGTATAGACAGCGTAACCTAAACTGATAGGGTACTGTGCAACAATAATAGCTGACAGAGGAGTTGATCTGGCATGTACCTTTCCATACTTTTGACTCCTAGCTTGTAGGTGCAGAGATCCATCATGTTGGAAACCACGAACTTCAGCCTGATAATTGATATCATGGAAAGGAGCAGCATCTCATTTTAACCAGTGTTCACGCAGTCAAGAAAAATTAATAAAGGGTGCCAAACTATTAAAAAGATAAAAGGCATAGACAAGATTTCCGATATCATGAAGTTCCCTAGGGGAGAATAGTATAATTAAGAAAAGATAAGGAAAATGTGAAACCTGGCCCAACGAAACACAAAATGACTAATCAAGAGAGTCCTTTATCAGAAGGCAAAATGCCTGGATTCCATACAAAGTTACAAACTATTACAGCAGCAGTTCACAAAATGCCGACCAACATTTTCAACACTGGAAACCCTATGCTGCACTAAATTGAATAACGCTGGTAGGCCATTAATCCAGAAAACCTAATTAAAACACAACACAATTCCTACAGCCAAATATAGAAACAGAAGATGTCTCAAATTCCATAACTCAACAATCAGATTAATTTCAGCATCCCACGTGAAATGAGACCAACAGCTTGGTGCCTTGGTCCAACCTAGAGTATCCTAGTAGGCTAGTATAAGCCGTAATGAGATGACTTGTGAATGCTATAAAAGAAATGTGGGTTCTCTTGGAGCTAGGGGAACAGAAGGTTGACAAATGAACCCAATGTTGGAACTGATTTTTCACTCGCATATCTCTACATGGATTGTTCAGCCTACTCAAAAGGCAATGTGGCTTGAACATGAGATTTGGCCACTTCAGGCAAAAACACAAATCAAACCTGGCCCTTCCTTTCTCAACTGATCAGACAGTTTTTCAACATGTCAATTTAAATTTAGACTTAGGAGTGTCAACATGGTTTACAAAGATATAAGATAAACGATGTACAGAAAGTAGGCATGGTATCTGTGGTCTGGTAATTTAGTAATAGAGCATGCTTGATTTCATTCTTTAGAAGACTGTTCGAGTGAAGACAAATGCAAGATCCAGGTATTGACATTCCAGGAGACAGGAGACTAATTATGAACCATACTAAGTATTGTTAACATGGAATTGAAGTAAAGAGGAACAAAATCTTGACAAAAAAGTACCCAGCATATGAAATTTTATTGTTCCAATTTTATCTGATCCTACTGCAATCTTGTGTAAGCATTCATTATCACCAAAGATCAAAGATTCACCACATAAGCAATAGGGAAAATGCAATATTGCCAGGTAACTTGTGTTATGAATATTGCGTCTATGGCATACTGAAAGGCCTCATCAGCAGCGTCAGCAGCAACAATAGCGGCCTCTGCCTCCTTCTTGGCGGCCTCATCTTCTGCAGGAGGTGCCGAAGTAGGTTGTTTAGGAGGAGGTTGAACCGGTGACGGCGGACAAGGTCGCGCACCAGTAACATGTCCCTAGAGGCAGAGACCATCGAACGTGATCTCCATAAGTGAAGACCACAACCTGTAGTTCGTCCCATTAAGCTTGGTTCCCGAAAATAGGATCGCAGCTGATGGAACGAAAGCCATCGATGAGCGAACCTTTGGACGGCGCGGCGACCAAAACAACGAAGTCTAATAGGCGGTATTGGGCGACACGGCGGTTAGATCAACGTCTTGGTTTTTCGGCGAAACACACTAAAACGGCCGAAGAAAACTCGGGCGAATCAACCTAAAGGCCGCCACGCAAAAACGCTGGTAGGCGCAGTCTTTGGCGGCACGGCGGCGACCGGAGCGGCGGTTGGTGGCGGCAGCCGGCGGCGGCTCGTTCGTTAATGGGATGCTAAGCAGCGGCGATCGGTTAAGCTAACGGCTGGCGGCGGCGAAAGAAGCACGAACCAGGCTGCTTTCAGCGGCGGCAGCAGTTCGGCGGCGGCGGCGAGCGGCGACGGAAGGAACCGACGGTGGCCCTTCCTCGACGAAGCGCGCACCGGCGTTGTGGATGCTTTTCGAGCGGCGATGTCGGCTTCAGGCGGCAAGTCGGGCGGCGGCGGATAAGCGTCGACTTGGCGGCGGCGGAGGGCGATCTTGAGCGGTGTTCCTGCGGCGGTGGCGACTCGAGTGGCCTTGGCGGCGCTTGATAGCGGCAGCGGTGGCATTGACCCGAGCAACGGATGTGGCAATGGAAAGAGCTAAGTTAGTGCCCTAGCTCTGATACCATGTTATGAATATTGTGTGTATATTCAAGAGGGCCCAATGAGCAATATATATAGGGATGTACAAGGGGGGTTTCTATATACAGATAAGAAAATACAAAAGAGTCCTATTCTAACAACTTGCAATTAGGAGGGATAAAGGTGCACAGTGTATGCTGTTTAAGTGCCCTTGAAGCTCCGCAGAAGCCTCTGAGTTAACAATGGAACAATGACTGTGGAGTAGTAGTAACTAGTAAGAATGATGCCTCAAACTGCCATCAACCGCAAGAAAAGCAGAAGAAATTACTCCAGGATTAATGCATTTGTAATAAACAGGTGCAGAGAAATATGCGAAGCGGAACTAACATAAAATCGTTTGTCAAAAATGGCTTTCAGATAACTAGACAGATGATGAACCGAGTACATTCAAATTACTAGTATCCATTCAAACAACAAAACAAGGTAGTTCTTGTACCTTCGGAGAAAAGGGCAAGGAGTAGGATACTTACACAGACAACATCATTTTCTTCAAAAATACTGCGCATATTAAGTTCATCAACAGCAGTTCTCCTTCTCTAATAGGGGGAATGGGAAAAAAATTGTTAACTGGAATATTAGAGAAGAATCACTAGCAAAACTTGTAGTGAACTAATGATGCCAATCATTGATCTCTTTGAACATGGTGCAACATTTAAGCTGTCATTCTAAAACAACATCAAAATTACACTCCAAGAAAGTAACTGCAGTATATAATTAGTTCTTTGTTGCTACCGTGTTCTATATATCTATAGGAGAGACTGCTCAAAATTTATTGTTAGATCGGCTAGAAAAGGTGCTTCAACGCATGTTGAAGTGTCTGTTGAAGTAGTGCTTAGCATTATTTATCGTCCAGACAGGTATGCTGTAAAGATATCCTTGTGTTCAGCTGCCCACTATCCCAGAAATTCTGGGTGTTAGAAGGCAAAGATGCAGAAAAACATACCTGAATTCCATCAGGCAAATTCATAGAAGAAAGCATCAAAACAGCATCTTGGCTAAAATTTATCTCCAATTTCCAGCGCTTAGGAGCAATCTTGAGAAACAAAAACCAACACAATAATTGATATTGGTCTGGAATGGAATACATTATTTGCATGGATGCTGAACTGGCAGGACCATAAAGTAAATAATACTGAATTCTCGCAATAATGACATTACTTTAATAACAACAACCAGATTTACCTACGCGCTCTGATTATTCAGATAGACATGTATCCAAATTCCAAAATTAATTATCATTAGGCATTACACACATACAAAATAGTTGGAGCTACTAACTTCTCATACGCATATACTATCAGGATCTGCCTAACACATTCTCATATCGGCAATTTTTAACAACATTCAATAATATTCTCACAGATTCAAACTCCAGCTTTAAGCCCGTAAAGTAAAGCATCCTCACGGACTAAAATCCATAGTACATTTTATTACATTCAGGTATGTAGTACATTCCTAGCACAAACCCATGCTACAAAGTACAAAAATGAGAAGTTGAAATAATGACATACCTCAATGACACGGCCAACTATGATATCACCAACCTCTGGCTTATACCTGAAAAGGTTGAAGAGAGCAAACTGCGCTAAGCATAGAAGTTTTTCCATAATCCTCCTTGTAAGCTTGTTGTACAAAAACAGATTATGGAAAATAGAATTATCTTTACAATCGAATTGGCCAAACATTCGGATTCAGAAACCAATTGATAATCAAACAAACACCTGGACCTAATACATTGTTTTAGGGTAGCAGAATTCAATACAAACTCAAAAAGCAATTCAGAGTATAAATCATTTCTTCCATGGCCTGTAAATGAAGTCATATAACAAGTTAACCATTCCACCAATTCCTATGCCCTGGGGAAAAAATTAAAATCTACAGTTTAATTCGGTGCAAATCACCACAACCCCTGCCTGAATCCAATACACCATAATTTTGCACAATGAAACTACAATACCTCACTCTGAGAACTTTAGCAATAAAATCGCAAACCCCATCTTCCAGGAACTACAGCGACCTTCCCAGCCCCACTAATCCAATGCCGCTCAATTCAGTACGACAACAATGAACTCTGCTCCAATCCCAGAATCCAGCCTTAAAAAGGCAAATCCTCGATCAAATGTCAGTGTATTGCCAGAATTATCCAGCAGGAGCACAAAAATGAAACCGAAGGGAAATGATACCGCAGCGAATACGAGGAAGGCAGCGAGTGAATACCTCGCCCGGAGCGTCCGCACGTAGACCAGCTTGTTGACCCGCTCCACCACCCCGCACAGCGTCGCCACCACCTCCCCGTCCTGATCCGACGTCCCATGCCCCCTGCACGCACGCAAACACCCAAAACCCCCATCAGTCCATCACCACACACGAATGGAGAAGAGAAACAGGTAGAGAGAGGGATGGACACGGGAAAGGGTGTGGTTTACTTGAGGATGTTGTCCTCGTGGTTGACGGGGATGGTGTCCGCGACGGTGACGGCGGCGGCTGATGCGGCGGCCGGGGCGAGGGTCTGGAGCTCGTGGAGCGCGGCCTCGAGGCGGACCCTCTGGGTCTGATTCAGCGAGAGGTGGAGGTCTCTCATGGCCCCGTATGCTGTCTCGGGAACACTAGAGCAGGAGGAGGAAGCGTCGGGGGCGCGGCGGCGGAGGACTTCGTGGCGGCCGGAGGGCTTTGGGGCCGGCCGAGAGCAAAAAAAAAGTGCAAAAACCCTAGTAAAAACCTGCCCAAATCGGTTGCGTCATCGCGTGTGCTCCTCGCGAAGCCCGCCGGTTCGACCGGTCTCGAGAAAGATGGAGACGTAGCCCGCAGGCCCGGCACGGTGGCAGACTAGTTGGGTTGGGTTTAGAATCAGATAGACCAGGCAGGCGGTTTTTTAAGCAACAGTATAGCAACAAGTTTCACGTAGTTTAAACAAATTTCATGTAGTTTAAACAAGTTTCACGAAAAAAATTTCAATAAGTTTCATGTTTCAATGAGCTTGCGCATTTTTAGGAGTTTCTAGAAGATTCCAAGGCAAAGTTTAAACAAGTTTCAGCCGAAGAGTTTCAGCAAGTTTCAACCAGAGTTTCGGCTAGTTTCGAAGAGCTCACCTGGCTATAACTACACTACTGCGTCGCAACGGAGGTGTCCGACACCATCCGCCGCTGATGGAAGGCGGTGGCGTGGCTCATTGCTGAAGGAGGTGGCGCGGACTCGTGGCGGCGCGAAGGCTCGCGATGAGGCGTATGGACCGACGTTAATGGTACTGGCGTGGGGTCGTCGGTGGGCATGGGTGAGAGAGAGGGAGTAGGAAGGTGATGACCCTGACAACCGGATCTGAATCCATCGGCGTTGGCGGGCTAGCAACAGACGATGGACTTCGATGGAAGTTGCACTGTCACGCGAGCCCGCCACTGCGTTTGTGTGAGGCCACAACTACCCACCACGATGGGCTCTTGCGCGCCTGCTGCTGCTATTGATGCATGTGCTGCCCGAACTAACCTCTACTTTGTTCACACATGCTGGGCGCTGCCACCCTGCTCGCACCCACCCACACCCCGGTCATGTGTGCTAGCCACCGCCGCCGCCATGCCCTGCTTCGTTCTTGGATTACATGCGGCGATGTTCATTTTGGATGATGGTGGGTGATACAGGGTGCCAGATCTTTACAACGTAAGATCCTTGGTACACCGTGCAATCACACGAATCAATGACGCCAACCACTATTGATACAACAACATGCGACATGTATTCGCAAAATCACACGCTCAAACCAATCTACTCAAGCACACAAGAGTAGACGCACCAACGCTCCCACGAATTCGAAAGGAATTCACATGGACAACATGGTAGATACCACATAATATGATGCCAACATGACTTTAATAGTAGCTAAGCTCTTGCTCCAGCGAGATGGCGATGACCGTCAAAGGTGAGCCTCCCCTCCCCAAAATCCGCATGATTTTCCATGGTTCACTGGTCAAGCAATGCCTCTTTATCAAGTGTTATGGGGTTTGGGTATCGGTCTCCTCCTCCTCCTCAGACCCCCTCCGCCGATCTCCATCAACACCTTCACCGGCGGAGCCAATAGAGATGGAAGGGAGGGTTTTCACCATGCGATGAGGAAGCCCAAGGTGTTGAGGAAGCTGACGAGCCCCACAAGGAGAGGAGCAGGGGGTAGCCAAGCTCCATGGGCACAACGAAGAGGAGGTTGGAGGTGAGCCCGGCATAAAGGTGTCGCCTCATGGTGCCGGGCACCGCGCACCAAAGGAGGCCCATCGGGATGGTGGCACACAGGCACTAACACACCGATCAACGCCACCATCACCTCCATCTCCAGCCGTTGTAGGGGAGGAGGGCGAGCAGATGTGAACGAGAGGATAAAGAGGAGGGGAAGGGAAGAAGAAGGGGGCAAACATGTCAAAGTGGTATAGATGAGAAGTTTTACCACAAGCTGTGGTATTAATTGGTACCCATAAAATTTTGTGGTATTTTTTGGTACCGACCAAAATCTTGTGATATGGATGGATTTTTCCCTTGTAAAATAGGAGAAAATTTGTCTAATGCCTTCCATGTTTCAACCACGCTACTCTGGTTATATGTACATGTGTTTGGTGCAAAATATGAAAAAGTAGGCAATATTACATTTAGTGTCAATTCAACAAGATTATCACAAGTAATGCATATTCTGTACATATAGAACTTCTTGTCTATATCATAATCTCCAATCAAATTGAATTTATACTTGTAGGTGTAGGAGCAAAACAAAGATTTCAAGGAAGTAATTTCAGAAACTTTTTCCATGACACAAGATAATTCCACAGGCTTATCAAGTATAATATAACATAAGGAATCAATCGGGGATGTTCTAGTAAGCACTTCTTTGTGCGTAATCAATTTCACATTATCTAAATTATATGCAATTAAATCACCACATGGTTCATTTGTTTTAGCACAAATACTTACTGTCTAAAGTGGTAGCACCTTTAAATTTACCTTTTATGTCCTCCTCAGTTGATGTAGGTGCTATGGTTATCTCTCGATCTTTCTCTTCAAGCAATGCAGATTGATTGTCAGTCAGCTCCTCATGTTCTTTATAAATCTGCACATTAAAAGAAATAATACTAGAACTAGAGATTAATTTATTAGTTTCAAAAATATCCTCACTTGGTCTATCATACACTTCTCTCATTTCGTTTGGTGTTTCTCTCAAACTCTTGAACTGGATGCTCTCAACTCCACATATAGTGGAATCACATAGTTCGTTTTTTATCACTCTCACTCAATTTAGCTATGTGGCTCTCATTCACACGAGAGTTTTGATGCACCTCATCCTCCATAGATCACGGGCCAGCAATGACACAATTACCATCAACCACTATCTCATCATGTGCTGCATGTAACAATGGGGCATCACTACATGACGCCTC
The DNA here is from genome assembly GCA_036346405.1 of Phyllostachys edulis. NCBI lineage: Eukaryota > Viridiplantae > Streptophyta > Magnoliopsida > Poales > Poaceae > Phyllostachys > Phyllostachys edulis. The sequence continues at coordinate 51,836,354 of CM070552.1, forward strand.
GACCGAAGGGAAAGTCTCATACTTGGTCGCCTTCTCCTGCTTCTTTGAAAGCCAATATTCTTTCCCCCTTTGTTTTCTTGCCTCTCGATCATCAAGGAACAAATGTTGATGCAACAACATGTGACTTATGTATTCACAAAACCACACGTTTGAACTAATCTACTCAAGCACAACATGGTAAAAACCACACGTTGAATGGGCGAGGAACCCGATGATTTTTTCAGATATCACTTTAGTTTTATTTAGTTTATTCTGTTTTTCTTATACGCTTGTTGTTCTCTAGTGAGTATTTAGTTGGATTTTATTTACCCACAATAGGTTTCGCCGGACTGACTCACGTTGACGACGATGGCCACTCCTACGCTGGAAATTGACACCGGGTTGATTAGGGTGCAAATAAACCACCTCCAATTTTCTTTCAATGAACAACACCACTATTGAGGCGTAAGTCCTACACATCAATGTAAATCATCGACAATCTACTTTGCACTGCCGTGTTTGTCGGTAATCAAGACACCGTTGTAAGATACGGAGTCGAAGGCGATGAAGATAGAAAAGTCTAGTGCGTTCATCGACCCAAGGACTTTATGTTGACTTGTTGTGCGTCTACAATCTTCACTATAAAAGTTAGGTACTTATGTACTTTATTGAGTTATTAATATAAACAGGAGGATTTTTCTTTTAAAAGAAGGCTAGTCAGTTTTTTTGTTAGCCAAATTGGGCTTGATTTTTTTTTCGGATCCTAGGCCAGTGTAGTGTAATCCAAGCATGGTTGCCATGACGTCTGCTCCATCTTTTTTATTTTGCAGGATTCTCCACAGTAACCGAAACCAAAAGGTTGTGTGCACTAAGGGCATGTACAATGGTACAAACAGCTGCTGTCTATAACAACCATCCACATCACCTGTAGACAGCACTAAAGACAGCTCATACAATGGGTTGTCTTTTTTACTTGTCTGTATAGATCACACAAACATTTAATACTTTCATGGACCTAAAAATGTGGTGATCAACTCTAATTTTCATCCTTGTGGACTACTTGTGTCCAAGTTGAAGGACCACACAAATCTAATGAGCAGACATCTCATTCAACTGAATGACCACACAAGTTGAAACAAAGCCCAATTTGAAATTTTGGCTATTATGAGATATCTAAGCTGACTGGTCCACAATATTTGCCATACCACTAGGGCAATCACATTTACAACAAGCTAGCAAGTCCAACTCTCACCAGATCAGACAAAATGAGATTGAAAAATTAGTCCCTATAGAAATTTCTACTTCATTTCTCTTTAAATCCACAGATCAAAGCTGCAATTCAATAGCCCAAGGTTGGATCAAAACAAGCAGATGTCAATGGATAATGGTGTGAATGGAACATTCAACCAATTCATTCATTCAACCAACTCATTCCAGAACAGCACAATACATTCCAGAACAGTTATCTCAGCATGGAGAAATCCACATCTGATTCGTCCCCAGGGTGCCATCTCCAATCCCCATTCTCCACCTTCCAACCAAATCCACATTTACAAAGGAAAGCAAAGTAGCATCTGATCAATTAAATGCATAATGAAGAGTAGTTTGCTCAACAAACCTCAATTCTGAAAGCATTTCTTGAGAGCTAAAGAATAGCTTTACTATTTTATATGAATGTACTATAACCAGCCAGGCATTCATGCCGAATATCATTTACCATGAGTGGGTCTGTGTACCAGTAGAACATTCCTCCTTGAATATCCATGCTTAGATTGAGAGAAACATACATATATACACATGGCCGCCAGACCTCGGGGTACTTCAATGTTGCCCCCATGGACTGAATTGCTCTATAGAACTTCTTATGAACCTGAATTCAGCAAAGCCATTAAGTGGCATTACTGTGCATGATTGCACTTAGCAATTTAGCCCAACAAATAGGTTGGGTGTTTTATTTGACCTGCTAATTGAAATCTGTAGCACGGCTCTCCTTCAGCAGAATCCCTGCTGACAACACCAGTGCAGACGAGATGCTTAACAAGCCAAGAGCCCCCCTTAGAACAACAAAAACAAGGCATATCATTCGACGAGAACATTCTAATTCACATATAGCACGTTGTGAGGAACAAGAATTACTACCATAGTCTATCAGGAAATCAAACCTGAGAACCCATTGAGTGGACAAGAAGGCCGCTGATGGAGAATCCAAGCAATGCCCCAACTGAGGAGCTAAACCCACACAAGCTTTGCATGTCTGAAGCAAGGGGCGGGTGTGTTATGCTGTTCTGCGCAACCAGGGTGTCCACCGCCACGTCAGCTATCGCCGCGTCTGCGCTCTGCGCCATCAGCGCCAAAATTGCCGGCATGATCCCCAACTTGCGGTGCAGAGAAAGCACAAGCATAGATGACATGCCAATCACACCTACATTATCTCAAAACCAAGAAGCATCACGATACTGACCATAACAAGAATCAAGGCACTCTGTTTATGTGATGGAAATCAAGAAAGGCCCTATCTTTCACCTGCAAAAACGAAGTACGGGCGGCGACGGTAACTGGCGACGAGGACAACATCGGTGAGCAGGCCCCAGAGGGGCTTGACGACCCACGGCGCATCGGTGACCCCCTAGTAGAACTAGGCTGCAGACGGCTGCACGCGCTGCACGTCCTACCAGTAGTACCCTGCGGTGACTCCTCCGACGGCGTTGCCCACGCCCTGGCAGGCCCCGTAGACGGTGACGACGGCGAGCGAGAGGATGGGGATTTGGCGGGGCGCAAACGAGCCACAAGGGATTGGGAGGGGATTTGGCGGCGCGCGTGAGAGATTGTTGGTGCTGAGCGGAGAAAAAAAGGGGGAAAGAAGGCACCTTTCGCGCGCGCAGTTGGGGAACGCGAGAGAGAGAAGAGGCTCGCGCACGGGATCGGAAGAGACGACTCTGTCGACGACATCTATACAATGGGAGTTAAAGTCTTCTATAGTTTTTTTTTTGGGTTTGATGCTGTAGTCGACTATGAAATTATAGACAACTTCATTCTCTTTCTTCATTCTCTCTCATTCATGTCACAAAAAATCCTACGTGGCAATACTTATAGACAGCTTACATCAGCTCTTTGTACATGGCCTAATGAGGATCACTTCAGTGCATGGCAAGTTGTCTTTGCACGATCGAACGCCTTCGAGTCACGCGCCTCTCAAGATCAAGATCACTATCTCCTGTCCTGCATTCGGTGTTGAAAATGAGGGTGATATTTTAATTTCAAATTTTAATATAAGGTAAATATCATAAATGACTAATGATGCATAAATCAGTGCTAATAGCAAGAAACTCATTGTACTTCACAATATATGCAAAAACAAAATGTAAATAAGTCGATCAGTCATATGAAAGAGTTACAGATGGCTCCGATGAAGAACAGGAGGAAGCAGCGCAGATACAAACTCGATGCAATACAGAAACGTAGATGAATCAGCGAAGTGAGCGTGTGTGTGTTTGGCCAAAGTCTTCTTCATGCCACCCTCATCCATGTGTCACATGTTTCAAAGAGTGACAATGACTCTACCTTATATATTAGTCACCTCCACCTTGCCTCGGCAATATGATACTAAACCATACATGCTTTGGAATTATAGAAAATGAGCATCATTCATATGGCCCAATTTCCAACATTCAGATAAAAAACGGAAGCTAGCCTGGTTTCCATTTCAAAAAACAAAAACAAAAACAAATTAGCCTTGTTCCTTGTCACTTGAATTTCTTGTTTGAAAAATTAAAAAATTGGTCCCGATTGAAACCTCTCGTGTATAAAAGTTTCCATCTGCTTCCAATCTTTTTGCCCAGGTCCTGATGGATAGCGGAAAGAAGCAAGTGGATCCAATGTCCCTCGAGGGCGAAAGGAGGCAGCTCAAGTGCCGGAAAGAGTACGAGATCGTTGTTGAACAGGTTTTTCATTCTTCTCTCTCAGCTTCATTTCCTGTTTGTCGATGCAATCTTGTTGGAAATCCGATGCAAATGTTCATTAAGGGAAAAAATTCGCTCCCTGATGCTCATAGATTTACATATTTTTGCACAACTCAATCCGCCTAGTTCACTTTTACACCACTAGAAAGTGGGAAAATTTTAAATCCTGAAACCACCCCCTCACCCCTCCTCGAACGGCAACTACTCCGGTGGCTATTTGATTTTTGATTGTCAGTGTTAGCTTCGTAATGGCCCATCACCGGAGTCAGTGAAGAAGCTACAACAAAAGATCTATGAATGTTGCCGGAGACTCAGATCCTCAATGCCACGGGTCTGTGTTGAAGAAAAATTCAATATCTCCCTGTTTGTGTGGCTTTGTTTGTTCTTATGAGGGCATCTCCAATGGTGTATTTATTATCGTCTCTTAAGTATGTCACGTTAATAAAATCCTACATAGAGGAGAGAGAGCATATGTTGTCTCTTTCTGAAGAAACTGTTGTTCACGCGAAACAAGATATGATACATTAATCTACTCTAGTTGACATATAGCCCCGTTTCAAAGAAAAATTGTAAAATATAAATGTTGGAGAGTGTGATAGAGACTATCTATCGAAGAAGTTGTATCTAAAGATGATGTAGAATATGCTAGAGATAAGATTATCTCCAACTATTGGAGATACCCTTATTGATCCACTTCATTGAGTTAATCTCAGGACCTGGCCCATCAATGATCTCACCATTGCCCCACCTCCCAATGCCAGATTTTGGTATGGGCTTGACTGCCAGTCCTTCCTATGTGGTACACATGACTTAACACCCCCTCCCCTCGTGCTAATCTTCTAGATCCGCCTCTGACTCCAACCTCCAGTTTTGCCGCACAGCCTTGCGGCTAGATGCTGTGGTTTCCCAACCACCCCCTCGGCAATGGAGCACAACAATTTCACTAATGCTTTTGGATAATCTCACATTTCTATGCAATCTAATATTTTCCTCATTTTGATTACTGGTAAACGCATTACCAGTAATCTAACATTCCAACATTTGGTTGGTTTGAAGGAAACTATATATTAGTGTTTATCATAGGTCAAACATTTCATAACCTGAACCAACAAGTTCACAAATTTAAATTATTGGATTAGAAATTTCAAACCTTGAAGCTTAACATTTATAAATTTTAAATTAAAATGAAAATGGTGAATTTTACATTTAAATTATCACAATGTAAGATTCAAACATTCCAAATTTCATTTTTATTATTCAAAGTTCAAATATTGTATTTTAAAATTTGAGTTTTGGATTTAATATTTTTAGTATTTGAAATTCTGAAATTCAAAATTTGAAACTTTAAAAATTCGAATCTATAAAGTTTAAATTATCATAATTCAAATTTCAAATCCGAATTCGAAATATCAAATTTTAAGATTCAAAATTGCAAAAAAAAAAGATTTTCGAAATCGAAACTTGAAATTTTAAATTGTCTGAATTTAAGATTCCAAAATTTAGGATTCAAATTTTGGTATTTTGGTTTCAAAATTCAGATTTTGAAAAAAAATCAATTTCAGATTCCATATTTCAAATATTCAAATACTAAAATAAATGCTAAGTTGGATTTTGAATTTCAAAGTGCAAAATTTGACCATGATGAACCAAAAGTACATGCTAAAAAAGTGCAATAACAAATATTTCTTTCCCTTGGTAATCTAAGTTAGACACCCTTTTCTACGGAACATATTCTTGGAATTGATAGTAATCTGGCTCACAAGGCGATATTAGATTGTTGGTTAAGATTACTGGTTGTTTTACCAAACAAGGTAATCTCATAAGATTCCTAGGCCCTGTTTGTTTAGGTTTTTTCTTTGGTTTATAAGCAAAAAAGTCTAAGCCCTAGTAATCCTCGTATAATTCCGCCAACCAAATGCACCCTAAGAGGCTTAACGGAGTGGGAGAGGAGGAAGAGAGTGCTTTTGAGCTAGTAGACATGGTAAAATTGTCTAAAGATGGCAAAAACACTATCAGAGTAAACTTTGTGGCATTTGTTGAAGAACCGTCGCTGGCGAGTCCAATCCGAGCGATCTCCTTGTAGATAAGCGTAGAATCACACACAAGAACAAATAGTAGATTGAATACAGAGATATGGGAGACTTCTTCTCTTCTCTTTATTTCTTTTCTCAAAAGCATGTACAATGGTTAGGGGTCCTCTCCTTTATATAGTCTACAGGCTGGTGAATAGCCCATCATGGGTCAGGCCTGTGAGGCATGGGCCTAGGTTTCTTAACACTCCCCCTTGGGCACTCATCCGACATGTTCATATCTTATCAAAACTCCATAAAAACCGAGTGAAAAAAAATTAGATAAAGAGTACATGAAACATGTTCTACTGTGCTGCACGAATTGCCTCTTTAAAAACTGTAGCCGAGAAACGTCAGGAAAAATCGCCAAGGGAAAAAGAGTATAATCCACTCAATTTCATTTAATCTCCAAGATTTACTCTTTTGGTACTCGATCTTCATGATCAAGTTTCAATAATGAGTTCACGAAGATTCTCCCCCTGAATTCTACACTTCTCTAAATCTCATTGTTCCAATTCCATGTACGCATCTTTCAAATCTAGATGCTGGAAGTGACTTAGTGAATAAATATGCAAGATTTTCACATGACTTAGTATGTAGTACTTCAATTTCGTTGATCGTTTGCAATTCAAGAGCATAGAAGAACTTGGGGTTGATATGCTTTGTGAGATGACTCTTCATATAACTTATCTACACTTCTGCAACACAAGCTGCATTATCTTCATAGATAATAGTAGGGGTTTGCATGGTATTCAATCCACACGACTGCTGGATGTGGTGAATCATCCGCCGAAGCCAAACACATTCTCGTAAGGCCTCGTACAATGCTATGATCTCCGAGTGGTTCGTTGAAGTTGATACAAGACTTTGCTTAGACGATTTCCGTGAAATTGCAGTTCCACCACATAGGAATACATGGCATATTTGCGACTTGGCTGTATGCGGGTCCGATAGGTACCAGACATCTGCATAGCCATTCATAGACAGTTCTTGGTTCTTTCTGTAGAACAGACCAAGGTCTTTGCTTCCTTGGAGGTATCAGAAGATGTCCTTTATTCCCTGCCAATGCCTTTTGATAGGTTCTGTATTATTTCTTGCTAATAGGTTCACAACAAATGCAATGTCTGATTTAGTACAGTTTGCTAAATACATGACTGCTCCTATTACACTTAAGTACGGGAATTCCGATTCTAGGACTTCCTCCTCCTCTTCTTTATGTATGTACGGATCCTTGTCTTGCTGTAAGGATCTTCCGACCATTGACACTTTCGAAGGGTATGCCTTTTCAAAGCCAAGCCTTTCTAACACCTTTTGAGTGTAGGCTGACTGATGCACTAATATCCCTTCAGGTGCATGGTCAAATTGCAAGCCTAGGCAATATTTGGTTTTACTCAAATATTTCATTTCGAACCCCGATTCCAGGTAAGAGTTTGCTTCCTTAATCTCTTCCAAGGTTCCGATGATATTCAGATCGTGTTCATACACTAAGATTATACAAAATCTATCATGGGATCGCCGTATAAATACACAGGGATTATTCTCATTACTCGTGTAGTCTTTCTTGCATAGAAAGTCGCTTCAAGCGATTATACCACATCCTTCCTGATTGCTTGTAACATCCCAATTTTCTGGGCTTTTTAAAAATTTTCAAAATTTAAAAGTAACCATTTGATTTTATTAATTTGCTAAAACTTAACTTGAAATTTTAGAATTAAAAGCAATCTAATTTGAATTAATTAAACCCCAATTAATTCAAAAGTTGGTTTATTTAAGTTTTTTGGATTTTATTTGAATTTAAAATCAAAAATATTATTATTATTATTTTATTAGGTTTTTTCAAATTTAAAAGCATTTTATTGTTTGTTTCAAATTCCTTTAAAACAAAAAAAGTCAAAAATAAAGTTTATTGAGTTTCGATATTTTCTTGGATTTAAAGTTAAAAATAAAAACTTAATTAATTCATTGAATCTTCTTGTATTTAAAATGGAGTATTTAAAAGGCTTTTCATGTCTTTCAAAAATTAAAAATAGTTATGTGCAAAAATAAAAGGCAACTTTAAATTAGAAGTAATTTTGATTATTTCATAGCTAATCTATTTTATTTTCAGGCCTTTTTCAAAAAGTTTATAATAAATGGTTTCAGGAGTAGTTAATTACCTAATTGCTATTATGCCTCCTTGATAAATTGTGATTGACATGTACCCTTGAATGACATAAATCCTTGGACACCTTAGGATGGTTAATTATTAGTTGGACTTTATTGTACTACCAACATGGGTATCATATTATACTTAGCCATGCTTAGTCACGATGGGATTCATGATCACTTACTCAAAGAAAGAATGAATTTGACTTAATGATATATGGAATTGTGGTGCGAAGCCACTATTGATAAAATTTGTCGTGGCAAGCATTGTCATTTGGCCGGGTTGAACGATAATGATTTATACTCGGGTGAGTGGGCGGTGGTGAAGGTGGGTGCGGGAAGCACATTGGGATACGGAAGTCTCGTCTGAGCAACCACTAAGGACTTAACTTTGTGCGCCATTGATCTGGGTCATACCGTGCAACCACAAGTTCATTTATGGGGTGGACCTGGTCGACTAATTAGCAATATTTTGATTTGGTTCTGTTTTGTTGGATGAATTGGCGCAAGAGGGGGCCAGGACGGCGAAACCTTAGCGAGCAGAACCGGGTTAAAACAAAACTTTGTAAAAGCCTTGTCACATACTCTAGACTGCTTACCTAAGGTAATGAGCAGAGGTATCGACGGATGCCAAACAAACTAGAGAAGTCATGTCTTGTGCGTAAAGTTGTACAACCTCTGCAGAGTGTAAAACTATTCGAATAGCCATGTCCCCGGTTATGGACAATGCCTAGTGATTTCACACGAGGGGTAGATTTTCATAAAATATTGGAATGGTTTGGTTGGGAAGCGATGTGGATGTTGGTTGATGGTTGGGAAGTGAACGGGTGTTCACTAGTTATTGCAAAAAGAACTTGATTACTTATGTATTAATCTTTTAAATTATGCTTTTCAATCTAATAACTGTATTTACTGTCAATACTGCTTTCTACAAAATAGCCATAAACTATCATTGTCAAGCTTTGCATAAATATTATTTGCATACATTTCCCTACGACTTGCTAAGTACTTTAAAGTACTTACGGTTTTGCGCCATTGTTGAACAGTCTCAGAGGAAGAACCAGAGAATACAGAGATTTTTGATGAATACTTTGAAGACCATGCAAACTAGGATGCGTTCTCCACTCGATTGCCTGTGGGCATGTCGGATGGCTACCACGAGTTTGTTTATTCTCTGCTGCAAGTTTACTCTGCTATCTTTAGCTCTGCGTGGCAAACTTTGTAAAACTTGACCATAAGGTCCTTTTGCTACTAAGTAATATTAATTTGTCTGCTTCATATTTAGTTTGTTGTATGGTTATTATTTCATCGATGTTGCAACTGTGTGAGCTAGCTACTGATCATGGGACTAGTTCAGAATACACAGAGGGTCCCGAAGTTGCATATCCAGGGTCCCGACAGCGGTGGTATCAGAGCTGTGTCGACTGTAGGACGCAACCATAGTTAGCATGGTCGTTTAGTCAAAAGTTTCAAAATTTATTTTATAAATCAAACCAACCCCATAACTTGAATAGTTGTTCTTCTCTCGTCTTATTCTATTTTGTTCTCATCTTATTCTAATATCTTCTCATCTCATTCTTAGGTTCTTACATCTTACCTTTTCTAAAAATTTCTTTTCGAATTTAAATTGATCTTTCTCACCTCAGAAATCTCTATAAGATCGATTCCTCGACGATCAAAGTGATGGATGACCTAGAAGTTTCAAGATCTATCGTTTGTTCCAAGTTGACCGTCCATATAAGTTAGATTAGAAATGCTTTAGGAAAGTGGCCCTTTTCAGTTTCGGTCTCGTTTACACTACTAGAAATCCCCATTTTCCCTAGTGAGTAATATACTAGGGAACATGCCCAAAACTGTAGGGAATTGGTTTCCCTAGTGGCATTCGTAGGGAACGACTACTAGGGAAAAGAATATGGAGAAAGAAAACGTTCCCTACGGTTTTTTTGGGAAAAACCTAGGGAAAGAATCGTTCCCTAGGATTTTATACTGTAGGGAAATCTCGTCCACATGGCATTGTCATCTGACGCGGCAAGTTTATTTCCTTACGTTTTCTTTCTGCCAACCTAGGGAAAGAAATTAACAAATTCCCTACGTTATTTCTTATATACCCTAGGAACATTTTTATATAAATATTATTTTCCAATTGCTAATTCAAAATTCATCCCTACTATTTAACATAAACACTAGGGTCTTGAATTTATTTATTTTTCTAAATATACATACATTATTCAAATACTTATTTATATTCAAAGACGCTAAATTCACATTATCACTTGAAACAAAATTTATGCAAGAGATAAACATAACAATATCATGTATTTCCAATTGACCATCAAGTACTATTTGAGGCACATTTGCACCAACATATACAAGTGTAAACGTCACACTACCAAAAAGTAAAAAACAACGCCCACGCTTGCACCACAAGTGCACAACACACATACAGGAGTATTTATTAAGTACTATCACATACCCATTGTCGCATTCTACAAGAACCGTGTTCTACAAAACTTCATGCTTTTCCAAAACTAACACAACAGCGCAAGAAAGCGGAGCTGATTTATAGATGACAGTTAGTAGCACAAGCGTGGAAAACGTCTAAAAATATTGTAGATGGTCTGCACTACAAGAAGCCTACGATTTCCCAATGGAAAGATCCATATGAAGATAAGCAATGCAGTAACAAAAACAGAACACCGGCGATATCAACATCAACGGTTCATGAAAGCATGAAGATCGGATTGAATTCACAAGTACACTGCAGTTGATGAATGGCCGAGAGATTAGATACTATCGGTATGGAGCCTAACATCAACAAACCTAAAACTATAACCAAAAGAACATAAAACCATGGAAACCACATCCAAGCCCGATCTTTGTTTAATTGACTTTCAACCTCAAACAATAGCCTATCGAAGGTAACAAACAAGGCTTATCGAGCAAGTACCGAAAGGAACATTGTGCTCTCCTACTACGTTTTTCTTCTTTAGTACCCGCCGTCCTTCCAACAACATCAAGGTATGAGTAACTAGTCTGCGTCAATAGCATATATCATAATCGTAAAATAATCTTCCGAACAAATGGGAAAATGAAACGGTGAACCATCTAGTAACATATGCTAAGAAGCAAACAGATGCTTGTAGTGAAATTTCCTTTTGAGGATTTTGGTACTCTGGGCAAAATAGATTGGTTACGATACCTACTCGATTCTAGAGAAATCTGCATGACTCATGACGAAATTATGCCATGAAAACTAGTTATGCCAAATAGGCCCTAGCCATGAAATATGTGGACATCATTTACTTGGTCAAAGCCATATTGATAGGCGATGGAAAAAAAAGCTCCAGAGGTGATCTTGGCATTGTGTAGTCTAACATGCATAGGCAAAAAGCAATCTTCATCACGTTAGTTTGGACGGTTTGCAAGGAGAAGATGTTGTGAACTTATTACAATGAGCTTCAGTTTCAAGGTAGCATCAAAAGATCTCGAAAACTTAGAGTCATTAGAAGAATTAAAGTGCCAACGATTAACTGAACCACCAAAGTATTTCATAATCATTCATATTCTTCAAAAACATTTTCATAACAAAAAGATTTAGGTCATGAACCAGTCATGTGAAGGACATAAATAGGGAGTCTCAATCATTTTGCAGAACAAATTATTCTTGTTGAAAAAACAAAGAACAGGAATTACCAAGCTGTCTGAGAGATCAATGAGGGTTCATTTTAAGCAATCAATGTCCGAGCTTCTCCTTGAGCAGCACCATCTGCATATCCATTAAAACCATATTTATCGAAAAAACGAACAATTGTCATTTTGTAGCTCCAAAAAATTAGCTATACTAGAATTATAAGCACTGAATACAACTCAATTAGACAGAGAATGTGTCATTTTGGTGATGTAAATATTACAGCAATATGGGAAGTTTCACTTCTCTAAAATCTGAAATAAGTTCAGATCTGGTCAACAAATAGTCCAACACCTCAAAATCTCTCTCACCAATTGGGAATAAACACTTTAGGCAATTAAATCTAGGATAACATGTACATATATCCATGCTTCTGTCCTTACACAAAAATCCCAGCTTAATTTTAGATTAGGTCCCTTGTCACTAATAAAATAGTACCTTCACAGAATGCCACTTAATGATAGTACCTAATCCTCTGAAACTGAAAGCAACAGAAGGTCAAATGAATTAATATTGTAATGCAAAATCACAAACAATCTTATGGGACTCTACAAATAGCAGCCCAGCACTGATCACATCACTAAAACTTATGCATGAAACAGTACACAAGTCCAATTGATCATATATAGTATAAATGAAATGACATCATACCCTAGTTTTATTGTTAAAAAAACTAACCTCAATTTGGACCATCTCAGGGAATTAAGAGGAAAACAACAACATATTGATTCTCTAATTTTGATCTTGAACGCCGCTTGTCCTCATCATTACTTCTTCGTTCGAGAGTATCCTTTAGGAGCACAAGGATCAACAAGTGTACCATTTTGGAGTCTGCAATCACATGAGTCATGATGAGACTTTGGTAGGTACTTGGTACTTGCGGGCAAGAAGTTACGTAAGCTAATCAATGGAATTATTAAAATAATTTCTTTATCCCCACTAGTTTCATACACGCTTTGCACTCTGTTTTGTTACCAAGTGTATCGGAAAACCGATATAACGACAGATATAACAGTTTCAACAAAATTTAACTCAGCATTAATCAAACTTGAAATATGACACCTGTTGCTTTGAACTGCAGTCCTGGGACATTTGTACTTTTGTAGCACACCAGAATAGTTATAGTAAGTATTACTTATTGACATTACATTGATTAAGTAACATAAGGACAGACTTACAGTGAAGCAAACTAATCAAACGATGTTACTCACTTTGTTTGATTAATTCTGACTTTCTGATGCAATCATCGAGGCAACATAAACAGGAAGCAGACTCACCTCGCTCCCCAAAGATATCACTCTTGTACTCCTGTTCTAAAGTAGTAGCAAATGTGAAGGGAGATCCTAGTGCAACTGACCATCCTAAAGCAACATCAGTTGCCATTCCATCAACATCCTATGCAAAGAAAAGAGCGTACACATAACATGTCTTCGCACCAAATATATAATTGAAAATATGTTTTCGGTGAAATTATCATACCGTGAGCAAACAAAGCTAGAGTTGATACCAACACCATTTATTTCTTTGCCCTGAACATAAAGTCTTCAAACCGATGGGCCCATTCCTTGGGGCATATAGCAATCCTAATCGATATTTTTGGGAAATCAAGGCCACTTGATTGCAAATGTCAAGGAGAAATCCATGAGATAAACCAAGAATACTATTCGGTTTCATGTGAGAGAATATTTTCTCATAGTTGTCCGCCTCTGTGAAAGTAAATGAGAACTTTACAAGGATAAAATAAAGTGAAGGTGTGACTACACATGTATGTGCAGGAAATGATAAGTATATAACAGATTCCATGTCAATATTTGCCCAATCATGAATGATTACTCATCAATATTTGGCATCATAGTTTATAGAGCAAAACATTAGCAGTTCCTCTGGCATGAATGCATGATTACATTTCAATGGAGTGAATCTCACATAAACTTGAAAATTTTATATTTCCCCAACAGAAAAGTTCCCAAAGGGCTCACTCCTTTTGCACCAGGGGCTAGTATAGGATCCCACACCCTCTCAAACCTATGACAGACAAAATAGCAAGAACAACATAGGCCAGATACGTTGTTTTCATTTTTCAAGTCATGAATAAGAAAATCAAAAGTATTTCTTACAGATAATGCAGCCTTTCAAATCCTCCACCAGAACCTAAACCAGATAGTCTAAGACACTGCAACATCTTAGGAGTTAACCTACCACGATGGGAGAAGAACCTCAAAAAAAACTGCATAAGATAAAAATTTCCAAATTCACATAGGAAACACAAAAATATACACCATAAGAATGACTTACTCCTCCACCTTCAGATTCACTTAAGTATCTTACAACCTCATGAATGACTTGTATATCTTGAGGATACCTCTTATAATACTTTTCATTTTGCAAATCGAACTGTTTAAAGTGTGCTCAGTATACGATATCTGTAGTGAGTGCCTTTCCTAGTGGTGGAAGCCATTGATGGACCAATTTTTCCTTAATTGAATGGATCAATCTAACAAGTGGAAAATTTGGTATATAATGTTTCTTGAATGAGAGCAAGCATAAGCAAGGAAGCTAAGAGTAGTTTGCCAACACTACAAACACCAAAGTTCGAGACTTGGTGTGAGTGATTATGTCTTGGTGCAAGAAAGCGAAACTAAATGAATGGTAAGTGTGAATCATTTGCATTTCCATGAAAACCTTGAAACCTTAATGCCCTTTGCAAGATATACGATGATGACATGGATCTAACAAGTGCATCAAGATCACGTCGAGTTAGATATGTCCAAGGCTTGGCATATGGTACAAGATGTAGTCGAATAAACTCTGCATCCTTAACTATGTTAGCGCCTGAAATGCTTCAAATACTCCACCGCTTCTGCTGCAGATGTCATTTGTGAAAGAGATGGCGTTGTCAGCGGAGTTGACAATCTGCTTTCACTACAAAGGAAAAGGATGTCAACACAAGAAGAGCAACAGGGAACAAAGATGAAGAGAATACATCATCCACCAAAGAAGTTGGATTGTACGATCTAGCAATACCACCACGGTGGTGGCTCAATGAAAGAACAGACAGGCGGCCAAGAAGTCTGTGGCGGTGCTTCGACCTCGGTATGATCTGACATGCAGAGGCGTTGACCAGGCGTACTGGGCCGGAGTGAGGAAGCAGAGTTAGGCGGCAATGTGAAGCACCTGGAGTGAGGAGCGGCGGGAGGGATGGCCGTGATGGCGGGACGCAGCAGAGGCCCGGCCGGTGAGCGTCTAGGTTTAGCTTTAGGGAAGAGGCGACTTCGGATAAGTAGGGACGAGTGGAGGGTCTGGCTGGGGCGGCGTCGGGGAGCGATTCTTGCGTCGGGCAGCACGGCGACGACGAGAGGAGGAGGAGAAGAAGGAGCGGGCAAGCGTGGCGGTGGCGCCTTCAAGGAGGACGAAGAGGAGGAGGGGCAAGCGGCTCGGGGGAGGAGGAGGAGGGCCAACACCGCCGGGCGCAGGGCGCGGCGGTGGGAGGGCCAGCCGCCGAGGTGCTGAGGCGACAGTGCGTGGGACGGCATGGCGAAGGAATTTGGGCGGTTGCTTGGCGGAAGTGGCGGGGAAGGAATTTGGTAGGCGCGCAAGACACCCGTGAACAGCATGAAGAAAAAAAGCGGCAAAGCCCAACCAAAAATAAAGTAGCGCGGAACAAAAAAAAATTGTGTCTAAAAAAAAAGTAGCGCTCAGCAGAAAAAAGAATGGCGCCTAAAAAAAAAGTAGTGCGTAGCAAAAAAAAATAGCACATAAAAAAATGCGCAGCAAAAAAAATGAAGCTAAAAACAAAAAATACATTCCCTACGGTTTTGTTCATCCGAGCAGGGAAAGTTGCCACTATGGTGCTGACATGGCATAGTCTATTTCTCTCTCCATAGTCTTTCCCTAGTAATTTATGTATTCCCTAGGTTTTTTTTACCTCACCCTAGGGACAGATACTTTCCTTTGGATTACAATTCCACTACTAGGGAACGTTTTAAACTGTAGGGAAAACAGGGATTTCTAGTAGTGTTAGTCCGCGTGATTGGATCTTTTTGCTAGAGTGTCGCGTTTTATCGCTTCTTAATAGCTTTTCAGCTATTTGTTCTTTGGGTTTAACCGATTTCCCCCAGTTAGGATGCTCCTGTCTTCCTTCCTTATTCTCTCTCGTCTAGTGTGCTTTTCCCTCTCACCTATTGTGCTTTCTCCTTCTCATTTATAAAACCCGTGAAGAACTGTTGAAGATTTCGAAGAAGTTGGAAGTCCTACCGGGGGCAAGACTTTGCGATTCCACGAAGAACCATGAAGCAATCGATCAGAGAAGGAAGCAACATGGAAAACCAAGAGCCGAGTTTCCCGACCTTTCTTTCTAGTCTCTCCGAATCTCGGAGTCGAGATTCCCTTTAAGGGGTGTAGGGTTATAACATCCCAATTTTCTGGGCTTTTTGAAAATTTTCAAAATTTAAAAGTAACCATTTGATTTTATTAATTTGCTACAGCTTAACTTGAAATTTTAGAATTAAAAGCAATCTAATTTGAATTAATTAAACACCAATTAATTCAAAATTTGGTTTATTTAAGTTTTTCTGGATTTTATTTGAATTTAAAATCAAAAATATTGTTTTAAGTATTTTATTGGGTCTTTATGAAATTTAAAAGCAGTTTATTGCTTTTTTCGAAATTCCTTTAAAATAAAAAGGAAAAAAATTATTGAGTTTCTAAGATTTTCTTGGATTAAAAGTTAAAAAGGAAAACTTAATTAATCCATTGAATCTTCTGGTATTTAAAAAGGCATATTTAAAAAGGCTTTTCCTGTCTTTCAAAATTTTAAAATAGTTATGTGCAAAAATAAAAGCCAACTTTAAGTTGCAAGTAATTTTGATTATTTAAAAGCTAATCTATTTTATTTTCAGGCCTTTTTTGAAGTTTTCAAAATAAAAATCAAACCTGATTCGTTAAAGCTTAATTTGAGATTTGAAAAATAAAAATAATTTAAACATGAGTAAAATAATAGGAAAAAGTCCAGTTTACTCCCTCGAACTATCAGAAAAGTCTGGTTTACCCCCTGAACTATAAAACCGGTTATTTAACCCACTGAATTTGTCAAATCCGGTCAAATAACCCCCCGTAGCGGTTTGGAGCGGTGATTTTGGTGATGTGGCGGTAGTTTTGGTGACTGGGAGAGAGAGAGGCTGACTGGGAGAGAGAGACGTGAAAACCGGTGTACCCCTATCTCTAACTCGTGGGCCCCGCCTTTGCTTCTTGTCAGCATATGTTTGACTAGTGTGAACGCTCCATCTCTCTCTATTTCTCCACCGCTCCTCCTTCCTTCTTTCTATCCCCAATCCCCCTCGGCTGGTTCGCCACCATGAAAGCACTTGTCGGCCACTACCGCCGCCGCAAGAATCAGCCACGCGCCGACCTCGTTGCGCTTCTCCATCTCTGCCGCAGACCACTCGCCGCCGTGAACATCTGCTGCTACACAGACATCATCAAACACGGCGTTCTGACGAACAACGAACCGCCAATGCCACGCTGATCGCGACGCCCTCGATGAAGACTCAGGCGGCGAGGAGGAACAGCGTCGCGGGGACGCAGCTGCCACCGGCGATGTCCCGCGCGGAGGCCATCGAGGATGTAAGCGCCGGGGCGTGGCCCGACGAGGAAGCCCACCACGGTGCGCCATGAGGAGGAGGCGCAGGGCCGAGGAAGACAGCGCGGGGTTGGGCTTGCCGCCTCTACGGAAGGCGAGGCGAGAGGAGGAGGAGGTAGGGAGCATGAGGACGGCGGCGATGTCGAGAGGCACGATGGTGGAGAAGGCGAAACACGGCCGCCGCGCATAGCGTGTTGAGTCGCTGATGGAGAAGAGGTAGTAGTGGTGGTGCTTGGTGCGGGGTGGGCGAGGTCGGCGTCGGGTGCGGCGGTGGGGCGGCGGCGAGGAGGGCGAAGCGTGATCTTGCCCCGCGACGTCGGGCCAACGCCGCCGGATATGGCCGCACGTCGCGGAGCGAGCCGAGCATGTGATTTCTTGCGTTTCACTGGCGCCCGTTGAAACTTGAAGCGAACAAGCGGCGGGAAGCGAGGCGCGCGAAGCGACGACCCGGACGAGGACGTGGGCGGCGGCGCGGAGGCAGGCGGCGGCCGCTTGTTGGAAGCGGCGGGACGGAGGAGAGCCACTTGGCGTGCATGTACTCGGGCTTGCGACTTGCAGACGGCGGCGGAGGCAGCAGAGTAGTCGGAGGGGAGGAAGAAGATGGTGGTTTTCACATCTCTCTCTCCCAGTCAGCCTCTCTCTCTCTCGGTCACCAAAACCACTACCACGTCACCAAAACCACCGCTCCAAACCGCTACGGGGGGTTATTTGACCGGATTTGACAAATTCAGGGGGTTAAATAACCGGTTTTGTAGTTCAGAGGGTAAACCAGACTTTTCTGATAGTTCAGGGGAGTAAACCGGACTTTTTCCAAAATAATATTCAATTAAATAAAAAAATTGTTTTATTCTATTTCCAGAGCCTTTTTGAAGCTTTAAAAATAAAAATAATCATCTGGATTTTATTCGATTTAATTTAAAGCTTAAAATTGAATTTCTGAAGGAAAATTATTTTAAATGGCTAAAATAAACTTAAAAAAATCCAGAAATATTTTATTTGGTCTATTCAATTTCCAAAGTATTTTACAAAATTTTCTTGCATTTTATGATTTTAGGATTTTTCGAAATTCTTCTCTTTTTCCCTCTCCTCCCTTTCTTTTCCTATTCTTCTTCCTCCCCATGGCAGCCGTGCCTTCTTCTTCCCATTGGAGCCATTGGGCGCCCATCTCTCGGCCTTTGCAGCCCCATCCCCTACCACCCCCTTGACTGGCTCCCCCGCGCCAGCGCCCACGCCGCCTCCTCCCATGCCGCACGCCACCGCCCATCTCCTACCATGCCCTATCTCCCCATGCCGCCATGCGCAGTCTTCCCCTGCCGCCTCCTCCCATCTCCCTTCCCCTCTCTCTGCTATAAAAGCACGCCATGACCCCTCCTTCCTCCACCCCTTTCCCTCCTCTCCTCTCCTCCCCTTGAGCCACCACCGAGCCACCCCTTCCTCTTTATTCTCCGCTGTCGGCCGGCGCCACCACCTCCATTCTTCACCGTCGGTCACCCCTTGCCCTCTCGACCACGCCACAAAGATCTCTCCTCCTCCTCCTCCTCTTCTCTTCCCCACTTTGCCCGGCCGTCGCTCATGAGAGTCGCGGCCACATGAAGCTCCTCCTCACGGCCATGGCTACCGTGGAGCCGCCTCTGGCCTCCCCGACCGCTTCTCCGGCTTCCCCATGACCCGGCGCTCCTCGTGCTCGCACCACCTTGGTCCGGCCGCCGCCCAAACGCCGCCACCCCGTGCATCCGCCACCGCCTGTGCGCCTCCTCCCTTGCACGCGCTGCCTCCGGCCACCTGCACCGCTGTCGCCACTTCCCCTCCCTTCCTCAGCCCCGGGGCGACCCATTTCACTCCTCGGTCGAGCCTCCCCCACCGCCCCTCGCTGGCGCCAGAGCCGCTCCCTGGAGCCTCCCCCCTTCCTCTTAGTTGTGTCCCAGGTAGAAGAAAGCCCCCATTTTTCCTTTATTTATTTATTTATTTATTTTTCTTTGACTCCTTGGCTTTTGGGCCCACTTGGCATACACCTCCTCCCTCCTCTCTCTTTCCATCTCTCTCACCTCCATGTGGGGTCCACAAATCAGCCACTTTATCGCAATCCATTCTAGAAAGATCAAATTCCAAATATTCTAATCATTTTCTATTTCTATCATTTCATGTGATTTTCGAACTTCTAGACGTCCGTTCTCCTTCATACGAAGTCTGATTCCATCGATTCTTGTTTCTAAATTCACCTAAAGGTGGTATCTTCCTTTTGGTATTTATTTTATAATTTTTGGGATTTTATTTGGATTTGTTTTATTTATTTGATCTGGGCCATATACCGTGCAACCATAAGTTCATTTATGGGGTGGACTTGGCCGACTAATTAGCAATGTTTTGATTTGGTTCTGTTTTGGTGGATGAATTGGCGCAAGAAGGGACCGGGACGACGAAACCTTAGCGAGCAGAACCGGATCAAAACAGAACTTTGTAAAGACCCTGTCACTTACTCTTGACTGCTTACCTAAAATAGTGAGCAGTGGTATCGACGGATGCCAAACAAACTAGAGAAGTCATGTCTTGTGGGTAAAGTTGTACAACCTCTACAGAGTGTAAAACTATTCGAATATCCGTGTCCCCGGTTATGGGCAATGCCTGGTGATTTCACACGAGGGGTAGATTTTCATAAAATGTTGGAATGGTTTGGTTGGGAAGCGATGTGGACGTTGGCTGATGCTTGGGAAGTCAACGGGGTGTTCACTAGTTATTGCAAAAACAACTTGATTACTTATATATTAATCTTTTAAATTATGCTTTTCAATCTAATTACTGTATTTACTGTCAATACTGCTTTATGCAAAATAGCCATAAAGCTATCCTTGTCAAGCCTTGCATGAATACTATTTGCATACATTTTCCTACGACTTGCTGAGTACTTTAAAGTACTCACGCTTTGTACCATTGTTGAACAGTCACAGAGGAAGAACCAGGGAATATAGAGATTTTTTATGAATACTTTGAAGACCATGCGAACCAGGATGCGTTCTCCACTCGATTGCCTGTGGGCATGTCGGATGGCTACCACGAGTTTGTTTATTCTCCGCTGCAAATTTACTATGTTATGTTTAGCCCTGCGTGGCAAACTCTGTAAAACTTGACCATAAGGTTCTTTTGCTACTAAGTAATATTAATTTATCTGCTTCATCTTTAGTTTGTTACGTGGTTATAATTTCATCGATGTTGCAACTGTGTGAGCTAGCTACTAATCATGAGACTAGTTCAGAATACACAGAGGGTCCCAGAGTTGCATATCCAGGGTCCCAACATTTCTTAAGTCCGTACAGTGATTTTCGAAGTTTCACACTATACAGATTTCTATTTGTTCTGTCTTAGTTCAGGACAGAGATACATTCATGTATCTTCATGTAAACATCCGAATCCAAAATTCCATAAAAGTATGTAGTTACCACATCTATCAATTTCATTTCTAAATTTTAGTTTACTGCCATTGAAATTAAATATATAAAGGTAGTTTTGCCCATGATCGGGGAATATGTTTCTTCATAATCAACTCCTGGACGTTGAGTGAAACCTTGTGCAACGAGTCTTGCTTATTTTTATTTCTCTTTCGAACAAATACCCACTTATGTCCTACGGGGTGCACATGGGGAGGCAAGCGGCTTACAGCCCAAACACCTCTCTTTTATTCAGAGATAATAATTCAATTTCTATTGCCTTCTTCCAATCTTCCCAATCCGATCTTTTCTTACATTCAGCAAGCGATGCAGGCTCTGAATCAAGATCGATGATTGTGGTAATTTTCTTTGCAAAATAAATATCAACATTGGCTGTTGTCATATTCAAAGATTCTCCCGTGGTCACATAGTTTATAACTATTTCTTCATAGGGCGATTCTTCTAATGCTTCTAATTACTCACCGCTGCTTCCAATTATGGAGCCAAGTCCCTTTAGTTTTTCAGTTTCGATGTGTGCGCACACATCGAAGCTGATATCTCCCTCCATGGGAATGTTCAAATCTGGTATGTCTCTTCCTGAAGGTTCCGTACTGGTGCTAGGTCTCAACTGGCTTCCCTTCTGGTTCTAGGGAACTTCGATGGTCGGTTGTGTCAAGTGCTTCTTATTATTTTTTACCAGGCGTCCCTGGTTACTTCAGATTCGAGGGGTCGGAGTTCTCGTCCTTTTCTGAGGCCTCAGGACGAGATTAGGGATACATTTTTCTTTCTTCGGTATTTCAACCCTCTCTGGTGTATTGCGTGCAGGCACATGCGATTTGGTCATGCTCTTCAAATCACTAAAGTGGTTAGGCTGTTGATTCGCTAATGCTTGCAAATCAATTATTTTCTGGACTGGAATTATCTTCTAGACTTCAATTTTTGCTTCACTAGTGCATGGGTTATGTGCATGGATTCCCGTGGCTTGCTACGTTATTTCCCAATATTTTTTCTTCAAGGGGTTGATTTTCTCCCCGTAATGACGGGAAACTATTCTCATTTAATATACTATCAGCGAATTGGGCAGTACGCAAATCTCCTGTCATAGGGTCCAAATGCTAGATTATGGATGTTGTCTCATAACCAACGTATATCTCATACTTGCGGGAAGGGAATCCTTTGCTTATATGGCCCCCTGGGCGTTTTCTTCTCCCGAACTAGCCCCCTCGCGCACAAATTTGCATTTTGGCCCCTCCTCTCCTTGGCATGTCGGTGGCCGGAAGAAGCGACAAGACGAATCTCATGGAATGAATGGGCGGTGGAAGTGGGGGAGTTTCCACGCTCGGCCACCGCGGAAAGGCTCTTCCCGCGCTCACGCACCGCGGCAAGTGGCCTAGCCCAGCGTCACGTGCCTTTCCGCACTCGAGGAGCGCGGAAAGTGACCTTCCCCACTCCCCGACCGCGGAAGGAGAGGGAGGGGGGGCCAAAAATGCAAATTTGTGCGCGAGGGGGCTAGTTCGGGAGAAGAAAACGCCCAGGGGGCCATATAAGCAAAGGATACGCGGAAAGGGCCCATTGCAGTTCGTTGTGGCAGTGATATATGTACATAAACCTTGCACCCAAAACTGCGAAGATGAGAAATTTTCGGTGCTGACCCTTGCGCTAGTTGCATAGGTGAATGGATGTTATATGTCGGTGGTCTAAAATTGATGAGAGTTGATGCGTGTAGGACCGCGTTTCCCCAACATGTAGTTGATAAATTACAATCTGCAAAATCTACTAGTCTATTTTGGGTGTGGACATGCAGTACAGAATGCTCAACTTTAATTATCATTTTCATGCAATAATCATCAAATACCTTTGAAGTAAATTCTTCGATGTTGTCCATTCTGATGGGCTTCACATTATAATCTGGGAAATTATTTTTTTAATTTTAATTATCTGCGAGACTAGCTTTGCAAAAGCATAGTTTCTCGTAGACAATAAACATATACACGACCATTTCGAGGAAGCATCGATGAGCACCATAAAATATCTAAATGACCCTGACAAGGGCTGTATAGGACCGCGAATGTCTCCCTGAATATGGTCCAGGAATGCAAGGACTTCATCCTTCGCTTTCATAGCGTAAGGTCTAGTAATTAATTTTCCGGTGGCACATGCGGAGCACACAAAATCTTTCTGATTCAGGAATTTCTTTATATCGATATTTTATCCTTGTGAATTGTTAATTATATTTCTCATCATCCTGAGACCTGGGTGGCCTAATCTATCACGCCGAAGACAGAAAAGTTCAAAGCTTCTAAATACGGTTTTTAGTGCAGTATAGGCTGCGGGTGCCTTAATATTAGTGTAATATAGCCCAGTTTCATATGAAGGAAGTCGTTCTAATACCCTTTTCCACTTTCTTCACGTTTTGTAATGAGCAGATATGTCTTACCATACTCTTCTCCAGTCTCTACGTGGAAACCGTTAGTGTGAATATTCTTGAGAGTACTAGTCGATTCTGGGTACAACAAGGCTTCTTTAATGACCAAAGTTATGCCCATCGGGAGTATAATTGTGGTCCTTCCTGAGCCTATTATACAAGTATCGCTGCCCGCGATTGTCGTAAGACTACCAGCATTCTTGCTGATTGACTGAAAGAATTTCGTTTATCTCAAGATGGTGTTCATTGTGCCGCTATCCGCTAAGCACACTTCCTCCATTGGGCGCCACACGTGTTCTAATATAAAGTACTTTATTATTATGCAGCAGGAAGCAAGCAACACATAGCTTGCTATTATAAATACAGAAAAATAAAGCTTTGTAGGATTCATCATAAGAATTTAATGCTTTGCCCTCCTAGAGCTTACAACCATTATTTAATAATTTAATATTCTATTACAACCACAAACTGCAAGTTACTATAAAAGATCCAAGTGCAATGCGTGCACTAGATCGAATCAACGAAGTATTCAAAAACTTTTGCCTCAATATGATCCATGGCGATCTTCTCCTCTTGGGTAACTACGACTGCGACCGCTGCAATGTCCAAAGGAGGGGTGATAGGGGCTGCTACGGGCTGTTCACATCCATAAGTGCAACTAATGGCTCTAGATCCGTGCCTGTAATGGTGAGGTGTGTCTCATGCTGTCCTTTGCCCCTTTTCTTAGACTGAAAAATATCAATAACGTGCGATCCACAACCTTATCCTTCTTACCCCTCTCATTTATGAGAGGCTTCCTCACCTTGTAGCTGCTAGTATTGGCTTCATGGTCAACATTGCTACTAGGCGGCTATGAGATATAGTTCTTCCTTAGAAGATCATCTTGAGCTTCCGCAACTTGCATTATGTTAATCAGTTTGGTATACTCCTTGTAGCCATTTTGACGATAGTTGCGTGCGGATTGCACCACATTCAGGTGAAAGGTAGAGAAAGTTTTCTTAATCTTCTGCTTATCTGTGATTATCTTACCGCAGAGTTAAAGACTGGTACAAAATCTGTACAAATTCTGGCCATGATGGGTCAGCTCTTCGAACTCCCGGTTCGTGATGTCAGTCATCTTCATATTTGTGCAAAGAGTTCATAAGATTATTGCTGGTAATTTGCATAAAATGGTTGCAAAATTCTTATAATGCTCTTCGAACTCCCGGTTCGTGATCTCGTATTTTTCTATGCATTTATCATGATTTACTGCTATTTTCAGAGATTAAAAACAATATAAACAATCACAGATAATCAAAATAGTAAATACAATATATAAATTGTATAGAATAATAATAACAAAGTTAATCATACTTCAAATGTTCAAAATGATTCAAAAATTGAATTCTCGAGACCCTTTTCTGCTGGAATATGATTTTTCAGAGAATTCTGCATTTTGCAAGGGCTAAAGCGCTAATTTTCAGCTCTGAGAAACTTTTACGCGCAAATTTTCAATTTTTAGGGGTTAATCTGTAATAATTTCTTTCCCGAAATCTTTTCTCGTAATTTTCAGAACTTCAAGGGTTTATTTGCAAAGTTTTGGGATTTTTCGTTTTTTTCTCTCCCCTTTTTTTTCTTTTCCCGAAATTTTTCTTTTCCCCGTTTTTTTCTTGGTCCAGGCCCCTTTGGCCTTTTCGGCCTATTCTGAACCATCACCGGCCGATCTTCTATTGGGCAGGGGTAGGGATAGGTTTCCGCCTTGTGCTCCTAGGCGGCGACGGCTCCAAGGGTGTCATGCATGGCGGCGGCCCATGGCTCAAAGCTGCCAGAGGCAGGCAGCAGCAGCGTGTTTGAACTCCGGCAGTGGCGCATCTTGGCGTCGTGGGAGGCGATCGAGGCGGCGTTGCATCTGGGCTCGATGGTGGCGCATGCTGGTAGCGTGGGGGCTGGCGGCGGCGGCCATGGCGGCTTTTGGCGGCACCCATGCGAAACTCCGTCTTCAAGTCGACAGCGGCGCTGTGTGCGGCAGCGGCGGCAGTCTTTGCCGCCGCCCGGCGCGGAGGGTGCTTACGACGGCGTTCAGGCGGGCGGCGCATGGCTGTGGGCAGGCACGAGGTCGGTGGCATCGGGCCGGCGGCGGCTCGTGGCATGTGCGTGTTAGTAAATAATCTAGACGTGGTATTGTTTTATCTTTTGCATATGTGTTGCACGGTACTGTGTACCACATAAGTCCAGTTGCATGTAGTTAGGAGTTTGCACAGAGTCAATGATGGACCGGTTCTGGCGCAGCTGATGCGGCAGGAGGCCGTAGAAACCGAGCCACTAGGTGGGTGGCGCATCCCAGGAGAAATGGTGGTGTAGCGCCGGAAGAACCGGACGTCATGGCTTCGTGTGATGCGTGGCTTGAGGTCAGGGCATGCATGTAGCAGGTGTGCGCATGATGGTGATATGCAGTCGTGCGCTACAGCAGCAAGAAAACCGGATGGTCAAAATGCATAGTGTGTGCAGGTGCTGTGGTGGCGTGTGACTAGGGAATGCATCAAGTGCGCATGCAGTCCTTAATAACCGGTCAATGCATGAGCTAGCAGCAGTGTGCTGCATGTTGCATGGATCAATATTCTAGGAGTTAAAATAGGATCATGGGAAGGTAGCTAGCATATTTAAATAGTTGTTTTGAGTCTGATACTTACGTTGTGACAATGGAATAACAGAAAGAGGAGAAGAAAAGCTGTGCGTTTTTGTGCGGCAACAAAAAAAAAATCATCTCCTGTGTCTCATTTCTTCTCTTGCATGTGTGTGTTCGTCCACCAGTGTGCGTGTGCGTTCAGGAGAGAGTTTGAGAGCAAGCTGATTTCCAACAGTGCGTGCGGCGGCGCGGTGCGATTCACGTACACATGCATAAAAGGAAAAAGCTCATGAAGATTCACGTACACATGCATAAAAGGAAATAAAAGGAAAGAGCTCGTGAAGATTCACGTAGCTCGTTTAGATTCACGTACACATGCAAAAAAGGAAAGAGCTTGTTCACGCACACACGAAGATTCTGTACTATACGTGAAGAACTCCTCAATGTGCGGCCGCGCAGGGCGGCTCCGGCGACGCTGTGGCCGTGCAGGGCCAGCAAGGGGTGCGGCGCGGCAGGCGGTGTTGTTTCAGATCGATGGTGCAAGCGGCATGGCAGCGTGTGATTTTTTTCTTTGTGCATCCATAAACAGCGCAGTCAACAATCCCTCTTTTCAACTAATCATTCGATCGGCATTGTACCGACGATTACAAGTTGGCTCACGGAGATTAGAGGAAATTTGCAATTTGCAATCTACAATCTGCATTGCAATCGGTATCTACTCCTTCATACAACCTACCGATCAATATTGTGCCAACGACTTCAAATTGGCTCTTGCACCGTAGAAAAATAACCTAGAAAGTCAAATTTGCGGAATCAAAAACGATCTAGAAAAACGATTCAATCTGCGAACGTCGTGCTTCGACGGTTACCTTATCGATCCGAGTAAAACAGGCCTAGAGGTAGGCCGGAGCAAATCGTGCTGATAACTTGTTGAGGAACCGTTGCTGGAGAGTCAAGTCCGAGCGATCACCTCGTAGACAAGCGTAGAATCGCACACAAGAACACAAGAACAAATAGGAGATTGAACACAGAGATATGAGAGACTTCTTCTCTTCTCTTATTTTTTCTCTTCCCAAAAGCACGTACAATAGTTAAGGATCCACTCCTTTATATAGTCTACACGGTGGATGAATAGCCTATCATAGGTCAGACCTATGAGGCATGGGCCAGGTTTCTTAACAGTATTAAAGCGTACTCCTCATGCTAAGTGGTAATCCTTCCCTAAATGAATCCCCAATTATGTTTAGCTTGCTAAGTTGTTTCAAACTCATAATTCATTATGAATTGATTTCTTTGCTACGTTATCAAGATACAATAGTCAGTAGTAGTGCCGAAAGTACAATCAAACTAGCATAATCTCGGGACAGGCTACCCACCCAGGTTCAAGTTCTAACGTGGCTTGGGTGCTCATCTCCTTTCTTTAGTGGAAGGCACAGCTCCTCAATTTTCAAAACTAGGATAATCTCAGTATATCTACGCCAGAAAACACGACAATGCTTTTTTTTATATAAAAAAAAAAACATGACAGTTTACGCTGCGTGCTTATATGCATATTCCTTTTTGTGCCTGCAGTTCGGCCCACTGATGGACAAGATCGATTCATGGTTGGAGCAACACAGGGCGCCGGAAGAATCACCGGTGAAGTGCATGCTTTCCCTACTGCTGCACACATGTTGCTAGGCTTGTTTTGATTACTTCCACGCGGACAGACTGCAGATATGCACCACTAACTTCTTAAACTGCACTGACACAGTATAACACTCTTCCGTTCTGCTGCCATATGCGCAGGCCTCTGACGTGGAGGACGGCGCCCCGCCTGAGCAAGTTCGCCGTGAAGGGCTCGCGGACACCATCCGAAGGTTCCTGCGGGAGCTCGATGGATGCAGCGCAGCGGGAGCGAGCGGCGTCGCCAGAGACCAGAAGCCCAAGATTCCCCCCTGAGAAATTTGCTTGTGGTGCTGCAAGGCAGAGAATAAAAATGCAGCAAGATGCAGCGGTTTCGCCGGTTCTTTGGATGTTAGGGATGCAAGATATTTCCTTTTTTTATATTTTGAGCTGCGATTTGTAGCTATGGACATTGGAATATGCTGCTTGGGCTGTGTTTGTCAACCGTTGTCGAATTCATTCAGTGTCATCTGAAACTGAAATGGACGTCTCTTTTCTCTGATAATAAATTTCAGTCCGCAAGCTCACCCGAAAATTCCATTGGCAGAGTTTATATGTGGAGTAGCATGTTTTGCTTCTTGTAGTTGCGAAGGTGACCTTCCAAAATAACATGGATGACGCCTTAAGCAGTGCCGATATCTAGCAGTATATGCCCGTCGCCCCGTCTGGCTGTCTCTAGCCCATCTACCTGACCCTGTCTGTCTGAACTTAACTCTAGTGAACTGTGGCCGCCTCTGCTCCGTTGTGTCATATCATTTCGTGACCTCTGAAGCTGAAGCTCCTCCAACTTCGTCCCGGAGGTCGATCGGCTGAACCATTGGATGAATCCCCTGTGCTGTGTTCGTCGCGATTCTTGCTTTTGTTTGAAACAGACAAAAGATGTTGTGAAATATTGTCATCGGCAGGCTAACCATTCCAATCAGTGGGTAGAACTGTATGTGGTGCAACAGGCTTCTGCGCTTCCTCTGGTGCCAAGGTACCCACCCATCCGGGGACCTACGACAGCATCAGTCACAACTCGAGTAGTGCCCGTTTGTCGAGACACACTCGGACTAACACTGAGATGACATCTATTAGGGCATTAGGGCATGTATAATGGTATAGACAACTGCTATTTATAATACATCTTTATATCATCTATAGGCAGTACTAAAGACAGCTCTTATAATGAATTGTCTTTTTACATGTCTCTATAGATAACTTCATGTATAATGTGTCATGTTTCTTGTATTACAGTCGGCTACTGCATAAGAGACAACTCAATTCTTTATGCTCCCTCTCTCATTCCCATCATCTAATGTCATACGTGATAAGTCTTACAGACAGCTGACGTCACGTCATTGTACATGCTATTAACCTCTAAAATAGCAGGAAACGATCAAAACTGGCCTCCTAGAACATGCTGTTAACCTCTAAAATAGCAGGAAACGTTCAAAACTGGCCTCCTAGAAACAATGGTGTTGTTGCCGGTCGAGACCAAATGACCTGCTTCAAACTGATTTGTGCTAATTCTTATCGTTTTGTAGATACCTTGTGCTAATTCTGGGGTTAGTGTGACATTATTTTTTCATCCAAGCGATCGTGCATTTTCTTTCAGGTCGTCAAATCTGAAAAGAATTGTCCGCCGGTAATGCCGGTAATCAGTGAGGAATCGGTACCCGTCGGCATCAGTTCCCGATGCGGTACCAACTTCCTGTGCCCCTGTCCCCTGGGAGCAAATGATGGCGGGATACAGGTAGACTACATTATCCTGTAATAAAATTTTCCATCATATAAACAAGGAATTCATACGAGTAAAAGATGATATAGTTAACACTAGACATACAATATAGAAGTCTCTCCTTAGGGTGCGTTTGGTTCATTGAATTATCTGGTCTTGTACCGGACGGTTCAAAAAATAAGGCCCCCACGTCTCCTCTTAGGGTGCGTTTGGTTCATTGAATTATCTGGTCTTGTACCAGACGGTTCAAAAAATAAGGACGTTCATGCGTTTGGTTGAAGGGATGGAACCAATCCATCCCGAATGAGATGGTTCAACTTTATATAATATTCCTTAGAGATGCTGTATCAACTCATTCCAAAAAATTGGCCGAACCATTTGTTCCGATCGCTTTTCGCCCATAACCCATTTGGATTTGGAGTTAAAAGAAATAGTTATGCATTTTTGAAATTAAATGAATTTTCGGTCAAAGAATAATTCATTTCAGAATTTATAAATGCATTAAACCCCTTAAGTCCTTATAAAGACCTCTATAAAAATAATTTATTCAAATACTATAATATTTATCATGATTAAATATAATTTTCTCTAATTTTTTGGAACTCTATGCAGCCCACACAAAATTCAAACTCTATTCAACGACTTAAGCTAGGTTTGAATTTAGTTTAAGCAAATAACACTCTATAACTTTCACTTGCTAACTCCAAATGGAATAATTCTTTCACATAAATTCATCTAAAATCATCATCTAGATTCTGTAGAAAATTCATGTATTTTTGAACACTTTGAATTTTTAGGTTTTTCTCAGTGTTGATTCGAGAGAGAGAGAGGAAAGAAAAGAAAAAGAAAAAGAAAAAGAAAAGAATCCGGATGTGACAAAATTTTTCTATTTATTAAAATAGGGATGCGACAAAATTGTTCTACTGAGATAGAACCAAATTTGTGGTAATCAAAATACAACCTCATTCATCAAACCAAACACCATCTTGAACCATCCAGGACCATCTATCCCACCAACCAAACAAAATCATGTATCATTCTATCCCACCAACCAAACACCATACTTGTATCATCTCATCCAGGATCATCCCATCCATTCTGTACCATCCCATCCCATTCACCCTGGTTCACCCAACCAAATGCGCGCATCGATGTAGTGGTAGTAATCGATCTTCCAACGTCCTTGACCGCTGATTGTCTTCTCCAGCAGTCCCTCGCATTCCTTACGTATGTCGTGGATCGTCCTTGGTCAGCACAGCAGCGCCTCTATGACATCCACACGTCTAGGAGTGGAACGTTGTGTGCCGATATGCTAGCACCAGTGCGCACAGCAGGACATTCGGGGAGAATGTGGTTAGGGTTTCAATGGATGGTGCAACAACATTCATAGGCCCCTACGTCTCCCCTTATAAAGAGTCGCTAACGGATCCCTACGTTTGAAACATATTAGAACTTTTAACCACGTACGGATTATAGTCCGATTTAAACCTCTTACGGATCCAATCCGAACTAGTTTGTTCCAACTCATTAAGTGTGTGACCCTGTAGATTCATGCGTAATCAGCTGTGACCCGGAAACTCATTTCTGATCCACAAGTCGGTAGCGGTTTCTAGCAGAACATAACGACTCTCGAATACACATAAAGATCATATCGGATGAGCCTTTATAAAGCTCATGCGCTGATCCCTTTGCCTCACGATACCAGACCGAACTCAAGGTGAGATGTGTACCATCCTATGATAGCTTGACCATTCACTCGATCTTGTAGTGGATTACTTAGTTCTAGTTGACTCATCAACCAAATTCGGCATGATCATGCACTTCCTTAATCCAACCACATCTAGGGGCCCAGATATATCTCTATCGTTAAAGAGGAGGGGCAAATTCCATCTTGATCGCCCACATTCCTCCTCATGCTTTATGGTAAACCTGAAAACTACTTCTATGACTACCCATTTACGGAGTAGTGTTTGGCAACCTCTAAGTAAACTATTACACTTGTAGGAAAATCATGCTAACCTCAGGTCTAAGAATCACACATACACCATGTATGAAACCAACCGATGACACTTAAGAATATAACAATTCTCGCAATGTCTCAAGGCAGGTCAATCCAACACTATGTTTTCCAACATATGTTCACATTGTTGATTTGTTATCTCATATCCATGATCCATGAAACGTGATCATCAATAAATGCATGTGTTGATCTATAAATCATAAGTGTCCCACATAATGACATAGGATTAGGGATGTTTAGAATGATATCATAAACATAAATAGAGATTTTCACGAATGTTATATATTTGCCAATCAATATAAATGATGTTTCATTCAATGAACGAAATAATATATTATTCAAAATTCGTAAACATAGAAGTGATACAACCGTCTATATGATTGTTCATAGGACATATCACTGACAACAATGACATGTCATATATCTGCTATTATGGTAGTAAAAGGAAATGCCGATAGATTTGGTACGAGTTCTAGAAGATGCTTGCCTAATGGGGTGACTGGAAAGTAGACAGTGAAAGACTGGACAAAGAGGCTCGATACTGAAGTCATCAAGCAAATCATGTTAATTGGGGAGCCGTACCGTACGACATTTGTATCAACTCTGAACAGCTAAAGTATTCTTCTGCATATGATGCGTCTTTTGTCAAAAGCTAGACCTCATCTCGTGGCTAAATCGGTCGCTGCCTCGCTGGTGCTTCGTCACGGGATGTGAGATTGATAAGTGTTTTGCTTTTGGAGAAGGGAGACTCTTCTGAACTGTGATGGCACGACGATGACAATTTTTACATTGGTCGCCACTTGCCGGTACTGCATCTAGTGTTGACATGCCTGCATGCCTGAGGACGTTTTCTCCTCTCTTTTTTTGGGGGTCGGGGGATAGGACAGTATATGGCTTGTGTAGTTGTATTGATGGCTACAATGTGCCACAAGCAAAGCGCTCCACGGCAAGGGGCACCCTGCGGATTCTACTAAACAATCGTAGGCACTGCATGGATAGTGTGTGTCACTTTGATGATTGAAAACGGCAATGGGTAGGGATGGAGATTACAAATGGTTTTGACAGAGCCTGCATAAAACAGAAAACAAAACACTCAATTTTTGGAGCGACAGGTTATTTTACTACTGACTAGTGACTGCGTATATGACCCTGTAGCACCCACAATATCAGATCGCAGCAACACTATTGTGTTTAAATCTTACATGATGTAAATGCTTTAGGCATGATGTATATCGCCGAGAGATGAACTCATTTCTTTTGCACTTCTGTTCAGTGAAAAAACTGTGTTAACCATTTTGATCGAGGTGCAAGAGAACTAATTATATGACTACCAATGGAACCTAAACATCGGTTTCCTATCCTGTCAACGTCAGGAAAGTGTTGCCGTTTCAGGACTCGACAATCCACGCCCAAATTACGAGATCCAATAAGGCTCTAGAAAATAACAGCTCCGTGGGGCCGGGCCGGCGCAGCAAGCCACGACCTCCACGCAGAACAATCCTAACCTGACTCCACTCCACCCACCGCCCTGGCCTCACCCACCTACCACCTTCAAAACCAGCAGACGCGCGGGGACGGATAGCCCACAGGCCACAGCACAGGGTGACAAAGCCGAACCACCGGCGCGCGAGTTATTTTACTGTTTTGCGACGAAATAGTAAAAATAACTCTTATAAATAAATCGATAAAAATATAGGAAAAATCTATTTTACAATCCTAAATTTTTTGAAAAGTCGGAAATCAACCTTAAACTATAAAACCGGATATCCTATACCCTTAACTATCAAAACCGTTCATTTTACTCCCCTTAACCCAAGCTGTGGTGGTTTTGTCCGATGTAGCGCTGACGTGGCCCAATTCAAAACGATTTTGACTAATCGTGGATGCCATGTGGACATCCACATCACATTCTTCTTTATCTTATTTCTTCCACCCCTTTCTCTCTCCCAGTCAACACTGTAACACCCTGGTTATGTGGAAGCCATGATGTTACTTAAGAGACTAACATACAATAACAATACGGAATAATATTACAAACACCTCACCTCCCCACCTTCCCCATCTGGCTCTGCTCTGATGCCCCTCGCAACCACGGTTGCCCCCAACTCTGTCAGCTCCAGCCCCAGCCTCGTCTGCTCTTGCTCTGACGCCCTCCTCGTTCCACTGGCCCGGCCCACTGCGCCAGCCGCACCCAACTCCGCCTATGGCCGCCCTCACTCCGGCGCCCTTCACAGCTGTGGCTGCCCTCGACCCGGCCGCTCACGTCCATCCCTGCGTGCCCACGCCTCCGCACGATGGCAACCCCTTGCTCGGCTTCCACCTCTGCTTTCCAACCTCGACGACGTTGAGATCGCGCACCACGCCACGCGGCGCCACATGGAGCTGGATGTCGCCGTCAAGGTCGCAGGCGAGGCCGTCGTGTTCCTCTGGTCGCACCTCTTCTCCATCTCCTCCTCTGAGGCCTCGCCCGCACCAGCGATGGACCCCTCTCCAACTCCCCGGTCGGCCCCAACAACGACGATGATGCCATCGGCCCCCTTCCCGTACTCCTTCACCTCTGCTGGCACCGCCATCCAGGGCATCCTCCATAGGCTTGGCGCTGGCCTCGAAGACCTCCTCTGGGACGCTAGACATGGCCGCCGGGAAGGAGGTCACTGCGGTGGTGCAAGGGAGGGACGTGCGGGGCATTGTATGCATGATGGCGAGCTCCAACAACGGGGAGGGAAAGGCGACGCACGCACGAGCACGGCCTCGGCACGGTGAAACTGGTGGTCGCCTTGGCTTGGCCCAAGGTGGCCTGAGGCGTGATGGCACCGGTGGTGGCCATGGCGCGGAGGTGGAGGTCGGCGACAATGGTCTCTAGCGAAGGAACATGGAGTGTCAGGAGGATGAGGTGGTGGTTCAGACAAGGTTGGTGAGGTCGTAGGCGGTCTGGGTCGGCTGGAGGCATGGAGAGGGAGGGAGGAGGAGGCGGTGGTGGGCGACGCGGTGGAGGCATGGAGAGCAGGAGGAGGTGGCGGGCGGTTCGGGGGAGGCATGGAGAGGGAGAGAGGATGAGGAGGTGGAGGCATGTAGAGGGGGACGGAGGAGGTGGCGGGGCGGCTCAGGGGGGCATGGAGAGGGGGCGGAGGAGGCGACGGGGGCGGCTTGGGGGGGCATGGAGAGGGGGCGGAGGAGACGACTCGGGGGAGGCATGGAGAGGGAGGGAGGAGGAGGCGGCGGGGGCGACGTGGTGGAGAGGGAGACAGGGAAGGAGGGGGTGACGCTGTGGAGGCGCGGAGAGGGGAGAGAGAGAAAAAGAGGAAGAAAGGAAAAGTAGAACTAACATGTGGGCCCCATCTTACCCAGCAAAAACCACCATCATGTCAGCAAAAACCGCCTCCACGTCAGCGAAAACTTGAGGTGGGAAGGGGCGAAGGGTGAAAACAGAATAGTTTTGAGAGTTGGAGGTTGTGTTTTAGATGGTTTTGGAGTTGGAGGTTGATTTCCGGACTTTTCGAAAAGTTCAGGGTTGTAAAATAGACTTTTTCCTAAAAATATCATCGGTGTCACGTTCAAGACTCACGGTAGGTGGTCTACCGTGTTTTAGGTGTGCAGTTGGCCATGTGGCAAGCTCTTATTCGACAGCAGTAGTCTTGCCACTCTCCCACGGAGCGGTAGCAGATCTGCTGCACCCCTAGAGAGCGATAGGTGGCGTAGACAGACCATCTATATTGAGTTTTGAGTGTAATACCGGTAATACTTTAGTCAATTCATTCACGAAAAGAATATTTTTTTGTTATTTGTTCGCGAAAGAGTGAATTTAAATGAAAGACTCCCCGTGCGGGCCATCGAGTGGAGCCTCACATTCCATGCAATCGCCTTATGTGGCAGCGAACGCGCGTGCGCCCCTGTCGCCACTCGCAACCGCCATGTCTGGCCTCTCGCGCACGACAAAACCCAGTCGGATCTTGTTGCGGTGCGCATGCAAAGATCTTGTGTGTTTCTTAGCACTAGCGGCATCGTTGATGTATCGTCACCACCGCTTGCCTGCATCGCATAGCGTTCCCCATGCATTTCTGCCGCAAGTGTAGAGGTTTTTGTTGAGGAATCGTCGCTGGCGAGTCTAGTCCAAGCGATTACCTCGTAGACAAACTAAGAATCGTAAGAACAGTGAAGAACACAAGAACAGAATAATAGATTGAACACAAAAATATGAGGGGATTTCAGGCTTCTCTTTATTGCTCTTCTCAAAATGTTGTTTACAATGAGGGGTCCCCCCTCTTTTATATAAACTCTTTGGATGGATGAGAGCCCACTGGCGAGACTCTGGCCCGGCCCAGTTCTTAACACTCCCCCTTGGGCACTCATCTGTCATGTTTATGTATCATCAAAACTCCATAAAAATCCAATGGAAAAAATTTAGACAAAGAGTACATAACATGCGTTCTGTTGCGTTGCACGAATTGTCTCGTTAAAAACCTTAGCCGAGAAACTTTAAGAAAACTCGTCAAGAGAAAAAGAGTACAATCCACCCAATTTCATTCGATCTCCAGGATTTCTTCTTTGGGTACTCGATCTTCATGATCAAGCTTTAATAAAGAGTTCGTGAAGGTTCTCCCCCTGAATTCTGCATTTCTCTAAGTCTCACCATTCCAATTCCATGTATGCATCTTTCAAAATTAGACGTTGGAAGTGACTTAATGAATAAATCTGCTAGATTTTCACATGACTTAGTATGCAGTACTTTAATCCCGTCCATCTTTTGCAATTCATGAGTATAGAAGAACTTGGGGGTTGATATGCTTTGTGAGCGGATTCTTCACACAAACCATGTGCACTTGTGCAACACAAGCTGCATTATCTTCATAGATGATAGTGGGGGTTTGCGCGGTATTCAATCCACACAACTGCTAGATGTGGTGAATCATCCGCCGAAGCCAAATAGATTCTTGTGAGGCCTCGTACAATGCTATTATTTCCGAGTGGTTTATCGAAGTCAATACAAGACTCTGCTTAGACGATTTCCATGAAATTGCAGTTCCACCATATAGGAGTTCATAGCATATTTACAATTTGGCTATATGCGAGTTCTACAGGTACCCAGCATTTGCATAGCCATTCATAGTTAGGTCTTGGTTCTTTCTGTAGAATAGACCAAGTTCTTTACTTCCTTGGAGGTATAGGAAGATGTCCTTCATTCCCTGCCAATGTCTTTGGCAGATTTTGCACTATACCTTACTAATAAGTTTACGGCAAATGAAATGTTCGTTCTAGCACAGTTTGCTAAATACATGAGTACTTCTATTGTACTTAAGTATGGGAATTCACGTCCCAGGACTTCCTCCCCCTCTTCTCTAGGTCTGTACGGGTCTTTGTCTTCCTACATAGATCTCCCGACCAATGACACTTTCGAAGGGTATGCCTTTTCAAATCTGAAACTTTCTAACACTTTCCGAGTGCAGGTTGATTGATGTACTAAAATCCCTTCAGGGGTATGCTCAAGCTGCAAGCCTAAACAATATTTGGTTTTACCCAAATCTTTCATTTCAAACTCTGACTCCAGGTAAGAGCTTGCTTCTTAGGCCCTGTTTGGCATAGCTCCTACTCCCAGCTTCTTAGTTGGAGTAGGTGGAGCTGTGCCAAACGGGGTAGCTCCATAAAAATTTAGGAGTTGGAGCAATCAGAAGCGGAGCAGCCCTCAGTACAATTTTAGGGAGCAGGTGAAACCTTGCTCCAAATAAGGAGCAGTGGACCAACAAAGCAAAATACCCACAGAAGTTTGAAAGAATTACCCGCAAAATGCCCCTCAACTACCCGCACCCCCTTCCCCCTCGCAGGCGTTTTTTTCTCTCTTGATTCTCAAATCAGCGCAGCCCCCCCCGCCTCGCCTCCTCTCCGCCCAGCGCCGCTCCCCACCGCCTCGCCTCCTCTCATGACTCACTTGTGCCGCCCCTACCACCTCGTCTCCGCCAAGACCCGCCCCACCGCCTCGCCTCCTCTCCTTGGCGTCGCTCCCCAGCGCCTCGCCTCCTCTTTGCGACTCGCCTAGCCCCCCCCCCACCTCGTCTCCGCCTAGCGCCGCCCCCCCGCCTCGCCTCCTCTCGCCTTCCCCCCTTGCCTCCTCTCCGCCCGGTGACAGGCTTCTCCTCGGCGACCTCGGCCTTGGCAAGACGCCAGTAGCCCCTGCAAACTGCCCTTTGCCCTTCGACGAGATCCTCGAGTCCAAGGTCTGTCGCACACCACCCCAATCCAATTCAATCCAATCCTAGTAGTCAGATCTGTTGAAATCATGTGTAGTAGATGTTTTTTTGTCCTGTGGTAGATCTGCAAGTATGGTGACGAATTCTTGAGTTTTCTGACTCGGTAATGGCGCGCGTCGCGAGATCATCACGATCGTGAGGCCGGAGGTCGCTGGTTCGGCTTCGTCACCTTCTAAGAATGAGAAGGCGCCGTGAGGGCGGCTCTGAATAATATTGAGGTTTGATCTTTGATAATATTGTAGGTAGCTTTTACACTCAAACTAGTACAATAGTCTCATAAGATTTATTCTTTGTGTGCATACATTCAGAGTATCTCGAGGCGATCTGTCTTCACTAGTGATGAGGCAACGAGGAAGAACATCAAGCTTCTGATCAAATCTCTTAGCAGACTATTGTGAATGTGTGATGGTGCCGTCTTGGAGACTAGAACAGATATTTGATGAGATTGAGGCCAGTCTTGAGAAGAGAACCTCATGGGAAATGAAATAGGATGATTCATCTTTGATTTTTTAGTGAAGCTTCTTGTGTTCTTGCCGTTTAGAAATCTGCCTGGCACCCAAAAAAAGTCTTCATTGAATTGTAACAAGATAGTTGAAGGTATTGTTTACCTTGTAGGCCTAATTTTTATTTGTTACGTGGTCGTTAGCTTATTTGCTTGAGTATGTGAAATCAATCGATTGCAATATCTTGGTTGTGGTTGTCTTAGGCTCATTTTCTGCTTCGTGCATCACTGTGACCAAGCACATTTTGTGTATGAATCATCAGTATATGCTTGCGTTAATATTAGTGTTCATTAGCCGAACCAATAAACAGTAATCAGCTGAAATAGTAAATGGTACAAAATCTGATAAAAAAAAACAAGTCACAAAACCAAGGGTACTCTCGTCTCTTTACATAAATCATTCTCATTCATGGAGTGGGAGTTAGTTTTCTAACCAAACACCTCCCTAGACCACTCCAACTTCTTAAGGAAGTGGATCCAAGAGTGAAGCTAGAGTTGGAGTTGCTAAAACTTGGAGCGGAGCTATACCAAACAGGGCCTTAATATCTTTTAGGGTTTTGATGATATTCAGATCATCTTTGTACACTGAGGTTATACAAAATCCATTCTTAGATCGTCGTATAAATACACTGGGATTATTCTCATTGTTTGTGTAGCCTTTCTCACATAGAAAGTCGCTTCAAGCGATTATACCACATACGCTTTGATTGCTTGATCCATCTGATGACTTTACGAGTTGCACACTATCTGATTCTGTTTGCTCTGTCATGGTTCAGGATAGGGACACATTCAGGTACCTTCATATAAATATCTGAATCCAAATTTCCATAAAGGTATGCAGTTACCACGTCCATCAATTTCACTTTTAACTTCAAATTTATTGCTATCGGGATTAAATATCTAAATGGTGGTTCTGCCCATGACCGGGGAATAGATTTCTTCATAATCATCTCCTGGACGTTAAGTGAAATCTTGTGCAAAGAGTCTTACTTCTTTTCATTTCTCTTTCGAACAAATGCCCCCTTATTCCCTACAAGGTGGACATGGGAAGGCGTGCGGCTTACAGGCCCAAACACCTTTATTTTATTCAGAGATAATAATTTAGTTTCTATCGCCTTCTTTCAATCTTCCCAATCTAATCTTTTCTTACATTCAGCGAGTGATGAATGCTCTGGATCAAGATCGATGATTGTGATAATTTTCTTTGCAAAAAAATATCGACATTGGCTGTTGTCTTATTCGTAGATTCTCCCGTGGTCACAAAGTATATAGCTATTTCTTAAAGGAGTGATTCTTCTAATGCTTCTACTTGCTCACCACTGCTTCCAATTACGGGGGCAAGTCCCTTTAGTTTTTCAGCTCCGATGTGTTCGCACACATCCATGCTGATGTCTCCCTTTATGGGGATGTTCAATTCTAGTATGCTTTTTTTCTGAAGGTTCCATACTGGTGCCAAGTCTCAACTGGCTCCCCTTTTGGTTCTAGAGAATTTCGGTGATCAACTGTGTGAAGTCCTTCTTATCCTTTTTCACCAGATGTCTTTGGTTACTTCGGATTCGAGGGGCCAGAGTTATCGTCCTTTCAGAGGCCTTAGGACGAGATTAGGGATACCTTCATCGGTATTTCAACCCTCTCCGGTGCATTGCATGCAGGCACATGCGATTTGGTCACGCTCTTCAAATCATTAAAATTGTCAGGCAGTTGATTCGCTAATGCTTGCAAATCAATTATCTTCTGAACTTCAATTGTCTTCTAGAGTTTACTTATCTTCTGGACTTCTCTATTTGCTTCACTAGTGTGCGGGTCATGGGCATGGATTTCAATTATCTTCTGGACTGCTCTTGTCTTCTAGACTTCAATTATTTCCCAATATTTTTATCAAGGGGTTGATTTACTCCCCCTAATGACGAGAAACTAGCCTCATCTAATATACTATTAGCGAATTGGGCAGCATGCAAATCTCTTGTCATAGGGTCTAAATACCTGATTATGGATGCTGTCTGCAAACCAATGTATATCCTAGACTTTCGGAGAAGGCCTATTGCAGTTTGCTGTGATGGTGGTATATGTATATAAACCTTACAACCAAAGATGAGAAATTTTTGGTGCTGACCTTTGCGCTAGTTGCATAGGTGAGTGGATGTTATATGCCGACGGTCTAAAATTGACGAGAGTTGCTGCGTGCAGGATTGCGTGTCCCCGACATGTAGTTGGTAAATTACAATTCTTCAAAGTGGTCAGACAAAAATTAAATCCTTTTAATTAATGCCTCTGCTAGTCCATTATGGGTGTGGACATACGGTGCAGAATGCTCAACTTTAATTCACATTAACATACAATAATCATCAAATGCCTTTGAAGTAAATTCTCCGGCGTTATCCATTCTGATGGACTTCACATGATGATCAGAGAAATTATTCTTAATTTTAATTATCTGCGAGATGAGCTTTGCAGAAGCATGGTTTCTCGTAGATAATAAACATATATACGACCATTTCGAGGAAGCATCGATGAGCGCCATAAAATACCTAAAGGGGCCCTTACAGGGGCTGTATAGGACCGCAAAAGTCTCCCTGGATACAGTCCGGGAATGCAGGGACTGCATCCTTCGCTTTCAGAGCAAAATGTCTAGTAATTAATTTCCCGGTGGTACATACAGGGCACACAAAATCTTCCTGATTCGGGAAATTCTTTACATCGATATTATGTCCCTATCAATTGTTAATTATATTTCTCATCATCCTAAGACCTGGGTGGCATTATCTATCATGCCATAAATAGAAAAGTTCAGAGCTTCTAAGTACGGTTTTCAGGGCAGTATAGGCTGCAGATGCCTTAATATTAGTGTAGTATAGCCCAATTTCATATGAAGGAAGTCATTCTAATTCTCCTTTTCACTTTCTTCATGCTTTGTAATGAGCAGATAATCCTTACCATACTCTTCTTCAGTCTCTACGTGGAAACCGTTAGCGCGAATATCCTTGAGTGTTCTAGTCGATTCTGGGTACAACAAGACTTCTTTAATGACCAAAGTTGTGCCCATCGGGAGTGTAATTGTGGCCCTTCCTGAGCCTATTATACAATTATCACTACCTGCGATTGTCGTAAGACTACCAGTATTCCTGCTGATCGACTGAAAATTTTTTGTCTCTCTCAAGATGGTATTCATTGTGCCGCTACCTGCTAAGCGCACTTCCTCCATAGGGCGCTACACACGTTCTAATATAATGTACTTTATTAATATGCAGCAGAAAGTAAGCAACATATAAATAAAATACTTCAAATATCATAACATAACTTGCTATTATAAATACGGGAGTAAGTCTTACAGGACTCATCGTAAGAATTTAATGCTTTGCTCTCCTAGTGCTTACAACCATTATTCAATAATTCAATGTTCCGTTTCAATTACAAACTGCAAGTTACTATAAAAGATCCAAGTGCAATGCGTGCACTAGATTGAATCAGCAAAGTATTCAGAAACTTCTGCCTCAATCTGCTCCATGACGATCTTCTCCTCTTAGGCAACTACAGCTATGACCGGTGCGTGGTCCAAAGGAGGGATGATGGAGGCTGCTACTAGGTTGTCCACATCCATGAGTGCAACTAATGGATGTGGATCATGCTATCCTATGCCCTTCTTCTTAGACTGGAAAGCATCAATAACGTGCGACCCATGACCTTACCCTTTTTGCCCCTCTCCTTCGTGAGAGCTTCATCACCTTGTAGCTACTAGCATTGACCTCATGGCCAACATTGCTACTAGGTGGCTATGAGATGTAGTTTTTCCTTAGAACATCATCTTGAGCTTCCGCAACATGCATGGTGTCAATTAATGCGACATACTCCTTGTAGCCATCGTGACGATAGTTGCATGCAGATTGCACCGCATTCGGGTGAAAGGTAGAGAGAGTCTTCTCAATCTTCTGCTCATTCGTGATTACATTATCACAGAGTTGAAGACTTGTACAAATTCTGGCCATGCTGGGTCAGTTCTTCGAACTTCTGGTTCGTGATGCCAGTCATCTTTATATTCATGCAAAGAACTCATAAGATTACTGCTAGTAATTTACATAAAATAGTTACAAAATTCTCATAATGCTCTCTGAACTCCTGGTTTGTGATCCTGTATTTTTTTTCTATGCATTTTTCATGATTTACTGCTATTTTAAGTGACCAAAAGCAATATAAACAATCACAAATAACCAAAACAGTAAATACAATATATAAATTGCATAGAAATAACAATAAAAAAGTTAAGCATGCTTCAAATGCAAAAATAGATTCAAAATTTGAATTCCTGAGGCCCTTTTCTGCTAGAAAATGATTTTTTGGTGAATTCTATAATTTGTAGGGGTTAAATCACGAAATTTCAGTTTAGAGAAAAAATTTCGCGTGATTTTCAGAATTTCTAAAGGTTTTTTTTTGC
This sequence comes from Phyllostachys edulis, assembly GCA_036346405.1. Lineage (NCBI taxonomy): Eukaryota > Viridiplantae > Streptophyta > Magnoliopsida > Poales > Poaceae > Phyllostachys > Phyllostachys edulis. The sequence continues at coordinate 51,878,862 of CM070552.1, forward strand.
AAATTTCGGGATTTCTTTTCCTTTTCCCGATTTTTTTCTTTTCGATTTTCCTTTTATTCCCTCTTATCCAAAAAGGAAAACCAGCCGACCTTCATGTGCTGCCTTCTTGGCCCATGTGCTAAAGCAAAAGAGGGTGCACCCCGTAGGGTTTCCCTGCCCCCTTGCACACTCAAATGGCGGCGACTCCGGCTCTCGAGCAGGCGCACTCAAGGCGGCGGCAGCTCTGGCTCCTGGGCGGGCGTGCTTCAGGAGGCGGAGGCGGAGGCAGGCTGCTAGGAAACGCGGTGGTGCGAGGCCTTCAAGCGCGGCGGCTCGTGGTCGTGCGGGCGGTCGGCACGGGCGCAGCTCCATGGGGGCCTAAGGAGGTGGCCGGGAGGCGCAGTGCACCTCTTCGGTCTTTGGCGGGTTCTTGTGAGGGCAGCGCGTCTTGAGCGAGAGACAGCAGCTACCGGGCCGAGGAGGCGGCTGGAGGTGTGGCGGCACGGTGGCAGCGCTTCAAGGCTGCGCAGAGCCATGACGGCGGCTCGAGGTGGTGGGGCCGGTGCTGCGAGGCAGCGCTCCAAATGCAGGTGCGGGCGGCGCTCCAAGCGGTGGCATGCACGCGACCGGAGGCGCTATGCGTGATGAGGACATCCCTTCCACCGTTACAACCATAGTTATTGCTTCTACCCTTCCACTTGATATGCAAAGACCAATTACTAGAGCTCGTGCTCGCCAACTAAATTATCAAGTAACTTCATTTCTACGAGTTCATAATTGTTCCATTGAGGATGGATTGCCACCTAAGTCTTGTGATGTCATTCTACTCAGGAACAAAGGCAAGGGGAGTACCACTACTACCACAACAAGTTAGATCAGTTCGGAATCAGCCTTACAGCACCAGTTTAAAACATGCATAACTTTCACATACGGAGTCCGTTGGAGGTCCACGAGTACTTGATGGAAAGCTTATTTCGTCCTCTTTCCAACGGATCTAGTCTCACCTCCAAATTCCCTCTGTATGGATCGCAATCATTAAATGAAGATGTCATATCACCTATTTGGACCAAATTGGGCTTTGTAATCGTACTCAACTTGGCCCATATGTCGGCGGCCCACCTAGGGGGGCGTGCACTGCTCACATGAACAGTAAACATGATTTAGTACCACCCCCTTAGTTCTATTAGATGTGTGGCTCCTCATCCTCTATTTAAGGATGCCACACCCCCTCTAGTTTTCTTGGATTTTGTTTATATTTAGTTTGCCTTGGTTGCAACTTAGACCACTCAATGAAGATCCTTATTCAGAATCCTAACTCAATTTAATATTTCAATTCCTATTTGTAATTTTAGATTGTTTTATCTTGTTCTTGCGTGCTTCTTCGGTGTATGCAGGAATCGACGTTCGTGGTCAGGTCATCCGGGTATTCGTGCACAGTTGATAACGACTTGTCAAGCAGTTCAGCGGTTGCGTGGTTTTGAGCCTTGCGTATTTGTAGCCAGGATCGCGAGAGTTGAGCGACGACTACCGAACTTATCGTCTCATCGAAAGATCGGGCCAAAACAAGGACCTTCGGGTTCATCAGGTGGTATCAGAGCTACAATTCATCGGTGAGAATTTTTTTCCTACAGTCCAAATAGCCACGAAATAAAAAAAAGGTTTAGTTCATCGTCCAAACCCATCTGTGCCTTTGCAATTTTTTTTAGTTTGCATTGTTGAATTTTCGTTGCATCGTCGAGTCCTTGTGCTGGGTTCCTATCTAGATTGGTCTAGTTTAGGTTCTCTTGCAAATCGTCTAGTTCTGTTCTTTGAAAAAAAAGGGGCGCGCTGTCGCTTGGACATTAGGGCTTGAAGAGATACGGAAAAAAAATATAGCAGATCGGTTCTGCCGCCTCCATCGCGCAGTCGTTCGTCCCAAGGGGGTCACCGCGCGTGTCGCATCGGTAAAAGGCACCAGCAACTTTTCCCTCGGACCCGCATTGGCTCTTGAATCTATGGCGCTGGCTCTTCGTTCCGATCAGCACCGAGACCAGCACATCCAGCGATCCGTGAGCCAGGTAGCGGTGCTTCATCAAGCGATGCTCGCGTCGCCGCCGCTTGAAACCGCCATCGCCGCCTCAAAAGCCACCGCGCAGCCGGACGCCGCCACCTTGTGTCGAAGCTTGCCCCGCCGCGGCCGCTGCCATCCGAGCCGCCTTCTCGGGCTGCCGCCGCTCGGGGAGCCACCGCCGCCGACTCCATCCGGAGCCGCCGAGCCGCCGCCGCCATCCAAGCCGCTTCGGATTTTGTCGAACGCCGCCATCTTGCGCCGAACGGCAGCGCTTGCCGAGCAGTTGCCGCCACGAACCCCGCCGTCGCCGAATCTTGGAGCCGTTGCCATCGCCACGGTCATCTCCGCGCGCATTGACGGCCGCCACCATCAAAGCTTGGCGCCGCCGCCATCTTGCGCTGAACGGCCGCTGCGCCATGCCGCCGCCGCCACCGCTCGCATGTTGCATCTGGCGAGCTCACGTGGAGGATCAAGACTGTTTTTGTTTCGGTCCAGTAGTTTCTGAGGGTTAAGAAAAAGAAAATGCAGAGAGAAGAAAAAAAGAAAGGAAAGAGGAAAAAAAGAAAAAAAAGAGAAAAAAAAAGAGAAAGATAGAGAGAAAAAAAAAGAAGAAAGAAAGAGAAAAAAATTCAGAGCTGCCACTTTTCTTGACTTATTTCCTTGTTCAGTTTGGCATAGTCATCCGTTGCTCGCTTGCCTTGATAGTTCTTGTGCTAACCTTCTATTGTTACTACTAGCTGTTCTTGCGAGTTGCTCTAGCTAGGCTTGGTTTAGACTAGGCGCAGCACTTGTGATTAGTACTTTGAATTGTTTTTCAACTTTGCATACTGATTTGAACGATTGCTACTCCTTTGCTACATACTAGCCTTCCGAGCTCCACTTTCTACTAACTCAGCAGGTGTCGTTCCTCGCAATCGTTGAGCTAATCGCAAGTGAGAGTATCACGAACCAGCCACCGTTTGTACTATTGGTAAGAACTTGTAAGAATGGGGTATAAACTTGAGTGTGAGTGACTTGTGAAACTCCAGAACCTAGTAGTTGATAGGGACATATACACTGTGATTTGGGGCGGCGCCGGCCAGCGGTGATACGGCTCCATGCCGGCGGCGCTACCCACCCCTTGTTCCATTTTTTGTTTTCTTCGGGTGGTGCCGAAGCGCCCGTGCGGGGGCAGGGCCGGCGGTGGGGCCTTGTGGGTATGCTAGGGCGGCGTCGGCTTTAAGCGGAGGCCGTGGGGAAACCGTGTGGGGCGTGCCGGGCGGTGGCTCCTAGCGGCGTCGCCTGATGCATGCGGTGAGGTGGTGCGTGCAGAAGTACCGGGTCTTCAAGCCGGTGGGTGGTGGCGCGCTCTTGCGGGTTCAAGCCGGTGGTGGCTCAAGCCGATTTTTTTGTTACTTGGTACTGTTCATCATGCTACGTACTGTTCATGCGATGCAATTATCACTCATGTAATTACCGATCGGCTTGGCCGGTGACTTCAAGTCGGCTTGCGGTAGTTTTGAACGAATTTGCGATTTTCAATCTACGGTACAATCGACATCCAATCTTTCGTGCAATCTACCGATCGACATTGTGCCGGCAACTTCAAGTCGGCTCGCGATAGATTAGAGCGGATTTGCACCGTAGAAAGCAAATTTGCAGAATTGAAAGCGATCTAGAAAATATGATTCAATCTACGAGTGTCGTTCTTCGACGGTTACCTTTCGATCCGAGGTGAGTCGATCGTGCTGATAACGTGTTGAAGAACCGTTGCTGGCGAGTATAGTCCGAGCGATTACCTCGTAAAGAAACAAACCCAGAATCGTAAAGACAATGCAAGAACACAAGAATAGAATAATAGATTGAACACAGAAATATGAGGGGACTTCATACTTCTCTTTATTGCTCTTCTCAAAACGTTGTTTACAATGAGGGGTCCCCCTCCTTTATATAGGCTACTGGATTGATGAGAAGCGTACCTGGGCTAGGACTTCTGATCTGAGCCCGGTTTCTTAACAATTTCTGGGGAGCGCTGGCCGCTAGTGTATAGTATCCTTTTTAAAGTGATAGCCAAGTAGAAAACACCTCCACTTTGCGTGACGAGCGCGCTGGGAGCCAGGATAATGTCCAAACCATCGTGCAGCCCACCGCAGTCGATCGCGCCCATGCGCTGGGCCATGCATGCATGCATGCATTGCATGGACGGACAGCCGATTGTAACCGACAGGTTCTGGTGCGGGCCGGCCGGTCGGGCAACGCGGCGTTACGTGCCACCACAGAGCGCTGAATCGGAGACGTGCAGGATGGTGCATGCCGCAAAGAGCTTCACATGCCATAACAGCTCGCTTCGTTCAAACCGCATGCATGCCGGCCTCCCGCGCGTGGCCTGGGCTCCAGGGCTCTGAAGGAAAAAATCGCAGCGGCGTGCGTCCGAGGACGTCCCGTCAGCTGACGTCGAAACATTTGGTGAGCGGCTCGATCAGCCACGGTTAGACCTGGGAGTTGGCCCGTGCTATTCTAGGCCGGCACCAGCTCCGACCGGCACGACACGACATGTTTTTCTGAAGCGAGGAAATTCGAAACGGTCAAACGGTAGAGATCGTAACTTGTAATTATTGTAAAACTTAATTAACTGCTCGTACAGGTGGAGGGATAAGGGACTTGAAACGGCACTACAAAGCATGCTTAAAAAAGATGGGGGTGCACACGCGAGCCCAGACGCAACTCACCTTCGAGACTGGTGGCTCTGTAAGTACTTGGGCATACAATCCTTAATATGCCTGTGAAGAAATTGCTAGATACATTGTTTCCGATGATCAATCGATTAGGATGGGTGAAAGTCGCTCGTTTGAAAGAATGATCCAACGCTGTTTTTGTCCATAGTACCAATATGTTAGTAGGAGAACGACATCGTATGATATTTTAGGGATGTATAGTAGAGAGCTAGCAGCACTATTTTTTTCTTCCTAAAAGTTTAGTACTCTTTTGCTTTAACTTCGGATATTTGGATATCATCACGCCAGCGAACTGACTACATTAATGTTGTAGCCCATTATTTAGATGATGAGTATAAACTAAACAAGAGAGTTATAGGGTTTAAGTTAACTTCTGAATCACACATAGGAGATGCCCTTTGTTGAACTCATACTATGGGTAATTGATAATTTTTGAATAGGAAATAAGATTATTTCAATAACTCTTAATAACACATTGGCGAATACGGCGGCTATAAACGTCCTTACCCCAAAGTTGTAGATATATATCAGTGGATATATTCTCTACCAAAGATGCGTATGTAACATCCTCAACCTTGTTGTGCAAGGTGGTATGGAGGTGATTGACGTTTATTTGAATAATATCCATGATGCCCTTCGTTTCCTCTCAAGTTCAACAGTAGTGGCAGCCCGGTTCGTAGAGTATTGCGTAGCCAACGAAAAGGCCCCAATAAAATTCGGTATTGACATGAAGGTGAGGTGGAACTCGACATACATTATGCTGAACAAAATGCAAGAGTATGAACATCTTATATCTTTCTATGTCAATACTAACTCATATAAGTTGATAGTTGCTAACTCAGATTGTGAAACTGTTAGTTATTTTCGAGAGTTTTTAGACCTTTTTACAAAACAACTAATGCTCTATCCGGTATTTACTACCCTACCTCTTACTTAGTTATAGATTTTATTTAGCTAATTGCAGACAAGTTTGCTAAATCTTGAGGGCACCCCCTTTTAGGTCATGTTGCAGCAATGGAGAAAAAATTGTTAAATATTTTGGATATATTTCACACCTATATTGCTTTGCTATCATTTTGGATCCTACAAAAAAAAGCATGCTTGCAGATGGCTATAGAGGAAATAGGTGAGTGTCTCGGTCTTGATTTCTCTAAAACTTTCAAACACATCAAAAAAAAAAGTTTGCTCGTGTTTTCCACTTGTATTATGACAAGCTTGCCGATAGCATGAGATCGGAGGCCTCACCGTAGACGCATCCATCCAAGACAAGCTTGACAACACACTTGTGGAAGAAGCTGAAGGGCAAGTCTAGTTCTTCACCCTCTTAGTCTTAGGTGCCCTTGAGTGGAATTCTACCTCAGAGTTGAACCACTACCTGGAGCATGATTTTGTAAACATCGATTCTGATCTTTCCGACGGAGGCAAGTTAGACTTGCTCGAGTGGTGGAAGAATAACAAGCGGATATTCCATGTGCTATGTCATTTCACACGAGATGTTCTGTTAGTTCCGGTATCCTCCGTCTCTTTCAAAGTAATGTTCGGCATGGTAGGAAGAATAATTGAAGAAAGGAAGTTCATCCCTTACGTCCAAGATGGTGGAGGCAATCACCTGCCTCAAAAACTGGGAATTGGAAAAAGAAGGACATCAACATCAACTGCAGGATCCCGATATGTATGCATGAATGTGGTTACTGTACTCTTTTCTTTACCGATGGAACCACACATTGGAGCGTAAGGTTTTTAACGATGCAGTAACAATGTGTGGATAAAATATCAATGAAATTTCAATCCTCCTAATTTTTAAGTGTCCATAATTTTACCATTTTAACCATTTTAATTAAAATTGTAACTAAATATCTTAATTAAGCCTTGCTTTGTTAATGACAATGACTTACTGATAATTGATTATCAACTAATGATTATTTTCTAATTAATCTATAATTTCCTAACTCAATCTCTAGTAAAGTTCTATATTTTATTTTTCTTATTTTCCCTCTTTCCCCTCTACTTTTTTTTCCATTTCCCTTTTTCCCTTCCTTTCCCCTTCATTTTTCTTTTTCCCTTTCCTTTCCTTCCCTTTTTTCTATCCCGGTTTCCACCTTCCCTTCCGCCTTCCCAGCCTTGCCAGAGCAACTCCTTCTCCTTCTCTTCCTCTCCCACTCTCTCGCACCCTAGTCCCCTCTGGCTCCCTCTTTGACTCCGTCTCGGGTGCAACCTCCGCCACCGCCGCTCTGTCCTCACCCCCTTCGCCACCGCCGCTCCGCCCTCGCCCCATCTGCCACCTCTACCCTCCCTCCCCATGTGCAGCTACGACTGATGTGGGCGACGTGGCGGGTGTGCACGCCGCCAATGCAGACGGTGGTGTTGGCGACCGAGACGGGTGGAGGCTATCGTGTGCGTGGCGGAGTTGGACGAGCTATAGTTCATATGCACCGTGGCCGTGCCACCGTGTTGTGCTGAACCTCGCAGGCAGCTTGCCGTGCCAGCACGACACAGCCCAGAGAGTTCGCCGTGCCGTGCTGCCGTCACCCGCCATGGCCCACGTGCAGGGCCCGCTGCACGCCACGACTCCCACCTTTAGCAGCAGTCACTACTCAAAACACTACATTCTCCCCGTCTTTTCGTCGTTTCGTGCGGGTCTAAAACTGTGAAGCGCTCGACCGACGCGTGAGCGAAGCAGATGGACGAGGGGCATGGGTGAAAGTTTCCTATGTGCAGCAGCAGCAGCATGGGTGAGGGGCCTACATGACCTTATCCAGCTACGACGTCGGGAAAACGACTCCGCGCCTTGCCATGCCGTTATCGTTTATCCATGTAGAGGCAGAGCCCTTCGATGTAATCGATACCTCTCTATCGCGGAGACTCGCAACCTCATGATTCTTAATTAACCTGGCTCTGCATCAGCTTTTGTTTTGGGGGCCCTACCAGGAGTTGTCCAGAAGCTATATGTTTCAGAATTCAGTATGATGAATATGAAATTGTCAATGTCTGCTCACTGTTCAGTAGTGTCATTTTTCTGTTCATGCCGGGGAGAATTCTGAATTATCTCCGTCGCATCAAGTGGTACTGCATTGGTGCTGGTCTAAGATTTTTTTAAATAATATTAATTTAAAAGATAATTAAAAATAAATAGTCGAATTTTTTAATTATATAAATATAGGTGTCTGTCGTTGATTAGAGTGGCGACAGGCTCCTGTCGCCATTCTAATTGGCGACAGGGTTGATAATTACAAAAATAAATTATTGATTTTTTTTTATATAAATATAGGTGTCTGTTACTAATTAGAGTGACGACAGGCTCACATCGACATTCCAATTGGCTACAGGAACCATATCGCCAATTGGAATAGTGAGGAGAGGTTCCTATTGCCAATTGAACTGGCGACGGGAACTTGTCGCCGTTCCAAATGACAATAGGACATTGTCACCATTTGAAATGGCGACAGGATCCCTGTCGCCAATTGAACCAGTGACATGACCCTATTTTTTAAAAATTTATGACTAGAGAATTTTGTCTAAAGATTAAGTGTATTTCACAAAGTTTTTTTTAGTAAGACCTTGCAGTGTCTGCGTAGTTCAGAATCCGAAATTGGAGAAAATAACGAAATGTGAAGTAGGGAGTGCGAGATCGACGACAAAATTTGGAATGTGAGTTCGGCGGTGCAATAACACAAATAACCCCATTCGGAGCGAAATGAAAAAAAAATATTTAGGTTTCGGGTTGCCATGCGCGTTGTTGTCTCGATTGTATTGTTCGTGGAACCGAATATTTCAGGAAAAGATTATGTA